>CM026386.1:21684591-21729591 GCA_014843695.1 Archivesica marissinica | reverse complement strand
CTTTAAACCGAGATATCGTGTCGGTGCTTTACACCGTGCACGTAAAAGAACCAGTGGAGACACTGGAATGTCTGTATCATTGCACTATCCTCCAATCTGAAATCGAAAATGACTAATCTCTTCAGGAGGCGTCGCTCATATGAGCAACCGGTAGCGACGATAATTAAACGTAAAAACACACATGGACTTCTCTTCTAAGAGGCTGCGCAGAACAGCTCAATTATAAATATATTATGGATTCAGGAAATGTCTACACTTTCTTTTCCCTTATATAGCATGTGAATACGCAACCAATCTTTGTGACTGTATCATTTAAGCTGGCAATGTCATAGTTTAAACGTTTGTTTGAATCTCAAACGTGGTAACAATTCTTTCGAGTTATTTACTTCAATCCAAATAAGTTCATTCCACTTCATTACCTGGTAATGAGATCATTCCTACATGTGGGAGGGGGTCTTCCTAGGTAATGTTTAACTCTTTCAGCGCCGAATAAATTGAGAGCATGTGCAAACAACATAGATCCAGATCAGGATCTATGTTGTTTGCTATTCGGACAGGTGCTTCAGCTCCACTGTCTGAAGAGCAATCAGCATATAGCCTGATCAGACGGCATGTTCTGTTCTGTCCGATCGGGTTCTCTACTATTTTTACAGGTCGCTTTTATGCGACATTGGCGGTGAAAGAGTTAAAGTGATGTGCCCAGATGAAAGGAACAGTATATATACTACTGCTTTCCTCGTGCTACATGATAAACTCACTTAAGTTTAAACTTTATTTATTTTACAACGATTGCTAAACAAGCTGTAACAACTATTAATCACTCTGGTTGGCGCGGATGAAAGCGTATATGTGTCACATCGGACAGGTGGGTTTTCTCCAGGTACTCCGGTTTCCTCCCACACGAATGACAACAAATACACTGTCATCCGCGCCAACGAGAGTGATTAATATAAGTTGTTAGAGCTTGCTTCGCAATCGTTGTAAAACAAATAAAGATGAAACTTTTTTAAAGTAACAGTAAACGTAACATGGACAATCTTAAAGGCACTACCTGTTCAAAATGTTGGTTTAAACTTATGAAAATTCCCAATGCTCTTACCAACATGTGTATTTAGAGCAATGCAGATCCATACCTGGTAAGTGCTGGTCTAATAGAATATGACCTATCATTGATCTTCTTTGATTTACTAACATGAGATATAATAATAATAATAATAATAATAATGACAACACGAATTATTTGCCTATTTATAAACGTCGTATACGAGCAAAATTCATACATGATTTGGCATGACTACATGACTTGGCGCGAATTCAATGTATAAACTTAAATATGAAACATACATTAATAATGTTGTAAATGACACAATAAGGAGAGCATTAACACTGTTTAGGCTCTCTGCGCATCATCTGGAAATTGAAACTGGTCGATACGCAGGTATTGAGAGATATCAAGAGATACAATTTCGTATTGGGTTGTCCTCTAGTATATTCATTTGAGATTCTGCATGGCCTACTATTGGAAAGGTTGTCACTATAATGTCAGCAACCAATCAAAAACGATTACTTAATCTTGCCAAATATATAAAAGAAGCAAATGCAATAAGTGAACATCCCCGGTCGATCTCCTCATGACGTGCACGTCGTGACCGGGGCACATCCCGCAGCAGCAGCGTAGGATACTGGGATCTTCTGGTCGTCGATCTTGCGAAGGGGGAGGCTCGCCAGCATGTGGATCCACGGCTATGGCACATCAGGACAGATCTGCCGTCTCTTCTAGATAGTGTTTGAGGTGAACACTGTCTTCGCTGGCTTTTTCGATCTTACTCCACCGGCGTTTAGACGAGATGGCGGACCTGAAGGAGCGGCAACGGTCGTGGCATCCACACTCCCCCGAGTTACATTTGAGTGAGCGGCCCCAACGTAGACTCGTTTGCGACACTCGACGACCAGTTGTCTAACTGTCAGATCCGTATAAATGCTGCTGCGGGGTGACCAACAGTGAGGAGGATGTCTTCGTAAGCTCCACAGAAGAAGAATCGTCATAGAAGACAGAAGTAATCATCAGAGAAGACGGAAGTAATCATCATAGAAGACAGAAGTAATCGTCATAGAAGACGGAAGTAATCATCATAGAAGACGGAAGTAATCATCATAGAAGACAGAAGTAATCAACATAGAAGACGGAAATAATCGTCATAGAAGACGGAAGTAATCATCATAGAAGACGGAAGTACTCATCATAGAAGACAGAAGACAGAAGTAATCATCATAGAAGACGGAAGTAATCATCATAGAAGACGGAAGTAATCGTCATAGAAGACGGAAGTAATCGTCATAGAAGACGGAAGTAATCATCATAGAAGACGGAAGTAATCGTCATAGAAGACGGAAGTAATCATAGAAGACATAAGTAATCGTCATAGAAGACGGAAGTAATCATAGAATACAGAAGTAATCATCATAGAAGACGCGGAAGTAATCGACATAGAAGACGGAAGTAATCATCATAGAAGACGGAAGTAATCATCATAGAAGACGGAAGTAATCATCATAGAAGACGGAAGTAATCGTCATAGAAGACGGAAGTAATCATCATAGAAGACGGAAGTAATCGTCATAGAAGACGGAAGTAATCATAGAAGACAGAAGTAATCATCATAGAAGACGGAAGTAATCATCATATAAGACGGAAGTAATCGTCATAGAAGACGGAAGTAATCATAGAAGACAGAAGTAATCATCATAGAAGACGGAAGTAATCATCATATAGAAGACGGAAGTAATCGTCATAGAAGACGGAAGTAATCATAGAAGACAGAAGTAATCATCATAGAAGACGGAAGTAATCATAGAAGACAGAAGTAATCATCATAGAAGACGGAAGTAATCATAGAAGACAGAAGTAATCATCATAGAAGACAGAAGTAATCGTCATAGAAGACAGAAGTAATCGTCATAGAAGACAGAAGTAATCATCATAGAAGACAGAAGTAATCGTCATAGAAGACAGAAGTAATCGTCATAGAAGACAGAAGTACTCGTCATAGAAGACGGAAGTAATCGTCATAGAAGACGGAAGTTATCATAGAAGACAGAAGTAATCATCATAGAAGACGGAAGTAATCATCATAGAAGACGGAAGTAATCGTCATAGAAGACGGAAGTAATCGTCATAGAAGACGGAAGTAATCATCATAGAAGACGGAAGTAATCATAGAAGACAGAAGTAATCATCATAGAAGACGGAAGTAATCATAGAAGACAGAAGTAATCATCATAGAAGACAGAAGTAATCATCATAGAAGACAGAAGTAATCGTCATAGAAGACAGAAGTAATCGTCATAGAAGACAGAAGTAATCGTCATAGAAGACGGAAGTAATCGTCATAGAAGACAGAAGTAATCATCATAGAAGACGGAAGTAATCATCATAGAAGACGGAAGTAATCGTCATAGAAGACGGAAGTAATCGTCATAGAAGACGGAAGTAATCATCATAGAAGACGGAATTAATCGTCATAGAAGACGGAAGTAATCATCATAGAAGACAGAAGTAATTGTCATAGAAGACGGAAGTAATCATAGAAGACAGAGGTAATCATCATAGAAGACGGAAGTAATCATCATAGAAGACGGAAGTAATCGTCATAGAAGACGGAAGTAATCATAGAGGATAGAAGTAATCATCATAGAAGACGGAAGTAATCGTCATAGAAGACGGAAGTAATCGTCATAGAAGACGGAAGTAATCATCATAGAAGACGGAAGTAATAGTCATAGAAGAACCAGCGTAGAAAAAAGAATCATCTTAGGATCAACATTAAGCACCGTAGAAGATTAACCTACATAGAAGACGACTAACCTACTTAGAAATATTCGGACGCCCAAATGCTGTATTGCGGGGTGGCGACCTTAAACAAGAGTATTATCATCATCATAAGTGAACATTCGCCTCCGTGGTCGAGTGGTTAAGGTCTCTGACTTGTATACCACTGTAACCTATCATCGCTGATGGTCATGGGTTCGAGCCCCGCTCAGACCGTGTCTCATTTATATGAACAAGTTGGCAGTTTCTTACGGAGGTTGGTGCACCCAAGTACTGGTTAACCGCTGGAGCCTGCCCAGGAAAGGTGTTGTTAGGTAAACTGCCCGTCGCTCAAATGGGAAACCAGTAGCGACGTTAAATAAACTTAAATAAAAAATAGGTGAACATCCCTATACTGGTCCGTAATTTAAAATATTTTGTCTAATTGTAACATTTTATTGGTATTTTGGTTAAATTAAGGGCAAATTCACTGCATGTATAAATGTATATATGTCTGTATTTGCCATATTCAAACTATTAATTGTTAATGGCCAAAGACAATGCATTTTGATTTGCCGTAATAAGTTATAAACTTGTATAATTTGTTACGGAGCCGAGAAATGGGGCTACGGAGGGAGCCAATCGAAAACAAAACAATCTCATTCAAAATAAGATTCTATATATATCTCAACACAAAATAGCATGCGCATACATCAGGTATATATGTGGGTAAGGTGTCTGACATATGGTGTATAATAATGTCCCTAAAATTGACATACACTCACTTTTTTCAAATTACATCATTATCAAGATATTATTGATAACGTGTCCCCTCCAATCAGGCGCGTGCAGGCATCCGGGTAGAAATACTGTCCTTCCAGAAGCCAGCTCGGTAGCTTCCTCAACCCTCACATGAAATCATTCGAGACCCTCAGTGGGATTCGAACCTACACCGTTGAGGGGATAGTGATTTGAAGTCAACGACATTAACTACTAAGCCACGGACCCTCCAATAAGTAGGTATATGCCTATTTTGGAGTTTTGGTCGATATCAAAATGGTATCAATGCATTTTGGTATTGACGACAAAAACGAGTTGTTATCAGTTTGGAGTTAAATAGAACATGCTTCAATTGGTAATTCAGCGATTCTGATAATGTTATCATTAAATCAATGTGACTATTTATTATTTGGTGGGGTGCTAAAATAGTGTTTATACAGTCTACATCCGTTATGTCAAAGTCGGTTATGTCGAATTCTCCGGTTATCTCGAAGTCGGATCAAAGTCCCGTTTCAGACACTATCATTTTACATATATCTGGCTCCGTTTAGATCGAATTTTGTTAAGTCAAACTTCGGTTATGTTGAAGTATTTTGTTCGGTCCGACGGAATTCGACATAACGGATGTAGACTGTATACTTATTATTGACGACCATAGCAATATATATCAGCGACGGCTGTTCCGGTGCTGATAGCATCTATGTTGTACCCTACAGGAACAAGTGTCTGGACGTATTCCATGTAAGGAAGATATCCAACTTGCCTGTGGAAGGTCGGTGGTTCTATCAGGGAGCGTCCGTACACGCATTGAACTATTGTTCGAAGGAGTGCTCACTCGTGGTCATTCTCCGCCTACTATTGCTGGAGAGTCGCCATATGACCTAAGCTGTTGGTGCGCCTATAAACCTCCAAAACAAACAAACCTCTTTGTGAAAACATTTCGTCATAATTAATATGTACTGAGTATGTGTTTTTTCCCACAAGTACAGTTGATGAAACCCCTTCCAAATGAATGGTGTTTCACCTCGACCCATCCTTGGCTAATCGTTGTGTTTTGTAAAACGTACGTCTCTTCTTTGCTGTACCTATCTACCTCATGAGTGTATATTAAATACTGGCTGGTATTGATGCACTCCCAGAATCTCTGCTAATTTACGCGGGAATTTCTGACCCCCCGCAGACGACATTTGAACTCGGTCAGACATGGCGAGGTATGACGGAATATGCTCGTGCTGAGAGTAGATAAATATGAACCACTAAGCATGCTTGCGTCAAAACAAGGCATTGGAGTGAAAGGGAAACATCGGACATTAATTTTCCAATAAAAGTGATTCCAGGTATAGTTAGTCTCTGTTGCTGTTGTTGTTGTTGTTGTTGTTGTTGTTGTTGTTGTTGTTTTGCTTTTAATTTAATATTTTATTGCAACTTTTTCATAATGAGGAATACAATTTACAATTACATATCACAACGACATTACTGTCACATTTTTTAACATACATAAAACTGATGTTATCCATAAAACATATACATTTTCATAGTGCAAAAGGATTGGGCTACAAGTTTTGAAAACATTAGCAACAGTTTTGAAAATATTTAGTTTTGCGTTGTTGTTCGTATTATCAACAGGTATCATTTTGTTTGTGCACATTTTAATGATTCTTTTAAATATCAGAATATCTTAGTTGTGAAATAGTATGGGGGAAAAGAATATATAAAAAATAATATTAATAACTCATTGACATTAATTATTACAGTCATACCTGTGTTAGTGGTCACCTCTATTAAACAGCCAACTTGTATTAAGCAACCAGTTTCCAGATTCCCAATATGTTGTTTTATTATACATTTAACATCTATTAAGCAGCCACCTGTGCTAAGCAGCCACTTTCTGTGATTCAATTTGCTGGCTGCTTAAGACAGGTTTGACTGTATTAATTTGGCTTAATGTATATATATAACCCTGTATTATCAATGCTTTTATTGTTGTAATATATTGTATGATGTATGCTAGTTCTTCATAATGGAGGTAAGAATAAATTTTAACTATATATACATATTGCCGAAAGTTAGTCTTTTTTCTTTACTTTTTAAAAATTAAAAAATTTATACTAGATGACATAGAAAACGCACACCTACATTATATGATTATTATTACATGAACACGAAGTACGAAGGATTCCCTCAACGATATATCACATCTTTATTACAAAACACAAACTGAACAACTAAAAATATTCCAAAATGTTTAAAACTATGTATTTATATAGTAATTGTTTTTCATTTAAAACACACTTATCCGAAGTGCGCAGTTTCTATGTCCTCTAGTATAGTTTAGAATATAATAATATTTTTAAAAAATAGAGAAGAAAAATAGGAAAGTATTATTAAAACCTATATACTTAAAAACCTACGTCCGTATATCGAATTGGACATTAACTGTTTGATTGGCTGGTCCCTTGTCCAATAGGGAGCAAATTGCACAGCTGATTGGGTCTGGACAAGTGGTTTCTAGTTCAAGACCACATTTTTTTAAAGAATATGTTGATAAACCATAGGCATGAAAGAATACACATAGCAGAAATTAGGCCATATCCAAGCATATTAGGCCATATCCAAGCATATTAGGCCATATCCAAGCATATTAGGCCATATCCAAGCATATTAGGCCATATCCAAGCATATTAGGCCATATCCAAGCATATTAGGCCCATATCCAAGCATATTTAAAATGACATATTGTCACTATCTTTGGTTGCGAAACAACCTTTCAGATGTGTTGTTTTCACATCTTTGCTACAAAACGCAAACTGAACAACTAAACATATTCCAAAATGTTAAAAACTATGTATTTATATAGTTATTGTTTTTCATGTAAGAACACACTTATCCGAAGTGTGCGTTTTCTACGTACTCTAGTATACTTGGTGTATGTGTTACATTTTACAATCTTTAACTATTTCTTGTTTTAATGTTTCTATTGAAATTGCTAACGGAAGATACATCTCTTGTTAACAATCAGTTTGGAGCATCTGCAGAGAGCAGCTTTGCAATCACCCTCGTATTGAGTTCCTGTTCCCTTGTCTGTTCTGCCGTCTGTTCGCAACCTGTCAACTGCACGTGCATATGACTAAGTAATGATTTGGGGCATTTCACATATTTCAAATATACTAGAGGACATAGAAAACGCACACTCCGAATAGGTGTGTTTTACATGAAAAACAATAACTATTTTGAGTTGTTCAGTTTGTGTTTTGTAATAAAGATGTGATATATCTTTGATAGAATCCTTTGTAATTCGTTTTCATGTAATAATAATCATATAATGTATGCGTGCGTTTTCTATGTCCTCTAGTATATAATGTAGGTGTGCGTTTTCTATGTCCTCTAGTATATAGTGTAGGCGTGCGTTTTCTATGTCCTCTAGTATATAATGTAGGTGTGCGTTTTCTATATCCTGGTGAGCGTTTTCTATGTCCTCTAGTATATAATGTAGGTGTGCGTTTTCTATGCCCTCTAGTATATAATGTAGGAGTGCGTTTTATATGCCCTCTAGTATATAATGTAGGTGTGCGTTTTCTATGTCCTCCAGTATATAATGTAGGTGTGCGTTTTCTATATCCTCTAGTATATACTGTAGGTGTGCGTTTTCTATGTCCTCAAGTATATAATGTAGGTGAGCGTTTTCTATGTCCTCTAGAATATAATGTAGGTGTGCGTTTTCTATGCCTTCTAGTATATAATGTAGGTGTGCGTTTTCTATATCCTCTAGTATATAATGTAGGTGTGCGTTTTCTGTATCCTCTAGTATATAATGTAGGTGTGCGTTTTCTATGTCCTCTAGTATATAATGTATGTGTGCGTTTTCTATATCCTCTAGTATATAATGTAGGTGTGCGTTTTCTATATCCTCTAGTATATAATGTAGGTGTGCGCTTTCTATGTCCTCTAGTATATAATGTAGTGTGCGTTTTCTATATCCTCTAGTATATAATGTAGGTGTTCGTTTTCTATATCCTCTAGTATATAATGTATGTGTGCGTTTTCTATGTTCTCTAGTATATAATGTAGTTGTGCGTTTTCTATGTCCTCTAGTATATAATGTAGGTGTGCGTTTTCTATGTCCTCTAGTATATAATGTAGGTGTGCGTTTTCTATGTCCTCTAGTATATAATGTAGGTGTGCGTTTTTATGTCTTAGTATATATTAGTGTGCGTTCTATGTCCTCTAGTATATAATGTAGGTGTGCGTTTTCTATGTCCTCTAGTATATAATGTAGGTGTGCGTTTTCTATGTCCTCTAGTATATAATGTAGTTGTGCGTTTTCTATATCCTCTAGTATATAATGTATGTGTTTTTAATATACCTTCTCCTTTCATAGTGATTCCCTGGTGAGAAGTTATCTAATTTAATATACATTAAGTCTAAGCAATCTTGGACATTGTTTATTTAGATCAAAACTAAGTTTCCCTAACGTTTGACAATTGAAATTTTGACACACCGTATGAAGGTACAGCTAGTGTCCGTCTTAGTAGGCCGGAGGAACATCGAGGGAAACTGCCTGGGTTAAAATTTCCAAAGTAAAAATAAATGAAAAATAAAATAAATAAAATGCCAAAACATATCCCTTTGCTGTATAACATGTTGACTGCTAGAGAGCTGAAAGTGTAGTACATACGTATACATCTAAACTCATTAAATCATAATACGCAGGAAATCGCGTCTATACCCCAACATTTTAAGGGGGAGCATGCCCCCGAACCCCCCCCCCATAGAGTGCCTCAGTTGCAATTTGCCTCTGGCTACGGTACTGCTTAGTGTTACCGCTGGACTACACATCCGCCTGTAACTATGTCACAAAGTCCTTGTTAATATGTCCATATATTCGTGATATTTCAATTATATGTAGGTGTTCGGCACGCCAACAAGTCCGTGATTCTTGTCGGATATTGCGAAGTTGCGTGCACATTAGGGTCTTCAGTTCCGTGTAAATACGGAACAGCAATGATTTTCCAAGTCTATTCTCGGGTTCGTTAGCAACATCATTCATCTATGTTGTTTACAAACAGAAACCCGCCATGTGAACTGATGTGAAATATGTGATAGTATTTCGTCTGCTGAATCACGTGATTTATCGACGAGTCACGTGATTTTCATGGAATGGCATATCTTACTTATCTGTTATTTCCTGCAGAACTGTCTGGAAACTATCTGCTTCTGTCATTTATGATTATGTTTATTTAAATATTGACCGTTCATACCTATTTTTAAAAAGCAATAAAAATTCCATAGCATATTTACTAGTAATATATATATTCCAGAGATAGGGAGATAGATCTATCTATAAATATATTTCATAATAAATGCTTGGAATAGCTAGCGTGTGCCTATATATTTAGGACATTAACTTGTCATATCCTTGACGTTCATTGTCGTCATTTGTACGACTGTGTACTAGATTTATGGTGCACGAGGTTAGAACGATTTCTGGAGCAATCTATGTACGACTTTCTACTCGATTTATGGTGCACGAGGTTAGAACGATTTCTGGAGTAATCAATGTACGACTCTGTACTATATTTATGGTGCACGAGGTTAGAACGATTTCTGGAGCAATCAATGTACGACTCTCTACTAGATATATGGTGCACACGGTTATAACGATTTCTGGAGCAATCAATGTACGACTCTCTACTTGATTTATGGTGCACAAGGTTAGAACGATTTCTGGAGCAATCAATGTACGACTCTCTACTTGATTTATGGTACACGAGGTTAGAACGATTTCTGGAGCAATCAATGTACGACTCTCTAGTTGATTTATGGTGCACAATGTTAGAACGATTTCTGGAGTAATCAATGTACGACTCTCTACTTGATTTACGGTGCACGAGGTTAGAATTTCTGGAGCAATCAATGTACGACTCTACTTGAGTTATGGTGCACGAGGTTAGAATGATTTCTGGGGTAATCAATGTAAGACTCTCTACTTGATGTATGGTGCGTGAGGTTAGAACGATTTTTGCGGAGTAATCAATGTACGACTCTCTACTTGATTTATGGTGCACGAGGTTAGAACGATTTCTGGGGTAACCAATGTACGTCTCTACCTGATTTATGGTGCACGAGGTTAGAACGATTTCTGGGGTAATCAATGTACGACTCTCTACTTGAGTTATGGTGCACGATGTTCGAACGATTTCACTTGTATCATTTGTGCACTGAGTACAATATTACGAAAGATCGTCATTTCACCATTTCTACGATACGAATTCACGATTTCACGATTTCAACTTCACGAATTCTCAATTTCAACATCACGATTTCATTATTTCACTATTTCAACGTCATGACTTCTCAATTTCAACATCACGTTCGAACCATCGAAAGACCTATAAACCCCGTCTACCACATATGCATGCGTGGGTATGGATACAGTCAAGCACTTTATTTGCTCACCGAGTATTTGGGCACACTGCGCGGGCAGGATATATGCTCACCGATGGAAGAACATGCCTTACGAAATCGCTTCAAAGGCACAAGCACATTTTTAATACGACCCATGGTTAAGAGACATAACCACAAGAATACTAAGAACAGACATCGATTCAGTCACTTCTTGGTGTGTGTTTACGTTTATTTATCGTCACTACCGGTTGCCCATATGAGCGACGCCTCCTGAAGAGATTAGTTATTTTAGATTTTGGAGGATAGTGCATGCTACAGACAGAGACCCATTCCAGAGTCTCCTCTGGTTCTTTTACGTGCACGGTGTAAAGCACCGACACGAGACCTCGGTTTAACGTCCCATCTGAAAGACTGTTAATTTTATTAGGGTCAGACGGGGGATCGAACCTGCGATCCCTGGATTACCAGTCCAGCGTGTTACCACTGGACTACAGATCCGTCACTTCTTGGAAAGCGACCATGGCATGTAGATAGTTTCGCCAGTGAAAAATAACTGGATTCATTGGCAAGGCGGACATAAATTTGGATATCAAAAAATCAATAAATGCTGAATAAATAGCAAAACGGCGAGCCTGGAATTATGAAATTATAGAATTATGGATATCTATAAATAACGACTAAATAGCAAAATGGCGCCCCATAGTTGAACGTATTTTTAGATTTAAAACGAGGGAAAACTCTGTCGATCTTGTTGATTTAACAAAGACAATACAGTATTATGACACACGCCACTTACATCTATTTAAGGGTATTATGGACAATCCACCCCCAAACAAATTACAATTGAGAAGACAACTCACGCCTTAGGTGTCCTGTGTGAGGTCGAGCCCCGCTGGAGCCGTTACGATTGTACCATTAGGCAAGGCATTTAAATTCCACATGCCTCTTCTCTCTCCTTCATGGCGATGGATTCAATCAGGAATGAGGTCTCGAGAGTGATTAATATAAGTTGAAAGAACTTGTTTCGCAATGGAGCTAAAATAAAAATGTTTATAAGATGTCCTGTGCGCAATGAAATATGCGTTGCCGCTAATTACATACCGGAATACGACGGTATAAATAATTTAAAAAATGTCTACTTCAGCATTACAGACTATAAAGTGGTGGAACCTATGCTCAGCGTATTCCTATGCTCGGCATATTTGTCCATTTACATCCGTATTTAAAATATTTATATAAGTCTAGTCTAATTTCGCTGACAAAGCTGGCGCATAGTTCAATAGCAAGCATTCCGTTGCGTACACCGTTAGCCTGATGCAACTGCCACGTGACTGGTCCAGCAGACGACTATAAACAAACAAATAAATGGGAGAATATTTCCCCCGAAACTGATACGGTGTATGAGCAATTCAGGTAGCTATCCGAATTTAAAAAATCTACACCTAACCAGAAAAATAGTTTCTCTACCATTTCTGATTAACACCAATAAGCTCTTGAATTCAATGATGTTACTATATCAAAAACAAACCAAGAACAAACCGTTGACACAAACAACCCCATTGGCCCATTCCAGATGCCTTCATCATCAGTGGATAGAGGTTACAGTAACTACAAACACCGGACTAATTCATATATGAACAACAAATGTTGCATACTGCAGATGATAGAAACAAGCAATGCGAAGAACATAGTACAAAGTCATACGGTTATCAATGTTTTAGTCTATACAAATTTATTTGAGCTCGATTGCGAAACAAGTTATTTCAACTTATATTATATATATATATTCTCGAGACCTCATTCCTGATGGAGTCCATCGCCACGAGGGAGAGAGAAGAGGCAACGTGGAATTTAAATGCCTTGCCTAAGGGCACAATCGTAACGACTCCAGCGGGGTTCGAACTCCGGACCGTTCGCACCTGAAGCGAACGCGCATTCACTGTTCTACCACGACTTCCACGATGTTTTAGAAAAGTAACCCACACAGTCGCAATTTCTTAGTTTGGCCTAAATGCGTGGGCATGACGGAAACGTGAAGTATGAATTGCATAAGCCGTCTAAAACTAACGAAACGTAGATAAGCATAAAGACATTGCCACACAAATATAACATATCATGCCTGGATTAATTAAGAGATGATATACTCTCCATACCACCACCAGGTGCGTACCGTGGCTGAACAAGTTGTACAGTTTAAACTTTATTTATTTTACAACGATTGCGACTTATATTAATCACTCTCGTTGGCACGGATGAAAGCGTAAATGTGGTCATTCGTGTGGGAGGAAACCGGAGTACCCGGAGAAAACCCACCTGTCCGATCTGGCGACCACTGTACCATCTCACATACTTCCCGGCCCGAGGATCGAAACCGGGTTGCATTGGTGAGAAGCGGACAGCCTATGCAAGTTGTACAGGTTGAGTTGTAAGGAGTCCGGGAGAATGACCCCCCCCCCGAATTTTAGATTGTCGGGTGGTGCTTGTGTTCTAAGGAGTCTGGGGGAATGCCCCTCCCCCACATCCCCGGATTTATTTTTATTTTTTACAGCTTGGTTGTCGGAGCCTGAAGATTTGGCGTACATGTATATTTATTACCGGTAACTATAGTTACAAATACATCAATATATTCTGACACCATAAAAGACAAATTCTTGTAGACTACACGTCTTACAGGAAGCAGCTTCTTGTAGACTACACGTCTTACAGGATTCAGCTGTTTGTATACTACACGTCTTAAAGGAAGCAGCTTCTTGTAGACTACACGTCTTACAGGATTCAGCTGTTTGTATACTACACGTCTTACAGGAAGCAGCTTCTTGTAGACTACACGTCTTACAGGAAGCAGCTTCTTGTAGACTACACGTCTTACAGGATTCAGCTGTTTGTATACTACACGTCTTACAGGAAGCAGCTTCTTGTAGACTACACGTCTTACAGGATTCAGCTGTTTGTATACTACACGTCTTACAGGATGCAGCTTCTTGTAGACTACACGTCTTACAGGATTCAGCTGTTTGTATACTACACGTCTTACAGGATGCAGCTTCTTGTAGACTACACGTCTTACAGGATTCAGCTGTTTGTATACTACACGTCTTACAGGAAGCAGCTTCTTGTAGACTACGCGTCTTACAGGATGCAGCTTCTTGTAGACTACACGTCTTACAGGATGCAGCTGTTTGTAGACTACACGTCTTACAGGAAGCAGCTTCTTGTATACTACACGTCTTACAGGAAGCAGCTTCTTGTAGACTACACGACTTACAGGAAGCAGCTTCTTGTAGACTACACGTCTTACAGGATGCAGCTGTTTGTAGACTACACGTCTTACATGAAGCAGCTTCTTGTATACTACACGTCTTACAGGAAGCAGCTTCTTGTAGACTACACGTCTTACAGGAAGCAGCTTCTTGTAGACTACACGTCTTACAGGAAGCAGCTTCTTGTAGACTACACGACTTACAGGATGCAGCTTCTTGTAGACTACACGACTTACAGGAAGCAGCTTCTTGTAGACTACACGACTTACAGGAAGCAGCTTCTTGTATACTACACGTCTTACAGGAAGCAGCTTCTTGTATACTACACGTCTTACAGGAAGCAGCTTCTTGTATACTACACGTCTTACAGGAAGCAGCTTCTTGTATACTACACGTCTTACATGAAGCAGCTTCTTGTATACTACACGTCTTACAGGAAGCAGCTTCTTGTAGACTACGCGACTTACAGGAAGCAGCTTCTTGTAGACTACACGACTTACATGAAGCAGCTTCTTGTAGACTACACGACTTACAGGAAGCAGCTTCTTGTAGACTACACGTCTTACAGGAAGCAGCTTCTTGTAGACTACACGTCTTACAGGAAGCAGCTTCTTGTAGACTACACGACTTACAGGAAGCAGCTTCTTGTATACTACACGACTTACAGGAAGCAGCTTCTTGTATACTACACGTCTTACAGGAAGCAGCTTCTTGTAGACTACACGTCTTACAGGAAGCAGCTTCTTGTATACTACACGTCTTACAGGAAGCAGCTTCTTGTAGACTACAGTAAGCTACACCACTGACCAGCGTTGGTTATTATGTTACACTAGTAAATATAGTAAACATGGTAATCCATGACTAAGTGGTCATGAAGTAAGGTTGGGTGGCCAAAAGCAAATGTAAATAGAGATAGACGGATTCCTGAAATAGCAACCTAAATAGCTAATTAACGAAATACTCCAGAGACCGATCCATACTATAATCTCTACGCCGATCTCACGTTCGCTTTTATATTCTTAGCTCACCTGAGCAAAGCTCGTGTGCAATGTGTCTGTCCGTCGTCTGTCGTCCGCCGGTGTTCGTTGTCCGTGAACAAGTTCAAGACTTCATCTCCTCAGTAACCATTGACTAATAAGTTTATTTAAAGTCGCCACCGCATAAATGCATTTGGGCGACTGGCAGTAACCATTGATACTTTAACAACCTTTTATTGTATAGTCATGGTATTTGGGTAGGTGGGGATTGCATAATTGTGTGCCCGGGATTAAAAATATGGGCGTGGCCCTGGAGGTCAGGTAGGGGTCAATTATTATTTTTGAGCGAATATGGCCATGCCATATATCAAATCGAAAGCATCGACGATGCGATCACTGTGTATATTTTCAGCATCCAAGATGGCCGTCGGAAGGTCAACAGGTCATCTTCTCATTATCTGATTAGCCAATGTTCAAGAAACGGTACTTGTATGATCCTTAAGTGAAGCCTTTCCAAAGTTGCTAAAATAATGTTCACCTGAAATCCAAGATGGCCGCTGTCTAAAAATAGCACAAATTCTTAGAAAATCTTCTTCTCACGAACCGCCAGCAGAAATGTCAAAATATCTTTCTTTTATTATAGATTTCAAAATTCGATTTCATCCAATCCGCTTGCCCAAGTATACAATTATAGCCCATGGGTGTAGTCCTTTTTAAATTTTGTTGAAATGGAGTTTGTCTCGAATAAAATATTGCCACCGTCTAAAAATAATACACATTCTTCAAACATCTTCTCATGAACCACCTGGTCGGAATTTGGCAACATTTGGTAAGAGTGATCGATGTACACAATGCTCTTTCAAAGTTGTTTAAATGGTGACCTAGTAGTATAAAAAAAGTAGTCAGGTGATCGATAAAGGGCCATCATGGCAGTCTTGTTTTAATACTTCTAATATATATATATATTATAAGTCAATGAAATATATGCTTCTGGAAAAATAACTCGGTCGTGATGACTGAACATATTGTTCGTTCAGTTATATTTAATTGTTCCCAGTAATGGGGATTTACTTAATATCCGAAGAAGTACATTTATATCAGTGAGGCCATCGAGCAATTAGTGTGCCCGAGTATCCTTTTAGCTCACTCATGGTGACTAATTGTTCAAATATCCTGTTCTATATATATATAGTTGATAGGCGTGATATATATATATGGCATTTCTTTATATATGTGGGTTGCTGTATGTGTTGTGGTATGTGATTCAATGAGAGACATCGGTCAGTTACTGCCCCTGAATACTCCCTAAAAGTAGGTAGGTCCTATTAAGTGTTTTCCTCAGTTTTTATCGTTGTTTCCTTTGCACAAAACATGCTAGCAATTTTATTCCACTGATGATGATAATACTCTTGTTTAAGGTCGCCACCGCAATACAGCATTTGGGCGACCGGATTTTATTCCACTATCGCTTTATATGATTATTAAATTACTATAACTATTACAGCGTATGTCATGGGTACTTATTTGTATAACAATGCTATCAGTTAATTAACACGATTTGGATAAAATCACAATTATCATACCGCAACATCTGGTTAAGGGACAACAGTAAAAACAAAGGATTCTAACTGAAAGGATCTATTCACATTTTGGAATAAATCAGGCTTTATCTGACAAGGGAGGTAATAGAAAATTAGAGATGTCCCTTCCTCTGTAGGGTGATATAAACCGGATTCGAATCTTCAGCGGCTATGAACACGGTTTTTGAAGTAAGCAACTTTGACCACTCGGCTACTGACGGAGGCCGGCATATATAGCACTAGTAACACTCATTAGAGCCTATAAACTTAAAAGAGTTCTTTATCATATTCTTACGAAACAAATAATTGATAGTCGTGATCTCGCATTAGTGGCTGTCCGATTAGCGCAGTGGTTAGCGCGCTCGCTTCTCACCAATGCAACCCGGGTTCGATCCTCGGATCGGGAAGTATCGTATGGTGGTGGTATGGTGGTCGTTTTTATTGCTCTTTGAATGAAACTAGTTTTGCGCTATCTCACAATGACGAAACATCGTTTAAAAAAACCCAACTTATCAAACAAATAAACGGAGGTATCTACTGTTGCAACATAGCAAGTTATGACACATGTATGGTGACACACGCATCTTTTCACGTTTCATCTTTTTGGTGAGCTCATTATCAGTCACATTATTGCCCACATAATGGCAAGCCCGTAGCCACACTGTGGCACACCGAGGCAGTTGCCTCGGTTAAAATTGCCAAAGCAATTTTTTAAAAATAAATAAAAGGCAAAAAATATCAATCCATTTGCTGTATAAAATGTTGACTGCTAGAGAGCTGAATGGTCAGTACATAATTATACGTCTAAACTCATTAAATCAGAAAACGCAGGAAATCGCTTCTATGCACGAACACTTTAAAGGGGAACATGCACCGGACCCCATATATTGCCTCTGTTTATAGTTGTGTGTTTTACGTTTATTTATCGTCGCTACCGGTTGCCCATATGAGCGACGCCTCCTGAAGAGATTAATCAATTTAGATTTGTGGAGGATAGTGCAATGATACAGAGAGAGGCCCATTCCAGAGTATCCTCTGGTTCGTATACGTGCACGGTGTAAAGCACTGACACGAGACCTCGGTTTAAAGTCCCATCTGAAAGACTGTTCATTTTATTAGTGTCAGACGGGGGATCGAACCTGCGATCGGGGGATCGAACCTGCGATCCCTAGATTACCAGTCCAACTTGTTACCACTGGACTACATAATTATCCGTCTTTTTATAGTTGTCTCTGGCTACGGTATTAAATGGATTGACTTGTTGCAAAATTACTGGTGTTTGCCATTTGTTCGTATTGTCTTTTTTTATCTGCGCTCGCCATTTTTAATTATTTAGACAATATTGTCATTACATAATTATCTAACATATTTTTGCCTTTCATTAACTTGAATGTTTATATTTATGGTGGAATTGTGTTCGTTATATTATCACCCGAGGAAATCGGGGGTATATTTAATTAACAAAAAGCAGTAAAACATGTTGGGGACATACACAACTCATCATCTGAATTATTATCAGGCGTTATATCAGTCGCGGCGAATATAGAACCATGTTCTATTCTCGTCAATGTAAATGCAGATACGTTTACCATCATTAATTGTCATCAAAGTGACAGGAAATGGAACGCGAACATCAATACTCTATTCTTGAATCCATTTATTCACTCCAATATTACAGAACCTGCCTAAATTCAAATAGCAGCCACTTGTGTAGTTTCAACCAAGCAGAAACAGCAGTCGACATTTTTTTCTAAATATTCAGTGATTAGTGAACCCGACACATGCTGGGAGAAAATTACTCTTAATTCTTTCATTTTATTTTCATAAATATTTCATTACCATGTGCGTAAAATAACGAATAGTTCAAATAGGTTGCTTCCGCGTCTTAGGAATTTCCGTGTCGAGTTTAAAAGTTAGCTTTTGAGTGCAGCATGATCAATACGAGTTGTCTTGTTTGTTTGTGTGTGATAAAGCCGCACCAACATTCACGGGCATATAGGGAAACGTAGTCCAGTGGTAATCCAGGGATCGCAGGTTCGATCCCCCGTCTGACCCTAATAAAATTAACAGTCTTTCAGATGGGACGTTAAACCGAGGTCTCGTGTCGGTGCTTTACACCGTGCACGTAAAAGAACCAGAGGAGACTCTGGAATGGGTCTCTGTCTGTATCATTGCACTATCTCCAAAATTTAAAATAACTAATCTCTTCAGGAGGCGTCGCTCATATGGGCAACCGGTAGCGACGATAAATAAACGTAAAACCACCGAAACGTCTGCTTGAAGTGATGTATGCAGCCTTATCACCGTGCACGTAAAAGAACAAGAGGAGACTCTGAAATGGGTCTCTGTCTGTATCATTGCATCATCTTCCAAAATTTAAAATGATTAATCTCTTCAGGAGGCGTAGCTCGTATGGGCAACGGTAAGCGACGATAAAAAACGTAAAACACATCTCTAGCATACCTGATAGCTGATCGTCCTTGAAGCATAACAGCAAACACAAGCTGCACCAGGGGTGGCAAGTATAAATAAACGTAATAATGTGTGTGTGTTTTACGTTTATTTATCGTTGCTACCGGTTGAACATATGAGCGTCGCCTCCTGAAGAAATTAGTCATTTTAGATTTTTGGAGGATAGTGCAATGATACAGACAGAGACCCATTCCAGAGTCTCCTCTGGTTCTTTTACGTGCACGGTGTACAGCACCGACACGTGACCTCGGTTTAACGTCCCATCTGAAAGACGGTTAATTTTATTAGGGTCAGACGGGAGATCGAACCTGCGATCCCTGGTCGCCGAAATGCATCTATGCGGTGGCGATACAATTATATAACACCAGGTATATACGAATCGGTTATTTGAGAACAGATCCAGGGATCGCAGGTTCGATGCCCCATCTGACGGCCCTAATAATATTAACAGTCTTTAAACCGGGGTCTCGTGTCGGTGCTTAACACTGTACACGTAAAAGAACCAGTGGAGACTCTAGAATGGGTCTCTGTCTGTATCATTGCACATTCCTTCAGAATCTAAAATGACTAATCTCTGCACGAGGCTCATATGGGCAACCGGTAGCGACGACAAATAAACATAAAACACCCACATATACGTGTCGGATATTTGAGAATGAGCGGAATGTGTGTGTGTTATTGCGCACACATGATGCAGCGGCGAAGTACAGGTATACTAGTTCAATGTTATGATAACGTGTTCAAAGAATTGTAATCCAATACGACGCCATACACCACTTGATGACGTCAACACGAACACTATTCGTCATATCACACATGCCTCCACGATCGATGATCAATCACTTCATCATAGTCATAACGAAGATTTACGGGCGTCTGCCAAATTGTAATTTTGTTTCGCCAGGTGAAAGATTAGTACCGCTGGGAAGTATATGATTGCGCACCATTCCCGCAGCGAACGCACTATTTCTTACTGCGTAGTAACAACGAATGAACGGAAATGATGCATCATAGTAATACGGTGGTATTTTATTGATAAGACATTTCTTGCATTTATTTCGCCTTTTCCACCAATAAATATAAGTGGGTAATAAATGTCCATAGTTTTGAAATCTGAGATTATCAGAAAACTATTTCATTCATAAAACAGGCAGCGTGGGTGTTATGTGAAACTGTTGACGACCAGTGTTGTTCAGTGCGTAAGACGCTGGTTGAGTTGGATGTTATATAGAAATGTATTGTAAAATAAATAGTTTTATGTAAGTCAAGAAGGGTACGTGTTTTTCAAGAGATAGTAAGTCCTGAATGGTACGGCTTTCAGATTACTTATAGTCACCATATAAATTGCGTCGAAATTATTTCCTTTGCTACAAATAAATAACCCTCCCACCGAACCCTGGTAAACGCATACTTGATATCTGTATGGCATTAAAGTTAGATCCCCACCTTTGATCATACATATATAATGAATGATATATGTCATCTTTTGTTAGAACTAGTCACATGTAATAGTTTAGTTATGTTTATTGTGTTTCACTATATTCGTCATAATATTTTAGTTATGTTTAGTGTTTCACTATATTCGTCATTTAGATATTAAATGACAAATTTCAATCAAACATCTTTCTTAGTTTTATTTAATACCATCAAACAGAGCTCATAAAGTGAGTTTGCCTGGGAGCTTGCATAAAAGCTTTTTCTCAATTTCTCAATGAATTATGTTTTAAAACATTATTGTATAGTAAAACTGTTTTTAACTCAAATAACACTAACAATAAACAGAAATCATAACATGACACGCCTAGACCCTTTGTGGAGGGGTGAAGGGGTGGGGACGCTTTAACAACTCGCCAAAATAAACTGAATAGTTGTATATAATAGCATACGATTTATATGACAGTAATTCCGTTGATTACTTCCATAAAATAATTACAAATATAAATGTGTGCACAGAGTGGTCGTTATATTTCTTGTATACCAGACGATTGGTCCCGGTAAATGGGAAATATAATACACTATAATGCTATAATAATGCTCTCTACATGCGCCGTGTACCAGTAGTGTGAGACAATGAACCGTTGTTGGATGTAATGTCAGTTGGGATATGTCTATTAAACAAGTTTGTTTTCAATAATGTTTTCTTGGTACAGTCTGTTTATTTAGGGCAGTCACTTGTATACATAACATTCGAAAACCAAAACAATCATTGTTGAACCATCAAACCTAAAAATAGTTTTCTGTAAGCCTACAGCTTTGACCACTCGGCCATCCTGCCATGTGTGATAATTCGATATATTTTATATTATTCAATCAGTGTTTTAATTCGCCAATGTTTATATACATCAGCATGTTTGTATACAAGTGACTGGCCTGATTAATCTAACTGTATGAACAATATTTATTTTCAAAATGTATACATATGAATTGTCATTATCAATATAATTATATATAGTGCGGCAACGGGATTAAGAACGTATAGCATACGTGTGCAGATATCTATGTTGTAAGGAAACATTGTGGAAGTCGTGATAGCGCAGTAGTAGTACGTTCTCTTCAGGTGCGAAAGACCCCCCCCCCTAGTTCGGGCCCAGCTACAGCCGTTACGATTGTACCCTTAGGCACGGTATTTAAACTCCACATTGCCTCTTCTCTCCACCTCGTTGCGATGGATTCCATCAGGAATGGGATCTCTAGAGTGATTAATATAAGTTGTATGTGGCGTCGCTCATATGGTTAACCGGTAGCGACGATAAATAAACGTAAAACACACACACACACACACACAGAAGAAAAACAGTTAACATCGACAGATTGGAACCCAGACTAAGAAAACGTAACATTGTTGGAATCAGAGTAGATTATATATTATGTAAAGAGTATGTCCTAATGCATGGGCATACAGCATGGCAAAGGAGAATGGAGGCGGAATGGTGGAGAGGTTGTAAGTGTAGTCCAAACTTGGTAATGGTTTATATAAATTTATGTTAGCTCGATTGCGAAACAAGTTCTTACAACTTATATTAATCACTCTCAATACCTCATTTCTTATGGAATCCATCGCCACGAGGGAGAGAAGTGGCATGTGGAAATTAATTGTCTTGCCTACGGGCACAATCGTAATGGCTCCAACCTTCATGTTCAAAATGAATGATAATTCTAATTATGGAATGTGTGTTTTACGTTTATTTATCGTCGCTACCGGTTGCCCATATGAGTGACGCCTCTTGAAGAGATTAGTCATTTTAGATGTTTGGAGGATAGTGCAATGATACAGACAGAGACCAATCCTGAGTATATTCTGGTTCGTTTACGTTACGTACCACGATGCACAGCACCGACACGAGACCTCGGTTTAACGTCCCATCTGAAAGACTGTTAATTTTATTAGGGTCAGAGGGGGATCGAACCTGCGATCCCTGGATTACCAGTCCAGCGTGTTACCACTGGACTACATATCCGCCTGTTACTCTAAGGATGGACGTTCGCGATTGACCGTTAGATTTAGATACCACGTGTTGGTATGCTTAATGTTGATTGGATGAGTCCGGCTCAATACCATGCCCAACACTACACTATCTATTTATAGAGTTGACTAATGACTGTAAAGAAATTAAATCGCAAAAAAGAAACAAATATTTTGGTATCATCATATATATCTAATGGTTACCATGGTAATAGTAACGTATCACGAATTTGCATTTATAGCTAGTCAAAGGACTCTAAAGTATATAGGTTTTAAGTGCTGTGTTTATTTCATGGCTTTTTTTCATTAGTGGAACAAAAACTTAAAATAACAAATAATATAGAAAGAATGCTCTGAATAATGTGATCGTGAATGACCAATCTATTATAAACTATACTCTAATAGCAATTAGTTGCTGTTGTTACTGTAAAACATGTCGTTAGGAGTCTTTGAGGCAGCTTGCTATAAATGTCCGTTTTCTTTTATCGTATTGAAATACGAAGGATTCCATCAAAGATATATCACATCTTTATTACCTAACACAAACTGAATAACTAAAAATATTCCAAAATATTTAAAACTATGTATTTATATAGTTATTGTTTGTATTCATTTTCTGTGTCCTCTAGATTAGTCGCACGGAGAGCCTTCAAATAAGGACACATGATATTTCGCTTCTTTTTACAGACGGATCTGTAGTACAGTGGTAACACGCTGGACTGATAATCCAGGGATCGCAGGTTCGATACCCTGTCTGACCCTAATAAAATGAACAGTCTTTCAGATGGGACGTTAAACCGAGGTCTCGTGTCGGTGTTTTACACCGTGCACGTAAAAGAACAAGAGGAAACCTCTGGAATGGGTCTCTTTTTGTATCATTGCACTATTCTCCAAAATCTAAAATGAATAATCTCTTCAGGAGGCGTCGCTCATATGGGTAACCGGTAGCGACGATAAATAAACGTAAAACACACACTCGTATTGACTTTATAAAACGAATTAACTTTTTTTAGGTCATCCTCCGTGGTCGAGTGGTTACGGTCCGTGACTTGTATACCACTGTAACCTATCATCACTGATGGTCACGTGTTCGAGCCCCGCTCAGGCCGTGTCTCCTTATATGAAATAGTTGGCAGTTTCTTACGGAGGTTTTTGCACTAAGTACTGGTTAACCGTTGGAGCCTGCCCAGGAAAGGTGTTGTTATGTAAGCCCGTCGTTCAAGTGGGAAAGCGGTAGCGACGTTTAATAAACTTAAAAATTAGTATGGCATGTCGGTGGTTCGAACCCACGGTCCCTGGATTCGCAGTCCATTGCGACAGTCCGGCGATATGGCCTAACATGTTGTTGAATGTATACCTACGCTGATCGCGTCTTCTGTACTAGTATTTGCATCATCATCCATAAATATAACATGACCAATATACTTCTGGGGGGAGGCGTCACCCCGAGAAACCAGGGGGCGACAATAAATAAATATATCAATAAAAAGGAAGAGCGCATCGGTGTAGATCTATGAAGAGTTCTGTAGTAATGTAAGGGAGATAAACTGTGCAGAGCTAAGAGCAAATCTAAAATGGAGGTGGGTTTGTTCCTTTTTTCACTTTTGCGAATATGGTGATTGTGTTTTATTATCCACGCAGAGCACAATTAATCGGCGCTGTCGTCCATCAGTTCGTACGCCCGCTATACCATATTTCTGTAATAACTCACAGACGCTTGGGCTCTGGACAAAATTAATTAATGTTTGCGGGTTCAAAACCACAAAACTAAGACACTTTTTTACCTCTTTTTTATTTGTTTTTAAGAACACTATGGTAATATGCTTAACATTATGCATAACAAATATTTACGCCATTCCAAGCAGGTTTAAGAATGACACCCCGTCACTATCGAGGCTATAAACTTATGGTCAATCCCCCTTCTAAAAACACGTTCGTGACGTCATACCTTTGTACTTGCAGTCAATTATTATTAATATTGGACTGGTGTCAAAAGGCCAGAGTATTATATTAAATCCTACGCGTAAATGGACGAAATTAACAATTTTAATTAGTAGGATCTTGTTGTATTAGTGCGTGTTTTCAGTAAGATATGAAGCCGTAAACGGATCCAATATGTAAAATACTGGTACTGTCTTCGGCGCTACGAGCCTCACACAGTCCACTATTTTACATATTGGATCGTTTTCTGCTTATATCTTATACTTACTGCATACTGCTGCTAATTAGTTCAACAATCGAGGTTGATAATTGATTTTTTAAAACATTTCTTAATTGCGCATTAGTGCTTTTTTTCCATTTCAGTATTTCAAAATTTCAGGTTTTAATAAGTATTTAATTTTCAATTAGCGACTGTTCCTCGGTTTTAATATGTAAATATAATAACATGTCGATAGACTGTGATAGTTTGATTATCTGTGATTACATTAGTCTCTTTTAATTCTTTTATAATGAATGGTGTTGTACTTTGCCACGATAATTTGTTGTGTATATTATATGTAGTGTACAACGATGAGACTGAAATAAAGAATAAATCTACTAACTCGCTATGTTTTTTTTTACGTTTATCTATCGTCGCTACCGGTTACCCATATGAGCGACGCCTCCTGAAGAGATTAGTTATTTTAGATTTTGGAGGATAGTGCAATGATACAGACAGAGACCCATTCCAGAATCTCCTCTGGTTCTTTTACGTGCACGGTGTAAAGCACCGACACGAGACCTCGGTTTAACGTCCCATCTGAAAGACTGTTAATTTTATTAGGGTCAGACGGGGGATCGAACCTGCGATCCCTGGATTACCAGTCCAGCGTGTTACCACTGGACTACAGATCCGTCTGTACTCGCTATGTATTCCATTGATCATTCCTTATCTACACGTGTATGTAAACTAACTAGTTTTTGTTTTTGTTTCAGAAGTACAGATGTCAAACATGGACAGACTCCGAGAACTGATCACAACAACGATCGTATATTCTCTTATAGTAATAATTCTCTGCTCAACGTTGGCTCTGACGTCACCGATCGAGAAACGCTCGTACCACCACATGCCAAGCGAAATCAACGTAAGAAAGTTGTACATCTATAGTTGTTGTTGTTACTAAATCCATGTTTACTGGTGGGTGGGGGTGGGTACAGTTGCATTAATGTGAATTGGGTTTACAGAAAGCTTAGCAACCATCGGGAAGATAGAATGACGATAACGATTATATATAATATATTTCTTGTAAACGTTAACACTTATTTGCAAAGTTGTTAGAGGTGCGCCCACGTGGTTGCTATAAGCTTTCCGGATGCAGAATAAAAATGGCAGATATTTTTCTCTCGATTCGATTTCAGCCGAGTCTGTTTCAATTGCGATTATTGAAAATAACTATTTCCAACGATGTGTTATTACATTCGTTCAATTGGCATGTATTTTATTTTCCGAATGTTTTGTTTCTTTTTAAGCTTTATTTATTTTGCAACGATTGCGATTTGCGTCGGTGAATCTCTTTTAGATTATACAAATTTATCTTTGCTCGATTGCGAAACAAGTTCTTACAACTTATATTAATCACTCTCGAGATCCCATTCCTGGTGGAATCCATCGTCACGAGGAAGAGAGAATAGGAAATGTGGAATTTAAATGCCTTGCCTAAGGGTACAATCGTAACGGCTCCAGCGGGGCTCAAACTCGGGGCTTTTCGCACCTGAAGCGAAGGCGGCACTACCACTGTGCTATCACGACTTCCACACATTTCGTTTGACTCGCTTCATTCGAGATGACATAGATTTATTTAAATCTAGCTCGTAGAACGCACATCCGGTCTCTCCGTGTAGATGGTAGTTCTTTCCGGCAAAGAATACTTCCGGGAAACGTATTGTTCAGATCAATATTGTCACTCTTTTCTCAACTCGTGTTACTGTAAAACTTGCTAACAGTTCGCTATGATTTATAATGAGGTCAAACCATTTTGAGTTATGGCTTAATAATATGACTTTAAAAACAGACACACGTTCTATACTACAGCTCTCGCCCATTTGGTTAACCGGGTTCGGGGGTAAATAAACCCAATCTCCCTCATCATCGTAAATAATTGCAGTAACCCGAAGCGGAATTACTTTCAGGATTGAATATGATATGATATAGTACCGCAACATAATGATAGCTCCTGGGAAATATGATTTTTATTTATTACGGCTACGTGAATGAGCGGGAAAAATCACGTGACCTTGTTAACAGCATTGTATAACTCCGTTAGTATGAATAAGGCAACGCCTCAAAGTGCGCTCAAGCATAGAATATAGGCATTTTGAGTTATAGAGTAACTAAATAATATGAACTGTGCACTACATATCAAAGGGGAAAGCCTGCAACAATCGGAACCCAAACCATAATTGCCCGTATAATTAAAACAGGGAAACCCCCAATGTGCCTCGTTTTCGTTTCTTGGTTCGAGATGACATAGATTTATTTATCTAGGTCACATGAACGCACCATGTAGATGATAGCTCTTTCCGGCCAACAATATTTCCGGTAAACGAACATCTATTTCAACTTGCGTTATCGTAATGCCCACTCGCTGTGAGTTTGGATGCATAAAATGTACGATTTTGGATTGGTGACCAAACTATCCAATAACGGTGTTCGCACTTGGCGGGAACGCACAGTCCTATTTTTGACGATATATACATGTATCAGTTATGCACTTTCTTGTGTTTGCAGTGTGATTTGCCTATTTCTCTTGGTGACGGTATGCTAAGGGACATGATGATGATAGCAGCTGACTTCAATGGAGATAATAAACTTTCTGGATCAGAAATCACGTGGTTCTACCGAGCTTTGTTACAATACACGGACTACGTATCGCAAACGTATGGAAGATCTTTCATAGAAATAGCAGATTTAGATCGCGATGGACTGTTGGATTCAGATGGTAAGTACAATTTGGTATAATGTATTATGAACTGTGGTGATTGCTTTCAGTACCTCCGAAGAGGCCTCCGTGGCAGAGTGGGTACGGTTGTTGACTTCAGTGTGTGTTTTACGTTTATTTATCGTCGCTACCGGTTGCCCATATGAGCGACGCCTCCTGAATAGATTAGTCATTTTAGATTTGTGGGTGATATTGCAATGATACAGACAGAGACCCATTCCAGAGTCTCCTCTTGTTCTTTTACAAGCACGATGTAAAGCACCCACACGTGACCTCGGTTTAAAGTCCCACCTGAAAGACTGTTAATCTTATTAGGGTCAGACGGGGGATCGAACCTACGATCCCTGGATTTCCAGTCCAGAGTGTTACCATTGGCCTTCAGATCCATCGACTTCATTGACACCTTTGCTGTTATGAATTTAAGAAATGGAGCTACGGAGGGACACGAAGGAAACAACAAGATCGTCCTAGTCAAATAAGATTATATGTTGTTCTACATAAAAAGATTAAATCTTTATGTATCTGTATCTTGCACTATCCTCCCGATTCGTGCGCATGCCTCCCGATTAGATGGTTGATGGTTTGATGTTACTATAGACTGGCTTATCTGAGAACTGTTATCGGCCGGCTTATTCAAGAACACTTATCGAAACAAACACTATTTTAGTGCGTAATATGTACTCCTGGGGAAAGCAATGTATTCCAAACTGTAGAGCATTACAGGTACTCGAGTCACACAGCTTGATTAATCAAATGAGAATGATGTACCCGAGGGCATAATTTAATTTAATCTATAACCGTGATTTGTGAGTGCCTGGATAACAGAGGATCCAATTACAGATTGCCACATTACCAGGCCATGTAACTGATTACTGGCGAATATTTCTAAATTAAATGTAAACAAATATAATGAGATTGCTATATGCTCGTAAACTTCACCTGCAAAACTGATGTATTCAATTCGTTTTCATTTCCGCATTAAGCACGTGTTTCATCGTATTGCTATTTTATTAGGTCTACAATTTCATTGTCACAATGGGTGTCCATGGTGCTGGAATTGCGCGTGTGCTGAAATTCAATTTCATTCATTAACATAAACTATATCACAATGTTAAATGTATGTATTTCCTCACCGTATGCAATCGACGATTGTCTCTTATTGCAATCATTGACATCGGTTACCTGTGAATGACGTCACTGTGTTTACACACATATTACAATATATACCAACCTTCATTTTGCAATTGCTTGACTACTTATATCACATATGTTCTACACACCAACTAGTCTGAAGTCTTCTTAAGTCACATAATTTCTCAAAACAACATAAAAACAATACACTGCCTGTCATGAAAAATGAACTATATTAGTTATTAGGACTATATTCCTCGGATGCACTAAGATAGGATAAGATACATTTTATTTTGAGTCAGCAAGATAGCAACAGTACAACACAAGCTCTGAGTCAGACTGAGTGAGCTTTTGAGCCGACTATATAACATAAAATAATGGCAGCAGCTATACAATTAGAATCACTGATGCATATTTATTATTAATTTGTTTCTAAGATAAATGCTGAAAAATGTTAAAACAAAACTAAGTTAATTAGGTAAGACACATGTTAGCCATAACGAATATTAACCTAGTAAATCAATGACTTAATTGGTAAAACTGATATAAGTTTTGAAAAGTGTTTGTATATGATTGTTAAAATTAAGATTGAAATCAATGTCAACACCCAAAAGTTTCACAACATTATCACAATTTATTACGACAGTTTCAATGTTAATAACAAGGTTTTTATTATGGGTTTGCTTACCAACAGCTAATGCCTGGAACTTATCTGTGTTTGCTTGCATGCAATTAAAATTCAACAAGTGTTACAATTTTACTCTCATCTTGGAGTATTTGTATAAGTAAATCGAAGTATGGTGTGTGAAACGAAAGGGTGTTTTCATCAGCATAGTTGTACAGAGTGCCATCATAGTTGTACAGAGTGCCTTTCTGAATAAAGCAAAATATGTCATTAATAAAAACTTTAAAAAGTAATGGTCCTAATATCGATCCCTGAGGAACTCCATTTTTTATGTTACATTATTCCCAATTTTGATGTGCTGCTTACGGCCAGTTAGGTAACTATTTACATGATATTTAGTGTGAGAGGCCGTAAGCAGCAAGTGTACATAGTAGTATATCATATGGTACACAATCGAACGCCTATTTACGTATAATACAACCTATGACACGTCAATTGTTTACTCTTTCAGAATTGCTGTGCTTACTCAGCGCAATGAGTGCTTCCAACTGGACTCGGCGGTGATTCCTCTTATAAACTTGACAGAATGCAGCTTTCTTGATCGTGAACATCCCGTCCTACTGTAAATGTTCTGGGTTAAGAAGAAATGGGATGCTTATATAGCCTCATTTCTTTCATCAAGTACCTGAATGGCCGAGTTTCCCTTCCCCTGGTACACTGCGTTCGAAAGCTGAGCTGTGTAAATGTGACCTATCGGATGAAGGATCCTACAGCGCAATGCATTTTAAGACAAACATGTACAGTCATCTATTGTTCATAGAGTAAAAGACATAGTCATTCTTCATGTTGATGAGCTGTACAGTCTGCCAGATGACCTATCTTGTCCAATAGTTCTCATATTTCTGTATAATACATGATCCAATCTGCATTTCGGACTCCTTTCATGGTTGTACAGTCACGTTCTCAAACGAGCACTTGTCATCACCATTGTCTATACAGAAGATGGGTGCTTTATTTATTTATTTATTAAGACGTAAAATGCTATACAGTTTATCGTCAGCTAAACTATAACCGCACAAACCACATCATGGACAATTGTATCAATTTCAAACACGTAATACTATTATTTGTCTACAATATTATTATGTGACCGTGGTAAACATCCGAACTGCCTCGTATGTGGCCATACTTGATTAAGATCTCGAGAAAACAGAATAAGTTCAAATCGGAATAGCGCCAGAGCACTGATTAGAGAGGGTCTTATATATTCTTAATTACATGTCAATACACTGACACGTCCCGAAATGGGAATACGGTTTGGATCCTGCTGTATACGATATAGTATGGTGTTTATAGTAACATAATATTAATGACGATAACTAGTAACAATAAAATGAGGTGATGAGTTAATTCTAAAACATATTGCATAACAAGTTTTGAATGATTCCAATTGTATCGATTGATGCTCTATGATTATGTCCACCGACGAATACATGGTTCTTATAGGATTACATGTATGCATAGTATAAATAATCTGCTCAATGTGTTCAAATGAAATAAACCGACAGCAGTTTTCCACAAACTAATATTTAACATGTAACATTGTGCAAGCACAACTTTTAATGCAAATGTGTCGATTTGGTTTAATAGCACGCACACTATTACTAGTGACTTGAACTATAATGAATGCACACATACGAACGTGTCAAAGTAAATGGTAGACATAGAATAATTATATTCAAGTTTTAATCAGAAAAATATCTTGTAAATTGCTTTTTGTTTGACGAGAATTCTTTAAACTGAATTCGATGTTCATTTTCATTCTTTTTAAATATATGACTGTATTTTTTATTCATATACATTCCTAACTATTTAAATGATTTGTTGTATAATTTGTTACTGTACATGTCAGATGTCAACTGTAGTTGCAGTTTGGACTTGCTAATGATGATAATTATGCTCGTATGCGTCGTCTGTTTATAGATGCATATGGTATATCATACACCAGTACCTTCATAATACCCGGCATGATACACGTCGAACCCCATTTCATGTGCTTGAAATACACGTGTAAATGACGTACAAACTACATGCAGGCATACTGTCACATCATAACAGAGATTTTATCATATTAGTTCGCCCCTTCTGTAGTCCACCTTTAACAAATATCTTTTAACCAACTTTTTTATAACTGCAGTTTCCTTAAAAACTAGTTATTTTTGTTAGAAAAACATTGTTTTATTTCGCAACCCACATCATTTATGGTAATATCCCTTCACCTTACATTGTATATGTGGTGGTTTGTGTACTCAATAATGTTTGTTTTTGAGATACAGTCAATAGTATATGAATACCAAACCTGACTTCCATATAAAATAAAAGAGCTTAATTAATTTGTTTAATCATAGTCTATTTTGCTCATTATGACACAGAATCTACATACAATATATGCAAAGAAGGCAAAAATGGGTCGAGCCACAAGTTCTTACAACATTAGAGACGGCTCTTCCCAAATAATGGTTTAAACACATGTAACAGCTATAAACAAGTTTATTTATAGAGCAAAATAATGGTTAAAGTTTTCAATGCTATATACGTTTAAGAATTTATGCTCTCTCTTCAAATCTAGTTATTTATCAGTGAAATAAAATGTGTTAATCCACTAGTTGAAAACCCAATTTAACATTACTCCTGTGCACTAATGTTTCCCACAAACTGCTGTTTGATATATTGTAGATATTGTCAACGTGAACGTTTTCGGACTCGGTGACGTCATTTATGACACATTTCAGCCTAACAGTGAATCATACATTTCACTCATGAAAATATAGAGCCACCTCGTTAATTACCGGACGCCAATTCAATTTAAACAATGTTTAAGGTTTATAACTTCAAAATGAAGTACACTTTCTAGAAGTTTGTCATAATCTTGGTCTTGCAAAAACCGTAATTGTGTGTATATATTTATATTGCTTGTATACTTTATTCACCTTGTGACTTCTATATTAATGTTTTATTTATGTTCTTGCAGATATTTATTTATTATGCTTGGCGATTTTAATGTCAAATAAGAGAATTTTCCACCAGACTAACAAATAACATTAGTCGACAAATGCAGCCTTTAATATATTAGAACAAAGCGTCGACATGAATTGTGTGGTTCTTTCATTTAGGTGACATATTATATTGCAATACTTTCTGTCTTTAAAAATCAGCTATTCCAATGTTCATTTATGTCTTAGGCAGCAGGTGTTTGTTTGTGAATTGACTATTATTCCGTTACAAATTATATCGTACACATACTGATTTGCAAATGGTACAATGTACTGACTAAACTTGTGACAATGCTTGCTGTAATTCGATGCCAGTACATATCTGTTGAAATTAAAATGTCATATAATAACGTGCCATGTGCACATTATGCTAAGTGTATCATTCGAAAACAAACACCTAGACTCTATTGTGTTGTGTTTTACGTTTATTTATCGTCGCTACCGGTTGCCCATATGAGCGACGCCTCCTGAAGGATTAGTCATTTTAGATTTTGGAGGATAGTGCAATGATACAGACAGAGACCCATTCCAGAGTCTCCTCTGGTTCTTTTACGTGCACGGTGTAAAGCACCAACACAAGACCTCGGTTTAACGTCCCATCTGAAAGACTGTTAATTTTATTAGGGTCAGACGGGGGATCGAACCAGCGATCCCTGGATTACCAGTTTTACCACTAGGCTACAGATCCGTCTGTGTTTAGGCTATAGGCAAGTTTTATAAGTCACATAATCTCACCTTATTGTTTAAAGTCAATAGATTATGATGATATTTATTTTTATTATTGTTTGCTAACCAATTTCATGGCAATATTTCGAAACAGTTAATTATATGCGACATAAAATGCAGGACAGTTGACGTTTCATACACATACCTACATGTGGTACATTAAACATACGAGAGTAATAAACTAAATATTTATGAATATTTCGCCTTGCTTTGTCCAAATCGATATAATAGGGATATAATTGAAATTTATTTGGTATACTTATGTTTTAAATAAGATCTATTTTGTTGCATATGGTTTGACCAAGGGTGGTCTGTATGGCTATAGATGTAGGGGCCTACAGCTATATATGCAGAGGCGTCGCTTGTTTGTCTACAAATGGTGTGTATCAGTTTGAATGAGGGGGGTCATATTAACAAAAGAATATCCAACTAGATTGTCTGAGGTGCGTTTTGGTGTATATTCGTACCGTAACTATATTTGAAAGAACATCACAATTATTATATGCTCGGGGGGAAAACACGTGCATGTCTATAACGAAGAAAAGAAAGCAGCTACGCCACTAGTATGATGAAGATTGTGTATTTTACGCTTATTTATCGTCGCTACCTGTTGTCCATTTGAGCGACGCCTCTTGGAGAGATTAGTTATTTTAGATTTGTGTAGGATTGAGCAATGATACAGACAGAGACCCATTCCAGAGTCTCCTCATGTTCTTTTACGTGCACGATGTAAAGCACCAACACGAGACCTCGGTTTAAATCCCATCTGAAAGACTGTTAATTTTATTAGGGTCAGATGGGGGATCGAGTCTGTGATCCCTGGATTACCAGTCCAGCGTGTTACTACTGGACTACAGATGTATCTGTGATGATGAAGATTTTGCATTTGTTCTGTATATATCTGATAAATTCAACGATTGTATTTTACGTTACACAGTACATGATGTTTGAGATATTAAATTGACAAATATGTTACAATATGCACGTACAACTTACTCCCTGTCCTTAGGATGGGGGAATATGTAGAATTTAGCCTGATAGACGACCGGTCGACCATATTTAAACTTAAATGCATCGGATTATATTCGATACGTTACTATATAGGTATAAATATACCCAACTTTGGCATTCACCTAGGTAGGTCTACCTAAAATTAATTATCGATGTTTTTCACATAGGATTTGTTTTATAGTTTTATAGCCAATAAGGTTGTTCTATAATGACATATTACAGTGTCCGTAGAATCAGTTAATATAGTATCCCTTGTTAACACTATGGTATTGAAAGGGACAACCATCATTGGACGTAGAAGAAACTAGACAAGGTCGACATTTTTTCTGATGTAGTAGCTATATCTTTAATCATGTTGGACCGTATACATTGCATATTTTCTTGCATTTAGGTCTATTTTTAAAATTAAAAATAATTCAGTATTAATGCGCAAGTACAAGGTTTGCATGCTATTGGGTGAGGAGTTCCAAGCAAGTCCAGCATTCTTTTCCAAACTTTTGAAACATTGATCTGAAAACCAAACATAAAAAGATAAGTGTAAAGTTAGAAAAGTGAAGGATATTTTTGTTCAAATGTGGTTTCTACTTCTACCTATAGTTTCATTTCATTATTGACACGAGATCAATGACGCAGTTCTATAAGCCATTGTGGTATTTGCAACGTTTGCTGCAGCTTAGTCTGTAGCGTACCGTACGACCGACGACGGGTTTTAGCCTATAATTTGATGTAAATAAGATTTAAATTTGGTCTACCGGGACTGATTTTCGAGTGCATACATTTTTGAGAATAATATAATATGACAAGTCGAACCTGTTACAATTCTAACAATATGAGTATCGTGCGACAACAAGAAACTACCACATTGTTTAACAATGTTTTATATTTAAGTAGTGGTTGTTTTATTACATGTATAGTAGAGTTGATGGAGCTAAGCTCGAAGTCAAGTGGGTGAATCTTAAAATGTATATAAAATTAATGAACATTGCTTGTGATCACGACTGTGGAAATGCTGTCAAGTGAGCAAAATTCAGTCTTCTGGTGACTATGTGACCAGGTCAAGCATTTTTCTGCATTGGGTGTACAGCTACATAAGTCAGAATAATTAAGTATCGGGTTGTGATTCAAATAGTTGACGGTTGAAACTTCACTATGTCAACTGTGACGTCAGAAATTTTACATCGCTCCTGTTTGAAACATTATTAATTGTGTGTGTTCAAGAGTACATACTACATACATACATGCACATGAAAGTGCTGCATTGTTTTTTTTGTAGTAACGTTTCATAGCTATTCCTGTATATGACACCCGTTTGATAATCTTCTTATATGTTATACAACATAATACTGGTTGACATGGTAACACCACTTTCTTTTGCATTATATGAGATAACCTTCACCTGAATTTTCAAATCATTACATTTATGTGATCCTATTTGACATCATTCTCTAGATACAGAGTCACATGTACCTTCACTGACTTGCTTTCATATGAAACAAACTCCATAAGATATTGATTTCATGGGATAAATTCTTCGAAATCACGACTTATCACCAGTCATTAGATTACGTCAAGCATACGTTACAGTATCACCACCCGGCAGCTCTATAAAGAATGTTAATGATGTGATAATAACGTTCACTTGTTTGGCTAAGGTTACAGCAACTCTATTTTATAATCATGTGGACTCTATTAACACGACGTCAGTTGTACAATTCTTTATATTTTGTTCATATACTATTACAATTATTATTAGACTTTCACAATTGTCATTGATACAGTTTCAGTCTGTGTATAGCAGTCTATGTCACAATACCATTTAAGAGGAACTGATCGACCAGAACAACGCTTAAAGAGTCATTGTCAGAACATGTTCTGACGACTGAGTGATATTATAACATACAGGTTTAACTGAAATAGACCTGTAGCAAGGTCATGTATGTGGTTGTTAATATTGTTTCTTGAGTTATATGTTTCATGACCACATTGTAGATTTTCCCATGTCACGGCATCCGAACCTTTTCGTCTCCATGTTACCTGACCTATCGTTACGCCTGATCTGGATCTATGTTGTTTACACATTCCTTCCAATTTATTCGGCATTTTAAGGGCTAACACAAAATGAGGTGTGTTTCGAAACCTAATCTAACAGCCGTATGCTAGCCTTGCGCTGTTAAAATTAGACCTTTTCCTATGTACTGTTTAAAGGTGGTCTTATTTTATTTTATATTAGGCCTATTCTGTTTACGTTATTAAGCAAGTTATTGTATGACACCAATAATAGTATGGCTATATCTTAACAACATCTCAACTTTGAGTATAAATATGTCGTCTTTCAGTTGCACACCTTGGTATAGGATTATAGCATGTATATGATTATATTAATATCTTTATAATTTATTGATTCCTGAAATAAATTTTGAAAGAATTAAACGAATTTCAGTGTTTTATTCAGTATGTGAATTCGGCCTTATATAGAAACATTACCCAAGTGTATATTCATCGTGCAATGAATACCGTGTCCGTTTCGTAATATGTAAGTTGCTAGGTCTTGCCCAGCTATAACTATTCTGGTTGTGGCGTTTTTTAAAATACATTTATTGATCATCGCCCTCTGGTAAATCGGGGGTCACCGCTACATCTCTATCAGTCATTTATATTTTGGAGGATAGGGCTTGATACAGAAAACGTTCCGGTTCAAGAAGCATCCCTGGGTATTTTGGAGGATAGTATAAGACAGCTATAAGATAGCGACCCTTTCAATAGTCTCCTCTGGTTCTTTTACGTGCACGGTGCATAGCACCGATACATGAGACATCGGTTTATAGTCCCATCTGAAAGACTCTTAATACTATTGGAGTCAGACGGTGGATCGTACCTGCGATCCCTGGATTCGCAGTCCAATTTGTGAACTACTGGATGACTGAGGGTTCCTTATGCAAGATGCTCGAGTTCCCATGGTATCTTCCTTCTTCATCATGGGAATGGATTCTCAAAAGCATAGCTTAATTTTCAAATACACGTGTGACGTTGAAACCAATCCGCAAGGTACATGCCACCATTACTTACCAGAGCGAGAGAAATACTAGATGTTCTTCAACGCTACCCAGTATGGAGGTATCACAAAGACACGGGACCGTATTAAAGCTAGCAACCGTTGACAAGCGGTAGCAATAACATAGCTATGGCCAACTCAGACATCTTGGAGCTACAATATCGGACATTTGACTTGGAATTACCATGAGGACGACACTATCACGAAAGCTTACATTACAAATGCACGAGGTCCTTGTCAAATGCCCCCACGGATATCAAGTGTATCAACTCCTTGTCAGATGTCCCAATTATATCAAATGTATCAGCTTCTTGCCAGATGTCCCAAGTATATCAAATGTATCAGCTCCTTGCCAGATGTCCCAAGTATATCAAATGTATCAGCTCCTTGCCAGATGTCCCAATGATATCAAATGTATCAGCTCCTTGCCAGATGTCTCAAGTATATCAAATGTATCAGCTCCTTGCCAGATGTCCCAAGTATATCAAATGTATCAGCTCCTTGCCAGATGTCCCACGTATATCAAATGTATCAGCTCCTTGCCAGATGTCCCAAGTATATCAAATGTATCAGCTCCTTGCCAGATGTCCCAAGTATATCAAATGTATCAGCTCCTTGCCAGATGTCCCAAGTATATCAAATGTACCAGCTCCTTGCCAGATGTCCCAATGATATCAAATGTACCAGCTCCTTGCCAGATGTCCCACGTATATCAAATGTACCAGCTCCTTGCCAGATGTCCCAAGTATATCAAATGTATCAGCTCTTGCCAGATGTCCCAAGTATATCAAATGTATCAGTCCTTGCCAGATGTCCCAAGTATATCAAATGTATCAGCTCCTTGCCAGATGTCTCAAGTATATCAAATGTATCAGCTCCTTGCCAGATGTCCCAAGTATATCAAATGTATCAGCTCCTTGCCAGATGTCCCAAGTATATCAAATGTATCAGCTCCTTGCCAGATGTCTCAAGTATATCAAATGTATCAGCTCTTTGCCAGATGTCCCAAGTATATCAAATGTAACAGCTCCTTTCCCGGTGTCCCAAGTATATCAAATGTATCAGCTCCTTGCCAGATGTCCCACGTATATCAAATGTATCAGCTCCTTGCCAGATGTCCCAATGATATCAAATGTATCAGCTCCTTGCCAGATGTCCCAAGTATATCAAATGTATCAGCTCCTTGCCAGATGTCCCAAGTATATCAAATGTATCAGCTCCTTGCCAGATGTCCCAATTATATCAAATGTATCAGCTCCTTGCCAGATGTCCCAAGTATATCAAATGTATCAGCTCCTTGCCAGATGTCCCAAGTATATCAAATGTATCAGCTCCTTGCCAGATGTCCCACGTATATCAAATGTATCAGCTCTTGCCAGATGTCCCAATGATATCAAATGTATCAGCTCCTTTCCCGGTGTCCCAAGTATATCATAGCCCAATACTGTGGAAGCTTGTTAAGACATAGTGTATATGTTGTTACATATGGGACCTTCACACCAGCAAAATATGTTACCACAGAAAGTTCTCCAGCAAAGACAAAGAGAAGCAATGTATGTGACGTGTGACTAGAACCACAAGCGGAACAAATGCTTGTAAACCTCTACAACAGACAAGAGCCAATTCAAGAGTGTGTTGATGTATGGTATCTCCATGCAGCCAAAGTCTTCACACGAGTCCGCACTCTATATGCCACTTGCTTCTATTCTATTGAACGATTGCATACTGCCACTGATTCATTCCATCTGTACATAGTTCAACTCTGGAATCAGATGACATAGCATGTCGCCAGTCCCAGACAGTGAGCGCCTTCGGGACTGGATTAGCTGTGTTCTCCACTGTCTTCACCTATATCGATTGTATCCGCTTTTTACCAGCGTGTTGTGTGCTTCGAAACAGTATACATATGCGACGACAGATCAGAGTCGGCACATCATAGTAATGCACAATGCGCCCATTTTCTCCAGAATAACATGTAGGTTCTTTGAACGTCGGATTAAGAGGAAGGTTCAATAGAAGTCAACATAATACGCATTGAGAATAAATCTAACAGGAAGTCCACTTGTCATCCATTGCAGCACCCAAAGTAAAGAACCGCTACATATATGTATACAGCCTGGTGACCATATCCAACAATATAAAACAGGCATAACCATTTAAATAACACCAAATACAAAGCAAATTAGTTCCTTCGATTTATCGAGAGTGAAACAGCCTATAAAACAGTTTACTGGCAAATACATTAACCAACTTGAGTAGCTGGCAACTCTGACAACAGTTCATCACACATAGAATAGTGCACGTAAGAATGTGTGTGTTTTACGTTTATTTATCGTCGCTACCGGTTGCTCATATGAGCGACGCCTCCTGAAGAGATTAATCATATTAGATTTTTGGAGGAGAGTGCAATGATACAGACAGAGACCCATTCCAGAGTTTCATCTGGTTCTTTTACGTGCATGGTGTAAAGCACCGATAAGAATGTAACAAGATGTTTTTTTATATATGAAGAACAATCATAATCCAATCAGAACGCTCGTTTCAACGCTCGTTTCAACGCGAATTGCGCTGCTTTAGAATTTTTCAGAACAAATTGAAAATGCTACGAAATCTCTTTTTGACGTACATTTTTGCCGAATAAACATACAGGTTAGTGGAAACACATTTTATTGATAATGTTATTCACAGTTAAAACTCTCCCGTCGAAGATTTGTTTTTGTTGCTGACAGAACCCGTGTCCTAGTATGGAAATGTGACCTGCTATGGCCAATGTATGTGGCAATTGTTTGCAAAGTATACATGCATGCAGCTAAAGTTGTGTTTTATTTGAAGGAACAATATAAAGACTCGGGATAGGCGTCTTATTTTGGACAGCTTGTACAAATTGTTTCAGATTAGGGCCATTTAATGATCGATGCGAAATCTGACATCCCACAGAGTAGAATCCCTGTACTTAAATATATATACTAGTACCCCCAAACGTGCCGAATCCCTGTGCTTTAAATAGGGGTGACACTATAATAAACAAACACTTTAGGCCCTACTTTTACTTTACTTTTACACACATCCCCATTGTCAATCACAATAAATATAGTGCAAATCTGCGACCATGTCAACGCTACCAGGAATAGTATTTTCTCTAAATACAAAATTGTACTACAGTCTACATCCGCTATGTCGAATTCCGTCTGACCAAACGAAATACTTCGACATATAACAGTAGTTTGACTTAATGAAATTCGATATAAACAGATCCAGTTATATGTAAAATGATAGTGTCTGCAACGAGCATTATTTCCACCTCTATACAAGTGTTCGTTGTTTTAACCGAATACATTTTAACCCACAGTAGCCTAAATTACGTGAGTTTAAATGTATTCGGTTAAAACATCGAACAATTGTATAAAAATCGAGCTCAAATCAAAGTGTGTTTAAAATGTCCCGCCAGAAAAAGTTAATATTATAAAAAATACATGGTTTGTACATTTATCAACATATTGGATTGTGCCTTTACATAGAATTTACACATCTCACTTTGAAGGTAGTTTTTGTCGCAAATACCCCTGCACCTACTGTACTGACCAACCGACTTCACCATGAGTCGTTTTGCAGAAAACTGACTTCTCGTGTTCTCGATGGGCACACATTCTCAAGGCTACATGTGGAAGTCTTGGTAGTGCGTTCGCTTCAGGAGCGAAAGGCCCGTAGTTCGCGACTAGCTGTAGCCATTACGAGTGTGCCCTTAGTCAATGCATTTGAATGTTCTATTATAACGTAGTAACATCATCCAGGGCCTCATAGCAATACCTCGACAATAACGTCAAATAAATATTGTATGCAACACATGGCTGTCTTACGTGGCATGTTACATTGAAAATAATCGATGGTGTCTAAAAGATTTTACTGGAAACACATATTAAATAAAGACAAAATATATTTGGAAATGTAAGCTTTCAAGAATGAGATAGTGCTGATTAAAGTCTTAATACCTCGAGAACTAGGGCCACCAGTCTAAAATGATTTTTCTGAGCATTAGTTGGTCACTTTAATCACAGCGATGGTATCTTATCACAATATTGACTACAACTCCAAAATAATAGAAAATGGTGAAGTGTTTTTATAGTGGTTTCTCATACGTTATAGTGCAGTCGTGATAGCGCAGTGGATGTGCGTTCGCTACAGGTGCGAAAAGGTCCGGATTTCGAGCCCCGCTGGAGCCGTTACGATTGTGCCCTTAGGCAAGGTATTTAAATTCCACGTTGCCTCTTCCTCGTGGCGATGGAATCCATCAGGAATGAGGGTCTCGAGAGTGATTAATATAAGTTGTAATAACTTGTTTCGCAATCGAGCTCAAATAAATTTGTATAGCTAAACATAAATGTTTTCTCGAGGTAAAATGTTATTTTGGCACTGTTTTGTTCTCGGGCAATTTATGTACATATGTTGCAAATAGTTGCCATTGCTAAACTACCAGCTAGCCGAAATGTCAATAATGTTGGAAAATCATCAGTTCTGAAAGGAGCAAGTATTTGAATTAGAATGTAACACTGTGGTGTCTGTTGTCCAGTTGTAGGCGGCGGATATAGAATTGAAGGAAATCAGGTTCGATACACTTGTCAGGGCATGTATCCTTGGGCTTGAGCAAGGCATCTCACACATTGCCTTGTACTGATTAACCGCTTAGGTCGGCTAAATCTGCCTAGGGAAACATCTCTAGGTCTCCGCAAGGTGTTTGACTTAAATGGAACATGCATACATGTATGCACCCTTCATACATACGGTAGATCTATTTATTGATTGTGAACTGACATGAATAAATCCTATTGTATGCAAAACTCGTGTTCATAAACGAATCGCTGTCGACATCATTGACTAATACGTAATCGACGTGAACATGCCACCAAATTAAAAGGATGTCATTATGCTTGTTATTTAATTGTTTATTTATAGATGGTGCGGGTGAATTCCTCGGGTATCTGTTCAGCCGTGAAGTCCAAACCGTGTCGTTTCCGTAGATCCCTCAGTGGCACCAGTTTGGATGTGCGTGGGACCGTTGTTATGGAGAAGATCTGGATGTTTGAGGGAATGAAAGGTAGGTGATATATAAACAGGCTTCTCTCCAGGGTAAAAGAAATGCACAAGGGCCGGGGGTCATTCATTCCCTGTAAATGTTTTAAACAATTTATTCACTGTAGGAGCGTGTGTGTTTTACATTTATTTATCGTCGTTACCGCTTGCCCATATGAGCGACGCCTCCTGAAGAGATTAGTCATTTTATATTTTTGGAGGAAAGTGCAATGATGCAGACAGAGACCCATTCCAGAGTCTCCTCAGGTTCTTTTACGTGCATACAGGACAGACAGACAGTGTAAGTGGTTGTTTTATGTTTATTTATCGTTGCTACCTGTTGCCCATATGAGCGACGCCTCCTGAAGAGATTAGTCACATTCGATTTCAGATTGGAGGATAGTGCAATGATACAGACATTCCAGAGTCTCCTCTGGTTCTTTTACATGCACGGTGTAAAGCACTGACACAAGACCTTGGTTTAATGTCCCATCTGAAAGACTGTTTATTTTATAAGGGTCGAACCTGCGATCCCTGGATTACCAGTCCAACATGTTACCACTGGACATTGTAGGTGCAATCTGAGCATGAAATATATAGAGGTTATTACGTTGCTAGTTTCACTCGGTGCTAGTTTGTTCACTGCTGTAGCATCCCAGGTGTTTGTTGTTTCATGGTAATATTCCAATCGTTTTCGTGTATCTAATTCAGTAATTGTGATTTACTCCTGATAAATGGATAACTAGTGCCTGGGAAATAACGCATGCGCATTTGGTGCTAATTTATTTACTTCCGTAGCGCCCCATGTGTCAAATTTGACAGATAACAGATGTTTGTGGTATCGTGGTAATATTTCAAACGTTGTCGTGTATCTAATTCAGTAATTGTGAATTATTCCTGATAAATGCATGATTTCGATTATTTAAATGTTCAAATTCATATCAAAGTAATAAAGACGTTCAATCTGAGGCTGATATCAAGTTACCTCGGGTCGATACCTACGCTGATATGAAACTAGCCACGTAATAACCTCTAAATATATGAGATATATATATTACAGAAGGTACGTCTATGGAATGCCTATCGGAGGAGGATACTGGGAAGGACGACTGGTGCCCAAAACATTGCTGGTTCCTGTTTACTAATCTACTCGCAGCTCAGCAGTGTGCAAAGGTATTCAACATCCTAGAAATGATCTCTACCATATTCAGGGTTTCCGCCAGGAATTTGAAGAAGGGGGGTACAAATACATACCAATCGTCGCAGCACAACGGGGGGGTCTGGGGGGTCCTCCCACATAAAAAAAATTTGTTCTGAAAACCCTCAAAACACGTTTTCCGAGCATTTGGCACTTGGAAAGGACTATGCTGACAGTTTCATGATGTATTGAATTGTATAAATTAAAGTGGTCAAAAATGTATGTAGAGATATGTCCTAGAGTCTTACCTAACAATCCACACATTACTACTATTAGAAAAGCCCTTCCTTCAATAAAACACCCTTTTCAAAAAATTTGATCAGCAGAAAGAAGGGGGGGGGTACATACCCCCCTTCTTCAAGTCAAGGGGAGGATTTGTACCCCCGTCCCCCCACTGGCAGAAACCCTGCATATTTGCTAAATATTTTCCAATAAATATAGTCTAGCCGAGAAAGCCAAACAGAACACATTTAAACGAATTAGCCTCTCAATTAATTCAATTTATAATGAAAAAATTGCAAGATATAATTATATATACCAGGTGAAGATTGTTTTCCTTCATAGAAATTCCTCTCACTGCCATTTGCTGAATCCTCATAGATTGCTACATAAGCAGCCAAATAGAAACAAAACCCACAGTTTATACACATTTATTTTAGCTCTATACAAATTTATTTTAGCTCGATTGCGAAACAAGTTCTTACAACCTATATTAATCGTTCTCGAGACCTCATTCCTGATGGAATCCAACGCCATGAGGGATTTAGAAGCGGCAGTGTAGAATTTAGATGCGTTGCCTAAGGGCACAATCGTAACGGCTACAGCTGGGTGCGAATTCCGAGCCTTTCGCACCTGAAATGGGTGTGCTACCACAGCGCTATCACGACTGCCACTAAATAACCATAATAGCGGTCAGAACAAAGTAGTGCATACCGGTACAACCATTAATAGTTACGCGTAATCTCTATTGATGGATGTTGGACAGGTAATTTGACTGCGTATAGATGACAAGGTACAACCTTTAACAGTTACGCATAATCTCTATTGATGGATGTTGGACAGGTAATTTGACTGCGTATAGATGACAAGGTACAACCTTTAATAGTTACGCATAATCTCTATTGATGGATGTTGGACAGGTAATTTGACTGCGTATAGATGACAAGGTACAACCTTTAATAGTTACGCATAATCTCTATTGATGGATGTTGGACAGGTAATTTGACTGCGTATAGATGACAAGGTACAACCTTTAATAGTTACGCATAATCTCTATTGATGGATGTTGGACAGGTAATTTGACTGCGTATAGATGACAAGGTACAACCTTTAATAGTTACGCATAATCTCTATTGATGGATGTTGGACAGGTAATTTGACTGCGTATAGATGACAAGGTACAACCTTTAATAGTTACGCATAATCTCTATTGATGGATGTTGGACAGGTAATTTGACTGCGTATAGATGACAA
>CM026386.1:21626841-21683591 GCA_014843695.1 Archivesica marissinica | reverse complement strand
AATTTGACTGCGTATAGATGACAAGGTACAACCTTTAATAGTTACGCATAATCTCTATTGATGGATGTTGGACAGGTAATTTGACTGCGTATAGATGACAAGGTACAACCTTTAATAGTTACGCATAATCTCTATTGATGGATGTTGGACAGGTAATTTGACTGCGTATAGATGACAAGTGGTCAGTTTTGCAAAAAGCAAAAAAAACCTTTCAAAATTTCAAATTCCCGAAAATCCTATACACATATATACCACAAGTAATAGTAACGAACAGAAATTAAAATCAATAACTTATATTTTACCAAAACTAACCTTAAACCCTATAGATGTATTCACTTATGTCCAGCACATTGAAATATTAAAGTCCCTATATGACACTGCACACTGAGATATTAAAGTCCTAATTTTGACACTGCACACTGAGATATTAAAGTCACATATGTGACACTGTACACTGAGATATTAAAGTCCCTATTGAGATATTAAAGTCCATATGACACTGCACACTGAGATATTAAAGTCCCATTATGACACTGCACACTGAGATATTAAAGTCCCATTATGACACTGCACACTGAGATATTAAAGTCACATTATGACAATGTACACTGAGATATTAAAGTCACATATATGACACTGCACACAGAGATATTAAAGTCCCTATATGACACTGCACACTGAGATATTAAAGTCACAATATGACACTGTACACTGAGATATTAAAGTCACATATGACACTGCACACTGAGTATTGAGTCACAATATGACACTGTACACTGAATATTAAAGTCACAATATGACACTGCACACATATGACACTGCACACTGAGGTATTAAAGTCACAATATGACACTGCACACTGCGATATTAAAGTCACAATAATTATGAAACTGCACACTGCGATATTAAAGTCCCTTAATGACACTGCACACTGAGATATTAAAGTCCCTATATGTGTTTTGACACTGCACACTGAGATATTAAAGTCCCTATATGACACTGCACACTGAGATATTAAAGTCACTATATGACACTGTACACTGAGATATTAAAGTCCCTATATGACACTGCACACTGAGATATTAAAGTCATATGTGGTTTATATGCTGCACACTGAGATATTAAAGTCCTATATGACACTGCACACTGAGATATTAAAGTCCCTATATGACACTGCACACTGAGATATTAAAGTCCCTATTATGACACTGCACACTGAGATATTAAAGTCCCTATTATGACACTGCACACTGAGATATTAAAGTCACTATTATGACACTGCACACTGAGATATTAAAGTCCCTATTATGACACTGCACACTGAGATATTAAAGTCACAATATGACACTGCACACTGAGATATTAAAGTCCCTATATGACACTGCACACTGAGATATTAAAGTCACACTATGACACTGCACACTGAGATATTAAAGTCCCTATATGACACTGCACACTGAGATATTAAAGTCCCTATTATGACACTGTACACTGAGATATTAAAGTCCCTATATGACACTGCACACTGAGATATTAAAGTCCCTATATGACACTGCACACTGAGATATTAAAGTCCCTATTATGACACTGCACACTGAGATATTAAAGTCCCTATTATGACACTGCACACTGAGATATTAAAGTCCCTATTATGACACTGCACACTGAGATATTAAAGTCACAATATGACACTGCACACTGAGATATTAAAGTCCCTATTATGACACTGTACACTGAGATATTAAAGTCCCTATATGACACTGCACACTGAGATATTAAAGTCACAATAATTATGAAACTGCACACTGCGATATTAAAGTCCCTATATGACACTGCACACTGAGATATTAAAGTCCCTATATGACACTGCACACTGAGATATTAAAGTCCCTAAACGACACTGCACACTGAGATATTAACCCGTAACCTGCCAATCACGACCACAGTCGCATTTGCAAACAGCATGGAGCCAGATCAAACGGCATAGAACGTGTCGTCTGATCAGGCTCTGTGCTGTTTGCTATTCGGATAGTGAAGCTAAAACATTTGTCTGAATAGCAAACAACATAGATCCTGATCAGATGCACTGTGATTAATCTGGTTCTATGTTGTTTGCAAATTACGTCCAATTTATTCAGCAGGTTAATTATAGATATGGTACCAATATATACAATAGTGTAAACACACAAGTAGTGACTACAGTCAAACCTGTCCTAAGCAGCCAGTCAAGGGACTCACAGAAAGTTGCTGCTTAGCGCAGGTGGCTGCTTAATAGCGGGCAAATGTCTAATATAACAATATATTGGAAATCTGAAAACTGGCTGCTTAATACAGGTTGGCTGTTTAATAGAGGTGACCACTAACACAGGTATGACTGTAATAACTAATGTTTGACTGTATTTAAATAAAGGAAGCGTTGTGTCTCGGTCAAACATTTGTTGCCTGTTCAGTTACCTTGCAAGCAAACATTCATATAGTTGTAGAAAATTATTAAGGCCAAAACAGAATTTATTTTTAGCTGTCGTGACCAACGAGTCAGTACTTGCAATTTTGAGAATAGTTATAATGTGTTCACAGATCGTGATAGCACAGTGTATGCGCGTTCGCTGGAGCCGTTACGATTGTGCCCTTAGGCAAGGCATTTAAATTCCACGTTGCCTCTTCTCTCTCCCTCGTGGCGTGGATTCCATCAGGAATGAGGTCTCGAGAGTGATTAATATAAGTTGAAATAACTTGTTTCGCTATCGAGCTAAAATAAATTTGTATAAACCGATCGTTCATTTTCAACGGTTCCTGAATCCAGACTTAACTGTTGTATATAAAAAAAACCAAAGCCGGGGGCAAAAATCCACAACTCCAAATTTCTACTATCTACCGAAAATTTGAGGAAATAATTTTTTTATTTGGCCTAAACAATGTTTTGTTTCAATTTGTGTTTTAAACCAGTTGCAACAAGTATACTTTTGCTAAATGACAAATAATAGGTGTTTAGAGTTACCTATTGTTTACTAACAGGTCAACGGGTAAAGTACTATAGCGGAAACTGAACGCTCAGTAATTTGAACTCATTTCATTTGAAAATTAAGGACCATGTAATGCTATTGTCAATTGACAATTGTGCACAAACTGTCTGTCGGCACTTTTTAAGACGCTTAGATAAAATTGTTTTGTTTACAAACATTGTAAACTCCATACCGGTTGGGTAGTGAATGTGATATATAAAGCTATTGTTGTGTGTATGTATCGCATTGTTTCTCACTAAGGATTAGGTGGAAGCATGTGTCTACAGCGGAATCCTGTTTCATGAACTGTTCCAACATGTCCCACACATGTATTTGTTAGTTTAAACATTTTTATTTTCTATCACACGATTATTTACAACAATTGTATTAAGGAATTGGACAGAAAGCTGTACAGCTTACGGTTGTCCCCTCCTCTGTTTCATCTGTCGCCCTTTATAATTTAATGACTGTTTACTACCTGATAGCAGTCAAAGTGTGTTGAATACATTTGCTTACTGATTTATTTCACGATGGAAAATTCAACTGATGGAGAAATGTGCTAAAACTTAAATGCATAAGAAGAGATAGGTTTATGTTTACTAAGGTGATTGTTGTGTAAAATTTACAGTGTTCGAAGAGGATCTTACCTAAAAGGACTGCATACAAGTGTACAGGTTTGAATTATTTTATTATTTATATTTTTAGCTTTGTAAAAAGTAAAAAAAAAAGGTAAAAGTGTAATTTTTTTTATTACAGTCAAACCTGTCTTAAGCAGCCAGTCAAGGGAATCACAGAAAGTGGCTGCTTAGTGCAGGTGGCTGCTTAATAGAGGTCAAATGTATAATAAAACAACATATTGGGAATATGGAAACTGGCTGTTTGATACAGGTTGGCTGCTTAATAGAGGTGACCACTAACACAGGTTTGACTGTATAGTGTTATCCCTATTGAAAGGGCCAGTCATTACTGACTTATGAGACACCTCTTATGGACATCAGTAGTTCCCGAATCCTATCCTTGAAGGCCAGGTGTCTGGCTGATAGGCAATCGGTAACCATTATATTTAACTAGCTGGCGGCTCACCAACCGGCCATATCAGAATGAACTCCTGACGAGGTTCGAACCTTCGACCTCCCGCTCCGTATGCGAGCGTATTAACCACTAGGCCATGGAGATGGTTATTGTAGTGTTTTAGCTTTGTGTTAAAAATATTTCAAGATGCATTCCTGTTCAGTGGACACTCGCATACAGTGGACACATTCGCATACAGTGGACACTCGCATACAGTGGACACTCGCATACAGTGGACACTCGCATACACTGGACACTCGCATACAGTGGACACTCGCATACAGTGGACACTCGCATTCAGTGGACACTTGCATACACTGGACACTCGCATACAGTGGACACTCGCATACAGTGGATACTCGCATACAGTGGACACTCACATACAGTGGACACTCGCATACAGTGGACACTGACATACAGTGGACACACTCGCATACAGTGGACACTCGCATACAGTGGACACTCGCATACAGTGGACACTCGCATACAGTGGACACACTCGCATACAGTGGATACTCGCATACAGTGGACACTCACATACAGTGGACACTCACATACAGTGGACACACTCGCATACACTGGACACTCACATACAGTGGACACTCGCATACAGTGGACACTCACATACAGTGGACACTCACATACAGTGGACACACTCACATACAGTGGACACTCGCATACAGTGGACACTCGCATACAGTGGACACACTCGCATACAGTGGACACTCACATACAGTGGACACACTCGCATACAGTGGACACACACATACAGTGGACACTCGCATACAGTGGACACATACAGTGGACATACTCGCATACAGTGGACACTCGCATACAGTGGACACACTCACATACAGTGGACACTCACATACAGTGGACACTCGCATACAGTGGACACACTCACATACAGTGGACACACTCACATACAGTGGACACCTCACATACAGTGGACACACTCACATACAGTGGACACACTCGCATACAGTGGACACACTCACATACAGTGGACACACTCACATACAATGGACACTCGCATACAGTGGACACTCACATACAGTGGACATACTCACATACAGTGGACACACTCACATACAATGGACACTCGCATACAATGGACACTCCCATAAAATGGACACTCCCATACAATGGACACTCCCATACAATGGACACTCACATACAGTGGACACTCCCATACAATGGACACTCCCATAAAATGGACACTCGCATAAAATAGACACTCCCATACAATGGACACTCTCATACAATGGACACTTGCATACAATGGACACTCACATACAATGGACACTCTCATTCAGTGGACACTCCCATACAATGGACACTCACATACAGTGGACACTCCCATACAATGGACACTCCCATAAAATGGACACTCCCATAAAATAGACACTCTCATACAATGGACACTCGCATACAATGGACACTCGCATACAATGGACACTCACATACAATGGACACTCCCATACAATGGACACTCCCATACAATGGACACTCACGTACAGTGGACACTCCCATACAATGGACACTCCCATAAAATGGACACTCCCAGAAAATAGACACTCCCATAAAATAGACACTCCCATACAATGGACACTGGCATACAATGGACACTCTCATACAATGGACACTCACATACAATGGACACTCCCATACAGTGGACATTCACATACAATGGACACTCGCATACAATGGACATTCACATACAATGGACAATCCCATACAGTGGACACTCCCCATACAGTGGACACTCCCATACAGTGGACACTCCCATACAGTGGACACTCCCATACAGTGGACACTCACATACAATGGACACTCCCATACAGTGTACACTCCCATATAATGGACACTCACATACAGTGGACACTTGCATACAGTGGACACTCACATATAATGGACACTCCCATACAGTGGACACTCCCATACAATGGACACTCCCATACAATGGACACTCCCATACAGTGGACACTCCCATACAGTGGACACTCCTATACAGTGGACACTCCCATACAATGGACACTCACATACAATGGACACTCCCATACAGTGGACACTCCCATACAGTGGACACTCGCATACAGTGGACACACTCCCATACAGTGGACACTCTCATACAGTGGACACTCACATACAGTGGACACTCACATACAGTGGACACTCACATACAGTGGACACTCACATACAGTGGACACTCACATACAGTGGACACTCACATACAATGGACACTCGCATACAGTGGACACACTCGCATACAGTGGACACTCACATACAGTGGACACTCACATACAGTGGACATACTCACATACAGTGGACACTCACATACAGTGGACACTCGCATACAATGGACACTCCCATAAAATGGACACTCCCATACAATGGACACTCACATACAATGGACACTCACATACAGTGGACACTCCCATACAATGGACACTCCCATAAAATAGACACTCCCATACAATGGACACTCGCATACAATGGACACTCGCATACAATGGACACTCACATACAATGGACACTCTCATACAGTGGACACTCCCATACAATGGACACTCCCATACAGTGGACACTCCCATACAATGGACACTCCCATAAAATGGACACTCCCATAAAATAGACACTCTCATACATCACATACAATGGACACTCCCATACAATGGACACTCACATACAGTGGACACTCCCATACAATGGACACTCCCATAAAATGGACACTCCCATAAAATAGACACTCCCATACAATGGACACTCGCATACAATGGACACTCGCATACAATGGACACTCTCATACAATGGACACTCACATACAATGGACACTCCCATACAGTGGACACTCGCATACAATGGACATTCACATACAATGGACACTCGCATACAATGGACATTCACATACAATGGACAATCCCATACAGTGGACACTCCCATACAGTGGACACTCCCCATACAGTGGACACTCACATACAGTGGACACTCACATACAGTGGACACTACCAAACAGTGTCCACTCACATACAATGGACACTCCCATACAGTGGACACTCCCATATAATGGACACTCACATACAGTGGACACTCGCATACAGTGGACACTCACATATAATGGACACTCCCATACAGTGGACACTCCCATACAATGGACACTCCCATACAGTGGACACTCCTATACAGTGGACACTCCCATACAATGGACACTCACATACAATGGACACTCCCATACAGTGGACACTCCCATACAGTGGACACTCGCATACAGTGGACACACTCCCATACAGTGGACACTCTCATACAGTGGACACTCACATACAGTGGACACTCACATATAATGGACACTCACATACAGTGGACACTCACATACAGTGGACACTCACATACAATGGACACTCACATACAATGGACACTCCCATACAGTGGACACTCCCATACAGTGGACACTCGCATACAATGGACATTCACATACAGTGGACACTCACATACAATGGACACTCCCATACAGTGGACACTCCCATACAGTGGACACTCACATATAATGGACATTCACATACAGTGGACACTCACATACAATGGACACTCCCATACAGTGGACACTCCCATATAATGGACACTCACATACAGTGAACACTCGCATACAGTGGACACTCACATATAATGGACACTCCCATACAGTGGACACTCCCATACAATGGACACTCCCATACAGTGGACACTCCCATACAGTGGACACTCCCATACAGTGGACACTCGCATACAGTGGACACACTCCCATACAGTGGACACTCTCATACAGTGGACACTCACATACAGTGGACACTCGCATACAATGGACACTCCCATACAGTGGACACTCCCATACAGTGGACACTCACATACAATGTACACTCCCATACAGTGGACACTCGCATATAGTGGACACTCCCATACAATGGACACTCCCATACAGTGGACACTCCCATACAGTGGACACTCCTATACAGTGGACACTCCCATACAATGGACACTCACATACAATGGACACTCCCATACAGTGGACACTCCCATACAGTGGACACTCGCATACAGTGGACACACTCCCATACAGTGGACACTCTCATACAGTGGACACTCACATACAGTGGACACTCACATACAGTGGACACTCACATATAATGGACACTCACATACAGTGGACACTCACATACAGTGGACACTCACATACAATGGACACTCCCATACAGTGGACACTCCCATACAGTGGACACTCACATACAATGGACATTCACATACAGTGGACACTCACATACAATGGACACTTCCATACAGTGGACACTCCCATACAGTGGACACTCACATACAGTGGACACTCGCATATAATGGACACTCCCATACAGTGGACACTCCCATACAATGGACACTCCCATACAGTGGACACTCACATACAGTGAACACTCCCATACAGTGGACACTCACATACAGTGGACACTCCCATACAGTGGACACTCCCATACAATGGACACTCACATACAGTGGACACTCCCATACAATGGACACTCCCATACAGTGGACACTCGCATACAGTGGACACACTCCCATACAGTGGACACTCCCATACAGTGGACACTCCCATACAGTGGACACTCCCATACAATGGACACTCCCATACAGTGGACACTCCCATACAGTGGACACTCACATACAATGGACACTCCCATACAGTGGACACTCACATATAGTGGACACTCCCATACAATGGACACTCCCATACAGTGGACACTCCCATACAATGGACACTCCCATACAGTGGACACTCCCATACAGTGGACACTCACATACAATGGACACTCCCATACAGTGGACACTCCCATACAATGGACACTCCCATACAATGGACACTCCCATACAGTGGACACTCACATACAATGGACAATCCCATACAATGGACACTCCCATACAGTGGACACTCACATACAGTGGACACTCACATACAATGGACACTCACATACAGTGGACACTCCCATACAGTGGACACTCACATACAATGGACACTCCCATACAATGGACAATCCCATACAGTGGACACTCACATACAGTGGACACTCCCATACAGTGGACACTCACATACAATGGACACTCCCATACAGTGGACACTCACATACAATGGACACTCCCATACAGTGGACACTCACAGTGAAAAATATCGAGTTCCTTCAATATTGAAATTTTAAATTGTCTACATAGTTTCTCTATGTCGATATTGCCTACAAAATAACTTGTATATCTGGTGGTGTCATGTTTTTATTACTACCAGGATGTGAATTCAACAATTAACCCTTTCAACCCCACAGGCCTCTAAATAGGCTTATGAAAAGTGTAGATCCAGATGAGCCGGCTCGTGACGAGCCGTCTCATCAGGATCTGCACTTTTTTCCAGTAATAATTATTACTATTTTTAGATAAATTTACCAATTTTGATATATGAACTGGTCCAAAGGTAATTTTCTTATTAATTTATTGGTCTAAAAATATCATGCACGAGTCCATGTCAGTTACTTGGGGTTGAATGGGTTAAGTTGCCCACTAAATACAGAGTGTAAAGTAAAGAGTTGTGCTTATTAGTGTTATATGCCATCTTCCAACTGTTTCAAAGAAGAAATTTTATTTTCCAATTTGAATTTAAAATTTCATCATTGTACAACATATATAGCATTCACATGAAAAATATGTCAATATGAGAAATCATATACAGTATTGACAATACCTACTATACATATTAGTTTATACAAATTTATTTTAGCTCGATTGCGAAACAAGTTCTTACAACTTATATTAATCACTCTCGAGACCTCATTCCGGATGCAATCCATCGCCATGAAGGAGAGAGAAGAGGCAATGTGGAATTTAAATGCCTTGCCTAAGGGCACAATCGTAACAGCTCCAGCGGGGCTCAAACTCCGGACCTTTCGCACCTGAAGCGAATGCGCATCCACTGCGCTATCACGACTTCCACTATACATATAATACATTATAATTTATATTCTCATTATTTGTAGACATTACATTGCTTAAGTATATGAGTACAACAATATGGACTCTGATTTAAAGTATCTGGTAGAAATCCAAATAAAGGAGGTTGAACTCAGCTTAAATAGTATTATAATTATGAACACAGTTTCAAAGCAGTGAAAGATTGCATTTTCTTTCACTGAGAAAACTCAATCATTCATTGGAAAGCGTAGTAACAATGTAGGACATTTGCGTTAGTTTTAGATTTGATTTTATTTCATCAAGTGATTAACGAAATATGTACCCTCGAGTTTCCGGTTTCCGTTATGATAAGAAATGATCGGCATTCAACAAAACGAATCTTAAAACTACATAGTTTCTAAGTGTATGATGTAAATAAAGTAACGTTCCTCTTTTATTCCAAATAATTAGAAATGAATATAACTACGTAAATAATAACGGGCGCTCGGCTGTCATTTTTACCATAACCCGAAACCGACATGTGGTGACTGGTACCGGAGTTTTCGTGACCTTTCAGAAAATCAATTTTGCGTAACATCGAATGGGTGTAAATATAAAACGAACACATTGTCTGCAGCATAATGATAATTTCTATTATTTTGATGAATATTTCTTTTCACAGTGAACACTTTTACAGTTTAACAAGCATTTTCATTGAAAGATAGCATGTTTTATACCAATCCAAGGAAAATAACCGATTTCTTACGCCTCCTAGGATTATAGGGAGCATTTTTGTTGCCAAATATGGAAAATGACCTTTGACACTATCTATTCCTGATTGGTGACGTCAGAAAACACTGATCGCGTGCAGTGTTGTAAATACTTACGGGGTAACGAAAACGAAGGTATCACGATTTGAGGACACTAGAGGATATTATCGTAACAACCAATTCTAATGAAATTCAATGACATATTTCTTCCGGAAAATACACTTATGAATTAACCCTTTCCCTCATAGAAGCACCTCTTGACGCCATTACCAATACGACATACATTAACCCTTTCCCTCATAGAAGCACCTCTTGACGCCATTACCAATATGACATACATTAACCCTTTCCCTCATAGAAGCACCTCTTGTCGCCATTTCCAATATGATCTACATTAACCCTTTCCCTCATAGAAGCACCTCTTGTCGCCATTACCAATACCACATACATTAACCCTTTCCCTCATAGAAGCACCTCTTGACGCCATTACCAATATGACATACATTAACCCTTTCCCTCATAGAAGCACCTCTTGACGCCATTACCAATGCGACATACATTAACCCTTTCCCTCATAGAAGCACCTCTTGATGCCATTACCAATATGACATACATTAACCCATTCCCTCATAGAAGCACCTCTTGACGCCATTACCAATATGACATACATTAACCCATTCCCTCATAGAAGCACCACTTGACGCCATTACCAATATGACATACATTAACCCTTTCCCTCATAGAAGCACCTCTTGTCGCCATTACCAATACGACATACATTAACCCTTTCCCTCATAGAAGCACCTCTTGACGCCATTACCAATATGACATACATTAACCCTTTCCCTCATAGAAGCACCTCTTGATGCCATTACCAATATGACATACATTAACCCTTCCCTCATAGAAGCACCTCTTGACCATTACCATTACATACATTAACCCTTTCCTCATAGAAGCACTCTTGAGCATGCCATATGACATACATAACCCTTTCCCTCATAGAAGCACCTCTTGACGCCATTACCAATATGACATACATTAACCCTTTCCCTCATAGAAGCACCTCTTGACGCCACTGCCAATATGACATACATTAACCCTTTCCCTCATAGAAGCACCTCTTGACGCCATTACCAATATGACATACATTGATCTTTCCCTTATAGAAGCACCTCTTGACGCCATTACTAATACGACATACATTAACCCTTTCCCTCATAGAAGCACCTCTTGACGCCATTACCAATATGACATACATTAACCCTTTCCCTCATAGAAGCACCTCTTGATGCCATTACCAATATGACATACATTAACCCATTCCCTCATAGAAGCACCTCTTGACACCATTACCAATATTACATACATTAACCCTTTCCCTCATAGAAGCACCTCTTGACGCCACTGCCAATATGACATACATTAACCCTTTCCCTCATAGAAGCACCTCTTGACGCCATTACCAATATGACATACATTAACCCTTTCCTCATAGAAGCACCTTGGCCTTACATATGCAATTACTTCCCTATAGAGCACTCTTGACATTACATAACATACATAACTTTCCCTATAGAAGCCCTCTTGCGCATCCAATAGATACATTAACCTTTCTCATAGAGCATTGGCTACAATAGACATATTACTTCTATAGAAGCATTTGAGCATTAAAGCATACATTAACCTTTCCATAGAGCACCTTTGGCATTCCAATAGACATCATTAACCTTTCCTCAAGAACACCTGGCATACATAGACATATTACTTTCCTATAGAAGCACTCTGACGCTTACTAGACATAATTAACCTTTCCCCATAGGCACCTCTTGACGCATCCAATACATACATTACTTCTCATAGAGCCTCTTGAGCCATTACCATAGACATACATTACTTCCTATAGAGCACCTCTTGACGCCATTACAATAGATACATTAACCCTTCCCTCATAGAGCCTCTTGACGCCATTCCATATGACATACATTAACCCTTTCCCTCATAGAAGCACCTCTTGGCCATTCCAATAGACATACATTAACCCTCCCTCATAGAAGCACCTCTTGCCCATTACCAATATACATACATTAACCCTTCCCTCATAGAAGCACCTCTTGCGCCATCCAATATGACATACATTAACCCTTTCCCTCATAGAAGCACCTCTTGACGCCATTACCAATATGACATACATTAACCCTTTCCCTCATAGAAGCACCTCTTGATGCCATTACCAATATGACATACATTAACCCATTCCCTCATAGAAGCACCTCTTGACACCATTACCAATATTACATACATTAACCCTTTCCCTCATAGAAGCACCTCTTGACGCCACTGCCAATATGACATACATTAACCCTTTCCCTCATAGAAGCACCTCTTGACGCCATTACCAATATGACATACATTGATCTTTCCCTTATAGAAGCACCTCTTGACGCCATTACTAATACGACATACATTAACCATTTCCCTCATAGAAGCACCTCTTGACGCAATTACCAATACGACATACATTAACCCTTTCCCTCATAGAAACACCTCTTGACGCCATTACCAATACGACATACATTGACATATGTAGTATCCAAACCAATGCTCATAATAAAGACCAGAATCGCATGTAGTCCCAGTAATATCTATGGAGGTGGGATAGATATGGCGACTACTTATCCACTGCATGATAGCTAAATGGCTGCTGTTTGAATGGAGATATAATAGTATATTAACCTAAATCTCTATGTAGTCCCAGTAATATCTATGGAAGTGGTATAGACATGGCGTCTACTTATCCACTGCATGATAGCTAAATGGCTGTCGTTTGCATGAAGATATAATAGTATATTAACCCTTTCAACACCACAGACCTCTAAATAGGCTTACAAAAAGTGTAGATCCAGATGAGCCGGCTCGTGACGAGCCGTCTCATCAGGATCTGCACTTTTTGCCAGTGATATGACTATTTTTAGACATAATTACCCATTTTGATAAATGAACTTGTCCAAATGTGATTTTCTGATTCATTTATTGGTTTATGAATATCATGGACCAGTCCATGTGAGTTACTTGGTGTTGAATGGGTTAACCTAAATCTCTATGAAGCAAAGGGTTAAATGTCGTTACGACACAATTCTAATGAAATTGCATGATATATTTGCCAATGGTACATTTACATATATACTGACACCAAAATGAAACTGTGCACATGCCTTAGAGGTAACATTTATATCCTGTTATTTTCACCGTTAGCGTGAATAAAAAAGATCCTGATATTAACCCATTCAACACCAAGTAACTCACATGGACTGGTCCATGATATTCATAAACCAATAAATGAATCAGAAAATCACATTTGGACAAGTTCATTTATCAAAATGGGTAATTATGTCTAAAAATAGTCATATCACTGGCAAAAAGTGCAGATCCTGATGAGACGGCTCGTCACGAGCCGGCTCATCTGGATCTACACTTTTTGTAAGCCTATTTAGAGGTCTGTGGTGTTGAAAGGGTTAATGAAAAAATTTCATGTTGTGAATTGAAAAGATTCTTTGTGACTGAAGAAAATGCATAAATGCAAACATGAAGAGACTGACAACATTGGTGAATGGACAGAAATGGAAGGGATTATTGTTTACTATAAATAATAAGAACCTTTTCCGCTGTTGTTCTCTTGCTGCTGGAAAACGTTAGCAAAGAAGGGATCAGCCTCAGCCTCAATGCTCCATTATTGAAAAAATTTCACATTGCATTATTTATAGAATATTAAGCATAAAGAATAGTGTGCAGTATATCCATCTAAAGAAAGTGTATCCTTACATTTATAGGTTTCCTATTTGTGTGTTTTTACGTTTATTTATCGTCGCTACCGGTTACCCATATGAGCGACGCCTCCTGAAGAGATTAGTCATTTTAGATTTTTGGAGGATAGTGCAATGATACGGACAGAGACCCATTCCAGAGTCTCCTTGTTCTTTTACGTGCACGGTGTACAGCACCGATAGACCTCGGTTTAACGTCCCATCTGAAAGACTGTTAATTTTATTAGGGTCAGACGGGGGAGCTCGAACCTGTGATCCCCGGATTACCTGTCCAACGTGTTACCACTGGACTACAGATCCATCTCTAAGGTTACCTGATTGATAACAACATGATTTTAACGTCTCAAGTTTTTGTAAGAGTACCTCTAAAGTTTTTGTAAGAGTACCTCTACATGTGTTTAATAATCTAATACTTGATTATCAGTTTGCAAGAGACTTTGTCATCTGAAGTGCGCCGTAGAGAACACGAATGATACAAGCACAGCTCCACGACTGAGATCAAGCAAGACGAAGACTACCATGGACTTCCAGGAGTTTGTTCCCAGGGAAGAGGTTCAATCCTGTCGATATGCCAGAAAGGTAAATACCATGCACTTCCAGGGAAGAGGTTCGATCTTGTAGATATGCCAGAAAGGTAAATACCATGCACTTCCAGGGAAGAGGTTCGATCTTGTAGATATGCCAGAAAGGTAAATACCATGCACTTCCAGGGAAGAGGTTCGATCTTGTAGATATGCCAGAAAGGTAAATACCATGCACTTCCAGGGAAGAGGTTCGATCATGTCGATATGCCAGAAAGGTAAATACCATGCAGTTCCAGGGAAGAGGTTCGATCTTGTAGATATGCCAGAAAGGTAAATACCATGCACTTCCAGGGAAGAGGTTCGATCATGTCGATATGCCAGAAAGTTAAATACCATGCAGTTCCAGGGAAGAGGTTCGATCTTGTAGATATGCCAGAAAGGTAAATACCATGCACTTCCAGGGAAGAGGTTCGATCTTGTAGATATGCCAGAAAGGTAAATACGATGCACTTCCAGGGAAGAGGTTCGATCATGTAGATATGCCAGAAAGGTAAATACCATGCACTTCCAGGGAAGAGGCTCGATCTTGTAGATATGCCAGAAAGGTAAATACCATGCACTTCCAGGGAAGAGGTTCGATCCTGTAGATATGCCAGAAAGGTAAATACCATGCACTTCCAGGGAAGAGGTTCGATCCAGCCGATATGCCAGAAAGGTAAATCCCTTCCAGGAGTTTGTTCCCAGGGAAGAGGTTCGATCCTGTAGGTGAGGGTGATATATAAGTATCTGGTGTGAAACTGGATGTAATGAGGGTGATATATAGGTATTTGGGGTGGAACTGGGTGTAATTAGGGTGATATATAGGTATCTGGGGTGGAACTGGGTGTAACGAGGGTGATATATAGGTATCTGGGATGGAACTGGATGTAATGAGGGTGATATATAGGTATCTGGTGTGAAACTGGATGTAATGAGGGTGATATATAGGTATCTGGGGTGGAACTGGGTGTAATGAGGGTGATATATAGGTATCTGGTGTGGAACTGGATGTAATGAGGGTGATATATAGGTATCTTGGGTGGAACTGGGTGTAATGAGGGTGATATATAGGTATCATGGGTGGAACTGGGTGTAATGAGGGTGATATATAGGTATTTGGGATGGACTGGATGTAATGAGGGTGCGGTGGAACTGGATTTAACAGGGAGTGATGTGTAGGTATCCACTATCCAGGACAATTGTGTACATCAATAACTTTACTTTGCCACAGACAACAAATAGAAGATGTTCTGCCCGTCAGAGAGAAATGAACTGTGGCCTTGTAGAAAAGATGGATGGTGGCCTGGTAGAAGAGATGAACGGTGGCCTGGTAGAAGAGATGGATGGTTGCCTTGTAGAAGAGATGAACGGTGGCCTGGTAGAAGAGATGGATGTACAGGAGGAATGTTTAGGAGGTCAGACTGATCCTGCTCGTACGAAGCAGAAGGTATAGTAACTAATGTCTGCATGGCTTAGCTTTGGACAGATGGACTAACCGAGTTAGTAAATGCTATTTACCCATATACTAGGTTGTAACTACTCGGACGTGCGTCTGCGAGAAATGTACATTTGATGTAAATAAGTTTAAAGCTGTAAGCATCAGCAGCCATATATCCGAGTGTACAGGAGTGTTCGCAGCCATATATCTGAGTGTACAGGTGTGTTCGCAGCCATATATCCGAGAGTACAGGAGTGTTCGCAGCCATATATCTGAGAGTACAAGAGTGTTCGCAGCCATATATCCGAGTTTACAGGAGTGTTCGCAGCCATATATCCGAGTTTACAGGAGTGTTCGCAGTCATATATCCGAGTGTACAGGGGTGTTCGCAGCCATATATCCGAGTGTACAAGAGTGTTCGCAGCCATATATCCGAGAGTTCAGGAGTGTTCGCAGCCATATATCTGAGTGTACAGGAGTGTTCGCAGCCATATATCCAAGTGTACAGGAGTGTTCGCAGCCATATATCCGAGTGTACAGGAGTGTTCGCAGCCATATATCCTAGTGTACAGGAGTGTTCGCAGCCATATATCCGAGTGTACAGGATTGTTCGCAGCCATATATCTGAGTGTACAGGAGTGTTCGCAGCCATATATCTGAGTGTACAGGAGTGTTCGCAGCCATATATCTGAGTGTACAGGAGTGTTCGCAGCCATATATCTGAGTGTACAGGAGTGTTCGCAGCCATACATCTGAGTATACAGGAGTATTTGGAGCCATATATATGAGTATATTACGTCCTAATATACGGATCTGTTCACTCAGATATACCTACTCTGCAGGTGCACCCATTTTCAGAAGTCTGTTTGGGTTCGTGATGTTTTTCAGAATGCCGATTTCTCTTGGCAGGCTGATGCTCACAATGCGAGCGTGCATTCCCAGACGAGGCATCGACTGACGAGTATGAAGCATGGGTTTGTGAAGAGGTGTATTTCTATCAAGGAGAAGGTGAAGACGCTGAAAGGCAAATCTGTGCCCAGTCATAAATCCTCCGACGATCAGGTTTGTGCCATACTGTTCTTATATACTGTGAACTTACTGGAAGTCGTGATAGCGCAGTGGATGCGCGTTCGCTTCAGGTGCGAAAGATCCGGAGTTCGAGCCCCGCTGGAGCAGTTATGATTGTGCCCTTAGGCAAGGCATTTAATTTCCACGTTGCCTCCTCTCTCCCTAGTGGCGATGGATTCCATCAAGAATGAGGTCTCGAGAGTGATTAATATAAGTTGTAAGAACTTGGTTTGCCAACGAGCTAAAATAAATTTGTGTAAACTATCAGTACTATGCAAACCATATAGCCTGGTGCCCGGCTGAATACCTGCTAATCAGTAGTATGCAAACCATATAGCCTGGTGCCCGGCTGAATACCTGCTAATCAGTAGTATGCAAACCATATAGCCTGGTGCCCGGCTGAATACCTGCTAATCAGTAGTATGCAAACCATATAGCCTGGTGCCCGGCTGAATACCTGCTAATCAGTAGTATGCAAACCATATAGCCTGGTGCCCGGCTGAATACCTGCTAATCAGTAGTATGCAAACCATATAGCCTGGTGCCCGGCTGAATACCTGCTAATCAGTAGTATGCAAACCATATAGCCTGGTGCCCGGCTGAATACCTGCTAATCAGTAGTATGCAAACCATATAGCCTGGTGCCCGGCTGAATACCTGCTAATCAGTAGTATGCAAACCATATAGCCTGGTGCCCGGCTGAATACCTGCTAATCAGTAGTATGCAAACCATATAGCCTGGTGCCCGGCTGAATACCTGCTAATCAGTAGTATGCAAATCATATAGCCTGGTGCCTGGCTGAATACCTGCTAAACAGTAGTATGCAAATCATATAGCCTGGTGCCCGGCTGAATACCTGCTAATCAGTACTATGCAAACCATAGCCTGGTGCCCGGCTGAATACCTGCTAATCAGTACTATGCAAACCATAGCCTGGTGCCCGGCTGAATACCTGCTAATCAGTAGTATGCAAACCATATCTTGGTGCCCGGCTGAATACCTGCTAATCAGTAGTATGCAAACCATATAGCCTGGTGCTCGGCTGAATACCTGCTAATCAGTAGTATGCCAACCATATAGCCTGGTGCCCGGCTGAATACCTGCTAATCAGTACTATGCAAACCAGATCCTGGTGCCCGGCTGAATACCTGCTAAATAGTTCTATAACATTATTTGATTGATGTTTTCTGCCTCGATCTTTCAGAATTGTTTGTGTTGATTTGCAGAATTATATGTTCATATGTTATACTATTTATTCCTAAGCATATTTCTGGTGAGATTTTAGAGTTATTATCAAAGTGCATCATTTTAACGTGAAGGACGATCCCATATGCCGGGCTGTCCCTAAGGCCCGTAGGCTGGGTATTTTAACCCGGCTATACACTTTACTTTATCCACACACAAAAAAATAGCTTAATTAGATGTTTCTTTGCTATAAGCAGGAACTGAACTATAAGATCACAATGCTACAATGCATGCCTATTAAAGCAGCATTACATCGTATGAAATAAAAGATATTTGAAAAATTCAATTGTTACGTATGGGTAGCAATGCTGCTACACATTCTAACATTATACTTTGTATGCTTATGTTCATTTGGTAAACAGTGTTTTTTTGCAATAAAACAAACTCGAAACCGAAAGTAGGACTTTCCGAGTCGATCGGTCATGCACTTGTTTACAACCGGAACGCATCGTCCGCACTTGTTTGCATTTGGAATGCATCGTCCCCATTTGTCCCACGTTGTCTTTTTTAATTAAATTACTTGATATGTTGATTCATACCTCTGTTAGCTAAGTCTTTAGGGACATTTCTACATCCCCGCGAGGGGTTCGACATTAGAGGAAGATAGATAGATAGTATTTCATGTTCAAAATATATATGTTGTTTTCTACATGCTCTGTCGTTTCACGCATGCACACTGCGTGTTTACATTTCGTGTGTTGATAAACAAAGTATACAACGGTTTAAATTTATTGGAATTTTATCGTTTCTGGGCGACTATTTCGATTTTTGTAAACATATACACATTAGTATTTATATTTTACCCAAAACATCCTTTATTACGATGTAATGCTGCTTTAAGGACATTTCCCATAAGTTCCTGTTAGCATAGTACATATACTAGTAACAACGATGACCGTACTTGTAAGATGAAACCCTGCCAGACATGCTTTGTATAACGCATGGTTATTAACCCATTTCATTCTGGATACATCTAATGGCTTTTGCAAACAACATAGATCCAGGGATTTTCTTATATTAAAGCCCGAAGCTGTATGGTATTTATATGGAAAATGTCAAATGCTATTCTCGTGTACCTCAATAGCATAATCTTAGAAATAAATAAAAGAGCAGGTGTTGAATATTGCATATAAATCAACAGGTATGTTATTTGTTAAACTGTAGATTAAAAAAACAAAGAGTTGACATTTTTATTAACCCCGCATTTTAATGATTTTTGGCTGCGTCTGTGTGTGGAGACTTGGAGAGGAAAGTTCAAAAAGTTGTTGATGGAGTTTGGTGAAACCTTGTGGATATATAGAGGGTTGGTCTAAGAGGAAGTGATCAGACGGATCTGTAGTCCAGTGGTAACATGCTGGACTTGTAATCCAGGTTCGATCCCCTGTCTGACCCTAATAAAATTAACAGTCTTGAAAATTGCTACTTTGAAAAAAATATTTACGCATCAGATGTCATTTCCGATACAAATATTTACTTGTATAAATTTATTATGCTCATAGTTGTGAGAGAGAAACTGCTTCCAAAATGATTTAACCCATTCAACACCAAGTAACTAACATGGACTGGTGCATGATATGTTTAGACCAATAAATTAATAAGAAAATTACATTTGGACCAGTTCATTTAACAAAATGGGTAATTTTGTCTAAAAATAGTCATATTACTACCAGATGAGACACTGGATCTACCCTTTTTGTAAGCCTATTTAGATGTTTGTAGTGTTAAAAGGGTTAATCACCCTTGCTCAATATTCTGTAATAACGAAGGGAGATAACCTATACTTGATAGGAGCAATTTTTACATACTCTTGTTCTCTCCCTTGGATTGAGTTCTATTTATAATTTCATCATTGTCTATCAGTCTGTCCAAAGCAAATGAATGTGGATTCTACTGATTTGGCATTTATGTTAATCATAATGTGTAGATGTTGCTTCGATGCAAGTAGTCTTAGTAAATTAGTTTATACAAATTTATTTTAGCTTGATTGCGAAATAAGTTCTTACAAGTGGAAGTCGTGATAGCGCAGTGGATGCGAAAGGTCCGGAGTTCGAGCCCCGCTGGAGCCGTTACGATTGTGCCCTTAGGCAAGGCATTTAAATTCCACGTTGCCTCTTCTCCCTCCCTCATGGCGATGGATTCCATCAGGAATGAGGTCTCGAGAGCGATTAATATAAGTTGAAATAACTTGTTTCGCAATCGAGCTAAAATAAATTTGTATAAACTAAGTTCTTACAACTTATATTAATCACTCTCGAGACCTCATTCCTGATGGAATCCATCGCCACGAGGGAGAGAGAAGAGGCAACGTGTAATTTAAATGTCTTGCCTAAGGACAGAATCGTAACGGCTCCAGCGGGGCTCGAACTCCAGGCCTTAGTCTTTATAAAGCATGATGTAGCCTCGTGGCGATGGATTCCATTAGGAATTAGGTCTCGTGTGTGATTAATATAAGTTGTAACAACTTGTTTCGCAATGGAGCTAAAATATATTTGTATAAACTACTTATATACAATGACATTAAGATTTGTATTAACCGGTTTCAGACATTACCAGACTCTAGTACCACCACAAGCAGCTCGGCCATGAACTCTGAGGAGCAGGTAGAACAGGAGAGGGCAGCTTGGGTACGCAGCCCGGTAAGAACGAGACTCCGAGAGAGACAACTGGAACTGAGGAGGGAGTCTGTGAGGGCCAAGGCACAACTGAGGGGAACTAACAGGGAAACATCCGTCCGGAAGGGCGGGACAAGTGGCCCACAGATGGTAAGTTACTGATGCTTGTATTATATGTGAGGTGAGAGATATGTATAATATACAACATACCTGTGAACTGTCCACCTTAGTTTATGCAAATTTAAAATAGTCATATCACTGGCAAAAAGTGCAGATCCTGATGAGACGGCTCGTCACGAGCCGGCTCATCTGGATCTACACTTTTTGTAAGCCTATTTAGAGGTATGTGGTGTTGAACGGGTTAAACATAGATTTATTCTTTATTTTAATCTCATCGTTAGTTTATGCAAATTTATTTTAGCTCGATTGTGAAGCAAGTTCTTTCAACTTATATGAATCACTCTCGAGACCTCATTCCTGATGTAAATCCATCGCCATGAAGGAGAGAGAAGAGGCAATGTGGAATTTAAATGCCTTGCCTAAGGGCACAATCGTAACGGCTCCAGCGGGGCTCGAACTCCGGGCCTTTCGCACCTGAAGCGAACGCGGATCCACTGTGCTATCACGACTTCCACATCTGGAACTGTCCACCTTGAGAGGGTCCCAGTTACTATAAAGTGACACTACTGGTTACAATCGACATCCGCTATGTCAAAGTCGGTTATGTCGAATTCTCCGGTTATCTCGAAGTCGGATCAGTCATTTTTATTAAAGTCATCATTTTACATATAACTGGCTCCGTTTATATCGAATTTCGTTAATTCAAACTTCGGCTATATCGAAGTATTTTGCTTGGTCTGACGGAATTCGACATAACGGATATAGACTGTATATCGGAATAAAGGATGTTTTATTGATAATTATTTTTAAAGAATATCATTTCTATTGACTGTGTCTTTTAAAAAAATTCCACTTAGTCGCACAGAATCGAGGAAAAAAATCAAAAAAATATAGCATCGTTGTATACGCGAATTGTACTGAATTGCTAGTGTAATATTTTGTTACAGAGAAATGGTATACGGCACTGGTTGCATGTGTATGACCGTGACCTGACAACAATACGTGACCGCCTGATGGAGATGGAGGAACGTGTTTGTGAACTGGAAACTGCGATTCCCCAGGAGATAGGAGAATGGCGTAAACTACAGCAGGTATGTTGATTAACCTGTAACCTGCCAATCACGACTAAAGTCGCATTTACAAACAGCATAGAGCCAGATCAGATGGCACAGAACGTGCCGTCTGATCAGGTTCTATGCTGTTTGCTATTCGGATAGTGGAGCTAAATCACTAGTCTGAATAGCAAACAACATAGATCCTGATCAGGCGCGGCATTATGCTGCTACCACGGCTGATCTGGATCTATGTTGTTTGCACAATCTGTCCAATTAATTCGGCAGGTTACGGGTTAATGATGTTCTGAACATACACATAGTCCATAAGTTGCAGTAAAACTATACCTGCCAATCACGGCTAAAGTCACGGCACGTCTCATCTGGCTCTATGCTGTTTGCAAAAGTGATTTTTATCTTCCGCTAGTGTGCAAAGGGTTAAGTTTAGAAATGAGAAGTTTGTTGACTGGGCCAAGTATCCTCGATATATTTTGTGTGAAATTCATTTTGCTTGAGCACAAAATAGAGAAAAGTGAGGAATTCATGGAGTATTTGGTTAATTTATTAGGCGAGTTGGAGAAAATATACATGGCAAGGCTCTATTCTATTTATCCTCTCTTTTTGAGTTTTTGAGAGGAGAGATTACCGAATATTCATGACCTGAATTTTATCACACCATCCATGAACATATAACATCATACACGCGGCGTTATCACGGAAGGTTTATTAGGCACTGACTAATAAAGCAAAGTTTATTAGCCAGGCAGTTTTTGTCCATTATTACGCATGAAGGTAGGATAAGCTCATCTGGCTCTATGCTCAATAAGCTTTAAGCTTCCGATTTAATCCATTTTCGTTTTGTATACAATGTATATGTAATGTACATTATTATCGAATAAATATGTTTAAACCAAGGTAGTATCAAATGTACCGGTATTTAATTTATACAAATTTATTTTAGCGCGTTTGCAAAACTCGTTTTTACAGCCTTATATAAATCGCTCTCAAGACCTCATTCCAGACGGATCTGTCGTCCAGTGGTAACACGCTGGACTGGTAATCCAGGGATCGCAGGTTCGATCCCCCGTCTGACCCTAATAAAATTAACCGTCTTTCAGATGGGACGTTAAACCGAGGTCTCGTGTCGGTGCTTTACACCGTGCACGTAAAAGAACCAGAGGAGACTCTGGAATGGGTCTCTCTCTGTGTATCATTGCACTATCCTCCAAAAATCTAAAATGACTAATCTCTTTAGGAGGCGTCGCTCATATGGGCAACCGGTAGCGACGATAAATAAACGTAAAAACACACTCATTCCAGACGGCTCTGTAGTCAGTGGTAACACATTGGACTGGTAATCCAGGGATTGCAGGTTCGATCCCCCGTCTGACCCTAATAAAATTAACAGTCTTTCAGATGGACATTAAACCGAGGTCTCGTGTCGATGCTTTACACCGTGCACGTAAAAGAACCAAAGGAGATTCTGGAATTGGTCTCTGTCTGTATCATACACTATCCTCCAAAATCTACAATAACTAATCTCTTCAGGAGGCGTCGCTCATATGGGCAACCGGTAGCGACGATAAATTAACGTAAAACACACACTCATTCCTGGAATCCATCGCCATGAGGGAGACGGAATATGCATTTTAAGTGCCATGACATAGGGCACAATTGTAATGGCTGGACGTGACCTCCTGGCATCTCACATCTGAAGTGAATGCATACCACTGCGCTATCACAACTTCCACAAGCTAGACTATTTCACCCACATATCTCTCTAACTCCAGCGCAGATGTGTCTTTCTGAGAGATACTTATTTCCTTATATCATTTTCACTGGGCCTACAGCATTTGTAAATGTTGAAATTATACCAAAATTAACTAAGAATATTAACAGTATGTATTGTAAATATTTCCGTATATCATTTTCACTGGGCCTACAGCATTTGTAAATATTGAAATTATACCAAAATTAACCAAGAATATTAACAGTATGTATTGTAAATATTTCCGTATATCATTTTCACTGGGCCTACAGCATTTGTAAATATTGAAATTATACCAAAATTAACCAAGAATATTAACAGTATGTATTGTTGTAAATATTTCCTTATATCATTTTCACTGGGCCTACAGCATTTGTAAATTTTGAAATTATACATAAATTAACGAATAATATTAACAGTATGTTTTTGTTTTTTTTCAGCTACGAGGATTAGCCCGTTTATTTTTTTCATGTTGTAATTAACAATTACATATGTAAACATATAATATCAATTACAGTTGTTTTACAATAATCTATCGATACTATATATTAGTATAGTATATGTACAAATGCATTGTATGTATGTATTGTTGTAAATGTATCAAGCAAGGTTTTGTGACAACTATGTAATTATTTGATATTAATTTTGCAGAAATTCCGTGGTGATGGTTGTGGTGATGTTAACCGGAGAATGGATGTAGAGCACCAGACACTGGAACATCAAATCATTCATGGTATATAGTGCACTTACATTTACTTTTTCAAGTTTTACAAGTCAACATGGGGGATGAATTCTTAAAATCGAAAAGTTTAAACTTTTATTTATTTTTGTGATTGTGATTTCACGATTGTGAGGCAAGTTTTAACAACTTATAAAAATCACTCTCGTTGGCGAGAATGAAATAGTATATGTGGTCATTCGTGTGGGAGGAAACTGGAGTACCTGGAGAAAACCCACCTGTCCGATCTGGCAACCACCGTACCATCTCATATACTTCCCAGTCCGAGGATCGAACCCGGGTTGCATTGGTTAGAAGCGATGCGCGAGTGTACTTACAATTGATGGCAACGAATTGTTATTTCATATTAAAATAATAAAACTTCTCATGTTGCGGTGATCCCAGAAAGAGGTTGCATAAATTAATAAATTAAAACTACCACAAAGAGACGAAAATAGAAGGAACGAACAGAAACTGAAATGCCTTCGCTCTATCCCGCTACCTTCTATAGACCAACCATCGATACAAATGTAAATAGAAGTAACAAACAGAAACTGCAATGCCTTCGCTCTATCCCGCTACCCTCTATAGACCAACAATCGATACAAATGTAAATAGAAGTAACAAACAGAAACCGCAATGCCTTCACTCTATCCCGCTACCCTCTATAGACCAACAATCGATACAAATGTAAATAGAAGTAACAAACAGAAACTGCAATGCCTTCGCTCTATCCCGCTACCCTCTATAGACCAACCATCGATACAAATGTAAATAGAAGTAACAAACAGAAACTCCAAGGCCTTCGCTCTATCCCGCTACCCTCTATAGACCAACCATCGATACAAATGTAAATAGAAGTAACAAACAGAAACTCCAATGCCTTCGCTCTATCCTGCTACCCTCTATAGACCAACCATCGATACAAATGTAAATAGAAGTAAGGAACAGAAACTGCAATGCCTTCACTCTACCTAGCTACCCTCTATAGACCAACCATCGATACAAATGTAAATAGAAGTAAGGAACAGAAACTGCAATGCCTTCACTCTACCTAGCTACCCTCTATAGACCAACCATCGTTACAAATGTAAATAGAAGTAACAAACAGAAACTGCAATGCCTTCGCTCTATCCCGCTACCTTCTATAGACCAACCATCGTTACAAATGTAAATAGAAGTAACAAACAGAAACTCCAATGCCTTCGCTCTATCCCGCTACCCTCTATAGACCAACCATCGTTACAAATGTAAATAGAAGTAACAAACAGAAACTGCAATGCCTTCGCTCTATCCCGCTACCCTCTATAGACCAACCATCGTTACAAATGTAAATAGAAGTAAGGAACAGAAACTCCAATGCCTTCGCTCTATCCCGCTACCCTCTATAGACCAACCATCGTTACAAATGTAAATAGAAGTAAGGAACAGAAACTCCAATGCCTTCACTCTATCCCGCTACCCTCTATAGACCAACCATCGATACAAATGTAAATAGAAGTAAGGAACAGAAACTGCAATGCCTTCGTTCTATCCCGCTACCCTCTATAGACCAACCATCGTTACAAATGTAAATAGAAGTAACAAACAGAAACTCCAAGGCCTTCACTCTATCCCGCTACCCTCTATAGACCAACCATCGATACAAATGTAAATAGAAGTAAGGAACAGAAACTGCAATGCCTTCGTTCTATCCCGCTACCCTCTATAGACCAACCATCGTTACAAATGTAAATAGAAGTAACAAACAGAAACTCCAAGGCCTTCACTCTATCCCGCTACCCTCTATAGACCAACCATCGATACAAATGTAAATAGAAGTAAGGAACAGAAACTGCAATGCCTTCGTTCTATCCCGCTACCCTCTATAGACCAACCATCGTTACAAATGTAAATAGAAGTAACAAACAGAAACTGCAATGCCTTCGCTCTATCCCGCTACCCTCTATAGCTCAACCATCATTACAAATGTAAATAGAAGTAATGAACAGAAACTGCAATGCCTTCGCTCTACCCCGCTACCCTCTATAGACCAACCATCGTTACACATGTAAATAGAAGTAACAAACAGAAACTGCAATGCCTTCGCTGTATCCCGCTACCCTCTATAGATCAACCATCATTACAAATGTAAATAGAAGTAATGAACAGAAACTGCAATGCCTTCGCTCTACCCCGCTACCCTCTATAGACCAACCATCGTTACAAATGTAAATAGAAGTAAGGAACAGAAACTCCAATGCCTTCGCTCTATCCCGCTACCCTCTATAGACCAACCATCGTTACAAATGTAAATAGAAGTAAGGAACAGAAACTCCAATGCCTTCACTCTATCCCGCTACCCTCTATAGACCAACCATCGATACAAATGTAAATAGAAGTAAGGAACAGAAACTGCAATGCCTTCGTTCTATCCTGCTACCCTCTATAGACCAACCATCATTACAAATGTAAATAGAAGTAACAAACAGAAACTCCAAGGCCTTCACTCTATCCCGCTACCCTCTATAGACCAACCATCGATACAAATGTAAATAGAAGTAAGGAACAGAAACTGCAATGCCTTCGTTCTATCCCGCTACCCTCTATAGACCAACCATCGATACAAATGTTTCTGTATTCACTTTCGAAAGTGTTCAAATAGTCGAACATTTAGTCCTGAACATATAATATTAAGAAATAAACATCAACCTGCCTACCTGAATTGCACAAATCACCAACTCATCTCATAATCCACCAGACACCTGACATTACAAAAGAAATCCACCAGACACCTGACATTACAAAAGAAATCTATCTCTACCAGACATTACAAAAGAAATCCATCTCACATCTGACATTACAAAAGAAATCCACCAGACACCTGACATTACAAAAGAAATCCACCAGACACCTGACATTACAAAAGAAATCTATCTCTACCAGACATTACAAAAGAAATCCATCTCACATCTGACATTACAAAAGAAATCCACCAGACACCTGACATTACAAAAGAAATCCACCAGACACCTGACATTACAAAAGAAATCTATCTCTACCAGACATTACAAAAGAAATCCATCTCACATCTGACATTACAAAAGAAATCCACCAGACACCTGACATTACAAAAGAAATCCACCAGACACCTGACATTACAAAAGAAATCTATCTCTACCAGACATTACAAAAGAAATCCATCTCACATCTGACATTACAAAAGAAATTCATCTCACACCAGACATTACAAAAGAAATCCATCTCTCACCTGACATTACAAAAGAAATCCATCTCTCACCTGACATTACAAAAGAAATCCATCTCACATCTGACATTACAAAAGAAGTCCATCTCACACCAGACATTACAAAAGAAATCCACCAGACACCTGACATTACAAAAGAATTCCATCTCACATCTAACATTACAAAAGAATTCCATCTCACACCTGACATTACAAAAGAAATCCATCTCTCACCTGACATTACAAAAGAATTCCATCTCACATCTGACATTACAAAAGAATTCCATCTCACACCTGACATTACAAAAGAAATCCATCTCTCACCTGACATTACAAAAGAAATCCATCTCACACCTGACATTACAAAAGAAATCCATCTCAGATTGTGTCGCTTTAAGCTGACATTTCTCGTGTTTACAGAGACTCACCCAAAACACCTGGAGGCAATGGGCGGTATGCCGTCGGCCAGCTCGGGCACCACGTCCGATGATCTTTACCTTGTCCCTGACCAGCAGGGCTCCTGTACTAGCCAGGATGAGCCAGATGAAGCGATGCATGGCGTACGCCATCTGGTACACAAGACGGGTGACATGGTACACAGCCCAATACAAAGCTTACATGAGGAGTCGCTGCCTTCTGGAATACCAAACAGGTTCCAATTGGGTGAGTGCATTCGATGTTACTTGAAATCATGTATCTATGTCATCTTCACATTTAACTCTTTGCATGCTGGGTAAAATAAAGGCTATAAGTAGTTCAAGGCGTCAATTGTCAGACGACAATTCATTAATGCATTCATCTTATTTGTATCTGAAAACATTGCATGATATATTTGACTGTTATTTTCGTAAATAAAATGAGTGCATTATGTCAACATGGGGGATGAATTCTTAAAATCCAAAAGTGTAAACTTTATTTATTTTACAACGATTGCGAAACAAGCTTTAACAACTTATATTAATCACTCTCGTTGGCGCGGATGAAAGATGTAAATGTGGTTATTCGTGTGGGAAGGAAACCGGGAAAAACCCGCCTATCCGATCTGGCGACCACCGTACCATCTTACATACTTCCCTGTCCGAGGATCGAACCTGGGTTGCATTGGTGAGAAGTGAGCACGGCTAACCACTGCACTAAATCAGACAACCTTCTTAAAATCTAACGTGTTTTTCAGAGTAAGTAATTAATCATCATCATCTAGCGCGTTCGCTTCAGGTGCGAAAGGTCCGGAGTTCGAGCCCCGCTGGAGCAGTTACGATTGTGCCCTTAGGCAAGGCATTTAAATTCCACGTTGCCTCTTCTCTCCCTCGTGGCGATGGATTCCATCAGGAATGAGGTCTCGAGAGTGATTAATATAAGTTGTAATAACTTGTTTCGCAATCGAGCTAAAAATAAATTTGCATAAACCAAAGAAAAAAAGTGATTGCCTCACTCTCATTTGTAATCTTGCAATGTGATAACATTACTAAGCACATGTAGCTATCAGGACTGAACAATTAACCCTTTCAACACCACAGACCTCTAAATTGGCTTACAAAAAGTGTAGATCCAGATGAGCCGGCTCGTAACGAGCCGTCTCATCAGGATCTGCACTTTTTGCCAGTAATATTACTATTTTTAGACAAAAATTTACCCGTTTTGATAAATGAACTTGTCCAAATGTGATTTTCTGATTCATTTATTGGTTTATGAATATCATGGACCAGTCCATGTGAGTTACTTGGTGTTGAATGGGTTAAAGATCCTCTATGTAAAGTTTTTGTTTCAAAAATAGATAAAAACGTCTTTTTTCCCCTTCTATTTCTCAAACACTCCACAAACCAGTTTTGTATATACATGTACATGGAATGCAATATTTAGTTTAATATTAATTTTTTGGATATTAATAATGTAAAATGTCACTGTTTAATTAACTGCATTGCTTTGTATATATGTACAGAAAAAATAAAATAAACTGGGTGACTCGAAAAGGGGCCTCAACATTAAAAAAAAAAAAAGGGGGGGTGGGAGAAGGCATCTTGTTTGGTGGATCCGGGTGATATGTATCAAGTTGTACCTTATCTTGGGTGATTGAGTCATTATTGACAGATTGAATAACAATGATATTGTATATTGCAGACGTACACCGTGGCATACCCGGGACGTACAGCGAACTGCAGACAAGTACCCCAGTGACAGATCGGGAGATGTCGTTCTTGTCGGCATCCAGACGGTATCAGAACACACATCAGATACATCATACAAACATCACACATATCAGCGTAGAACATTCATATTCCGAGCAAGGAAAGCCCGGCGGTAAGGCTGAAGTGAAGTTTGAGAAAAGCACGACTGCTTCCAGTAAAGTTATGTCCCCTGAGCAGATCGCTGTCAAAAGTTTCCTTGAGAAAAGGAGACAATCCAGTCCAAGAAAGAATGACGAAATGACGGGTTATCGATATTCAAGCCCAACAAGGTGTTTAAGTAGAAGCCCAGGCAGAGAATCGCCTCACAAGAGGACTGGTTCAAATTCACGGTCCGAGTCCCCGTTGGGCAACTCTTATCCAATAGCTTCCTCCACCTTCCATGAGGGAAATGGAGGCTATAGCAACAATATTCAATCTGATATGTCACCAGTATCTTTCACATTTCGACAGGATCCCGGTGATACGAGCCGTGTCTCATTTGCTAAAGTAACATCTTCAGGAAATATTTCCAAATTAGAGGAAAGCAAGTATAATGGGGGAGATAGGACCACTTCTTCGGGCTCGAACTTGTCGTACACGTTTCGTAATGACAGTCAAATGATACAAACAAATGCAGACGAAGATTTACCAGGATACACTAGAAACTGCCCGCCTGGTGAATGGCAGGGTACACGCATGGAGGACAACGAAACAAGTAGTGACGATAACTCTGCAGCTGGTACGAGAATTCTTGTCGAGGCCGATATCGAGATGGCGGGACCTGGAGAACAAACAAGATTTGCTAAGTGTGCCAGCTTGTCCACTCCAGTGACAAACATTACTGATGATGCCATGTCGCTCACTAATGTCACCGCTTTTACCGGAGACTTTGTGAACAGTTTTGCCGAAACGGTTGATGGTGCCAAAAAGAGCAGACGGGTAAATAAGAATGTGTACATGTTTGACAGAGACGATAGAGATTATCCCATCAATTCAGGATATACACAGTCACATGAGAAGATGGATGCGCTTGGCGACTGGAAGAAGCCACCAATTCCAAGCAAGAGATATTCCTCTACTTCCGAAGTTGATTTCTTAAGAGAAGCAAAGCAGAGATTAGATATTTATAAGACCCGTAACAGTGGAGAATTGTTAACAGGGGTTTATCTTGAGAAACTGCCACGGACTAACGTTTTGTATGCTAATGATACAGACTCCACGGAGGAAATTAGTGAGCCTATTGTTGAAAGTTACGTTCCACAAGAAACATTTAAAAAATTGCACGCACCTCCAGCAGATGCAAGTCCTGAATGTAGAAATATTAGCCCTAGACGAGGGAGCCCAAGAACAAAACGACGGAGTTTGAGTCCTAAAAGCAGAAGCGTAAGCCCCAGACGAAGCCGCAGTCCAAAACGAAGAAGTTGGAGTCCCAGAAGAAGCCCAAGTCCAAAACGAAAGAGTTCCAGCCCACGAGAACGTAGTCAAAGTCCACAAAGAAGAAGCCCAAGTACACAGAGAAAGAGTGCGCACACAAGCCCCATTCTTCCGCATAGAATATCAAAACGTCCAACGGAGATAAGATCTGGAGGTGCTAGCCCTGTTCATCATCATCCAACACATGCTAATACAAAACAAGTAAATTCTACGTCGGAATTTGAAGATTTTGAAAGACAGCTACAAGACGAATCAATCCCACATAGACGAAGCAAATCATTAACGAATCTTCTAAGGAATCAACAATATCCATCTTCCAACTGCATGAGAGAGACATCTATGAGCTGTACAAACAGTGTGGATGGTGAGACCAGGTCTATGATCAATGAAAGCGCAAGGTACCATTTCCTACACGACAAAGGAATGATTAAAATACGATCGCCAACTCTAAAAATCATGACTGTAAGTCCAGCCACCAGGAGAAAGTATGAACCAGAGTATAAACATATTGATGAAGAAAGTTCTGGTATTGTTCAGAGTGGTAGTGAAAGCGAACTGAGTGGGTTTTATGTAGACAATAACTTTCAGATTCTTGGTAAAACGTCATCTGATTCTAAGCACACTCATAGTGGGGTTACAGGAACTGAATTGACTGAAACAATAACAGATTCTGGACAGAAACAACAAGAGAGGGAGCTGTTTGAGCAGTGTTTGAAAACAGCAGACGATAAGCATGAGGTGTGGGACAATGTGTTGAATTGGATGAACAAAGAGTGTGACGATGGTGAGTCCGCCGAGTTGGAACATGAGCTGGGTCTGCTGATGGAACAGGAGAACGGAGTAGTGTACAAGAAGGACCCAGAGCTGGATAATGCACCAGGCTCTCACAGCCACATGGATGACTCTGTATACTATAGCTTCCAAGGTCAGTCAGAGGAACTAAGGGAAGCTTTGTCACCAGTCCAAAGGGGGAACCTCAAAGAGATGGACAATGAAGATGTTGCACCGGGATTATTGTACGTGATTTGTAATGGAAATGTGCAAGATGTTGCCAATTATTTGAATTCCGATAGGACGATTTCTGAAGGAGAAATTAAAGAAGCATTGATATGGACTATTGATGAGAAGAACTACGATGTTACTTTGTTACTCTTAGACGACATATGTAAGCTGATTAAGGGCTCCGAAGGGGACATGTGCGTGGATGTCTTCCCGGCATATCTTGAGAAGAAACGTTGGCAGCCCGTGTTTGTGATACTTACAAAACAGAATTTCCAGGGAGAATGGGACTCGTTCATGGGTTTTCCGGTTTACCGAAGACGTTACGACCTAGTGAGTTCAGAAGCTGCGGTTGTTATAAATAGTGACTACGTGAGGACACATCCGCTTTCCATAGATAACTTTAGGACAGTGAGAAGAGCAATCAGTTCAGTGAATCTACGGAAGAGGCATAGTAAAATGACGGTAATAAATGCTTCTCCCTGCAGATCTAGGAAGGATGGGCAGGTTCTAGAAAAGGGTCTATGTATTGTGGTACATTGTCTAATCAAGGGGTTCATTCCGTTTGATGAGGATCCTTTCCCGAGGGAAATCGGTGGGATACCATTGGATGTTCGCGAAGGATATTTCAGGCTTGGCGTGGCTACACCGCCAGGAATCTCGGACATTCATCCGCAGCTGTGCGACCTTGAAGCGTACAGCACAGAGGAGACTGAGAGCCGAGCCTCCAGTAACTCGCTCGTGTCCGAGTGCCGGAGCGGTAGCAGCAGTAACCATAGAAACAAAGACTTGTGTGAATCTGGTTCCTCTAGCCTGGTATCGTTGAGATCGAGACAAGTTCGCACAAAAACTGATCCGGGTACCGGTAGTCCAAGAGCAGTAACGAGGCAACACATGGATAACCTGAATACAGACAAAGATGAACCATCGTCAGCAAATGGAGAAACCCTTAAACTAACTGATGAGGTTGTAGATAAGGTTAAGCTAACTGATGAGGTTGTAGATAAGGTATTTGTTGTGATACTGATTGTGTTCAGTGTCTGTTTACACTTCCTCAACAGTTAGCATGTTCTAGTTTACAGATCTCTGTTCAAAATATCTACACTCAACAAAATTCCTACTCGGTCACCCGGTGTTTTATAGTTTTTGGAGCAATTCATATCATCTTATTTGTTACAGTTTATTACTGATCGTTTTTCTTAAGGAATGAATCGCGGGTTAATAGTTTCCATCAGGGTATGAACTACATTGGGCGTGGTTAAAGTGTGTGGAGGGCGAATGCATCCATGCTAACATTAAGTACGCCCAATGTAGTTCATACCACAATGGAAACTATTAACCCGCGATTCATTATTTATATTTACATTAATTATTCTGTTCAATGACACAAAGAAAAGATAGTACACTTTTAAATTGTTTTTAGTCTGGATTTGAAACTTACCATCTGCCGGAACAAGTAAATAGATCAAACTTGGAACAGCGTAATCTGTAAGACACGCCTTTTCTCGCGACGAACGCTGCCTAACACTGCGAATACACATGCCTCTTGTAACTTTGCGTGAGCATGTCAGCTGCATATCATTAGTCGGAAACCCTCGTACGTAAATGTATCCAATCAGGTCATACGTTCATCAAAGGAAATGCAATAGCGATGTAAATATAATAAATTGGTGGATACTTATTTAGAATAAAATTAATTAAATGCTATTATTAAACGCCAGATGACCGATTAGGAATTTTGTTGAGTGTATTTAGTTCAGACAATCTTGAGATCTCAGTTTCATTTGAGTTTTCAATTCACAGATCTCAGTTTCATTTGTGATTTTTGTTCAAATTTGAGTTTTTAGTTCAGAGATCTCAGTTTCATTTGAGTTTTCACTTTCTTTGAGAGTTTTTGTTTTTCAGTTTACTGAACTCTGTTTCATTTGAGTTTCAGGTCACAGATCACACTTTCATTTGTGATTGTTGTTCAAATTTGAGTTTTCAGTTCAGAGATCTCAGTTTACTTTGTGTTTTTAGTAGGGATGTCAACGAGTACTCGAGTACTCGGTGGAACGTCCGAGTATCGAATACTTTTCAAATAATCGAGTACTCGGTTAAAACAAATAAAATCAACAAATCTTTATTTTGCGCAAATACGGAGTTGCCTGTGAACAAATCGTGATCAGTGGGATTAGCGAAACTTCCGCTGTACCAAACAATGCAATATACAGCGTGTCATGGTGATTAACAATACCTGTATATCACACAGAGTAATTAAGGTGTTGATTCAACTAAATAGGGAAGCGTAAGTTTGATGCAAATTATTTTATTATTGTCGTCACTACTGAGGAGGGTCGTCCGATTGTCTGTCGTGTTAATGACATCTTTTGTCTGGTGGTCGGAACTTTTTTTGATGTTATAATTAACACTTAATTGGTTACTCAATTTAGAACTTTAGGCCTACCATTAGATGTCAAATATTGTACTCGAACCAGATACATGCAGGACGACCTCGATACAATTACCACTTAGTCTAGACTATCATTCATCCAAGATTACACCGATATCTACCAGTTGACAAGCTACATGCAGAGATCGAGCTGCCAGTGAAACCCCTTTTTAATTTCACAGGGTGATTAGATATAACAAACAGGTGTAGATGTATGTGTTCTTTAATTATATTGTTTTTATTACGAAACAGAATAACGGACGATAACGATATTTTCAGCTCTTGCGTATTTAGTATTTACTACAAAAATAAAAATGAGATCGTTGAAATCGTTCTGTTAATCTGTTTCGTACGTGTATATTAGGGGATATTAGATATAATCAGATGGTACCAGGATTGACAGATAGGCATGTGCCTATAACCACTGCGTCTACGACTCCTAAAACAAACAATGCATCAAAGCAATGAATTGATTAAAAGCAGGACCAATCTGATTGATGAGACAAGAAGCATAATCCACGGTAACGGTAACCGAGTACTCGAGCACTCGATTGAATACCAGTTTTAATAGGGATGTCAACGAGTAGTGATTTTGGTACTCGATTACTCGGAAAGGTATTCGATCGATCGGTTACCGTTACCGTGGATTATGCTTCTTGTCTCGTCAATCAGATTGGTCCTGCTTTTAATCAATTCATTGATTCGATGTGTTCTCAAGTCTTTCAAAGTACTTCCATACCACAGATTTAGGTGGAGGCATTCTCACAATTCACTTATATTACTATACTACTATTATATTCTAAAGATCTCTTCACAGTTTAACAGCGTTAACGTTAATGGCAAAAGTTACGATATTTATTATTTAACAACTATTTCGGTATTGCCCTGCTATGGGTAGCTGCTTAAAGTTCTAAATTGAGTAATCAAGTAAGTGTCAATTATAACATCAAAACAAGTTCCGACCACCAGACAAAAGATGTCGTTCACACGACAGACAATCGGACGACCCGCCTCAGTAGTGACGACAATGATAAAATAATTTGCATCAAACTTACGCTTACCAATTAAATTGAATCAACACCTTAATTATTCGGTCACTGTAGCCGGCTCTGTGTGATATACAGGTATTGTTAATCACCATGACACGCTGTATATTGCATTGTTTGGTACAGCGGAAGTTTCGCTAATCTCACTGATCAAAATTTGTTCACAGGCAACTCCGTATTTGCTCAAAATTAAGATTTGTTGATTTTATTTTTTTTGACCGAGTACACGATTATCTGAAAAGTATTCGATACTCGGACGTTCGATCGAGTACTCCAGTACTCGTTGACATCCCTAGTTTTTAGTTTAGTGTTTAGTTTTATTTAAGAATTTTCTGTGCTCTGATCTCAGTTTTATTTAAGAATTTTCTATTTTCAGTTCAGAGATCTGTTTCGTTTGAAAGTTATCAGTTATGAGATCTCAGTTTTTACTTTGAGATCATTTGTTCAGTTTTGAGATCATTGGTTCAGTTTTGAGATCATTGGTTCAGTTTTGAGATCATTTGTTCAGTTTTGAGATCATTGGTTCAGTTCAGAGTTCTCAACTTATTTGACTTGGAGTTATCTAGAGAAAAGGATAAATATTTACATATGTCTGTGATATCTACCGTACAACAATGTCATGTTCGTTTTCTTCAATGTCTGTTTCATGGCCAGTATCTCTTCACAAGCGGTTGATATTTTCTTCAATGTCTGTTTCATGGCCAGTATCTCTTCACAAGCGGTTGATATTTTTTGAATAAGAGGATATTTGTTTGTTTCAGTGTATGATCGAATTATATTTCACCGAAGGAACATTGAAAGCATTATTATCACGATTGGTGAGTGACACTCGTGATAATAATAGCTTTCTATGTTCATATAATTTGATCATTCACTTAAACAAACAAATTTTCTTTTTATTTTAGGCGAAATGGGTTTTTATGATATAAAATATTGCAATGGTGCACTGAATGGCGCTAGAATGTCGCGTTTAGATGACCATAAATGATATCATTAAAGGCGTCGTAAATGATTCACTGACGGCTTTGGTCCGATAACATTTCAACATGCAGCGGCTAGATACCACACTTTCAACCAACGGAATAACACATTTTATTTCACTGATAAATTTCTATATTTCGTTGGAAGGCATAAAATAATTACACATATTTTATTATGTAACTTTGGTAACAAATTGACATAAATACATACTGTAGTCAAATCTACATGAGTCATCATTTTTCGTGGCTGGTTCATTGTTGAATTATTTTTTTACCATAAATGTTATTTTTATTTTATAACTGATTTCAATACAATAATAACAAATAAAAATTAATTATTATTACAATTAAAGCAGCATTATGGGTGGCAATGCTGCTACACATTCTAACATTATACTTTGTGTGCTTATGTTCATTTGGTAAACAGTGTTTTTATGCGATAAAACAAACTCGAAACCGAAAGTAGGACTTTCCGAGTCGATCGGTCACGCACTTGTTTACAACCGGAACGCATCGTCCGCACTTGTTTACATTCGGAATGCATCGTCCCCATTTGTCCCATGTTGTCATTTTAATTAAATTACTTGATATGTTGATTCATACCTCTGTTAGCTAAGTCTTTTAGGGACATTTATACATCCCCGTGAGGGGTTCGACATTAGAGGAAGATAGATAGTCTTTCATGTTCAAAATATATACGTTGTTTTCTACATCCTCTGTTGTTTCACGCATGCGCGCTGTACATGTTTACATTTCATGTGTTGATAAACAAATTCGCGTATACGACGGTTTAAATTTATTGGAATTTTATTGTTTGATCGCATTTGTCAAAGGTCAGAAATTAGTGCAAAGAAAGTATTTTGTATAGAAATCACTTTACAAAGGGGTGGGGATACTATATTTTACAAACATCTCTTTTAATACAAATTAAACTGAGACATGGGTATGCCACCATTTTCTAAAGTTCTACCCGACATACATCTAATCGAAATGAGTGTAGTACATTATCAAAGGTGGACTGTAAATCAGTAAACGTCATTGTAATGCGTGTTTTACGTTTATTTATCGTCACTACCGGTTGCCCATATGAGCGATGCCTCCTGAAGAGATTAGTCATTTTAGAGTTTTGGAGGATAGTGCAATGATACAGACAGAGTCTCCTCTGTGTCATTTACTTGCATGGTGTAAAGCACCAACACAAGACCTTGGTTTAAAGTCCCATCTGAAATCCCTGGATTACCAGTCCAGCGTGTTACCACTGGATTACAGATCCGTCATTGTAGTAAACAGATTCTTGTTATATATTTTTTTTTATTTGTTATCTTTTTATATAAGCATAAAGAGTATAGTGTATTTTATAATTCTCAGATTTCTCCTTTCAATATTTATATTATGTTATGTATATACATGGACTATTATACATGTATTTTGTAATAAATTTATTTAAAGTTATAGCATACACAATTATTATATTTTGTAATAAATTTATTGTAAAGTTATAACATACACAATTATTATATTTTGTAATAAATTTATTGTAAAGTTATAACATACACACTTATTTTATTTTGTAATAAATTTATTGTAAAGTTATAACATACACAATTATTATATTTTGTAATAAATTTATTTTAAAGTTATAACATACACAATTATTTTATTTTGTAATAAATTTATTGTAAAGTTATAACATACACAATTCTGCGTGATATTTGTAGTGAATGATGATTTTAGGTTCATGTTGAAGAAACTGTTTTGCTTTTGCAGTTGTTGTTGTTGTTTTTTATGTTAGTTATTAAATATTACATTGTTATCAGTTTCATTGTTTCTTGTTTTGTTTTTAAATGGCGATTGATGTTAATAATGTGCGATGTCATCACGGAATTCTATTATACCTGCCGCTGAGTGGGACGAGGATATAGGTTGGTCATGTCTGTTCATAACATAAAAGTGTTGGAGGAAATCATAAATGAGACTGGATAGAGGTACAGTTCAGGGATCATAACTCTGTGTTGCATTTACACAATTATTTCCCCTTATTAAAAAAAGTTTAAACTTTATAAGTAAGTAAAATAAGTAACTGATTTTAAAACTTTATATATTTTACAACGATTGCGATGCAAGTTTTAACAACTTATATTAATCACTCTTGTTGGCGCGGATGAAAGCATAAATGTGGTCATTCATGTGGGATGAAACTGGAGTACCCGGAGAAAACCCACCTATCCGATCTGGCGACCACTATACCATCTCACATCTCGGTCTGAGGATCGAACCCGGGTTGCATTGGTGAGAAGCGAGCGCACTAATCGGACAGCTTTATTGACAGGATGGTACCGTAATCACAACATAGGAAATGGTGTGTACAGTCTGTCCGTCCGTCTGTGGGTAATCCTTTTGAAACATTTTAATTGTGGATGACCAGAAGGTGAGTGTTTATGTAATATATCTTGATACAAAATGAACGAAATCTAGTTCAGTAGATGAACTTAAAAGGGAAACATTTAAACAACTTCTGGTCATGATCCAATAATAGGACTGTTGCCATGTTAGGTCAGAAGTATGTCGGAAGGTACGGTGGTCACCAGATCGGACAGGTTGGTATTCTCCGGGTACTCCAGTTTCTTCCCTCACGAATAGCCACACATACGCTGTCATCCGCGCCAACGAGAGTGATTAATATAAGTTGTTACAGCTTGTTTCGCAATTGTTGTAAAATAAATAACGTTTATACTTAGGTTAGCAGCATCCTTCACTCCACAGCATAATTAATCATGCTGCTGATAGGTTCAAGGTACACGGTACTATATACTGTCCATGCTGCTGATAGGTTCAAGGTACACAGTACTATATACTGTCCATGCTGCTGATAGGTTCAAGGTACACGGTACTACATACTGTCCATGGTGCTGATAGGTTCAAGGTACACGGTACTACATACTGTCCATGCTGCTGATAGGTTCAAGGTACACGGTACTACATACTGTCCATGCTGCTGATAGGTTCAAGGTACACGGTACTATATACTGTCCATGCTGCTGATAGGTTCAAGGTACACGGTACTATATACTGTCCATGCTGCTGATAGGTTCAAGGTACACGGTACTATATACTGTCCATGCTGCTGATAGGTTCAAGGTACACAGTACTACATACTGTCCATGCTGCTGATAGGTTCAAGGTACACAGTACTATATACTGTCCATGGTGCTGTTAGGTTCAAGGTACACAGTACTATATACTGTCCATGCTGCTGATAGGTTCAAGGTACACAGTACTATATACTGTCCATGCTGCTGATAGGTTCAAGGTACACAGTACTATATACTGTCCATGCTGCTGATAGGTTCAAGGTACACAGTACTACATACTGTCCATGGTGCTGATAGGTTCAAGGTACACAGTACTATATACTGTCCATGCTGCTGATAGGTTCAAGGTACACAGTACTATATACTGTCCATGCTGCTGATAGGTTCAAGGTACACAGTACTACATACTGTCCATGCTGCTGATAGGTTCAAGGTACACAGTACTACATACTGTCCATGGTGCTGATAGGTTCAAGGTACACAGTACTACATACTGTCCATGGTGCTGATAGGTTCAAGGTACACAGTACTATATACTGTCCATGCTGCTGATAGGTTCAAGGTACACAGTACTACATACTGTCCATGCTGCTGATAGGTTCAAGGTACACAGTACTACATACTGTCCATGGTGCTGATAGGTTCAAGGTACACAGTACTATATACTGTCCATGCTGCTGATAGGTTCAAGGTACACAGTACTATATACTGTCCATGCTGCTGATAGGTACAAGGTACACAGTACTATATACTGTCCATGCTGCTGATAGGTTCAAGGTACACAGTACTATATACTGTCCATGCTGCTGATAGGTTCAAGGTACACAGTACTCCATGCTGCTGATAGGTTCAAGGTACACAGTACTACATACTGTCCATGGTGCTGATAGGTTCAAGGTACACAGTACTACATACTGTCCATGGTGCTGATAGGTTCAAGGTACACAGTACTATATACTGTCCATGCTGCTGATAGGTTCAAGGTACACAGTACTATATACTGTCCATGCTGCTGATAGGTTCAAGGTACACAGTACTATATACTGTCCATGCTGCTGATATGTTCAAGGTACACAGTACTATATACTGTCCATGCTGCTGATAGGTTCAAGGTACACAGTACTATATACTGTCCATGCTGCTGATAGGTTCAAGGTACACAGTACTATATACTGTCCATGCTGCTGATAGGTTCAAGGTACACTACTATATACTGTCCATGCTGCTGATAGGTTCAAGGTACACAGTACTATATACTGTCCATGGTGCTGTTAGGTTCAAGGTACACAGTACTATATACTGTCCATGGTGCTGTTAGGTTCAAGGTACACAGTACTATATACTGTCCATGGTGCTGTTAGGTTCAAGGTACACAGTACTACATACTGTCCATGCTGCTGATAGGTTCAAGGTACACAGTACTACATACTGTCCATGCTGCTGATAGGTTCAAGGTACACAGTACTACATACTGTCCATGCTGCTGATAGGTTCAAGGTACACAGTACTATATACTGTCCATGCTGCTGATAGGTTCAAGGTACACGGTACTATATGCTGTCCATGCTGCTGATAGGTTCAAGGTACACAGTACTATATACTGTCCATGCTGCTGATAGGTTCAAGGTACACGGTACTATATACTGTCCATGCTGCTGATAGGTTCAAGGTACACAGTACTATATACTGTCCATGCTGCTGATAGGTTCAAGGTACATGGTACTATATGCTGTCCATGCTGCTGATAGGTTCAAGGTACACAGTACTATATACTGTCCATGGTGCTGTTAGGTTCAAGGTACACAGTACTATATACTGTCCATGGTGCTGATAGGTTCAAGGTACACAGTACTATATACTGTCCATGGTGCTGTTAGGTTCAAGGTACACAGTACTATATACCCGGTTATCAAACTATGGGATAGACAACGGTGGCTATATGGTGTGGTATATGGTGTGGTATACAGCTATATGGTGTGGTATACGGCTATATGGTGTTGTATATGGTGTGGTATACGGCTATATGGTGTGGTATGCGGCTATATGTTGTGGTATACGGCTATATGGTGTGGTATGCGGCTATATGGTGTGGTATGCGGATATATGGTGTGGTATGCGGCTATATGGTGTGGTATATGGCTATATGGTGTGGTATAGAGCTATATGGTGTGGTATGCGGCTATATGGTGTGGTATACAGCTATATGTTGTGGTATACGGCTATATGGTGTGGTATGCGGCTATATGGTGTGGTATGCCGCTATATGGTGTGGTATACGGCTATATGGGGTGGTATATGGTGTGGTATACGGCTATATGGTGTGGTATACAGCTATATGGTGTGGTATACGGCTATATGGTGTGGTATACGGCTATATGGTGTGGTATATTATACAGCTATATGGTGTGGTATACGGCTATATGGTGTGGTATATGGTGTGGTGTACGGCTATATGGCGTGGTATACGGCTATATGGTGTCGTATATGGTGTGGTATACGGCTATATGGTGTTGTGTGCGGCTATATGGTGTAGTATACGGCTATATGGTGTGGTATACGGCTATATGGTGTGGTATATGGCTATATGTTGTGGTATACGGCTATATGGTGTTGTATACAGCTATATGGTGTGGTATACGGCTATATGGTGTGGTATATGGTGTGGTATACAGCTATATGGTGTGGTGTGCGGCTATATGGTGTTGTATATGGCTATATGGTGTGGTATACGGCTATATGGTGTGGTATACGGCTATATGGTGTGGTATATGGTGTGGTATACGGCTATATGGTGTTGTGTGCGGCTATATGGTGTAGTATACGGCTATATGGTGTGGTATACGGCTATATGGTGTGGTATACGGCTATATGGTGTGGTATACGGCTATATGGTGTGGTATACGGCTATATGGTGTGGTATACGGCTATATGGTGTGGTATACAGCTATATGGTGTGGTATACGGCTATATGGTGTGGTATATGGTGTGGTGTGCGGCTATATGGTGTTGTGTGCGGCTATATGGTGTAGTATACGGCTATATGGTGTGGTATACGGCTATATGGTGTGGTATACGGCTATATGGTGTGGTATACGGCTATATGGTGTGGTATGCAGCTATATGGTGTGGTATGCAGCTATATGGTGTGGTATACGGCTATATGGTGTGGTATACGGCTATATGTTGTGGTATACGGCTATATGGTGTGGTATGGTATATGGTGTGGTATACGGGTGGTATACGGCTATATGGTGTGGTATACGGCTAGTGGTGTGCGGCTATATGGTGTGGTATACGGCTATATGGTGTGGTTGGTGTGGCTATATGGTGTGGTATGACGGCTATATGGTGTGGTATAGGGGTGTGGTATACGGCTATATGGGGGGGTATATGGTATATGGTGTGGTATACGGCTATATGGTGTGGTATACGGCTATATGGTGTGGTATACGGCTATATGGTGTGGTATACCTATATGGTGTGGTATACGGCTATATGGTGTGGTATACGGCTATATGGTGTGGTATACGGCTATATGGTGTGGTATACGGCTATATGGTGTTGTATACGGCTATATGGTGTGGTATACGGCTATATGGTGTGGTATACGGCTATATGGTGTGGTATACGGCTATATGGTGTGGTATACGGCTATATGGTGTGGTATACGGCTATATGGTGTGGTATACGGCTATATGGTGTGGTATGCGGCTATATGGTGTGGTATGCGGCTATATGGTGTGGTATGCGGCTATATGGTGTGGTATGCGGCTATATGGTGTGGTATGCGGCTATATGGTGTGGTATGCGGCTATATGGTGTGGTATACGGCTATATGGTGTGGTATACAGCTATATGGTGTGGTATGCAGCTATATGGTGTGGTATACGGCTATATGGTGTGGTATACGGCTATATGGTGTGGTGTGCGGCTATATGGTGTGGTATACAGCTATATGGTGTGGTATGCGGCTATATGGTGTGGTATACGGCTATATGGTGTGGTATACGGCTATATGGTGTGGTATACGGCTATATGGTGTGGTATACGGCTATATGGTGTGGTATACGGCTATATGGTGTGGTATACGGCTATATGTTGTGGTATACGGCTATATGGTGTGGTATGCGGCTATATGGTGTGGTATGCGGCTATATGGTGTGGTATGCGGCTATATGGTGTGGTATACGGCTATATGGTGTGGTATACAGCTATATGGTGTGGTATGCAGCTATATGGTGTGGTATACGGCTATATGGTGTGGTATACGGCTATATGGTGTGGTGTGCGGCTATATGGTGTGGTATACAGCTATATGGTGTGGTATGCGGCTATATGGTGTGGTATACGGCTATATGGTGTGGTATACGGCTATATGGTGTGGTATACGGCTATATGGTGTGGTATACGGCTATATGGTGTGGTATACGGCTATATGGTGTGGTATACGGCTATATGTTGTGGTATACGGCTATATGGTGTGGTATGCGGCTATATGGTTGGTATGCGGCTATATGGTGTGGTATGCGGCTATATGGTGTGGTATACGGCTATATGGTGTGGTATACGGCTATATGGTGTGATATATGGTGTGGTATACGGCTATAAAATTATGGTGTGGTATACGGCTATATGGTGTGGTATACGGCTATATGGTGTGGTATATGGCTATATGGTGTGGTATACGGCTATATGGTGTGATATACGGCTATATGGTGTGGTATACGGCTATATGGTGTGGTATATGGTGTGGTATACGGCTATATGGTGTGGTATATGGCTATATGGTGTGGTATATGGTGTGGTATACAGCTATATGGTGTGGTATACAGCTATATGGTGTGGTATACGGCTATATGGTGTGGTATATGGCTATATGGTGTGGTGTGCGGCTATATGGTGTGGTATACGGCTATATGGTGTTGTATACGGCTATATGGTGTTGTATACGGCTATATGGTGTGGTATACGGCTATATGGTGTGGTATACGGCTATATGGTGTGGTATACGGCTATATGGTGTGGTATATGGCTATATGGTGTGGTATACGGCAATATGGCGTGGTATACGGCTATATGGTGTGGTATATGGCTATATGGTGTGGTATGCGGCTATATGGTGTGGTATGCGGCTATATGGTGTGGTATACGGCTATATGGTGTGGTATGCGGCTATATGGTGTGGTATGCGGCTATATGGTGTGGTATGCGGCTATATGGTGTGGTATGACATTTATGTGGAGGAATGAGTTAATACAATCTACCAAATGGGGCCACTGTGGTCAGAAACTTGGTCGACTTAACATTTCCATCGCCAATGTCGCATATAAGCGCTTTTGCAAAAAGCCAATCAGACAGAACAGAACGTGCCGTCTGATCAGGCTAGATGCTGAAGCACCTGTCCGAATAGCAAACAACATAGATCCTGATCAGAGGCGGCGGTATATTGTTTTGAATTTATTTGGCGCTGAAAGAGCTAATGGGAAACGTTTAAGTGATGGCTTCACATGAACCAATGTTAAAGAATGTGTTGTCTGTAGTATGTATTCTGGCAATAACCTTGACCTTTGAAATAGGGATCAGGGTCGAAGATTATAAACTTTTCTCAAGTCATATGATTGGGTGAGTCGGAGATCTGCTCTTGGCTCAACCAATCAGAGAGATTGAGTTTGAGAAAACTTTAAGAACCAAGTGGTTCTGTTCAGAATGGTGAAATAGCACTGAATGCAATGCCTGTTTCTATGTCGCCCATTTTAATAAAACATCGTAAAAGAGATTTGCGCATATTTAATTGCTTTGCTTGTATGATTTATTACTGAGAAAACCAAACAAGAAAACGACTGTCGAATTAGGAATATTTAATTTGCTAGTACAATAAATACAAAATGATTTGCGGAAGTCGTGGTAGTGCGTTCAATTCAGGTGCAAAATGCCCTGAGTTTGCGACCCGCTGGAGCCGTTACAATTGTGCCCTTAGGCAAGGCATTTAAATTCCACATTGACTATTCTCTCCCCCTCGTGGCGATGGATTCCACCAGGAATGATGTATCGAGAGTGATTAATATAAGTTGTAAGGAACTTTGTTTCGCAATCGAGCTAAAATAAATATGTATAAACTAAAATATTACTAACTTTAACAGTTTATTCTGGTACAGATACCAGATGTTCAGACGTGTCGCTATGGCAACAAGAGTAGAGAGAGGAATGAGCACTTGTTGATGGGTACCAGTGTGGGTTCCGCGCATGCTGGTGCTGGAGGGGGCAGTCTTGGAGGCTTTCTTTTGCTGCCTGACAACAGCATCGGCTTCCTCACCTGTGCACATCTGATTGACCCTGGCAACAGTAGTGATGGAGTATCTGTCTGCCAACCCGCTCACACAGGACAGAATGCAGATGATAACTCACAGAACTGGTAATATTTGGCTATATCTTCAATTTCTGTTATACAGCTATAGGTTTGTTATTTAATCCTTAACCTGCCAATCACAACTAAATTCGCTTTTGCAAACAGCTTAGAGCAAGATCAGACGGTACAGAATGAATATTCTCTCAACCAATCAGAATCCTTCCAGGTGTTATTACACGTGTGTTGATATAAGAAAATATGTGATGGTTGTATTACACTGAATACAAGAAGTCGTGTGATAAAATGACTTCCTCCTATGTGCTTTAATGTTGGTACCTTACTCGTGTTGCAGTTTATAAGTAAGTAAAATAAGTAACTGATTTTAAAACTTTATTTATTTTACAACGATTGTGAAGCAAGTTTTAACAACTATAATTAATCACTCTTGTTGGCGCCGATGTAAATGTGGTCATTTGTGTGGAAGGAAACAGGAGAAAACCCACCTGTTTGATCTGGTGACCACCGTACCATCTCGCATACTTCCCAGTCTGAGGATCGAACCCGGGTTGCATTGGTGAGAAGCGAGCGCGCTAATCGGACAGTCTAACTGATTTTATTATTGTGACATGTGCATAATAACAAAACCAACTAACAATCAACACCCGGCCTAATGGGCCTATATGTCAACAATACAATTATATGATATTATGACGTGAATATATTAAATAACTACATGTATAGTGGATGTTGTTAAACTTGTAGCTGCGGTGAAGTGTTGAAGTTGGCCAGCCATCCTGGGTCGTACGACACTGTTGGAGTTGATGCAGCCGTCGTCAAGGTTACCAGTCGGGCTCCAGTAAACGGGGACTTTGTTCAAATAGAGAGTGACCAACTTAAACATGCAGGTACCCTTCATTGTATGCAATAAGCTGTTACTAGTTCAGTGATCAGGTACCCTTCACTCTATGCAATAAGCTGTTACTAGTTCAGTGAGCAGGTACCCTTCACTCTATGCAATAAGCTGTTACTAGTTCAGTGAGCAGGTACCCTTCATGTTATGCAATAAGCTGTTACTAGTTCAGTGAGCAGGTACCCTTCATTGTATGCAATAAGCTGTTACTAGTTCAGTGATCAGGTACCCTTCATTGTATGCAATAAGCTGTTACTAGTTCAGTGAGCAGGTACCCATCATGTTATGCAATAAGCTGTTACTAGTTCAGTGAGCAGGTACCCATCATTGTATGCAATAAGCTGTTACTAGTTCAGTGAGCAGGTACCCATCATTGTATGCAATAAGCTGTTACTAGTTCAGTGAGCAGGTACCCATCATTGTATGCAATAAGTTGTTACTAGTTCAGTGAAATCATCCCCTGCTGTGACACCGGGAAGGTGGATTTAGCCTGATGACAGGACACCACGGACAATCTTCACCACCATTGTGTTTGTATCTCTGGAGGCATTTTCAATATTTGGAAATGTTTGTACTAGTCTCGATGAGCTGCCATGGGTGCCACACGCCCTGATTGAAAGCACGTTGTAAACAAACTCCCTGATTGAAAGCATGTTGAAAGCAAATGCCCTGATTGAAAGCACGTTAAAAGCAAATGCCCTGATTGAAAACATGTTGAATGCAAATGCCCTGATTGAAAGCACGTTGTAAGCAAATGCCCTGATTGAAAGCACGTTGAAAGCAAAGTCCTGATTGAGAGCATGTTGAAAGCAAATGCCCTGATTGAAAGCACGTTGTAAGCAAATGCCCTGATTGAAAGCATGTTGAAAGTAAATGCCCTGATTGAAAACACGTTGAATGCAAATGCCCTGATTGAAAGCACGTTGTAAGCAAATGCCCTGATTGAAAGTACGTTGTAAGCAAAGCCCTGATTGAAAGCACGTTGAAAGCAAATGCCCTGATTGAAAGCACGTTGAATGCAAATGCCCTGATTGAAAACACGTTGAATGCAAATGCCCTGATTGAAAGCATGTTGTAAGCAAATGCCCTGATTGAAAGCATGTTGAAAGTAAATGCCCTGATTGAAAGCACGTTGAATGCAAATGCCCTGATTGAAAGCACATCAAAAGCAAATGCCCTGATTGAAAACATGTTGAATGCAAATGCCTTGATTGAAAGCACGTTGTAAGCAAATGCCCTGATTGAAAGCACGTTGAAAGCAAAGTCCTGATTGAGAGCATGTTGAAAGCAAATGCCCTGATTGAAAGCACGTTGTAAGCAATGCCCTGATTGAAAGCATGTTGAAAGTAAATGCCCTGATTGAAAACATGTTGAATGCAAATGCCCTGATTGAAAGTACGTTGTAAGCAAAGCCCTGATTGAAAGCACGTTGAAAGCAAATGCCCTGATTGAAAGCACGTTGAATGCAAATGCCCTGATTGAAAACACGTTGAATGCAAATGCCCTGATTGAAAGCATGTTGTAAGCAAATGCCCTGATTGAAAGCACGTTGTAAGCAAACGTCCTGATTGAAAGCATGTTGAAAGCAAATGCCCTGATTGAAAGCACGTTGAATGCAAATGCCCTGATTGAAAACACGTTGAATGCAAATGCCCTGATTGAAAGCATGTTGTAAGCAAATGCCCTGATTGAAAGCACATTGTAAGCAAATGCCCTGATTGAAAGCACGTTGTAAACAAATGCCCTGATTGAAAGCACGTTGTAAACAAATGCCCTGATTGAAAGCACATTGTAAGCAAATGCCTGATTGAAAGCACGTTGTAAGCAAATGCCCTGATTGAAAGCACATTGTAAGCAAATGCCCTGATTGAAAGCACATTGTAAGCAAATGCCCTGATTGAAAGCACGTTGTAAGCAAATGCCCTGATTGAAAGCACGTTGTAAGCAAATGCCCTGATTGAAAGCATGTTGTAAGCAAATGCCCTGATTGAAAGCATGTTGTAAGCAAATGCCCTGATTGAAAGCATGTTGTAAGCAAATGCCCTGATTGAAAGCACGTTGTAAGCAAATGCCCTGATTGAAAGCATGTTGTAAGCAAATGCCCTGATTGAAAGCATGTTGTAAGCAAATGCCTGATTGAAAGCACATTGTAAGCAAATGCCCTGATTGAAAGCACGTTGTAAGCAAATGCCCTGATTGAAAGCACGTTGTAAGCAAATGCCTGATTGAAAGCACGTTGTAAGCAAACTTCCTGACAATAAAATAAGAAACACCCGTCGAACCTCATTTTCCTGATACATGTTATTTGTAATTAGGCATTGTTACCAGTCTATTTTAACGTTATTTGTAATTAGGCATTGTTACCAGTCTATTTTAACGTTATTTGTAATTAGGCATTGTTACCAGTCTATTTTAACGTTATTTGTAATTAGGCATTGTTACCAGTCTATTTTAACGTTATTTGTAATTAGGCATTGTTACCAGTCTATTTTAACGTTATTTGTAATTAGGCATTGTTACCAGTCTATTTTAACGTTATTTGTAATTAGGCATTGTTACCAGTCTATTTTAACTTGGGGGCCAGTAACAAAACTTACGGTAACAGGAAATCAATTTGTTCATATCCTATGATATTAAGGCTTTCTATGTGGAGAGAAATTCAATAAGCTTTTAGCTTTCATTTCAATCCACTTGTATTTATTGTGTACATAATTATTTGTAGTAAAATATTTTATATAATGTAGAATAACTATGTTTAAACCAATGGCTTTCAATTTTATTTATAGAAAGCAATCTGAAAGCAAAATAATGGCAAATTTCTATTCATACCAATAGTATAAATGGAGGAAGTCATGATAGCGCAGTTGTAGCTAGTTTGCTTCAGGTGCGCAAGGTCCGGAGTTTGCGCCCTGCTGGAGCCGTTACAATTGTGTCCTTAGGCAAGGCATTTAGATTCCATTGGCATTCTTTCTCCCTCATGGCGATGGATTCCATCAGGAATGAGGTCTCCAGAGTGATTAATATAAGTTGTAAGAACTTGTTTCGCAATCGAGCACTGCATGTTAGCTAAATGGCTGCCGCTTTTATGGAGATATAATAGTATATTAACCTAAATCTCTATGAAGGAAAGGGTTAAATTTCTGTAGTTCATTGGAATGTATCTATATTTACAGGATTTCATATCAACACACCACCTAAGTTTACAAATGGCAAGATATCAAAAATATGTGACTTGAGTGAGGAGCAGGTGACTTGTGACATTGTCAAGACAGGAGCTGGTACAGGGCTGACAAAGGGGAAACTGTATATAGACGGTCTCTATGTCCGACAACCTCTCTCCCCAATACACACTCGTAGCAAGCTTGTCACTGAGTTCTTCAATCAGATTGAAGTGTCGTCATCCCCCGGTGCAGCATTACGATTCTGTGATCAGGGTGACTCTGGGGCTCTCGCTTTCTTAGCTCCGGGTGGTTCCGATGCGGATCTGCTTTGTATCGGTATGGTGGTTGGCTGCACAAGCTATGGCACGTGTGTCGTCACGCCCATTGAAGCCGTTTTGGATGCACTCCAACTGCCCAAACAGTTTATTGACTTTGCAAAATATTAGTCTAGCTTCTTAGGAAGTCGTGATAGCGTAGTGGTAGTGCATTCGCTTCAGATGCAAAAGTCCCAGAGTTTGGCCGTTACGATTGTGCCTGTAGGCAAGGCATTTATATTCCACATGGCCTCTTCTCTCTCCCTCATGGCAATGAATTCCATTAGGAATGAGGTCTCGAGAGTGATTATATAGTTGTAAGAACTTTTTTCGCATTCGAGCTAAAATAAATTTGTGAAATTAAGTCTAGCTTCTAAAGTCTTCTATTGTTACAAGATAGACTTAAAATTGGATTATAAGGTGCTAATAATGCTTGGTTGACATGTCTTGAATATAATATATAACCAAGCATGAAGTCCAGCACTGAGCAGGTCCATAGAATTTGAAATTATTTTGGCTGATAATATGGCAGTGTTGGTAGAATGTTTTAACCCTTTTCCTCATAGAAGCACCTCTTGACGCCATTACCAATATGACATACATTGACCCTTTCCCTCATAGAAACACCTTGATGCCATTACCAATACGACATACATTGACCCTTTCCCTCATAGAAGCACCTCTTGACGCCATTACCAATACGACATACATTGACCCTTTCACTCATAGAAGCACCTCTTGACGCCATTACCAATACGACATACATTAACCCTTTCCCCCATAGAAGCACCTCTTGATGCCATTACCAATACGACATGCATTAACCCTTTCCCTCATAGAAACACCTCTTGACGCCATTACCAATACGACATACATTGACCCTTTCACTCATAGAAGCACCTCTTGATGCCATTACCAATATGACATACATTGACCCTTTCCCTCATAGAAGCACCTCTTGACGCCATTACCAATACGACATACATTGACCCTTTCCCTCATAGAAGCACCTCTTGACGCCATTACCAATACGACATACATTGACCCTTTCCCTCATAGAAGCACCTCTTGATGCCATTACCAATACGATATACATTGACCCTTTCCCTCATAGAAGCACCTCTTGACGCCATTACGACATACATTGACCCTTTCCCTCATAGAATCACCTCTTGATGCCATTACCAATGTAACATACATTGACCCTTTCCCTCATAGAAGCACCTCTTGACGCCATTACCGATAAGACATACATTGACCCTTTCCCTCATAGAAGCACCTCTTGACGCCATTACCAATATGACATACATTGACCCTTTCCCTCATAGAAGCACCTCTTGATACCATTACCAATACGACATACATTGACAACGTAGTAGCCAAACCAATGTTCCTAATAAAGGCCAGAATCTCATGTAGTCCCAATAATATCTATGAAGGTGGGATAGATATGGCAACTACTTATTCACTGCATGATAGCTAAATGGCTGTCGTTTGTATGGAGATATAATAGTATATTAACCTAAATCTCTATGTAGTCCCAGTAATATCTATGGAGGTAGGATAGATATGGAGACTACTTATTCACTGCATGATAGCTAAATGGCTGTCATTTGTATGGAGATATAATAGTATATTAACTGAAATCTCTATAAAGGAAAGGGTTAATTCATTTCAGAGAATTTAACTGAAAAATTATTAAGCATAAAAGACAGTTTAGCATTCATGTTTAAAATTATTATCATTATGTTTCAAAAATCGGGTACTTGAAACTACAAAAATTGTGCATTTCAGATTCTAACGATGGTCTTCAGTTAACGTTGTTGACCAATTTCTTCGTGGTCCTATGAAAGAGTTTTCAGAATTGATCGACCAGTTAGCTACATTATTTGGTCTATTAGTCAGATTGTCCAATCTGTTAGCCGGATATTCCTGCTCGTTTGTTAGCCAGATAATCCTTCTGGTCTGTTAGCCAGATTGTCCAATCTGTTAGCCGGATATTCCTGCTCGTTTGTTAGCCGGATATTCCTGCTCGTTTGTTAGCCGGATAATCCTTCTGGTCTGTTAGCCAGATTGTCCAATCTGTTAGCCGGATATTCCTGCTCGTTTGTTAGCCGGATAATCCTTCTGGTCTGTTAGCCAGATTGTCCAATCTGTTAGCCGGATATTCCTGCTCGTTTGTTAGCCGGATATTCCTTCTGGTTTGTTAGCCAGATTGTCCAATCTGTTAGCCGGATATTCCTACTCGTTTGTTAGCCGGATATTCCTTCTGGTCTGTTAGTCAGATTGTCCAATCTGTTAGCCGGATATTCCTGCTCGTTTGTTAGCCAGATATTCCTTCTGGTCTGTTAGCCAGATTGTCCAATCTGTTAGCCGGATATTCCTGCTCGTTTGTTAGCCGGATATTCCTGCTCGTTTGTTAGCCGGATAATCCTTCTGGTCTGTTAGCCAGATTGTCCAATCTGTTAGCCGGATATTCCTGCTCGTTTGTTAGCCGGATAATCCTTCTGGTCTGTTAGCCAGATTGTCCAATCTGTTAGCCGGATATTCCTGCTCGTTTGTTAGCCGGATAATCCTTCTGGTCTGTTAGCCAGATTGTCCAATCTGTTAGCCGGATATTCCTGCTCGTTTGTTAGCCGGATATTCCTGCTCGTTTGTTAGCCGGATATTCCTGCTGTTTGTTAGCCGGATAATCCTTCTGGTCTGTTAGCCAGATTGTCCAATCTGTTAGCCGGATATTCCTGCTCGTTTGTTAGCCGGATATTCCTTCTGGTTTGTTAGCCAGATATTGTCCAGCTTATTAGCCGGATATTGTCCAGTCTGTAAACTGGATTGTCCAGTCTGTTAGCCGAATATTGTCCAACTGGTTAGCCGGATATTGTCCAGCCTATTAGCCAGATGGATTGTCCAGCCTGTTAGCCGAATACTGTCCAGCATATTAGACGAATATTGTCCAGCCTATTAGCCGGATACTGTCCAGCATGTTAGCTGGATATTGTCCAGTCTGTTAGCTGGGTACTGCCCAGCCTATTAGCCGGATATTGTCCAGCATATTAGACGGATATTGTTCATCATATTAGACGGATATTGTCCAGCCTATTAGATGGATTGTCCAGCCTGTTAGCCGGTTATTGTTCTGCCTATTAGACGGATTTCCAACCTGTTAGCTGGATTAAACAATTCCTTATTGTATCATAATGTTCATTGTTCTTGTTGCATATTTTATTACCTGTTGACCATGGATCTATATATACATTTTGTTGGGTTTTTACCAATTATGAATCTTGATGCCTGTTTATTCAGTTTATGTATTACAGACTTCAAAGTAAGGCTGACATGGATCTCTAGAGTGTTTGTTGATGCATTATGGGCCATTTAAAAGGGGACGTACATATGTATAGGATATAAGCTGAAAATGATCCAATATGTAAAATATTGGACTGTTGAGGCTTATATCTTACTTAAAACACACATTTATATATATAACAAGATCCTACAAATTAAAATTGTTAATTTCATACATGTACGTGTATAATTTAATATAATATTCTGTCTTGATAGCAGTCCAATAATAATACTGGACTGCAAGTACAAAGGTATGACGTCACAATAGTATAGCAGTACAAAGGTATGACGTCACAATAGTATAGCAGTACAAAGGTATGACGTCACAATAGTATAGCAGTACAAAGGTATGACGTCACAATAGTATAGCAGTACAAAGGTATGACGTCACAAGTATAGCAGTACAATAATAGTATAGCAGTACAAAGGTATGACGTCACAATAGTATAGCAGTACAAAGGTATGACGTCACAATAGTATAGCAGTACAAAGGTATGACGTCACAATAGTATAGCAGTACAAAGGTATGACGTCACAATAGTATAGCAGTACAAAGGTATGACGTCACAACAGTATAGCAGTACAAAGGTATGACGTCACAATAGTATAGCAGTACAAAGGTATGACGTACGATAGTATAGCAGTACAAAGGTATGACGTCACAATAGTATAGCAGTACAAAGGTATGACGTCACAATAGTATAGCAGTACAAAGGTATGACGTCACAATAGTATAGCAGTACAAAGGTATGACGTCACAATAGTATAGCAGTACAATAATAATAATGGACTGCAAGTACAAAGGTATGACGTCACAATAGTATAGCAGTACAAAGGTATGACATAACGATAGTATAGCAGTACAAAGGTATGACGTCACAATAGTATAGCAGTACAAAGGTATGACGTCACAATAGTATAGCAGTACAAAGGTATGACGTCACGATAGTATAGCAGTACAAAGGTATGACGTCACAATAGTATAGCAGTACAAAGGTATGACGTCACAATAGTATAGCAGTACAAAGGTATGACGTCACGATAGTATAGCAGTACAAAGGTATGACGTCACGATAGTATAGCAGTACAAAGGTATGACGTCACGATAGTATAGCAGTACAAAGGTATGACGTCACGATAGTATAGCAGTACAAAGGTATGACGTCACGATAGTATAGCAGTACAAAGGTATGACGTCACGATAGTATAGCAGTACAAAGGTATGACGTCACGATAGTATAGCAGTACAAAGGTATGACGTCACGATAGTATAGCAGTACAAAGGTATGACGTCACGATAGTATAGCAGTACAAAGGTATGACGTCACGATAGTATAGCAGTACAAAGGTATGACGTCACGATAGTATAGCAGTACAAAGGTATGACGTCACGATAGTATAGCAGTACAAAGGTATGACGTCACGATAGTATAGCAGTACAAAGGTATGACGTCACGATAGTATAGCAGTACAAAGGTATGACGTCACGATAGTATAGCAGTACAAAGGTATGACGTCACGATAGTATAGCAGTACAAAGGTATGACGTCACGATAGTATAGCAGTACAAAGGTATGACGTCACGATAGTATAGCAGTACAAAGGTATGACATCACGATAGTATACAGTACAAAGGTATGACATAACGATAGTATAGCAGTACAAAGGTATGACATAACGATAGTATAGCAGTACAAAGGTATGACGTAACGATAGTATAGCAGTACAAAGGTATGACGTCACGATAGTATAGCAGTACAAAGGTATGACGTCACGATAGTATAGCAGTACAAAGGTATGACGTCACGATAGTATAGCAGTACAAAGGTATGACATAACGATAGTATAGCAGTACAAAGGTATGACATAACGATAGTATAGCAGTACAAAGGTATGATGTCACAATAGTATAGCAGTACAAAGGTATGACGTCACAATAGTATAGCAGTACAAAGGTATGACGTCACAATAGTATAGCAGTACAAAGGTATGACGTCACGATAGTATAGCAGTACAAAGGTATGACGTCACGATAGTATAGCAGTACAAAGGTATGACGTCACGATAGTATAGCAGTACAAAGGTATGACGTCA
>CM026386.1:21603858-21625841 GCA_014843695.1 Archivesica marissinica | reverse complement strand
ATGAAGATACAGAGTACTGTAATACGGGTAATGGATGAAGATACAGAGTACTGTAATACGGGTAATGGATGAAGATACAGAGTACTGTAATACGGGTAATGGATGTAGATACAGAGTACTGTAATACGGGTAATGGATGAAGATACAGAGTACTGTAATACGGGTAATGGATGAAGATACAGAGTACTGTAATACGGGTAATGGATGAAGATACAGAGTACTGTAATACGGGTAATGGATGAAGATACAGAGTACTGTAATACGGGTAATGGATGTAGATACAGAGTACTGTAATACGGGTAATGGATGTAGATACAGAGTACTGTAATACGGGTAATGGATGAAGATACAGAGTACTGTAATACGGGTAATGGATGAAGATACAGAGTACTGTAATACGGGTAATGAATGAAGATACAGAGTACTGTAATACGGGTAATGGATGAAGATACAGAGTACTGTAATACTGGTAATGGATGAAGATACAGAGTACTGTAATACTGGTAATGGATGAAGATACAGAGTACTGTAATACTGGTAATGGATGAAGATACAGAGTACTGTAATACTGGTAATGGATGAAGATACAGAGTACTGTAATACTGGTAATGGATGAAGATACAGAGTACTGTAATACGGGTAATGGATGAAGATACAGAGTACTGTAGTACGGGTAATGGATGAAGATACAGAGTACTGTAGTACGGGTAATGGATGAAGATACAGAGTACTGTAGTACGGGTAATGGATGAAGATACAGAGTACTGTAATAAGGGTAACGAATGGAGATACAGAGTACTGTAATACGGGTAATGGATGAAGATACAGAGTACTGTAATACGGGTAATGGATGAAGATACAGAGTACTGTAATAAGGGTAACGAATGAAGATACAGAGTACTGTAATACGGGTAATGGATGAAGATACAGAGTACTGTAATACGGGTAATGGATGAAGATACAGAGTACTGTAGTACGGGTAATGGATGAAGATACAGAGTACTGTAGTACGGGTAATGGATGAAGATACAGAGTACTGTAATAAGGGTAACGAATGAAGATACAGAGTACTGTAATACGGGTAATGGATGAAGATACAGAGTACTGTAATACGGGTAATGGATGAAGATACAGAGTACTGTAGTACGGGTAATGGATGAAGATACAGAGTACTGTAATAAGGGTAACGAATGAAGATACAGAGTACTGTAATACGGGTAATGGATGAAGATACAGAGTACTGTAATACGGGTAATGGATGAAGATACAGAGTACTGTAATACGGGTAATGGATGAAGATACAGAGTACTGTAATACGGGTAATGGATGAAGATACAGAGTACTGTAATACGAGTAATGGATGAAGATACAGAGTACTGTAATACGGGTAATGGATGAAGATACAGAGTACTGTAATACGGGTAATGAATGAAGATACAGAGTACTGTAATAAGGGTAATGGATGAAGATACAGAGTACTGTAATAAGGGTAATGGATGAAGATACAGAGTACTGTAATAAGGGTAATGGATGAAGATACATAGTACTGTAATAAGGGTAATGGATGAAGATACAGAGTACTGTAATACGGGTAATGAATGAAGATACAGAGTACTGTAATAAGGGTAATGGATGAAGATACAGAGTACTGTAATAAGGGAAATGAATGAAGATACAGAGTACTGTAATAAGAGTAATGGATGAAGATACAGAGTACTGTAATACGGGTAATGGATGAAGATACAGAGTACTGTAATACGGGTAATGAATGAAGATACAGAGTACTGTAATAATGGTAATGGATGAAGATACAGAGTACTGTAATACGGGTAATGGATGAAGATACAGAGTACTGTAATAAGGGTAATGGATGAAGATACAGAGTACTGTAATACGGGTAATGGATGAAGATACAGAGTACTGTAATAAGGGTAATGGATGAAGATACAGAGTACTGTAATACGGGTAATGAATGAAGATACAGAGTACTGTAATAAGGGTAATGGATGAAGATACAGAGTACTGTAATAAGGGAAATGAATGAAGATACAGAGTACTGTAATAAGAGTAATGGATGAAGATACAGAGTACTGTAATACGGGTAATGGATGAAGATACAGAGTACTGTAATACGGGTAATGAATGAAGATACAGAGTACTGTAATAATGGTAATGGATGAAGATACAGAGTACTGTAATACGGGTAATGGATGAAGATACAGAGTACTGTAATAAGGGTAATGGATGAAGATACAGAGTACTGTAATACGGGTAATGGATGAAGATACAGAGTACTGTAATAAGGGTAATGGATGAAGATACAGAGTACTGTAATAAGGGTAATGAATGAAGATACAGAGTACTGTAATAAGGGTAATGGATGAAGATACAGAGTACTGTAATAAGGGTAATGGATGAAGATACAGAGTACTGTAATACGGGTAATGGATGAAGATACAGAGTACTGTAATACGGGAAATGAATGAAGATTCAGAGTACTGTAATATGGGAAATGGATGAAGATACAGAGTACTGTAATACGGGTAATGGATGAAGATACAGAGTACTGTAATACGGGTAATGGATGAAGATACAGAGTACTGTAATACGGGTAATGTATGAAGATACAGAGTACTGTAATACGGGTAATGAATGAAGATACAGAGTACTGTAATACGGGTAATGGATGAAGATACAGAGTACTGTAATACGGGTAATGGATGAAGATACAGAGTACTGTAATAAGGGTAATGAATGAAGATACAGAGTACTGTAATACGGGTAATGGATGAAGATACAGAGTACTGTAATAAGGGTAATGGATGAAGATACAGAGTACTGTAATAAGGGTAATGAATGAAGATACATAGTACTGTAATAAGGGTAATGAATGAAGATACAGAGTACTGTAATAAGGGTAATGGATGAAGATACAGAGTACTGTAATACGGGTAATGGATGAAGATACAGAGTACTGTAATACGGGAAATGAATGAAGATACAGAGTACTGTAATACGGGAAATGGATGAAGATACAGAGTACTGTAATACGGGTAATGATGAAGATACAGAGTACTGTAATACGGGTAATGTATGAAGATACAGAGTACTGTAATACGGGTAATGGATGAAGATACAGAGTACTGTAATACGGAAATGGATGAAGATACAGAGTACTGTAATACGGGTAATGGATGAATACAGAGTACTGTAATACGGGTAATGGATGAAGATACAGAGTACTGTAATACGGGTAATGGATGAAGATACAGAGTACTGTAATATGGGTAATGGATGAAGATACAGAGTACTGTAATAAGGGTAATGGATGAAGATACAGAGTACTGTAATAAGGGTAATGGATGAAGATACAGAGTACTGTAATACGGGTAATGGATGAAGATACAGAGTACTGTAATACGGGTAATGGATGAAGATACAGAGTACTGTAATACGGGAAATGAATGAAGATACAGAGTACTGTAATACGGGTAATGGATGAAGATAGATACAGAGTACTGTAATAAGAGTAATGGATGAAGATACAGAGTACTGTAATAAGAGTAATGGATGAAGATACAGAGTACTGTAATAAGGGTAATGGATGAAGATACAGAGTACTGTAATAAGGGTAATGGATGAAGATACAGAGTACTGTAATAAGAGTAAGAAAAGTAGAAGTTTCTGCAAGATCCATGAAATGGAAGATTTATTTGTGTTGTAGGTGCGCGCAAAACTGGGTAATGTTCACCAAAAACCCAAAAATGGACAAATTGTTGGGGTTGTTTTGTGGGTTTTTTCGATCATATTCTCAGGAAGCAGATTTACAACAACATGAGATTAAAGGTACAACTTTTTAAAAACCACCATCGAGATACAGAATGAAGTCAGAAATAATTAGTACCAGTGCATGTAACCATGCTAGTTATTTTAATTATATATCAGCTGAACTGCGATCACGGGTGTGTTCTCGGTGAAACCTTAGATATGACAGAAATTGCCCTTTTGGTGCCCATCTACATGAAGTGTTATGCATTTACTACGAACTAATCTTTATTATTTATACTAAACTTGTTATTATATACATGAAATATAATTACGCCAATTCAGTTTCGCTTTTCATACGAATAACAATTCTGTATAACCATTCTTTTATGTATAATTGGTATTGGGGTAAAAATGGATTTACCCAGCAATTAGGGATGTAATAAAGTATAACAATGTTGTATATATGTCAAACATGTTCTATTTATGTCATTTCTTGTCATATTATTAACTTAGTAAGTCGTTCCACTAGTATTAATATGTTATTAAAATGATATAACTTTATTTATGTATAATATCAGTGTCTGTAAATGCAGATAAAAACCCATCTCCCCCATCTGTGTAATAGAATCGACGGACCTCACAAATGAAATCACTAAAAGCAAAATAGTTCCATATACTTTTGTTATATTTGTTTATTTATAATAGTTCGTAAAGTTTAGGAACATCAATCCATGAGGTGAAATGTTAGTGAGTTGTTATTGGGAAAATATGTTTGGTGTTGGGCGTTGTTGGCAAAAAAATCACTACTCAGTAATTGCATACATGTACAATTAAAAATAGCACCATTTTACGGCGAACAGAATAGACCGGGACTTGATGTTTTGCAGCCTGTGATATAATGTTAGCAATGTTATATGTCTAATAATAATAACAAGTAAGTAATATCGTTTTCATTTAGGAAATATTTAGGCGTACTTATTAGAACCAGCTGTTTTTCAGTGTTGACCTACTTTCCAAAAATCATAGCATTCAGTTACATTGAACTGTTTTGTACGTAAAATATTTTTCTTGACCAGTCATTCAGATCCCGATATATATTTGTCATTTATCAGAGATAAACCCATTTATCTTGAAGGTCGCAACATATAAAAATTGCAACAAGTGCGACTATATTAGTTTCCCCCAGGTACGAAATATTGTCCTGTTACATAACGGCATTAATGCGTATTATTTATCAAAGACTTGAATGTCTCTGTAAGTCTGTGGTGGGTGGGGTATTTTGTTAACACATATTTGTTCCCGTCATACATCATTACATTCCAGTATCAGTATCAGCAAGGCAAACGTTTCTTTCCTATGGTTTTAAGCAGAATATGTCAGTCACACGCTATATCTGCAATGACTTCTAATTATACAACAACAACAACACCAATGTTTATTGCGCAAATCCACATACTATATGCCTTTGACTAAAGACAAGGAGTGTAGCAAACATGTTTAACTCCCTGAAAACCTGTGTCCTGGGGGCTTGAACACATGGCTGCCGTCTTGCTAGCCATCCACACTTACAACTGGATTAACCAATTAACTGGGCAGTCTGAAGAACCGACACCAATCTAAGTAATTGCAATGTCATAATAATCACTGATAAGACAGTTTAACATTTCATAACTGTCGGTTTATATGCAAAACACACCTTTTATTCTACTAGGTTGACATCACAATGTCGAGGAAGTGGAAACACAGCGTGGTAGACTCGGTTCCAGACAACATGCTACATTGCCTTGCTACAAACAAAATTATGATACAAAGATGATGATGCAGTACAATTTATCAATTTGTAATGGATGGGTTCCACCTTGGTTGTGTTGACTTAGACGAGGGAGCGGCTGGGAACCTGTCAAGCCGGAACTGTCCACCAGACTGTATAGATGTGATGACTGAAAACCCATCATTATCAAAAAAGGGTAAATTACTGTGTAGACTAGTAATAATTATATCTACATTTAACTCTGCACGCTGGCTAAAGTAAAGACTACATGTATAAGTAGTTCAATAATTTTAGCAGTCAACAATGTAGTAATGTGTTTTTCTTGTTTGTAGTTTTAGGGGCTATTCAGGAAATAGTCAAGTGATTTTCATTAGCATTGTGTCATTATTAATCTACACTACTGAAGCACCTCGTCGAAAATTATATTTTTTGATGAACAAACCCGCGTCCTTTGAGTGAAATCTGGCTGGATGCGGCAAACGTTTTGTGAAATTATTATATAACATACATATATACATGCATTTTTTTTTCCAATTGTGTTTTATTTGAAGAACACTTATTATATATATAAAGACTCTGGATAGGCGCTATAATTGGAACAGGTTTGTTTACAATTGTTGCATATAGAACCACTTTATTGATCAGTGCGAAATCTGACGTCCTACTGAATAGAATCCCTGAACTACCATTTATATACTAGTACCTCCAAACACTTCATATCCCAGTATACTATCCCTGAATACTCCCAAAAAGTATATACATCTTAAGTTGTGTCCTCTGTTTTATCTGTGTTTTCTTTGCTCAACATGCTATCAGTTTCCAAATGGAAAATTCAATTTCTCAGCAAGACAAACTAATATTAATTTGTTTTTCAATGAGTAAATATTCAAAAAGGGTGACAGCTCTTTCAACTGGGCGTGGTTTTCGTCGACATATGTATTACCCTGCTCCTGTTAAAACAACTCACTGGTGTACATGTTTATTATTTTTAGGACATTCCAACCTAGGATGTTAAGTTACAGATTCAAGCTCAATGGCATTCCTTGGATTTCATCATGGTGTAAGTATTTGCCAAAACAATCCACTTTTAGGTTATACAAATGTAGCAATTTAACTTCATTGCGAAACAAGTTCCTACAACTTATATTAACCCTTTCCCTCATAGAAGCACCTCTTGATGTCATTACCAATATGTAGTAGCCAAACCAATGTTAATAATGCAGGCTAGAATTTCATGTTTTCCCAGTAATATCTATGGAGTTGGGATAGATATGGTAACTACTTATCCACTGCACTATAACTAAATGGCTGTCGTTTGTATGGAGATATAATAGTATACTAACCTAAATCTCTATGAAGGAAAGGGTTAATCCTAAGACAATAAGTATGTGAAATTTAAGTGCCTTGCCTAATGGCACAATTGTAACTGCGAATTCCACTTCTACATTCTCTGTAATTTTATTTTCATTATGTAATACCCTTTGTTAGTAGCATCTCTGTATATTTAACACGCATAGCGGAATGGTCTCCGTCTACCCGTCACAAATTTGTGTCCTCTCAAATATCTTGAACCGCTGGAGGAATCCTATAATCACTTGACATGTATGTTGCTCGAGATGATGTGCAGAGCATATGTTTCAGGCATGTCGGGTAATGTTGATACATGTATGTGTGATAAATAGGGCTGCCACATGTACAGATTTTTGTAAACGTGTACACGATCCTTTGTACACGGCATGACGTCGTTTACACTTTGTTTATTCTCCATGATTATTTACATGTACTAGGTCTCACAAAATTCAGTGAAACGGTCGATGCTATGATTTTATTACGTCACTAAGCTTCATTATACAACGTCATCAATTAAGATAGTGTACACGGTTACTCAATTAGTACACTTGTATTGCCATTACACGACACGGCTCCGTTTACACGTGTAGCCGTTGAAACCCTAGTGAGAAATACTCCTCATGTCAGACACATAATATTTTGTATGCATTTTAATCATTTGTCTGACCAGTGTCAAACTATTAATATCACAATATCATGGCCTGTAATCGGTGCCTATGGTTTCTAGGGTGCCAAACTAGTTTGTAGTGAAACTCAGATTACATATGTTGATGATAATATGAAGAAATTGTCATTAATATGCAACGGATCGACACTACATTTAATTTTCAGTCCTTGTATATACAAGCCTGCCATAATTGAATTGTGCCAATGTCTGAGATTTTTGAAATCACAAAAGTTGGTATGCGGCGAAGATAATTCGAATTCACAAATAGAGCGACAAACAATAAACCTGAAGTTTCTGCCGTTGTCACCACTTTCGAATAAGCACTGCTGCATAAAATAAAATTATGTAGATTCAAACATAAAAATAGTATGTCCAGGATTATAAAACTATTTTCAAATTATGTACCATAGTGTTAGGTTGATACCCAGAATCAGCCAATCAAAAATGCTTGATATTCATCTTGAGAGTTGACAATGTTTTATCATTTTGGAACATGTCGTAGCATTTACAATTGTATATGATGGGGAGGAGAGTTGGGGGGTTACAATTGACTGATCAGTGATGTGGTAAAGTTCACAAGGTAATGATCATCCTGAATGGTAACGGCCCCACACTCGGCCATGATGTGGGGTAGGTCATGGTGATTGTAGCAATTACGAAATGGTCGTCTACATGTTTGGCTGAAGTTTATCACAACTTTGTGATTTATTGACAACTTGTTCTCACAATTGATACCATGTTCTTTGCCTGTCTTGTCTGCCGTTTTTTCTTAATCGCTTCTCAAAACTTATACTTGATTCCACGAAACTGCCAATTGCCATTCAATATGTCTACCATTTTAAATTCATTTACTATTTCTATTATAATTCCCATAATTTTTGATGATTTTAAGATTTCCAATATGGTGGATTATTTTTGCAAGTACCAGGAACATGTAGATAGGATCCTGGAAATACACATGAAGTCTAGCATTCAACAAACTCGGAGATTAGTCCACATGATAAATGTGTCCGATCAGATCCTGTTTCCAAGAACCCACGTTATGGTAGTGCACACATGTACTCGCAGTAAAGCCACTAAAAATTATAATACCAAAACTTATATTTTTGTTCCTGCATTTATTTTGGAATTCCAGTGATATTGACACTAATACCAGCAAGCCAATGTCAATTACAGCAATCTACAGCTGTTGGGCCTGTATATATAATAACAAGAATTTATATATTGTGTTTTACAGGAATACTTATTTGCTGCAGATGGTCACAGATGTTCGATTGTACTGTATCGTTCCGTATGTGAACAGTCAAATGTGTCATAGTGGTTGTCTGTGATGAGACATAGCAAAATAATAAGATGATCATGGTACCATTTATTGTGATTTATGGAAAACACTCAATACAGTGTATTGAAGTAAAGTAAGTAAGTTTTTATTAAAGTAACATATGCAAACATATACATTCAATACAAAATATTTACACAACTGTAAGATGCACCCGGCCCAATGGGCCTATTTGTCACCTAATGCATGCATAACAATATAAATGAAAGCAAGACATAAAAATGTTAAAACAATGATAAAGATTCATCACATTGAAATTAAACGACTGTCAGAATGTTCTCATATAGAAAGCTATTATGAGAACATTCAGAGAGTTATGTTGATTATAAGGTTGGATGATTATAAATAAGTAGAACATTATATAACAGTTTCGAATACACAACCTGATCACAGTTATTACGACACTCTTCATTTCATAATATTCGATGTAATGCAGAGTTTTGACAATAAATAACAGTAATATAATAATAATTATTTCGACCTGCGGTGATTTGTAAATGACAACCATACGAAAACCCAGCAAACATAACAATGTAAGCACCAACATTACAGTTAAAGACGTTGAAACAGATTATTTCTACGTTTCAGATAAGCAGCTACCAGATATTTTGCCAATTTCCTGGGCTGAGATGTTACCAGATATACAAATTGTTCGGTGTCAGTGAATCCAACGTATTGATCACGTGTAAGAAGGTCACTTAAGTGATTAAGTCTGATATCATGATACAAGGAACATTTCAGTACAAAGTGAATCTCGTCTTCGGTTGACCCTGAATTGCACAACTTACAAAGTCTTTGTTCCGGCGCTTCTCCGACATATCTTCCGGTTTCTATACGTAGTGGTAGAATACCACAACGTAACTGTGCAAGAACGGATCTTTCGTTTCTTTGTAAGTTTATGTCCAGATAAGCTTCTTTTTCGAAGATACTCTTAAATTGTATGTATGTTCGTAGTTTTGCGACACGCGTGACTTTCTCATTCCAGTCCGCTTTATAGTGGTTAAGCATTGACAATTTAGCAGATTCTAAACTAACTGGCTCTCGATTGTTAAACTTGTCACTCAACCCAATCTTTGCCATTACTTCTTTAACTTCACTACACCAGTTATTTTGACATTGTAAGTAGTCCATATTGAACACTTGTTTTGTTATTCTGTTATCATTAAGTAACACAAGCCTATTCCACACTCTCAACATATTTAACCAGCGTCTGTGATTGGTTGAATCCACCCAATGTCCTCCGTTATGGCAAGTATTGGCGTAAATCGGTGAACGCCTAAGAAGTATCTAATCACCCGGTGCTGCACGTTATCAATCGACTGAAATTTTTTAAAACCCCACACGCCGGAACAGTAATCCATAATTGGCACAACACAAGAGTTATACAGTTTTTCAAAGGTCATGATCCCAAATTCTTTCAGCTCTCGAGATTTGGATATTATTTTACCTAGAGCTCTTCCGGCGCTTTTTGCAAGGATTTCGGCATTTATCGAGAACTCACTTTTACAGTGGAATGTCACGCCTAGGTATTTGTAACTGTCAACTAATTGCAAAACGTTTTCACCGATCTTGAATAAATGTTCAGTACAGTTTGCACGGCCTCGGCGGAAATGGATACATTTCGATTTGTCAGTGTTTATAAGTACGCGCCAACGTCTGCACCAATCGCGTAATATATCCAGGATGCGTTGTAGGTCTTTTTCTGTCTTTGCTATACAAACAATGTCATCTGCATATAGTAACATGGATATCTTCCTGCCGTCAATTTCAAAACCAAGGTCAAGGTCATTCACCTCCTTAACTAGATCGTTTGCGAAGATCGAAAATAGCGTCGGTGATGCCGTGTCCCCTTGTTTTATGCCAGTGGTACACGTGGTCCGTTAACTTGTTGTTTAGACGCACACTGGCGGTGGAGTGTTGATAAATGCCTTTTATCGAATTATATATTTTGCCATCTATTCCATTTAGCAACAGTTTGTATAAGAGCATGTCGATATCAATGAAATCGAAACATTTACGTAAGTCTATGAACGCCGTAAACACCGTTGCGTTGTTGCGAATGATGCCATTTAATGAGAAAACATGGTCTTCACAGGAGCGATTACGCCTGACCCCATTCTGCTCATCTGCTAGGATTTCATTCTCGTCCAAATATCGTGTCAAGCGTTTATTAATAAATCCGGTATAAAGTTTGCTGATACATGAGAGCAAGCTAATTCCCCTGTAGTGTAAAGGGACACGTGGGTCTGACAGACTGTCTTTCAATATAGGACATATTATGGATTTTCTCCATATTGAAGGTATAATGCCAGTGTCGAACATGAGTTGAAATAGCTCCTTTAGTACGGCGATAATCGCTGGGCATTTCAGCACAAAATAAGGAATTTCATCATAGCCACAGGCGGATCGTGATTTGGCTTTCATAACTAAGTCACTGATCTCCGTTAACGTTATGTTACTATTGAGCGTTACGTTTGATGTATACAACGGATCACTGATGTTGTTTTCTATTAGAATTTTGCATGGCGATAATGTTCACTATCAAAGTCACTATTGTCTGTGCCGTTGTATAGGCCCTCAAAATCATGTTTCCATTTATTGAGCACTTCCTGTTCGTCACGCACAACGTTACCAGCGCCGTCTATAATTTCACACGGAATGCTTTTATCACTTCTTGGACCAAGTTTATTTATCTTATCCCAGAATTCGTTAGGATTGTTTGTCGACATAGTTTCTATTTCGATAGATTTTGCTCTCCTGTATGCACGCTCAGCTTGACGCAGTGATTTATCAAAACTGTCCCTCGCCACAATGTATTCCCGCCTCAGTGCCGTTTGTACACGCTGATTGTCATTTCATTTTAAAAACGCTCGTTCTCTCTCGCGTAATAATTTCCACAGATCAGAGAGATTGCCATTCCAGTACGGTTTTCTTGTATTGAATGTGTTGGAATATTAGTGAAATACATGTCATGATAGAGAGCAATAACATATGTATTTACTGTAGGCTATGCAGGTCAATTTGGTTTAACATTTAAACATACATTCCTGAACACAGTAGTTGAAGTTATACTTCTCTGTACATTTTCGAATTTCTAACTGTATGAATAGTGAGAAGAAGTTAGGAATAAGTGACTTCTTCCCAAGATTTCAGCCAAGCTTAATCACTGACTGCCTGACCCAAACAACCATCAATTAATTACATATTTAAATTATTGAGAAATATTTCCCAACCACTTGACCTGTTTACTCCTACAGATTGGCGGTAGTTTCTATGGAAAACAAGTGGAAATTACGCACAATGTTCAAAATCCATTTTCGATCATTAGTTTATTTCCGTTAATAACCTTTTTTCGATATTTAAAGCAGATATCACAATATAGCATCCCCTTATGTAGTTTATAGATGCGTAAATCCTGAAAAACTTTAGCAAGTGTTGAATAAACTACATATATGGTTACCGCCCCATCCGGCGGCGTCAGTGAACACGTGCAAGCGTCTTCTCCTCAGCAACCATAGGGTCTATAGTCACCATTTATGATTTAGTATTTACTTGTCCTCATGGTACACATTCTTCCATCTCAAAATATTACAAATTCTTCGGAAAATCTACCACCGACATTTAGTAAGATTGATCAATGTACAATACAATGATATTCATAGTTGTTGCATGAGTCAGGTGAGCTATATAGGGCCATCGCGGTCCACTTTATTGTAAATAAAACATCATAACTATTTGCTCAAGTTGTTAGAAATGTATAATTTCTTATGCAATTGCATGTATATATGTATTTAGACTGCATGTATATAAATTATGTTCATCAATGTTTTATGATTTTCATCTTTTTGGATATCTGTGTAGAAACAGTGCTGTCATGTACTATGATGATATTTGTAGTATTTTACTTGAATTAAACAAAAATCTTGTTATTAAGTGATTCCCTGACGCAAATCCTCAACCCAGGTCACAGATGATAACATAACACAACTGTTGACTATATACATTCCTTTTTTCCCCCACCAGACTGTAGGCCTACATGTATTTATAAACAAGGACAAAATAACTTGGTAGGAACATTTTGTCAATATATATATTTTTTTTATGTCTTAATGTATTTTACCTAACCACTGCTTCCCAATTTTTAATTTCCATTAACTGCTACTTTCTTGTCTAACCTTTTCATCCATATTTACAGGTCGAATATACAAATGTAGGTTTCCCCTACCTCCCTTCACCACTTATGCAAGTGACCTAGCATATTGAATATACATTAAGATTTAACGACATTGTTTAGCTAAATTGTTTTATATGCATGTAGTCAGTGCAACAACCCTTTCCTACAACACCGTCGACATGTTTGCTATATTGTCGTTTCTCGTGTTTAACAGTAAACCATGCATAGTTATTCTTAGTATAAATAGTGTGTGTTTTACGTTTATTTATCGTCGTTACCGGTTGCCTATATGAGCGACGCCTCCTGAAGAGATTAGTCATTTTAGATGTTGGAGGATAGTGCAATGATACAGAAAGATACCCATTCCAGAGTCCCATCTGATTCTTTTACGTGCACTGTGTAAAGAACCGACACGAGACCTCGGTTTAACGTCCCATCTGAAAGACTGTTATTTTATTAGGGTCAGACGGGGGATCGAACCTGTGATACCTGGATTACCAGTCCAACGTGTTACCACTGGATACAGATCCACCAAATAGTGTCCACACGTTGGTTTTTATATGTGTTGTATAGCAACGAGGCGAGTCTCGTTTATAGTCCCATCTGAAAGATTTGATATTGAGAGGGTCAGGCTCATCACTTAGATGGTATTTATTTTAAACGTTTTAGAAAACTTAGTCGCCCAAATGCATTTATGCGATGGCGACTTTTAAATATGGGGGGTGAGGGGTTGAGATGTCTTGCTAATATATACCTCCATTCTCTAACCCCTACATCATTATTTATAGTAGACGAGTATTGCTATGGCAACAATTGTTGTCATAGCTTTTCTTGTTATGATTAATTTCACTGGGGAGGACCAATTACTAATGTTGATAGAACGTGTGGCCCAACCCATTTGCTTTCATGTTTGTGTGTCAATCTGTGTATTGCTGTGTATATGTACATGCTACAATAACATATTATTTTAGTACCAGACACTTGTGAACTAGACATAATTCTACCTTAATTCCCGTTACAAAGTATTTATAAAATAGCTTGTGTCACTGCTTCGAACAGTTCGCCTGGCTTGTTGAAAGCATATTAGGGTTTATACGTACATTTATATTTCCGTCGACAATTAATTCCGGAAGTGAATCTTATAGTCCGTGTATGGGTAGCGCTGAATGTGACTTGTCCACCTAGACGAGCGTCTGATAGAAGACTTGTATCATTAGATACGTTGACTGATTTGTCGCTGCTACATCTACTATGATATTTTTATAAGCAAACTATTACAACCGCAAGTCAATCAGCCTAACTACCGACATTTCAATTGGTTGTGAACTAAATCGAATATCCACCAATGGTTTCATCCACAACTAAGTAACGATTCAATGTCATCAACAGGCTATTAGCGAATGTCTTATCTGGTAATGTAGCAATTAGTAACGGCATTGCCGTTTCTTTCAGCGTACCAAGTCACGCCCCATTGTCCTTACTATGAAAAGTAGACACGGTGAACTGTTAATTAGCATATATATACTAAATACTTGCATGGTACAGACGGATCTGCAGTCCAGTGGTAAAACACTGGACTGGTAATCCAGGGATCGCAGGTTCGATCCCCCGTCTGACCCTAATTAACAGTCTTTCAGATGGGACGTTAAACCGAGGTCTCGTGTCGGTGCTGTACACCGTGCACGTAAAGGAACCAGAAGAGACTCTGAAATAGGTCTCTGTCTGTATCATTGCACTATCCTCCAACACTCTAAAATGACTAATCTCTCCAGGAGGCGTCGCTCATATGGGTAACCGGTAGCGACGATAAATAAACATAAAACACACACAGGTAATGTAGCAATTGGTAACGGAATTGCCGTTTCTTTCAGCGTATCAAGTCACACCCCATTGTCCTTACTGTAGACACTGCAAACTGTTAATTAGCATATATAATACTGCTTGCCTGATATATAACTGCGTAGTCCCAAGTAATTTTCATTTGCATTAACTAGTTAGCTACGCCCAAGTGTGTGGCCATTTTCTAATGCTATTTCGATTGTCCGATTAGCACAGTGGTTAGCACGTTCGCTTCTCGCCAATACGGGTTCGATCCCCTGGTTGGTTTTCTCCATGTACTCCGGTTTCCTGGAACACCAATGACATTGCATGTGCTTTCTTACGCGCCAAAGAGCGTGATCAGTATAAGTTGTTAAAGCTTGTTGCGTAATCTTTGCAAAATAAATAGTATACAATGCTAATTTATCAGAAATTCAGTACAGTTCATATGTTGCATATATAAAATCCGTCGTTAGGAAAAATTGATAAAATCAAACATATACCTGCTAATGTCAACTACCAATCAATTAGACCCAGTAGAAAGTTCGATTTTCACAAACTTGCAAGAACACGGGTGAGGACATTTGGTAAACGATGGAATGTTGTAACTTTTATGACAGTACACAAGGATCATCCCTTGACTGGCTTCTTTTCATAAGTGGCAAGTACGATTTAGATGGGTCATTTTATGTTGAAAATAATCAAAATATTACGACATGTCGTCCTATTTCCGGAAGAGAGGGGTTTCGGATTAGGGGGAGGGGGTCCGGGGTCCGGATTAGGGGGAGGGGGTCCGGATTAGAGGGAGGGGGTCCGGATTAGAGGGAGGGGGTCCGGATTAGAGGGAGGGGGTCCGGATTAGGGGAGGGGGTCCGGATTAGGGGAGGGGGTCCGGATTAGGGGAGGGGGTCCGGATTAGAGGTGGTTTACTGTACTGAAACATTAGCGGACTATGAGTAGATGTGGTTATTCTGATGAAGAAGACTGAACGTCCTTCATACCCAGTTATACCCCCAATTATTATTGCCCTCGATATAAGTGAAGCGCATTGACAACAGTGACTTGTAGAATGTGTTCAACGGTTGCATCACGATGTTCTGCTACTGCATGCGATGCTATGTAATCTGAAACTTCTGTTCCCTGGCAACGATGGAATGGTGAATCAGACTCTTAAATGGCTGCGGCTGTCTGTGCTGGTATGTGATGGTCTGTGCTGGTCTGTGATGGTCTGTGCTAGTCTGTGATGGTCTGCGATGGTCTGTGATGGTCTGTGCTGGTCTGTGCTGGCCTATGATGGTATGTGCTGGTCTGTGCTGGCCGATGATGGTCTGTGCTGGTCTGTGATGGTCTGTGCTGGTCTGTGATGGTCTGTGCTAGTCTGTGCTGGTCTGTGATGGTCTGTGCTGGTCTGTGCTGGTCTGTGATGGTCTGTGCTGGTCTGTGATGGTCTGTGATGGTCTATGCTGGTATGTGCTTGTCTGTGATTATCTGTGCTGGTCTGTGATGGTCTGTGATGGTCTGTGCTTGTCTGTGATTGTCTGTGATGGTCTGTGCTGGTCTGTGATGGTCTGTGCTGGTGTGTGCTTGTCTGTGATGGTCTGTGCTAGTCTGTGCTTGTCTGTGATGGTCTGTGATGGTCTGTGCTAGTCTGTGCTGGTCTGTGATGGTCTGTGCTGGTCTGTGCTGGTCTGTCCTGGTCTGTGATGGTCTGTGATGGTCTGTGCTGGTCTGTGATAGTCTGTGATGGTCTGTGTTGGTCTGTGATGGTCTATGCTGGTCTGTGCTTGTCTCTGATTATCTGTGCTAGTCTGTGCTGGTCTGTGATGGTCTGTGATGGTCTGTGCTGGTGTGTCCTGGTCTGTGATGGTCTGTGCTGGTCTGTGCTGGTCTGTGCTGGTCTGTCCTGGTCTGTGATTATCTGTGATGGTATGTGCTGGTCTGTGATGGTCTGTGATGGTCTGTGCTGGTCTGTGATGGTCTGTGCTGGTCTGTGCTGGTCTGTGCTGGTCTGTGCTGGTCTGTGCTTGTCTGTGCTGGTCTGTGATGGTCTATGCTGGTCTGTGATGGTCTGTCCTGGTCTGTCCTGGTCTATGCTGGTCTGTGCTGGTCTGTAATGGACTGTGATGGCCTGTGCTGGTCTGTGATGGTCTGTGATGGTATGTGCTGGTCTGTCCTTGTCTGTGCTGGTCTGTGATGGTCTGTCCTGGTCTGTGATAGTCTGTGCTGGTCGGTGATGGTCTGTGATGGTCTGTGCTTCTCTGTGCTGGTCTGTGATGGTCTATGCTGATCTGTGATGGTCTGTGCTGGTCTGTGATGGTCTGTGATTATCTGTGCTGGTATGTGCTGGTCTGTGCTGGTCTGTGATAGTCTGTGCTGGTCTGTGTTGGTCTGTGCTGGTCTGTGCTGGTCTGTGCTGTTCTGTGATGGTCTGTGATGGTCTGTGATGGTCTGTGCTGGTCTGTGATGGTCTGTGCTGGTCTGTGCTTGTCTGTGCTGGTCTGTGATGGTCTATGCTGGTCTGTGATGGTCTGTCCTGGTCTGTCCTGGTCTGTGCTGGTCTGTGCTGGTCTGTGATGGACTGTGCTGGCCTGTGCTGGCCTGTGCTGGTCTGTGATGGTCTGTGATGGTCTGTGCTGGTCTGTGTTGGTCTGTGCTGGTCTGTGCTGGTCTGTGCTGGTATGTGATGGTCTGTGCTGGTCTGTGATGGTCTGTGCTGGTCTGTGTTGGTCTGTGCTGGTCTGTGATGGTCTGTGCTGGTCTGTGCTGGCCTGTGATGGTCTGTGATTATCTGTGATGGTCTATGATGGTCTATGATGGTCTATGATGGTCTGTGCTGGTCTGTGATGGTCTGTGCTAGTCTGTGCTGGTCTGTGCTGGTCTGTGCTGGTCTGTGATGGTCTGTGATGGTCTGTGCTGGTCTGTGCTGGTCTGTGATGGTCGAAATATAAAGGCCATATTGGTAAATCCAAAGAATGGTATTGGGCAAACCTTCAAGTATCTGTCTGTCTGTCTGTCTGTCTGTCTGTCTGTCTGTCTGTCTGTCTGTCTGTCTGTCTGTCTGTCTGTCTGTCTGTCTGTCTGTCTGTCTGTCTGTCTGTCTGTCTGTCTGTCTGTCTGTCTGTCTGTCTGTCTGTCTGTCTGTCTGTCTGTCTGTCTGTCTGTCTGTCTGTCTGTCTGTCTGTCTGTCTGTCTGTCTGTCTGTCTGTCTGTCTGTCTGTCTGTCTGTCTGTCTGTCTGTCTGTCTGTCTGTCTGTCTGTCTGTCTGTCTGTCTGTCTGTCTGTCTGTCTGTCTGTCTGTCTGTCTGTCTGTCTGTCTGTCTGTCTGTCTGTCTGTCTGTCTGTCTGTCTGTCTGTCTGTCTGTCTGTCTGTCTGTCTGTCTGTCTGTCTGTCTGTCTGTCTGTCTGTCTGTCTGTCTGTCTGTCTGTCTGTCTGTCTGTCTGTCTGTCTGTCTGTCTGTCTGTCTGTCTGTCTGTCTGTCTGTCTGTCTGTCTGTCTGTCTGTCTGTCTGTCTGTCTGTCTGTCTGTCTGTCCTGTCTGTCTGTCTGTCTGTCTGTCTGTCTGTCTGTCTGTTCTGTCGTCTGTCTGTCTGTCTGTCTGTCTGTCTGTCTGTCTGTCTGTCTGTCTGTCTGTCTGTCTGTCTGTCTGTCTGTCTGTCTGTCTGTCTGTCGGTCGGTCGGTCGGTCGGTCGGTCTGTCTGTCTGTCTGTCTGTCGGTCTCTCTCTCTCTCTCTATCTATCTATCTATCTATCTCTCTATCTCTCTATCTCTCTATCTCTATATCTCTATATCTCTCTATCTCTCTATCTCTCTAACTATCTAACTATCTAACTATCTATCTATCTTCCGTTAATGTCGAACCCCTCGCGGTGACGTAGACATGTTGCGCGTCAAAAACCGCAAAGAAGTTAAAAGGATGAGTAGTTAAAAGTATAATGTTAGATTTTAATGAAAATAAGTTGTGGTAAAAGTTTAAAAGTAGCTGCGAAGAACACCTAGGGACTGTCATGATCAATATGGCAAACTGCCGTATTGAATTGCTCTATGGTAGGGAGATGGAGTTGCTATAATTAACCTATAGTTAAATGAATGGCTCTTACTCTACGTATGGTCTAGTTACGGCTCTTTCCAAGGTTTAAGCTATATAAACTCTCTGGTCGGTTGTCTAGGGGTATATTTCAGTTCTCTATCAATTCAATAATAACGTAACACAAAGTTCTTTTCTATCTATTTTACTCTATCGTCTATTTTTATATTCTCCTATATCGTTTAATCACATCTCGTGAATCTCTGATCTCTTATCTATATCATAGTCACTTCAAGCCTCATTAATTTCTAGTGTCTTTTTAAGATCACCGCCCTGTCGATAATTGGATTACATTTTTAATCTTCAATATACAATCAAGGATATCTTAATTAGACTGTCTACGTTGATCAGCCTCTCGCGTCTCTCAATAACTTCAATATCTCACAGTACTGTTCTGGTATCAATTTATTACCGCTATATATTAGAGATAATTTGTATCTCTTATCTTATTATATTAACTATCACGTATTCTATTCAAGCAATACGGTGCTACTTAATCCATCGCTACCCAATGTGTCCGTAACACTTAAGTTCAGTTAATAGTTCGTTTTATAATCAGCACTTAACGTAAATAAAATAATAAACCACCCTAACGTTACTATAATTTACCTCCATGTATGGACATGCTCCCGAGTAACACATCCTTTACCTCCATGTATGGAAATGCTCCCGAGTAACACATCATTTACCTCCATGTATGGACATGCTCCCGAGTAACACATCATTTACCTCCATGTATGGACATGCTCCCGAGTAACACATCATTTACATTCCCGTCATTTATCCTATATAATTATATTATATTTTGGGTTTTACGCCTGCATCAGAACCATTTCGGGCTATATCGCCGGCGGGCAGTTTACCTAACAACACCTTTCCGGGGCAGGCTCCAGCAGTTAACCAGTACTTGGGTGCACCAACCTCCGTAAGAAACTTTTTCATATAAATGAGACACGGTCTGAGCGGGGCTCGAACCCGTGACCATCAGTGATGATAGGTTACAGTGGTATACAAGTCAGCGACCATAACCACTCGACCACGGAGGCGGACCTATCCTATATAAGAAGAAGAAGAAGAATGCTTTATTAAGACTTAAACTTTACAGTTTCTCGTCTGTAACATTTAAACATATTTACAATATATATAGTACAATATTATGATATATGCAATCATGATGAGGATGGACAAATGATGTAATGATTATGGACATACATGGAAAAATAATGACAATGTCATGAAGGATTATAGACTATGCAAAACATGATCATGACTGTATTAAGAGTGTAGGGAGTATTCAACTGGTAATTCATATATCCTAAACAAGTGAATTACGAAGGGATAAAGCTTCATGAATATATTTACTAAAGTTAACCAGCTCTGGGGAATTGTCACATTGAAATATTTGCAATAATTTGAACATACTTGGTCGATTAGAATATAAACGCTTAATATATTTTTTTCTTAATGTACTATACACCTCACATTTAAACATGAAATGAAACTCATCTTTCACGTTGTTTGTATTACACAATAAACATAACCTTTCGTTTTGATCAATACGGTTTCTACAATATCTGCCTGTTTCAATCCGTAAGTTGTGCGCTGATAGTCTCAATTTTGTAAATGCAATTCTTAATTTTCTGCTTAGTATTATATCTAAGCACGATTCGTAACCAAAATTAATCTTTACATTTTTATATAATGTAAGTACCTTATTTATTCGAAGATCAGCTTGTGAAATCTGCAGAAAATCATCTATAATCATTTGTTTAAATTCAGAAATAAACTGAGTGTGGTCGATGACATGTGGGTTTTCCCATATATACAAAAAGCCAAATTTACTTAGCAATTCCTTAACTCTGGACAACCAATTACCTTTGCCAGTTACTAAATCATCTAGACACGTTTGTATCATCGACTTAATAATTATATTTTCCGTTGTAACTATTTTTAACTAATATTTTACAACTTTTACATATCTACATATATACAATGGGTATCTTCCAAGTTCATAATATACAGCTACATTACTAGTTGATTGCTTAACACCAAGAACTAACTTGCAGAATTTCAAGTGCAATGTCTCTAAATTTTTAGCTTTTGAAAATCCCCATATTTCACTTCCGTAATGTAAAATGGATGATACTAGAGCATCGAAGAGCTGGAGAGCGGTTTTTGGTTTTGTCTCGTGTTTACGTAGATTAGCTGTTAGTATGTTCATAGCTTTTAGGCCTTTGCCATGGAGTTTTTGTGAATTTAAATTAAAATTACCGGTATAGTTAAGTGTAACACCAACGTAGTTAAAGTCATTGGCCACCTCGACGGCACCTCCCCTATAAAACCATTGCTCTCCTCTCTTTAGCCCACCCCGTTTACGGAACACCATTATCTTCGACTTTAAAACATTAACTTCAAGGCCCCATTTGTCACAATATATACTTAGATTATTTAATGTATTTTGCAGGTCAACTGGTGTTAAGCCAATTAGAACCATGTCATCCGCGAACAGTAATAAAATCAAACATATGTCATTAATATTAATGCCACTATTAATCGTGTCCTGTACGTATAATTCAAGGTCTTCCACGAACAAAGCCCACACTATTGGCGACATGATTTCCCCTTGGCGTAGTCCGATTGAGATATCGAAGAAGTCTGTGTATGTGTTACAGTTAAGCTTTATACACGATTTAACGGATTGATACATTGCACGTATTATCCTTAGGATTTTACCATTAAGGCCTAACTTATATAATGTTAGCCACAATGCATTACGGTATATACTGTCAAAACACTGTTTCATATCAATACAGGAACAGTATAATCTATTGTTCTTGTTTAATATGTGTTCAATTAAAGAATGCAAAATAAAAATTGCATCTACTGTCGAACGACCCTTACGAAATCCAAATTGTGCATCGGAAATAATAGTATTGTTTTCACACCAGTTTGGAATGCGACTATTTAATATGCAAGTAAATAATTTACCAAAGTTACTTAATAATTAATCA
>CM026386.1:21585474-21602858 GCA_014843695.1 Archivesica marissinica | reverse complement strand
TATATATACACATAGACCAGAGTGGAGTAGATATGCTATATATACACATAGACCAGAGTGGAGTAGATGTTTGCTATATATACACATAGACCAGAGTGGAGTAGATATGCTATATATACACATAGACCAGAGTGGAGTAGATATGCTATATATACACATAGACCAGAGTGGAGTAGATGTTTGCTATATATACACATAGACCAGAGTGGAGTAGATATGCTATATATACACATAGACCAGAGTGGAGTAGATATGCTATATATACACATAGACCAGAGTGGAGTAGATGTTTGCTATATATACACATAGACCAGAGTGGAGTAGATATGCTATATATACACATAGACCAGAGTGGAGTAGATGTTTGCTATATATACACATAGACCAGAGTGGAGTAGATATGCTATATATACACATAGACCAGAGTGGAGTAGATATGCTATATATACACATAGACCAGAGTGGAGTAGATATGCTATATATACACATAGACCAGAGTGGAGTAGATGTTTGCTATATATACACATAGACCAGAGTGGAGTAGATATGCTATATATACACATAGACCAGAGTGGAGTAGATATGCTATATATACACATAGACCAGAGTGGAGTAGATATGCTATATATACACATAGACCAGAGTGGAGTAGATATGCTATATATACACATAGACCAGAGTGGAGTAGATATGCTATATATACACATAGACCAGAGTGGAGTAGATATGCTATATATACACATAGACCAGAGTGGAGTAGATATGCTATATATACACATAGACCAGAGTGGAGTAGATATGCTATATATACACATAGACCAGAGTGGAGTAGATGTTTGCTATATATACACATAGACCAGAGTGGAGTAGATATGCTATATATACACATAGACCAGAGTGGAGTAGATATGCTATATATACACATAGACCAGAGTGGAGTAGATGTTTGCTATATATACACATATACCAGAGTGTAGTAGATATGCTATATATACACATAGACCAGAGTGGAGTAGATGTTTGCTATATATACACATAGACCAGAGTGGAGTAGATATGCTATATATACACATAGACCAGAGTGGAGTAGATATGCTATATATACACATAGACCAGAGTGGAGTAGATGTTTGCTATATATACACATAGACCAGAGTGGAGTAGATATGCTATATATAAAAATAGAGCAGAGTGGAGTAGATGTTTGCTATACATAGACCAGAGTGGAGTAGATGTTTGCTATATATACACATAGACCAGAGTGGAGTAGATGTTTGCTATATATACACATAGACCAGAGTGTAGTAGATATGCTATATATACACATAGACCAGAGTGTAGTAGATATGCTATATATACACATAGACCAGAGTGTAGTAGATATGCTATATATACACATAGACCAGAGTGGAGTAGATGTTTGCTATATATACACATAGACCAGAGTGGAGTAGATATGCTATATATACACATAGACCAGAGTGGAGTAGATATGCTATATATACACATAGACCAGAGTGGAGTAGATATGCTATATATACACATAGACCAGAGTGGAGTAGATATGCTATATATACACATAGACCAGAGTGGAGTAGATGTTTGCTATATATACACATAGACCAGAGTGGAGTAGATGTGCTATATATACACATAGACCAGAGTGGAGTAGATGTTTGCTATATATACACATAGACCAGGGTGGAGTAGATATGCTATATATACACATAGACCAGAGTGGAGTAGATATGCTATATATACACATAGACCAGAGTGGAGTAGATATGCTATATATACACATAGACCAGAGTGGAGTAGATGTTTGCTATATATACACATAGACCAGAGTGGAGTAGATGGTTGCTATATATACACATAGACCAGAGTGGAGTAGATATGCTATATATACACATAGACCAGAGTGGAGTAGATATGCTATATATACACATAGACCAGAGTGGAGTAGATATACTATATATACACATAGACCAGAGTGGAGTAGATATACTATATATACACATAGACCAGAGTGGAGTAGATATGCTATATATACACATACACCAGAGTGGAGTAGATATGCTATATATACACATAGACCAGAGTGGAGTAGATATGCTATATATACACATAGACCAGAGTGGAGTAGATATTTGCTATATATACACATAGACCAGGGTGGAGTAGATATGCTATATATACACATAGACCAGAGTGGAGTAGATGTTTGCTATATATACACATAGACCAGAGTGGAGTAGATGTGCTATATATACACATAGACCAGAGTGGAGTAAATGTTTGCTATATATACACATAGACCAGAGTGGAGTAGATATGCTATATATACACATAGACCAGAGTGGAGTAGATATGCTATATATACACATAGACCAGAGTGGAGTAGATGTTTGCTATATATACACATAGACCAGAGTGGAGTAGATGTGCTATATATACACATAGACCAGAGTGGAGTAGATGTTTGCTATATATACACATAGACCAGAGTGGAGTAGATATGCTATATATACACATAGACCAGAGTGGAGTAGATATGCTATATATACACATAGACCAGAGTGGAGTAGATATGCTATATATACACATAGACCAGAGTGGAGTAGATATGCTATATATACACATAGACCAGAGTGGAGTAGATATGCTATATATACACATAGACCAGAGTGGAGTAGATATGCTATATATACACATAGACCAGAGTGGAGTAGATATGCTATATATACACATAGACCAGAGTGGAGTAGATATGCTATATATACACATAGACCAGGGTGGAGTAGATATGCTATATATACACATAGACCAGAGTGGAGTAGATATACACATATACCAGAGTGGAGTAGATATGCTATATATACACATAGACCAGAGTGGAGTAGATATGCTATATATACACATAGACCAGAGTGGAGTAGATATGCTATATATACACATAGACCAGAGTGGAGTAGATGTTGCTATATATACACATAGACCAGAGTGGAGTAGATATGCTATATATACACATAGACCAGAGTGGAGTAGATGTTTGCTATATATACACATAGACCAGAGTGGAGTAGATTTGCTATATATACACATAGACCAGAGTGGAGTAGATATGCTATATATACACATAGACCAGAGTGGAGTAGATATGCTATATATACACATAGACCAGAGTGGAGTAGATATGCTATATATACACATAGACCAGAGTGGAGTAGATGTTTGCTATATATACACATAGACCAGAGTGGAGTAGATATGCTATATATACACATAGACCAGAGTGGAGTAGATATGCTATATATACACATAGACCAGAGTGGAGTAGATATGCTATATATACACATAGACCAGAGTGGAGTAGATATGCTATATATACACATAGACCAGAGTGGAGTAGATATGCTATATATACACATAGACCAGAGTGGAGTAGATATGCTATATATACACATAGACCAGAGTGGAGTAGATATGCTATATATACACATAGACCAGAGTGGAGTAGATGTGCTATATATACACATAGACCAGAGTGGAGTAGATATGCTATATATACACATAGACCAGAGTGGAGTAGATATGCTATATATACACATAGACCAGAGTGGAGTAGATATGCTATATATACACATAGACCAGAGTGGAGTAGATATGCTATATATACACATAGACCAGAGTGGAGTAGATATGCTATATATACACATAGACCAGAGTGGAGTAGATATGCTATATATACACATAGACCAGAGTGGAGTAGATATGCTATATATACACATAGACCAGAGTGGAGTAGATGTTTGCTATATATACACATAGACCAGAGTGGAGTAGATGTGCTATATATACACATAGACCAGAGTGGAGTAGATATGCTATATATACACATAGACCAGAGTGGAGTAGATATGCTATATATACACATAGACCAGAGTGGAGTAGATGTGCTATATATACACATAGACCAGAGTGGAGTAGATATGCTATATATACACATAGACCAGAGTGGAGTAGATATGCTATATATACACATAGACCAGAGTGGAGTAGATATGCTATATATACACATAGACCAGAGTGGAGTAGATATGCTATATATACACATAGACCAGAGTGGAGTAGATATGCTATATATACACATAGACCAGAGTGGAGTAGATATGCTATATATACACATAGACCAGAGTGGAGTAGATATGCTATATATACACATAGACCAGAGTGGAGTAGATATGCTATATATACACATAGACCAGAGTGGAGTAGATATGCTATATATACACATAGACCAGAGTGGAGTAGATATGCTATATATACACATAGACCAGAGTGGAGTAGATATGCTATATATACACATAGACCAGAGTGGAGTAGATATGCTATATATACACATAGACCAGAGTGGAGTAGATATGCTATATATACACATAGACCAGAGTGGAGTAGATATGCTATATATACACATAGACCAGAGTGGAGTAGATGTGCTATATATACACATAGACCAGAGTGGAGTAGATATGCTATATATACACATAGACCAGAGTGGAGTAGATATGCTATATATACACATAGACCAGAGTGGAGTAGATATGCTATATATACACATAGACCAGAGTGGAGTAGATATGCTATATATACACATAGACCAGAGTGGAGTAGATATGCTATATATACACATAGACCAGAGTGGAGTAGATATGCTATATATACACATAGACCAGAGTGGAGTAGATATGCTATATATACACATAGACCAGAGTGGAGTAGATATGCTATATATACACATAGACCAGAGTGGAGTAGATGCTATATATACACATAGACCAGAGTGGAGTAGATATGCTATATATACACATAGACCAGAGTGGAGTAGATATGCTATATATACACATAGACCAGAGTGGAGTAGATGTGCTATATATACACATAGACCAGAGTGGAGTAGATATGCTATATATACACATAGACCAGAGTGGAGTAGATGTGCTATATATACACATAGACCAGAGTGGAGTAGATATGCTATATATACACATAGACCAGAGTGGAGTAGATATGCTATATATACACATAGACCAGAGTGGAGTAGATGCTATATATACACATAGACCAGAGTGGAGTAGATATAATTCTTTATTAAAATATCATTATCTGAACAATACTGAGTAGATATTATTAAAATATTGTTATCTGAACTATACAATACATGTTTGCTTATACCAATGAATATTAAAATATCAGTATCTGAACTATGCAATACACGTTTGCTTATACCAATGAATATTAAAATATGTCTCAATGCTGAATAAGGCTGACAACGTATTTAGTTTATACAATTTTATTTTAGCTCGATTGCGATAAGTTACAACTTATATTAATCACTCCCGAGACCTCATTACTGATGGAATCCATCACCACGAGGGAGAGAAAAGAGGCAATGTGGAATTTAAATCCCTTGCCTAAGGGCACAATCGTAACGGCTGCAGGTGGGGGGGGGGGTGGTTAACTCTGGGTCTTTCGCACTTGAAGCGAACGTGCTATCATGACTTCCACAACATACTTGACACAGTATTCAATCAGTATTTGCTCCCTTCGTAACATATATTTACTTAACACAGTATTCAATCAGTATTTGCTCCCTTCGTAACATATATTTACTTAACACAGTATTCAATCAGTATTTATCCCTTCGTAACATATATACTTACTTGACACAGTATTCAATCAGTATTTGCTCCCTTCGTAACATATACTTACTTGAATTTCTGTCTCCATATATCAATAAGAGAATATAATAATAATACTCCATATACAAATCACGATATCCAAGTGTATTTGAGAGAGAAGATCTACATATATAGGGAACTGACAATGATTAACACGTTATAAGAAACCACGACATGAACACAATATATCCAAGTGTATTTGAGAGAGCGAAGATCTACATATATAGGGAACTGACAATGATTAACACGTTATAAGAAACCATGATATGAACACAATATATCCAAGTGTATTTGAGAGAGAGAAGATCTATATATATAGGGAACTGACAATGATTAACACGTTATAAGAAACCACGACATGAACACAATATATCCAAGTGTATTTGAGAGAGAAGATCTACATATATAGGGAACTGACAATGATTAACACGTTATAAGAAACCACGACATGAACACAATATATCCAAGTGTATTTGAGAGAGCGAAGATCTACATATATAGGGAACTGACAATGATTAACACGTTATAAGAAACCATGACCTGAACACAATATATCCAAGTGTATTTGAGAGAGAAGATCTACATATATAGGGAACTGACAATGATTAACACGTTATAAGAAACCACGACATGAACACAATATATCCAAGTGTATTTGAGAGAGCGAAGATCTACATATATAGGGAACTGACAATGATTAACACGTTATAAGAAACCATGACATGAACACAATGAGCACTCATGTATAACCAAACATAGCAATATTAACTTATGGTTCGATCCTCTGTCTGACCCTAATAAAATTAACAATCTTTCAGATGGGACTTTAAACCGAGGTCTCGTGTCGGTGCTGTACACCGTACATGTAAAAGAACCAGAGGAGAATCTGTAATGGGTATCTGTCTGTATCATTGCACTATCCTCCAAAAATCTCCAGGAAGCGTTGCTCATATGGGCAACTGGTAGCGACGATAAATAAACGTAAAACACACACACAAACTTATGGTGATACGCAGGTAATAATGTGCATTATTAGTTGAAACTCGAAATAAGTGTCTATATAGACAATAGTACTGTGCACACACTGAAGTAGATACTACCATGGTCAATTACAAATGTACACACAATGCCACAACTACGTACTCTCATAACGATGTGCATTATTAGTTGACACTCGAAATAAGTGTCTATATAGACAATAGTACTGTGCACACACTGAAGTAGATACTACCATGGTCAATTACAAATGTACACACAATGCCACAACTACGTACTCTCATAACGATGTGCATTTTTAGTGTATTAGGGTCCGTTTTAGCCTCCATACTTTAAACCAGTTATTCCTTGTAGATATACACGATGTGTAATGGTCAGTGAGACGCAACCGTGCGTAGCGAGTTTAACTCGAGGAAACGTGTGTGAGCGACATGTAGCGTGGTATTTCTATGCAGTCATTTCCAATATCGTATGATAGTCAGACGTCTTTTTATGAAGAGAGCATTTTATTATATTGTTATAGAGAATAGAACATACCATAGAAGTCTTCAAGCGTATTATTCAGGTATATATAGATATGCGTGAGATATTGAATTGGTTGATTTGTACGCTGTAGTATTGTGTTCATTATGTTGTACGCGGGTTCGGTTCAGTTGGTCCTTTGTGCCGTTGGTCCTTTCCCGAGTCTTTTCCCTTGGTCCTGGCTGTCGGTATATCAAACCTCATCATTGCACATAACTTAACAGACGCATGTTATTTACAGTTGTCAGCGTTACAGTTGTCACCGGCACTAGTGAGTGAGTGGTTGAATGTGTAGCGGACGGTGGAGAATAGCGAGAAGTGTGTTACAGAGACCCATATCTCTGCGTAAGTTATTGTATTGGTCTATGTTGTATATGTCTATGTTGCATATGTCTATGTTTCATCAGAGACATGGATGTAACATAGATTACCTCTGTGTCACTGATGTCATATATATTTAAGTAAGAGTAAGCGTTATCACGAACCTGACGAGAGTATTATATAGTGCCAACGTATATAATATGTTGTTGTTGTTAACCCAAGCACCGCAAATCATCTATATATATTTATATGACGCATATGTTTTAGTCCTATTCTTAATGTGTGTATATATGTGTATTGTAGAACCAAAGCATTCGAGAGCCTTGTTGTCTACGGAGATTGAATAGATTGATGACAAGTATAGGGTGTTGTCATTCTACTGATCCCCCAGAACCCGAATCCTACCACATTAGTTGAAGCTCGAAATAAGTGTCTATATAGACACTAGTACTGTGCACACACTGAAGTAGAAACTACCATAGTCAATTACAAATGTACAAACAATTCCACAACTACGTACTCTCATAACGATGTGTTTTACGTTTACGTTTATTTATCGTCGCTACCGGTTGCCCATATGAGCGACGCCTCCTGAAGAGATTAGTCATTTTAGAGTTTAAGAGGATAGTGCAATGATACAGACAGAGACACATTCCAGAGTCTCCTCTCGTTCTTGTACGTGCATGGTGTAAAGCACCGACACGAGACCTCGGTTTAACGTCCCATCTGAAAGACTGTTAATTTTATTAGGTACAGAAGGCGATCGAACCTGCGATCCCTGGATTACCAGTCCAGCGTGTTACCACTGGACTACAGATCCGTCTGCAGAGAGTAATCTAAGCAAATTATTTATCTTTTATACTCATCAGTTTTATAAATATTGAAAATTACACAAGTTCATTACTAATTTTACGACGTTCAATAAAGTTAAATCTTATCGATGTAAGGCAAAATCGGATACTGTAGTTGTCTCCCTTTCCCCCTTTTTAAATACTCGCGTAATTCATCGCTAGCACGGAGTTTTACTATTGGTTATATAAGGCATTTCTAACCTATTCTGATGACGAGATGAACATCGGATGGCGATAAAATATTGGGGTTTTTCTCAAGTTTATTGTACAATATAAAATTAATGCATGGCTGTAGCAAGGGGTTATTTATTTTGTGAGGCGTACACTATACTGTGAACAACTGTACATTACTGTCCTTTGTAGTTGGCATGACTGTGTAGGATTTCTAGATGGACTGTTGCCTTCTATTTATCTGGGTTAGCCATGCCAGTAAAATGAAAACCCCATACATCCAAGCCAACTTGTAACGACAATAATTCAAAGAAAAGAAATCGGATATAGCCATACTATTTTATTTCTTAAAGAATCAGTTCCATTTGCTTGCGCCTACACACAACGAAACACATATGGACACCGTTTGGGACAACAGATTTCTGGGGTTTCTCCACACAGTACCAACACATCTATAACGTTTGATATCTGCCATATCATGCTCTACGCACACTCTGTATTTTGTGATATATCTATTTAGTTTACGACACTTTTGTCTTTCTCCTGGCTGCTTTCGAGGTATATGCGTTCATAACATAATCGCGATTAGGGTCGATTTTTGTCGCCTAAAATAAGCAAATCGTCTGGAAAATGTAAGTCTGGTCCAACCTGTTTCATCAAGCCGTATTGTTGGGCATCGTCAATATGACCTAGATATCCACTCTCGATGTGTCGATGCACATCAACCACCACCTGTGAGTGCATGCAATGATAGTTACGGTGCCCCGACTAATACCGTTATTGTTGTTCCATTTCTTGTCGATACATTTGATGGGACGTTCGATCTATAGCAACCACAGCCATATGCAGTTTGGCCCATGTACTCTCCATAGCAATTCAACCACTGTCAGCCAAACAACAAAATACCTTAACTTGTCATAGCTCAGTGGGATAATATGTCTGACTTCAAGACTCACAGTGCCAACACTTACACCAAACATAGTGGCCAACACATGGTATGTTGGATATGTTCTTGCCCAAATCATAAACAATAATGTTCTGTTCCTTGCTAACAGCAAGACGGTAGTCTAAAGGATATATATATAATTTACATATCCCCAATCATGATAACAGAGCCCGTGCCAGTACAGGATGATAACCAGCCCGTGCCAGTACAGGGTGATAACCAGCCCGTGCCAGTACAGGGTGATAACCAACCCGCGCCAGAACAGGACGATAACCAGCCCGTGCCAGTACAGGACGATAACCAGCCCGCGCCAGTACAGTATGATAGCCAGCCCGCGCCAGTACAGGATGATAACCAGCCCGCGCCAGTACAGGACGATAACCAGCCCGCGCCATTACAGGATGATAACCAGCCTGCGCCAGTACAGGATGATAACCAGCGCGCGCCAGTACAGGATGATAATCAGCCCGCGCCAGTACAGGATGATAACCAGCCCGCGCCAGTACAGTATGATAACCAGCGCGCGCCAGTACAGGATGATAATTAGCCCGCGCCAGTACAGGATGGTAACCAGCCCGCGCCAGTACAGGATGATAACCAGCCCGCGCCAGTACAGGGTGATAACCAGCCCGCGCCAGAACATGATGATAACCAGCCCGCGCCAGTACAGGATGATAACCAGCCCGCGCCAGTACAGGGTGATAGCCAGCCCGCGCCAATACAGGGTGATAACTAGCCCGCGCCACTACAGGGTGATAACCAACCCGCGCCAGTACAGGATGATAACCAGCCCGCGCCAGTACAGGATGATAACCAGCCCCCGCCAGTACAGGATGATAACCAACCCGCGCCAGTACAGGGTGATAACCAACCCGCGCCAGTACAGGGTGATAACCAGCCCGCGCCAGTACAGGATGATAACCAGCCCGCGCCAGTACAGGATGATAGATGGCCAAGAGCAGACGGCCGTGCCCCACGGAGGGCGGGTAACCAGGTCGCCCGTGCTCCTTAAAGAGCGGCTGGACGTCGTGCTACTGCAGCCGGAGATCGTCGCGACAACATCTCTGCGAATCTAAGTTCTGACGATGAGCAAGTCGAGGCCCCGCGTCGTCGGTGACGACTGGCGGATCTAATCCGCGAGAACAACGAATTGCACAATGACTTTATGAGAAACACAGTACACTACTACAAGAGACCTATGTTTAGCGTCCCATCTGAAAGACTGTTAATTGTATTAGGGTCAGACGGGGGGTCGAATCTGCGATCCCTGGACTACCAGTCCAACGTGTTAACCAATGGACTACAGCTCGGCCTGTACACACACTATGCACTTTGGCCATGTCACATACAGACCACAATATAGCTGTTTGAATATTGATCTACCAGTTTGTCCATTCAAAAGTATGAGATTAATATCTTTATAATACCAGTGAGTCGTATTACCAACCGTAACCATTAACTTTCCATACAAATAAACCCAAGCATATAATGATAACCAAGGTCACCGAATGTTCGTTGCGGATACTACCTGTTAGATGATTCCGCTGAACAAGTGAACACATGCTTAGTGTAATTTAAAATATGGATTCCTTAAGAGTTTTCTGGAATACAATTATTAATTTGTGCGATTTACAGTGGCCACAGAAGGTAACTTTGAGCTAGAATGAATTAAAACAAATTTTAAAAAAAGAATGAATTAAAGGTTGACTTATTTTAAATAAAGACTAGCTTAATTAATTTATATTCGATGCACATGTAAATTCGTCTAAATTGTACCGCATCTCAAAAACGACAATACATATAAGCAGACGTGATTATAGGTTTGCCTTTGTGGCTACGGCGTTGTTAATTAGAATATTTAGTTTAATCATATTTTATTGCATTCTATATATACAAGATTTATTCTTTATTTCAGTCTCATCGTTGTACAATACATAAAATATACACAACAAATTATCGTGGCATAGTACAACACCATTCATTATAAAAGAATTATAAGAGACTAATGTAATCACAGTTAATCAAACTATCACAGTCTAACGAAATATTATTATATTTACATATTAAAACCGAGGAACAGTCGCTAATTGAAAATTAAATACTTACTAAAACCAGAAATTTTGAAATACTGAAATGGAAAAAAAGCACTAATGCGCAATTAAGAAATGTTTTAAAATATCAGTTATCAACCTCGATCAGATCGCGGTTGAACTAATTAGCAGCTGTTTCTCGGAATGGATAAGAGACACACAATCAATAAATCAAATGGATACATTATTTACATAAATAAAAGGATCGTCTTTGAAGAATATAAAAACAGGTTTTGGCAACAATTCTAATCAGAGGTATAGTAGTAAAAATAATTCTAAGCTGGTCGGATACAGGTTTGTTCCGAAAGTCATTTTCATATAATGAGGCTTTCTCTAAGAGAACAGCTCTCAAATCATCATACAGTGAACATTCTAATAATACATGACTTTCGTCTTCTAATACATTACAGAAAGGGCACTTAGGTTCATCAAGTGGTAAATTCTCATACCTTCCGGTTTCTATACGTAATGCAGCAACTCCACATCTAAATTTACATAATGCTGATCTGTGACGTGTGGGTAAAATCATTTTACAATATACTTCTGTTTGAAATTTAAATGTACAGTAGGTTCTAAGCTTATTGCGACCACGTCCAGAAACACCTATCACACTGTTAATAGAGGTGGACCAGTCAGTAACATATTTCTCCATCTACAATGTACAATACAAAACAAATGAACAAACTTGTATAACTATCCATAATGCATGATTCGTGGCATTGTTTGCTCAAGGATTGTCATTATATGTTGAAGCAAATGGGTTGGGCCACACCTTTTAACAACATTAGTTACGGCCCTCCCCATAAGACTAGATTGTAATTAACAAAGAGACTGAATACAAGAGTTGTGCTAGTACTTTACTAAATTTAATGATACTAATAGAAAAAGGGGAAAATGATTAAGAGAATAAGCAACATTTTAGATAATAAGAATTTAGAAACAAAAAACAACAATAAACAAACCAAAAAAAGTTTAGGAAATGTAACTGTAATAGCTACCCCAATCAAGTATCCCACCATACAACGTTACCCAGCCAGCCACACCCGTCACCACACCCTAACATAGATCGTCACAAGAGAACAGCATATATATATATATACAGATCATGTGATTATTTGCTCAAAGCATTAGGATATTTAGTATGGGAGCATAATTTCAGAGATAACACGACTGACCCACTAAAATAATGTTTTGTTCATATTTTACATTCACGCGCTACCACTACGCTATCACGACCACCATATAATATAATAAATAATTATATAATGCTGCTACACATTCGTCCGCTGTATGATTATAAAGATCTTATGAACATATTCTAATGTGCCCGATAGTGCTTTTTTTCCCTGTCAGAATCTTAAAAAACAGTATTTTAAATATTTTGTGTGTGTGTCATGATTAGCGACTTTAGATAGCTTTTAGAAAGTAAAACATGTTTAACGTTATTGTAATATGCTATTGTCTCTTATAATTCTCATTTGTAGAATGGCTATGTGCAATGTATGTGTTATAATATAAATTGAAATGTATGTATTGTACATAGATGAGACAGAAATAAAGATATACTATATTCACATTGTATACATACATATGCTCAGAGCTAAATGCACTGTTAGTGTATACAGTCAAACCAGTGTTTGTGGTCACCTACGTTAAGCAGCCGCCCAGCATTAAAAAGCCAGATTACATATTACCAATATGTTATTAAGGAGCCACCTGCGCTCAGCGGCCACTGTTGGCATTAATCACATAATACAGTGTTTTTGTTGGTTCGATTAATCCTACTGGTGACATTAATCACATAATACAGTGTTTTTGTTGGTTCGATTAATCCTACTGTTGGCATTAATCACATAATACAGTGTTTTTGTTGGTTCGATTAATCCTACTGGTGACATTAATCACATAATACAGTGTTTTTGTAGGTTCGATTAATCCTACTGTTGGCATTAATCACATAATACAGTGTTTTTGTTGGTTCGATTAATCCTACTTGTGACATTAATCACATAATACAGTGTTTTTGTTGGTTCGATTAATCCTACTGTTGGCATTAATCACATAATACAGTGTTTTTGTTGGTTCGATTAATCCTACTGTTGGCATTAATCACATAATACAGTGTTTTTGTTGGTTCGATTAATCCTACTGGTGACATTAATCACATAATACAGTGTTTTTGTTGGTTCGATTAATCCTACTTGTGACATTAATCACATAATACAGTGTTTTTGTTGGTTCGATTAATCCTACTGTTGGCATTAATCACATAATACAGTGTTTTTGTTGGTTCGATTAATCCTACTGTTGGCATTAATCACATAATACAGTGTTTTTTTGTTGTTCGATTAATCCTACTGGTGACATTAATCACATAATACAGTGTTTTTGTTTGTTCGATTAATCCTACTGGTGACATTAATCACATAATACAGTGTTTTTGTTGGTTCGATTAATCCTACTGTTGGCATTAATCACATAATACAGTGTTTTTGTTGGTTCGATTAATCCTACTGGTGACATTAATCACATAATAAGTGTTTTTGTTGGTTCGATTAATCCTACTGGTGACATTAATCACATAATACAGTGTTTTTGTTGGTTCGATTAATCCTACTGTTGGCATTAATCACATAATACAGTGTTTTTGTTGGTTCGATTAATCCTACTGTTGGCATTAATCACATAATACAGTGTTTTTGTTGGTTCGATTAATCCTACTGGTGACATTAATCACATAATACAGTGTTTTTGTTGGTTCGATTAATCCTACTGTTGGCATTAATCACATAATACAGTGTTTTTGTTGGTTCGATTAATCCTACTGTTGGCATTAATCACATAATACAGTGTTTTTGTTGGTTCGATTAATCCTACTGGTGACATTAATCACATAATACAGTGTTTTTGTTGGTTCGATTAATCCTACTGTTGGCATTAATCACATAATACAGTGTTTTTGTTGGTTCGATTAATCCTACTGGTGACATTAATCACATAATACAGTGTTTTTGTTGGTTCGATTAATCCTACTGGTGACATTAATCACATAATACAGTGTTTTTGTTGGTTCGATTAATCCTACTGTTGGCATTAATCACATAATACAGTGTTTTTGTTGGTTCGATTAATCCTACTGTTGGCATTAATCACATAATACAGTGTTTTTGTTGGTTCGATTAATCCTACTGTTGGCATTAATCACATAATACAGTGTTTTTGTTTGTTCGATTAATCCTACTTGTGACATTAATCACATAATACAGTGTTTTTGTTGGTTCGATTAATCCTACTGTTGGCATTAATCACATAATACAGTGTTTTTGTTGGTTCGATTAATCCTACTGTTGGCATTAATCACATAATACAGTGTTTTTGTTGGTTCGATTAATCCTACTGGTGACATTAATCACATAATAAAGTGTTTGTGTTGGTTCGATTAATCCTACTGGTGACATTAATCACATAATACAGTGTTTTTGTTGGTTCGATTAATCCTACTGTTGGCATTAATCACATAATACAGTGTTTTTGTTGGTTCGATTAATCCTACTGTTGGCATTAATCACATAATACAGTGTTTTTGTTGGTTCGATTAATCCTACTGGTGACATTAATCACATAATACAGTGTTTTTGTTGGTTCGATTAATCCTACTGTTGGCATTAATCACATAATACAGTGTTTTTGTTGGTTCGATTAATCCTACTGTTGGCATTAATCACATAATACAGTGTTTTTGTTGGTTCGATTAATCCTACTGGTGACATTAATCACATAATACAGTGTTTTTGTTGGTTCGATTAATCCTACTGTTGGCATTAATCACATAATACAGTGTTTTTGTTGGTTCGATTAATCCTACTGTTGGCATTAATCACATAATACAGTGTTTTTGTTGGTTCGATTAATCCTACTGTTGGCATTAATCACATAATACAGTGTTTTTGTTGGTTCGATTAATCCTACTGGTGACATTAATCACATAATAAAGTGTTTTTGTTGGTTCGATTAATCCTACTGGTGACATTAATCACATAATACAGTGTTTTTGTTGGTTCGATTAATCCTACTGGTGACATTAATCACATAATAAAGTGTTTTTGTTGGTTCGATTAATCCTACTGGTGACATTAATTACATAATACAGTGTTTTTGTTGGTTCGATTAATCCTACTGGTGACATTAATCACATAATACAGTGTTTTTGTTGGTTCGATTAATCCTACTGTTGGCATTAATCACATAATACAGTGTTTTTGTTGGTTCGATTAATCCTACTGGTGACATTAATCACATAATACAGTGTTTTTGTTGGTTCGATTAATCCTACTGTTGGCATTAATCACATAATAAAGTGTTTTTGTTGGTTCGATTAATCCTACTGGTGACATTAATTACATAATGCAGTGTTTTTGTTGGTTCGATTAATCCTACTGGTGACATTAATCACATAATAAAGTGTTTTTGTTGGTTCGATTAATCCTACTGGTGACATTAATTACATAATACAGTGTTTTTGTTGGTTCGATTAATCCTACTGGTGACATTAATCACATAATACAGTGTTTTTGTTGGTTCGATTAATCCTACTGTTGGCATTAATCACATAATACAGTGTTTTTGTTGGTTCGATTAATCCTACTGGTGACATTAATCACATAATAAAGTGTTTTTGTTGGTTCGATTAATCCTACTGGTGACATTAATCACATAATACAGTGTTTTTGTTGGTTCGATTAATCCTACTGTTGGCATTAATCACATAATACAGTGTTTTTGTTGGTTCGATTAATCCTACTGTTGGCATTAATCACATAATACAGTGTTTTTGTTGGTTCGATTAATCCTACTGGTGACATTAATCACATAATACAGTGTTTTTGTTGGTTCGATTAATCCTACTGTTGGCATTAATCACATAATACAGTGTTTTTGTTGGTTCGATTAATCCTACTGTTGGCATTAATCACATAATACAGTGTTTTTGTTGGTTCGATTAATCCTACTGGTGACATTAATCACATAATACAGTGTTTTTGTTGGTTCGATTAATCCTACTGTTGGCATTAATCACATAATACAGTGTTTTTGTTGGTTCGATTAATCCTACTGTTGGCATTAATCACATAATACAGTGTTTTTGTTGGTTCGATTAATCCTACTGTTGGCATTAATCACATAATACAGTGTTTTTGTTGGTTCGATTAATCCTACTGGTGACATTAATCACATAATACAGTGTGTTTGTAGGTTCGATTAATCCTACTGTTGGCATTAATCACATAATACAGTGTTTTTGTTGGTTCGATTAATCCTACTGGTGACATTAATTACATAATACAGTGTTTTTGTTGGTTCGATTAATCCTACTGTTGGCATTAATCACATAATAAAGTGTTTTTGTTGGTTCGATTAATCCTACTGGTGACATTAATTACATAATGCAGTGTTTTTGTTGGTTCGATTAATCCTACTGGTGACATTAATCACATAATAAAGTGTTTTTGTTGGTTCGATTAATCCTACTGGTGACATTAATTACATAATGCAGTGTTTTTGTTGGTTCGATTAATCCTACTGGTGACATTAATCACATAATAAAGTGTTTTTGTTGGTTCGATTAATCCTACTGGTGACATTAATTACATAATGCAGTGTTTTTGTTGGTTCGATTAATCCTACTGGTGACATTAATCACATAATAAAGTGTTTTTGTTGGTTCGATTAATCCTACTGGTGACAT
>CM026386.1:21530914-21584474 GCA_014843695.1 Archivesica marissinica | reverse complement strand
GTTGGTTCGATTAATCCTACTGGTGACATTAATCACATAATAAAGTGTTTTTGTTGGTTCGATTAATCCTACTGTTGACATTAATCACATAATACAGTGTTTTTGTTGGTTCGATTAATCCTACTGGTGACATTAATCACATAATAAAGTGTTTTTGTTGGTTCGATTAATCCTACTGGTGACATTAATCACATAATACAGTGTTTTTGTTGGTTCGATTAATCCTACTGTTGGCATTAATCACATAATACAGTGTTTTTGTTGGTTCGATTAATCCTACTGTTGGCATTAATCACATAATACAGTGTTTTTGTTGGTTCGATTAATCCTACTGGTGACATTAATCACATAATACAGTGTTTTTGTTGGTTCGATTAATCCTACTGTTGGCATTAATCACATAATACAGTGTTTTTGTTGGTTCGATTAATCCTACTGGTGACATTAATCACATAATACAGTGTTTTTGTTGGTTCGATTAATCCTACTGGTGACATTAATCACATAATACAGTGTTTTTGTTGGTTCGATTAATCCTACTGTTGGCATTAATCACATAATACAGTGTTTTTGTTGGTTCGATTAATCCTACTGTTGGCATTAATCACATAATACAGTGTTTTTGTTGGTTCGATTAATCCTACTGTTGGCATTAATCACATAATACAGTGTTTTTGTTGGTTCGATTAATCCTACTGGTGACATTAATCACATAATACAGTGTTTTTGTAGGTTCGATTAATCCTACTGTTGGCATTAATCACATAATACAGTGTTTTTGTTGGTTCGATTAATCCTACTGGTGACATTAATTACATAATACAGTGTTTTTGTTGGTTCGATTAATCCTACTGTTGGCATTAATCACATAATAAAGTGTTTTTGTTGGTTCGATTAATCCTACTGGTGACATTAATTACATAATGCAGTGTTTTTGTTGGTTCGATTAATCCTACTGGTGACATTAATCACATAATAAAGTGTTTTTGTTGGTTCGATTAATCCTACTGGTGACATTAATTACATAATACAGTGTTTTTGTTGGTTCGATTAATCCTACTGGTGACATTAATCACATAATAAAGTGTTTTTGTTGGTTCGATTAATCCTACTGGTGACATTAATTACATAATACAGTGTTTTTGTTGGTTCGATTAATCCTACTGTTGGCATTAATCACATAATACAGTGTTTTTGTTGGTTCGATTAATCCTACTGGTGACATTAATCACATAATACAGTGTTTTTGTTGGTTCGATTAATCCTACTGGTGACATTAATCACATAATAAAGTGTTTTTGTTGGTTCGATTAATCCTACTGTTGGCATTAATCACATAATGCAGTGTTTTTGTTGGTTCGATTAATCCTACTGGTGACATTAATCACATAATAAAGTGTTTTTGTTGGTTCGATTAATCCTACTGGTGACATTAATTACATAATACAGTGTTTTTGTTGGTTCGATTAATCCTACTGGTGACATTAATCACATAATACAGTGTTTTTGTTGGTTCGATTAATCCTACTGGTGACATTAATTACATAATACAGTGTTTTTGTTGGTTCGATTAATCCTACTGGTGACATTAATCACATAATACAGTGTTTGTGTTGGTTCGATTAATCCTACTTTGTCCCATAAGTATAACAAGTTTCAACAGCATTTACAGCGTCTATTGGCATCGCTTCATTCTTAAAATACTGTCGTGACGTGATACCTTTGTAATTGCAGTTCATTATGGAAGGCCAGATAATTATATTGAATCATAATTATTATCTCGTTTATTAGTAACCAGGTTTGAGATGTTCAGACGTCTGGGAAAAAAAATGTTTTATGAAAACACACGTATATGTATATGTATATAATGTATGTGTGCAATGTGTATATGTGCATGTACATATGTGTATTGTCAGAATGTGTATAATTAAGTGTATACGTATGCACGTAATGTAATTGTCTCTTATGCGTAAAGTTTTGAACATTATAATATCGTGGCTATTTAGTATCACAGTTACTCATTGTTTTTAATTTTATGAATACATGTATAACCAAAATATTGAATTTTATGAAATATCATATGTCATTGGTACATCATAATAACTCAATGCATATTAATGACAAAATTACTGTACAACTAAATATGAAATCATTCCCCAATGAATAATTTCGATAGCATTCATTTCATCTCGCTGAATACCCAATGAATACGAAATTTATCGATGCGTGAGGGATTAAAACTCTGGATTACATATAGCAAGATGTAGGAATTTGTTATCTGCACTTTACTGAAGAAATCGAACATTTAATGAATGCAGAATTTCTGAATGAACATGTTATCATTCATTTGGTAAAAGCAATAGCAGGGGCGTATCTATTCTCATAAACAACATATTGGTATTTTTCGTATTTAAATAGAACGATAGATACAAATGGGAGATACTTATTACTAAATATTGAAATAAGTGATTCAAAATATACATTATTAACTCTTACAGCGCCGAATAAATTCAGAGGATGTGCAAACAACACAGATCCAGATCAGCCGCGGCGTAACGCCGCGTCTGATCAGGGTCTATGTTGTTTGCTATTCGGACAGGTGCTTCAGCTCCACTGTCTGAAGAGCAATCAGCATATAACCTGATCAGATGGCTTGTTCTGTTCTGTCCGATCGGGTTCTCTACTTTTTTTACAAAGTCGCTTTTATGCGACATTGGCGGTGAAAGAGTTAAACATATATGCAAATAACGATAAATAATTGTGAAATATACTGTTCTCGGTCGTATCATCAACACTTGAAATTGAAGCATTAGGACATACAATTGTAGGCGGTGACTTTAACGACATTCTTACAAAACACGATCGAATAACACGTACAACTCAAAATAATAATTTGCCGCACGCCGATAATATAACAACATTCATAAACGAACATTACTTGAACGATATTTGGCGAACCCGAAATCAGGATATATCACAATTTACCTGGCGTAGAAAAGGAAACATAGATAAAAGCCGTATCGACCATTGGTTAATAGAAGAATATACTGTCCCTTTAATTAGAAATTGCGACATAAGGCCAGCACAAATTAAATACACGGGTCACTTAGCAGTTTCGCTAAAACTGCATAACAATAGTGCTCAGGAGTGGACCTTGAGTTTGGAAATTTAATAATTCACATTTAGATGACGAATGCGTATGAATGAAAGGAGGAGACTTCCGGTAGTGAAAATAGTTTGTGTTTACTTTTTGCGGAGATAATGTTCAGTTATTTGGAAGCTTTTCCAGTCATTTTACGAAATGGTATTTACATGAGACGTTGTTGAGGTGCTTTATGAACTATATATCGAACGTTGTGGCATTTTGTGCCGAGAAAGGTGATTTTGACTAATTTATAACCTGATGTTATTACCTGTGTTACTATTTATAGTATCAGTATTGACACTTGTATTATTGGATTTATTGATCAGTAACCGTTATTGTGTAACACCTCCTACGGCGGTCATTTCGTCACGCTTGACTGAACCGCTCGCTGATTTACCCTGCACGGTAGTACGAGTATGTCGAATGTTGATGATAGCAATGATGCTGCAGAATATGTAGATGCGATAATGTCTTCGCAACAGGTTACACGAGTGACTACACCTGTTCAAAGTGGGCGTAAGCGTAATGCTTCAGAACCTTGCAATTCGGACACCAGTACGGACTCAACAGTGAAGAAGGCACGATTAACAGCTAAGGCTAAGCGTAATATTTACACGTCGGTGTCTACTGAGGACCCAGATAAGCATACAGACTCAGTTCCCCCAGTGGAAAAGTTAATAGCCAACCTCGCAGCTGATATCCATATGCAGTTTAGTGCTATGAACGAGAGGATGGACAAGTTAGAGTCTAGTTTTGAGCAGCGGATCTCAACTAAAATAGCTCAACTATTAGACAAAAGGGTCAGCACCGAGCTCAACCGAATACGAAAGGACATAGATGAAAAGTTCGATTCCTTTAAAGAAGAACTTAAATCTGACATCTCCGCTGACCTGCATGATATCAACGATAAGATGAGGACTTTGTCGAATAGTTCATCGGTCAATTCAAATTCAGGGCCGGATGTGAGCCTCAATGTTGTGATTAGAGGACTACCCGAGTCAACCGGTGAAAATACCAATAATAAAGTGAACTTACTATTCCGTGAAGGATTAAAGGTTTCTGATGTTACGTGTGCTAGTGTTGAAAGAAAGAAATCAGCACACTCATCAAAGCCAGGTATCGTAATTGCCAGGTTCAAATCACATGATGACAAACGCAAAGTGATGGTTAAAAAGTCAAACCTTGGTAACAATCGCCAGTATAGAGATGTTTTTATTCACCATGACCAGTCTCATGCTGACAGACTTATAACCAGTAATTTTCGCACAATACTGAGTGCCATGAAACAGATCAATCTTACAGTGAAGGGTTCTCGTGTTGTGCGCGTTGGTAGGGACCAGCATAGTGACATGTCTCATTCACATGACAATGACAATCGAAGACCACCTAATCATGTACGAGACGATCACTCAGGTAGTGATCGTGGTGGTAACCGAGGTGGATGGGAACGAGCTGACAGTCGTGGCCGACACCACAACAGAAGGAATGGTGGAGAACGACGTGGGGGCTTCAGGAACAATCGTTATTAATACAACGCCGGGTTTTGGAATGTCCGAGGTTTTAATATGAATCCAGATTCTGACAATTTTAATTTAAGATCTTCTTGTATTTTAGAGTGTAATTTTGACATTGTAGCTCTTGCAGAAACTCATTTGATAGATGATAATGTTTTAACTGTTGATGGTTACCGCTGGTTCGGACATAATCGGAAGCATATTCATAGAAATGCCAGGACAGGTTCGGGTGGAGTAGGATTTTTGATTAGGAATATAATATGTGATAATTTTGATATCACTATTTTGAGTGATACACACGAAGGTATTTTATGGCTCAAGTTGGTCCATAAATATGAAAAATTCACCTTAATGCCATGCGTCTGTTACCTGCCGCCTGAAAACTCATCACGTTATTTTGATGTGAACACCTTTTATGATTGTCTTTTGACTGATATTTATACATTTCAAAATGATGGTATGATTTATGTTTGTGGTGACTTCAATAGCCGATGCGGAGACCTGAATGACTTTATTGCCGGTGTAGATGATATACAGCTGCGTAATGTCATAGATTTCACCAAAAATATTTACGGTGAACTTTTTATAGATTTTTTGGTAAACACAAACATGTGTATGCTAAATGGTAGAAGTGGTTCTGTAGATACATTTACTTCTGTTTCTGTGAAAGGGTCATCCGTAGTTGATTACTGTATTACTACACATGATAATATGTGCAATCTGACTGACTTTTCGGTTACGTTAACGTCACAACTAGTAAATACCTCTGGTTATCTACATTCGTTAACACCAACTAGTATGCCAGATCATTCAATGCTGTCATGGAATATTGTTAGTAACGCATTTACAGAGGAATATGATGTACATGAGCATCATTCTTACGATAAGTTTGACCTTGGAAATGTTAATAATTCTTTCATGAGTAGTTCTGAAATCTTAGTACAAGTAAATAAGGTCATTGATACGTTGGAACAGGGATTTCGTACTCAGAATGATATTAATCTTGTATATAGTGAATGGTGTACAATTTTGAAACAGAACATGTATAATGACATTCCTTATAAAACTATTGTAAGTAGCAGTAAACATAAAAAACATAGACCTGGTAAACCTTGGTGGAGTGGTTATCTAACAAATGTATGGTCTAAAGTATGTATTGTAGAACGTAAATGGCTGAACTGTTGTAATAGAAATGACAAAGTTAGATTTAAAGCAGAATATGTACAAGCCCGTAAGCTATTTGACCAGGAAGTTCAAAAAGCCAAACGATTTTATTGGTTTACTATGCAAAATGAACTTTTAACAGATTGTAATGTTGACCAATCTAAGTTTTGGCAGTCAATTGGAAAGATTGGAGTTGGTCACTGTAAAAATAAATTAATACCTATGCAAATAATTCTGGATGGTGGTTCTACTTCCTCATGTATTGATGACGTTTTACATAAATGGAAAAGCGATTTCAGTTCTCTGTTTAATAGACATGATAGAGTAAATGTAAATGATTCGCTGCCAACTCAGCCTGATCTTAATAATGATGACATACCATTTAATGAGTCTATTTCTCTATTAGAAGTCAAGAAAGCTGTAGATAACGCAAAGCGTGGTAAAGCTTGCGGAATAGATGAAATTCCAGCTGAAGTATTAAAGAACGATACTACTGTTATATTTTTGCACGCCTTATATAATATTTGTTTTGAAAATAGCATTGTTCCTACTATATGGAGTCAGTGTATTATTAACCCAATACCAAAATCTACAACAGCTGATCCTAGAGACCCTATGTCATATAGAAGAATTGCTTTAGCATGTACAATGTATAAGATATACTGTAATATTTTGAATAATAGACTCAGTTCGTGGGTAGAAGATAGTGGCATTGTAGCAGATGAGCAGAATGGCTTCCGGAAAAAACGTAGTACTTCGGATCAAATTTCTTCTTTGGTAAATATAATTGAAACACGAAAGAAGCTCAGAAAATCTACCTTTACTGCTTTTATCGATTTTCGTAAAGCATATGACTTTATTAATAGGTCTAAATTATGGACAAGGTTAAATGAAACGGGTGTTTCTGGTAAAATGTTATTAGCCATTAAGTCACTCTACTCATCTGTCGCCTCATGTGTTAGAATCAATTATTTTAAAACTGAATGGTTTGATGTTCATTGTTGACTGAGACAGGGCTGTGTGTTATCACCGTTATTGTTTAACCTCTACGTTAATGATTTAGCAATTTACTTAAAATCACTTAATGTTGGTATTAAAATAGATGATGAGATTGTCTGTATACTTCTATATGCTGATGACATCGTTTTACTAGCTGAAAACGCACAAGATCTACAAGTATTGTTAAAGTCACTATACGATTGGTGTTGTCTTAATGATATGTCAATTAATATTGGTAAAAGTAACATTATACATTTTCGTCCAGAACGTGAAAATAGATCTGATTATTTATTTAAGTGTGGACATGACCAGTTGGCAACTGTTGATAGATATACTTACCTCGGGGTTGTGCTGCATGAGCACCTAGATCTAAATGTTACAGCTAAAATGGTTGCTCAAAGTGCAAGTCGTGCATTAGGTTTACTGATTGCTAAATGCAAAATGATAGGTGGAGTACCTTATAACGTATTTACCAAATTATACGATTCAATCGTTTGGCCTGTAATTGCTTATGGTGCTTCAGTCTGGGGTTTTAAAACATTTACATGTATAAATGCAGTCCAAAACCGAGCTATGAGATTTGTTCTGGGTGTTGGAAAATACACGCCTAATGCTGCGGTCTCAGGAGAAATGGGCTGGATTCCACCTACTGTCCGTCAATGGAAGTCTATTGCATTATTTTGGACACGGTTAGCTAATACGAACAATTCTAGACTGAATAAACGTATTGCACTCTGGGCAAACATTAAATCTGCTAATTGCAAAAACTGGTTTTATTTCGTCAAGAAGCATTTTGCAGATCATAATTTGGTTGAATTTTGTAATTTGTCTGTACCCATATCTAAACACACATTTGTAGATCGTGTAGAAAAATCTGATATGGTAAAATATGTAGCAGAGTGGTCTTCCTCTATAACTAGCGTTTCTGGTACATCCGGAAGAGGTCGCAATAAATTAAGAACATATTGTACATTTAAAACTGACTTTCGAACTGAGGAATATTGTAAGCTAATTTTACCTACAAGACATAGGTCTGCATATAGTAAATTTAGGTGTGGAGTTGCCCCAATTCGCATAGAAACTGGAAGGTATGAAAATCTACATTTAGAAGATCGCAAATGTCCGTTTTGTTGTGTTTTGGAAGATGAACGCCATGTACTATTAGAATGTACCATATACACTGACCTTAGAACTGTTCTTTTCGAAAAGGCAGTGTTGTATGAACGCAACTTCCTTAATTTAAGCAAAACTGATCAACTTATTTTTCTGTTTACTGATCCATATCTAATTAGAATTTGTGCCAAGACCTGTTTTAATATACTTCAACGACGCTACTTTTACCTTTGTAAATAATATATGATTTATTTTTATTTTTTAGATATATGTGTTGATACCTTTTATTTATCACAAGAAACAGCTGCTAATTAGTTCATTCTCGATCTGATCGAGGCTGATAAATGATCTTTTAAAATATTTCTTAATATGCACATTAGTGCCCTCTTTTCCATTTCAGTGTTTGAAACTTATGTATTTTAATTCATATTCAACAAGAGAATTAGCAACTGTTTCTTGGTTTTATGTTGTAAATACCTTGGTGAATTGTACTGTAATTATGTGATAGTCGTACTGTGATATATAGTCTCTTATAATTCTTTGAAGAATGGCCATGTACTGTTGTTAATGTGTAAGCTTTTATGTATATATTTTATGTAATGTACATGGATGAGACATAAATAAAGATTAAATCTGTTTATCATTCATTTGGTAAAAGCAATAGCAGGGGCGTATCTATTCTCATAAACAACATCATGGTATTTTTCGTATTTAAATAAAACGATAGATACAAATGGGAGATACTTATTATTAAATATTGAAATAAGTGATTCAAAATATACATTATTAACTCTTTCAGCGCCGAATAAATTCAGAGGATGTGCAAACAACACAGATCCAGATCAGCCGCGGCGTAACGCCGCGTCTGATCAGGGTCTATGTTGTTTGCTATTCGGACAGGTGCTTCAGCTCCACTGTCTGAAGAGCAATCAGCATATAACCTGATCAGATGGCATGTTCTGTTCTGTCCGATCGGGTTCTCTACTTTTTTTACAAAGTCGCTTTTATGCGACATTGGCGGTGAAAGAGTTAAACATATATGCAAATAACGATAAATAATTGTGAAATATACTGTTCTCGGTCGTATCATCAACACTTGAAACTGAAGCATTAGGACATACAATTGTAGGGGGTGATTTTAACGACATTCTTACAAAACACGATCGAATAACACGTACAACTCAAAATCATAATTTGCCACACGCCGATAATATAACAACATTCATAAAAGAACATTACTTGAACGATATTTGGCGAACCCGAAATCCGGATATATCACAATTTACCTGGCGTAGAAAAGGAAACATAGATAAAAGCCGTATCGACTATTGGTTAATAGAAGAATATACTGTCCCTTTAATTCGAAATTGCGACATAAAGCCAGCACAAATTAAATACACGGATCACTTAGCAGTTTCGCTAAAACTGCATAACAATAGTGCTCAGGAGTAGACCTGGAGTTTGGAAATTTAATAATTCACTTTTAGATGACGAAACGTATACAATGCGTATAAATGAACTGATAGAAAACTGTAACACTGAACTTACAGAAAATAATACCAAATAATATGGGAGATCATAAAATTTGAAATTAAAATTTTTACCATAGAATACTCGAAAACGAAATCAAGAAAACGGAATATAAGACTAAAACAACTGGAAACTGAATTGAAATATATAATTAAAAAATATGATGGAAATACACTTATACCAAACCAAATTGCTTCTAAAATAAAAGAACTTGAAACTGAAATAGAAAGTATATACGATTTAAAAGCTAATGGGGCAATGATTAGGCCAATAATACAATTAATAGAAGATGGTGAAAACTGTTCAAAATTCTTTCTTAACATGGAAAAATCCCGACAAGCGCGGACATGTATGCATTACTTAAGAAGTGGAAATAAGACTGTCTCTAATAAGGATGAAATTTTGGAAGAACAAGTCAAATTTTATCATACTCTTTATAAGTCAAATAATGTAAATTATAATAACATCGATGATTATCTATCGGATAGCAATATCCCAATGATCAACGAAGATACAGCTAAATTATGTGATGGTCTATTCTCTTTGGACGAGTGTTTCGAATCACTTTCTGGAATGAAATTGAATAAAAGTCCTGGTAATGATGGGCTAAGTGTTGAATTTTATCGGCATTTTTAGTCGAGCATTGGAAATATTGTTCTAAACTCATTAAATGAGGGCTACATTAAAAAGCATCTATCCAATAGTCAAAAACAGAGTATTATATCGTTACTGTATAAAAAAGATGATCCTTCCAACCTGGAAAATTGGAGACCGATATCATTACTAAATTATAAGATAGCAGCTCGAAACCTAGCAAAACGTTTACAAACATTTTTACCTCAGATCAAAATAGATATATTGGATACAATATTCGTCTTATACAAGACATAATAGATTATACAAACCTTTTAAATATAGATGGGGACAATTTTATATCTTGATTTCCGCAACGCCTTTGACACGGTGGAATGGAACTCTATGTTCAAAGTGCTAGAAAACGTAGGTTTTGGTAGGTCTTTTATAAGACTTTATATAGAAATAGTTCAGCTTGTATAATAAACAACGGTTGGAAATCTAAGTCATTCAGTGCACCAAGAGGAATTAGACAAGGGTGCCCTTTATCTTCCCTATTATTTATTATTGTTGCAGAGGTTCTTGCTGATTAGAAATAAAACTTAATAATAATGAATCTAAAACGGTAAAAATCACACAGTTGACAGATGACACTACTATTTTTGTGAAAGATGAAAACGACATTACAACTGCACTAAACATTGTAGACGAATTTGGAAATCATTCAGGTCTAGAATTAAATAAAAATAAAACTGAATATCTATTGGTTGGAAAATCAAAACATAAGACTTTAAATATTAAAGAAATAAAACATTCCAAACAGGTCAAATATCTGTGTATTCATTTTGGCAATGATAAAGAATTATGTTCACGGTTAAATTGAGATAAACAAATAATGTGCAAAAATGATAAATATTTGATCCAAAAGAAAATTAAGTATATATGGTAAATAACGGTTATAAAGGCGATACTTTTTCCTAAATTTATATATTTATTCCAAACTATGATAGTTCCGAAAGAAATAGTAATTCGGATAAACAAAATGTTCTTCAACTTTCTTTGGGATGGTAAAACAGAAAACATTAAGAGGAAAATATTAATAGGAAAAAAAGAATCTGGTGGTTTAGATATGATTGATATACAAATGTTCATAAATTCTTTAAAAATAAAATGGGTCAAAATGTTGCTGATTGGAAATTAATTGCTAAATGTCTGCTAAATCAATTCGGAAAAAATTATTCATTTTAAAAACGAAGAAATAAAAAGTCTGCCTAAGACAAAAATCCCTCTTACCGAATTTTACTTACATCTTTTAAGTAATTGGTTTGAATTTAAACAGCTAGACGAAAATAACAAATCATTTCCAAATAATTATTATGAAGTTCGAACACAGATAATTTGGGGTAATAAATACATTACAATGAACAGTAAATGTCTTGTATTCAATTCGTGGATTAAATCGGGAATAATTTTTATAAATGACGTTCTTGGCAAAAACGGAAATATCAGCAAAGAGAAGATTTTGCAAAAATAATTAAGATAATAAAGCTAACTGGATAGCAGAGATTAATAGTTTGCGATTATGTTTACCGAAACCATGGAAACACATACTAAAATCATCTGCATCTACTTCATCATATGTTAGAACCAATTTGAAACTTTCGTTTGGAAAAAATAGATGTCCACAAAACTCTATGACAAATAAAGACTTTTACAGGATATTGGTAGATACATTCTCAACTGTCATTTTGTAGGAAGGGGAAAGTGAAAAATCGACAGACGGGAACACAGGCTAATGATAACCATGCGGTAGGAGCAATACACATTACTTTAATATCGCTTAACCGAACACATTACTATTTACAATTGACAATGACCTAGATATAGAGTTTACTGAGTCAGAGATAAGAAATGCTGTATTCGCGCAAAATAATTCGAAAAGCGCTGGAACAGACCACTTAATTGCCGAAGTATTTAAATATTCGTTCGATATAATCGCGCCTTTCCTGACTAAACTATACATACTATATCTAGCTCTGGGTTTTCCCACAAAGCTGGAGAGAAGGTATCATTATACCGATATTCAAGGGTGGTAACCGTGAAGCCAAACATGTTCGAGGAATTACTCTTAATAATATAATTTAAAAAATATATTCAAAACTATTGGTTAATAGATTAATAAAATGGAATGATAAGCATGAAACACTAATTGATAATCAATTTGGTTTTCAGAAGAATAAATCCACTAGTGACTGTATTTTTATTTTGCATGCCCTTATATGTAAAACACTTGCTGCCAAGAAAAAACTATATGTAACCTAACTTGATTGGCAAATGATGTTTGATAAAATTTCTTATGGGGGAAATTGCTAAATTCAAATGTTAGTACTAGGTTTATAACGGCTCTAAAATCTATGTATACAGTAGTACGATCATATATTAGCTATGGATCAAAGAAGTCTGATTTTATCACATCTAATATTGGGGTAAAACAAGGAGACACGTCTAGTAGCAATGTTGTGTCTATTATTTTTAAATGATATATTAAACAATAGTAATGCAGATCTAAATGGAATACTGAACATTGATGATTTACATATATTTTTACTATTGTTTGCTGATCATTCTGTTGTGTTTGTACAAGATCCTGGAGCATTGCAGTCTATGTTAAACGATATTGAGACTTACTGTAATATGTGGGGCTTACGCATTAATACAAAACGAAAATTATGATTTTCGAAAATGGTCGACATTCTCGATATGATTTTTACATATATAATTCACTTATTGAGATTGTGGAATCGTTTAAATATTTAGGTGTTCATCTATACACGAACGGTTATTGGAATCGAACACACCAACTTGTAGCTCAGCACGCCTCGTTTTCTTTACATACATTATGTATTGCTTTTAGTCAAGTAGAATTCCCAACTTCTAGAAAGTTAAACTTGTTTGACTCTCTTGTCGCACCAATTTTAAATTATTCAGCAGAATTATGGGACTACCATGATGTACCCGATGTTGAATGAATGCTTTCAAAATGTTGTAGAAAAATACTGTGCGTAAGGCGCTCAACAAACCTGAATGCACTATATGGAGAACTCGGTTGTCTCCCCATGTCCGCTCAACAAACCTGAATGCACTATATGGAGAACTCGGTTGTCTCCCCATGTCCGCTCAACAAACCTGAATGCACTATATGGAGAACTTGGTTGTCTCCCCATGTCCGCTCAACAAACCTGAATGCACTATATGGAGAACTTGGTTGTCTCCCCATGTCCGCTCAACAAACCTGAATGCACTATATGGAGAACTTGGTTGTCTCCCCATGTCCGCTCAACAAACCTGAATGCACTATATGGAGAACTTGGTTGTCTCCCCATGTCCGCTCAACAAACCTGAATGCACTATATGGAGAACTCGGTTGTCTCCCTATGTCCGCTCAACAAACCTGAATGCACTATATGGAGATCTCGGTTGTCTCCCCATGTCCGCTCAACAAACCTGAATGCACTATATGGAGATCTCGGTTGTCTCCCCATGTCGATACGTAGAAAACTATTAATGATAAAATACTGGTTAAAATTATTAACCTTACCAGAAGATTCAATACTTTATAAAACTTATCTAATGTTGAAAACTGATGTTGAAAATGGAAATCATCACAACAAAATCAACTAAAAATATTATCGATACAGGCGGACTGAGTTAGTTGTGGCAAAACCAGTCAAAATGCTTATTAATTACAATACTATCAAATCACGCATACTAGACATATATTATCAAAGTTGGTATACTGCTATCAATAACTCTTGACGTTTAGAGACATTCAGTTTATATAAAATGAATTTATATTTGAACCGTATCTTGATTATATTAAATTCAATTCAATTCAATTCAATTATTCTTTATTAACTCAGATCATTTACATGACATATGAGTATACATGTAAATGGGAAAATAGAAAAAAGAGCGGGAAATTCTATTATTTTGTTTTGTTTCATTCAATTGTTTATTTAATTGTATTATGATTGATTTGAAACAGACTATAGGTCAGGGAAATTGTTTCGTTTTCGATGGATGTTTTGGTCACGTGTGTGTGTGACCAAATACTGTTGAATGGATTTTCATTCTTGAGTTAACCGTGAGTTTTATCTGTCAGAAGTAAATGCTTTGAGGATTATATGTTATTGGTAATGTATTTATTAATTAATAGTTACGATGCTGATTGTGACATTTAATTGTTGACGTTACTTTTTTTGCACGTGTCATAATCTTTTTCTTTAACCTGTTTTCGTGGGTAATTACTTAACATTGTTGTTGATTTTTTTGTTGTTTTGTTTTTTGTGTATGTATTTAATTTGAGAATAGATGGTGACAATATTAACTTTGCATGTAACATAGTATGATTTGTATCAGATCAGATACTACATAATAGTATGCCATTTCGCCATATCCCATGCTGCCTGTTATATGAATAGTATGGCTAGACAAACTACTTGAGTCCTTGGTTGACTAGCAGACAACATAATATTATACAGCATACATCCAGATTGATATGCAATGTAATGCTGTTGCTGATCTGGAACCATGCCACATGCAAATCCTTTTAATTTACTCAGCCGGTAAGTTTCCACAAATAATTGAGTATAAAATCTATGGATGATTATTTTATTTGGTTTGATTTAAGAAAATAGTTCTTTAACAGCATTGTTTCAGTTTATTAATTTAATTATATATATTTATTTTGATTATTTCATATTTTGTACAGTACTACATTTGTAGTTGCTTTGTGTCCGGATTAATACACTTTTCATTAAAAATAGTAGCAATAAGTATATAGCTGTTTGGTGCTAATACATGTAGGTGTCATTCAGTTTGTGTTAAGTTGTATATATGTACACATAAAGATATTTCTCTTACACGACTTAAAACATCCTCACATGATCTAGCTATCGAACGTGGTCGTTACATACACCTACCACGAACGTGGTCGTTACATACACCTACCACGAAACGAAATATTATGTATTTATTGTAATTCTAGAATCTTGGAAAATGAGTATCACTTCATATTAATTTGTTCACATTACTCAAACCTAAGATCGAATTCATTAAAGGATACTACCATACTTGGCCGACTGTACAGAAAAAGGACAGTAGTCTTGCCGACATCCATATACAGGTGTGAATTGTGGAGCTATCTTATATCTGCCAATATCCTTGAAATCGAACGAGCCCATAGATTTTGCATAAAATATATTCAACGTCTACCGTTGTTCATTAATAATCAGGCATCACTCAGCTGTCTGGGCCTTGTTCCGATTGAAACAGAAATAAATTACAAGAAACTCCAGTTTCTGGGTCAACTTGCCCGACTCCCGTGCCAATACCTCTCGAAACGTATCTTTATAAACAGGTTGGTACGCTATAAATCTTGCATTGAAAGACAAAGCATTGGGTTTATTGCTGATGTGCTTAGATTACTTTGAAAGTATGATCGCATGCATTATGTAGATATCTTTCTTGAAACTGCATACTTTCCATCGAAATATCAATGGAAATATATTCTTAAACGGAATGTATATGGAATTGATTCCGAAAAAGGTACTATATCAGCATGTAGCTCCTTGCCTACAGGTATTGGTAAACATATATTCCAAAAACAGGAACCTGGTACTATCTGGCAATTAAGTCGTAAATTCCCAAGCGTATAAATGTACTGTTTCACAGCTATATATGTACTGTGTAGATTACTTTCTGTCTCACGTCCTGAGTTATGCACACAATGCAATAAATGTGTTGTGAACTTAGTTGTTCATGAGCTGTTATTGTGTACATTTCAGGATAAATTAAGAAAGTGCTTATAAATGGCAGAACATAAGTTGTGTGACTGGTATTAAGACATACATTGATTTTATCAAACAACCACCCGATACACAGATATATGATATGCTTGCAGGACTGGAGACATATGAACTTCCAGACACCGCAAGCGAAACACTTATGATAACATGTTTTAGGGCATTCTGGCAAATGCTCCAAACTTAAGGTTGTGGTAAATCAGTAATCTATACATGTTTGCTTCTTGGTACATACTATTGTGTTGCGATTAGGCACCTGAACCGTTTCTCTACTGAAGAATGGTTGTTCTGGTTATAAACACTTGTATCAGCTTGTGTGTTACCATCATCTCTTTCTTTGAATTTCATTTCGGCAAGCTATGATGATCGGTATATACTAATTAATAGCTGCAAGGTTATGTCAGTTCTTATGACCATTATTGTACACTTGTACTACTGTGTATATATGTATTATATATGTATGTTTATATGTGTCCATGTAAAACGTGTAATTGTATACCGAGTATGTTCAATTGTGCTCTTCATGTATATGGAGGTAACAAAAGGATTAATAAAACACATATATTTGAACTTCGTTTGTAAAGTTCCATGTCACTGCCTGTTCTTACTTAATTGCTACAAACATGTATACTGCTTTATGTAATACATTTATTGTATTGTATTGTATTATATTTAAGTGAACCACAAACCGGCGTGTTTATATAAAATAAGTTACATAGAATCACTGATATAATAACCATATGGCGTAATATCACACCAACAAGATGTATATTAATGGACGTACTCTATAGAATGATGACCTCTAACGGGAATGGATACACAGCATAATGAAGCTTACCTTGTATAGAATGATGACCTATGTGCGTTTGTGTTCTTCAGTTTGAAAAATAATACTATAATTCATATGCAATTCATTTTTAATTAATAAGCGCGTTAGTGCACCTTTTCGATATCAGTGTTTTAATACATATTTTAAGCACTTCTTAGATAAGGTTAGCGTAGGCTATTTAGATTGAACAAATTTATATCTAAGTGCAGATCTTGTTTTGGACCGAGAATATCACTGATAGCGGTTGCACATGGTGACATGACTGGCATTACACCGGGCGTGAGGGAATGGTGGGATTTTCACATATATGGTCCCTCACGCCACGTGTTGCGGCTGTGGTGTAATGGTAGCACTGTGCCCGTCACCATTTTGACAATTGTCTTCAGTTTGTGAGAGTATCGGTCTGCATCAACCTCAATACCTCTAGTTTTAAGAAACTTATATGTTGAATCGTGTTATATTGTGAATTGTTACTGTTACTGCCTGTTATAATTCATTATTGAGTGGCAATGTACATCGATATGTTTTTACTATATTGAATTGAGTTGTTTGTTTTACATTGATGGGACGTAAATAAAGAATAAAATACATGCACATTTATCCTAGTGTGAACTTTAAGTAAACCAGATTTAAAAAATGTATTATAACTAATAGTTAAAGTAATACGTAACACATCTGCTTTAGTAGGGTACAGTTTAATTTATTAAAATCATTTATTAGTTTATACAAATTTATTGCAGTTCGATTGCGAAACAAGTTCTTACAACTTATATTAAACCCGGTCGAGACCTCATTCCTGATGGAATCCATCACCACGAGGGAGAGAGAAGAGGCAACGTGGAATTTAAATGCCTTGCCTAAGGGCACAATCGTAACGGCTTCAGCGGGGCTCGAACTCTGGACATTTCGCCCCTGAAGCGCACGCCTATCCACTGCGCTATCACGACTTCCACGAGTCTGGTTCACGAATCATTTATTGCGTGTACAATTCTTATTGTCACTACATGTATATCTATGTTCTACATTGCACTGATATATGTGATGCCGTATTCTGTCTGAGAAATGCCAATAAAATTGATTAATGGTGTTGTATATGGAGTATCGTCTGCTAACGAAATTTAAATAGCGCTAGGTGTCCGATTATTATCGTGGTTATCGATTTCGATTCTCACCAATGCAATACGGGGTTTATCCCCGTTTACGCTTTCATCCGCGCCAACGAGAATGATTAATATAAGTTGTTATAACTCGCTTCGCAATCGTTGTAAAGTAAATAAAGTTTCAACTAAATTCGTCTGCTCTGCAAAACTGTTGAATTGTACGGTACTTTTCAATAGCACATGTATTAAATTATACTACCTGTGTAGCATTCTGTCTAACTATCCGGCTACCTGTTTGCTTTACGTTTACTATACATGTACATTGTACTACATTCTCCCTCCCCCACCCCATAACAAATGCACAAATAACCCTGTTAATTGTCAGTAGAGTACTTGCAGCTGAACAATAGGTACATTAGAAACATTGCAAACACAGATGTAGTACTCAATTCAATTCAATTCAATTATTATTTATTAACTCAGATCATTTACATGACATATGAGTATACATGTAATTAGTTAACAGAAGTTGTGACACGGGTTGATATATAAATAATAAAGAGCATAGGAGAGAAGGGTCAAGTTTGGAGATGGGAAAAAAGAGCGGGACATTCTATGATTTTGTTTTGTTTTATTTACTTAATAATATTTGTTTGATTGTATTATTGTAGTAGGGTCCGTTTTAGCCTCCATACTTTAAACCAGTTATTCCTTGTAGATATACAATGTAATGGTCAGTGAGACGCAACCGTGTGTTGCGAGTTTAACTCTAGGATATGTGTATGATCGTTATGTAGCGTGGTATTCCAACGCAGTCACTTCCAATATCGTATGATAGACGGACGTCTTTTATAAAGAGAGCATTTTATAATATAGTTAGAGAATAGAAGTCTTCAAAAGTATTATTCAGGTATATATAGATATGCGTGAGATATTGAATTGGTTGATTTGTACGCTGTAATATTGGGTTCATTATGTTGTACGCGGGTTCGGTTCAGTTAGTCCTTTTTGTCGTTGGTCCTTGAGTCTGTGCCCTTGGTCCTGGCTGTCGGTATATCAAACCTCATCGTTGCACATAACTTAACAGACGCATGTTATTTACAGTTGTCACCGGCACCAGTGAGTGAGTGGTTGAATGTGTAGCGGACGGTGGAGAATAGCGAGAAGTGTTACAGAGACCATATCTCTGCGTAAGTTATTGTATTGGTCTATATTGTATTGGTCTATGTTATATATGTCTATGTTGCATTTGTCTATGTTTCATCAGAGACATGGATGTAACATAGATTACCTCTGTGTTACGGATGTCTTATATATATTGGAGTAAGAGTAAGCGTTATTACGAACCACGAACCTGACGAGAGTATATATAGTGCCAACGTATATAATATGTTGTTGTTGTTGTTGTTGTTAACCCAAGCACCGCAAATCATCTATTATATATTTATATGACGCATATGTTTTAATCCTATTCTTAATGTGTGTATATATGTGTATTGTAGAACCAAATCATTCGAGAGCCTTGTTGTCTACGGAGATCGAATAGAGTGATGAATCGTATAGGGTGTTGTCATTTTACTGATCCCCCAGAATACGAACCCTACCACATTATGATTGATTTGAAACAGACTATAGATCAGGGAAACTGTGTCGTGTTCGATGGTTATTTTGGTCACGTGTGTGTGTGTGACCAAATGGTCAGACACCGCTATTGCAATTTCCATAGGCCACCATTATAACACACAGTGTCATTAGATTTCCCCCAAAAATAGTTTGGCACAAAAGAGAGTAGTTTTCAACAGAATGGCCTTTGAGCCACAGGAAAATGTCAAATTTCAATGGGGTTGACCGATTGCGGTTTTTTATATTTCCCACTAAAGGCACCCACCCCCTACTCTGAAGGTAATTTGGTGGTGAATGTTGCACTGACACCTGCATTTATAATATGCTGTTTATTTGTAACCAAATAGTCTGCAAATATTTTTAAATATTCCAAAATGCAGCTCATATATTGTATTTTAATATTTAGAAGTCATTTTCAATATTTGTGACAATACCTACCCAGCCAATCAGTTCATGTATCAATAACTCTTAAGGGCTTCCCTACACCTTTTCAACCAATCCCAGACCACTATATCAATAACACCGTCTGACCTAAAGACAATGGAGAAACTCTCAATAAGCTTTAAGCTTCCGATTTAATCCATTTTCGTTTTGTATACAATGTATAATATTATGTAATGTACATTATTATCGAATAAATATGTTTAAACCAAATGGGACACTATGCAGTGTGCTTAACATAGACTGTTGGCCATTTTTGCAATAGAACTCTAAATAAGACATTTATAATGTCGTCACATATTAATATTTACACTAACAGTGTAATATTTCTCATGAATATATGAAATAATGTCTGCATGAGACAGACATACCACATTTATAGTATTAGATAAGACATTGTGGTGATTAGAGACAATTATTTTACCCCACCCCCTGCAAAACAAGGGTTTTTTGAAGAATGGAACACAATCTTGCACCAGGAAGCTACTGAAAGGAAATACTTATTTGCATGGAGCACAAAAAATGTCACACAGGCAAAAAGGAAGACAACAAACATGGCAAATGATGGTCATTACAAATGCTGAGTGGGTCAGGCAGCTTACTGTAGGTCACATGACAGTAAGAAATGGCAGAAAAGTAACTACAATATGCATTTAACTTCAGCTAGTGTGTCTTGAACAAGCACTGTGAGAGGACTACAACTGTGCATTGCCTCTTGAAATATGACATTTCATCTTAGGGAGGTGAAGTTTGTTGCAAATATTAATAAATTACTGAAATATAACCACTCAAAAGCAATGAATATGCTTATTTGTGCCATATAGTTTACTGAAATTCTTTTTGTAAGGACCTTGATAGCTACTGGAACCAATTGCAAGCTTGTTTCAATTAAACAACACTATTTCCTAATGAAAAAAGCAATTTTAACCATAACATACTCACACTGAAGGACAGAGATATCAATTATAAAGTATTAACACTAATAAAGGGAGGTAATTTGAATATACCAGCCTGTTTATAGATTCCTATATGCCATTATTTACTCAGTACAATGAATTATTTATCATTTTTTGGGTTCATTTTATATCAGGCAATGTAAAATGACCACTTTCATTGTTTAACTGCATTCACATTGGGCTTATTGTGCCATAATAGGCATCTTTAGTGATGTTTCAATAAATCAAATCCAATGTTGTAGGTCTGAACCAGCGTAGTAATTCTTATCAACAGTAATTAGAATGAAAGCTCCCTGGAAAATTGCACCACAATAAGTACTGCGAAGGAAACCGACACATTTTAAGAAGCGCACATGGAACCTAGGTGGCAGAATTTGCGACATATGTCGCTGAAGCCATTTATTGACTCGCGTTATGTGAAAACCTGCATTTCTCCAGACCCTACTGTTGTATGTATTAGGAACCCCTTTGAATTATTATTTAAGCTTAAAATGGTTCTTAATGTACACCATGAAGTAATTCCCAACTTGATAAACTAGTATATGTGATTCAGATGTTGCAAATATCTCAGCACAGTCTTTGTATCACAGAGCATAAGGACTAATCTTCATTGTAAACAATACATAAGCACCTCAGAACTATGTTATGTAACACCCTGTCTGGGCTCATATTGCATAGCTACCTATTGTTTCCAGCACTCACACATTCAAATCATATTGCCGGGCAGTTAATCAAGCTATACATTGAAAATAAGCCTCTCCCAGGCAGCATTTTGGTGTGTAGTACTTTTCAAATAACATCATTCTTTACACTGTCCTTTAGGTCAGACACCGCTATTGCAATTTCCATAGGCCACCATTATAACACACAGTGTCATTAGATTTCCCCCAAAAATAGTTTGGCACAAAAGAGAGTAGTTTTCAACAGAATGGCCTTTGAGCCACAGGAAAATGTCAAATTTCAATGGGGTTGACCGATTGCGGTTTTTTATATTTCCCACTAAAGGCACCCACCCCCTACTCTGAAGGTAATTTGGTGGTGAATGTTGCACTGACACCTGCATTTATAATATGCTGTTTATTTGTAACCAAATAGTCTGCAAATATTTTTAAATATTCCAAAATGCAGCTCATATATTGTATTTTAATATTTAGAAGTCATTTTCAATATTTGTGACAATACCTACTCAGCCAATCAGTTCATGTATCAATAACTCTTAAGGGCTTCCCTACACCTTTTCAACCAATCCCAGACCACTATATCAATAACACCGTCTGACCAAATACTGTTGAATGGATGCACATTCTTTAGTTAACCGCGAGTTTTATCTGTCAGAAGTAAATCCTTTGAGGATTATATGTTATTGGTAATGTATTTATTAATTAATAGTTACGATGTTGAATGTGACATTTAATTGTTGACGTTACTTTATTGCACGTGTCATAATCTTTTTCTATAACCTGTTTTCGTGGGTAATTACTTAACATTGTTGTTGTTTTGTTTTTTGTGTTTGTATTTAATTTGAGAATAGATGGTGACAATATTAACTGTGCATGTAACATAGTATCAGGTCAGATGCTACATAATAGTATGCCATTTCGCCATATCCCATGCTGTCTGTTATATGAATAGTATGGCTAGACAAACTACTTGTAGCAACATTCAATGATTTTATTAACAGCTATAATACATGTAAAACTATACATTTTCTGGTAGATCTCATCAAACCATTTGCAAAAATGTATAGTTTAACTTTGTTACACCACAAATTTTGAAATTAATGGACTTGTAAATGATGAAAAATTGCAGTCGGAAAAGGCTTGATTTTCAATTTCTTAAAAAAGTTGACCCCAGCTTATTACTTGATCATGAAACGGTATTCTACATAGTAGTCAGTGTTATTTTCTTCTATAAACATTTCTCACCTGTTCTGTAACAATTTTATGCACACAGTACTTACAACACACTTATAAATTAATATAGTTTTAATATACTGACTCGTAACCGAGTACGAATGAACGGTGTACGGTAACCGAGTACGAATGAACTGTGTACGAACAGCCATTTTGATTTTAGAAAATTGCAAATACAAGCTAATTAATCTTCAGTGAGCGCAAATGCATATTTGCATTTATTCCAAACCACAATACCGTATCTATTTATACCTCAATCGAGCTTGAGAGAAGGACACACTGCAATATTTTAATGTTTTTTTTACTCTGCATGAATTACGATTACGACGGCGGAAGTGGAATATTGGTAATAGTTAAGTTTGATTACTTCCCTTGTCAGGTGAGACTTGTCATGTCACTCGGATGCGAGCCAAATACACAGGATATACGTCAAATTACATTCTTGGAAGTGCCCAGAATGAAAAGAATACTGATATATCTATCATAAAATACCAATTTCATTAGCGTATATGGCCGTTTTGGACAAATTTATGATATTTGAAATTTTCACTTTCGGTTTTGAACTGTAAATATATACTGCGTAACAGCCAAATGGGCATATACGCCATATTTGGTCATATCTCCTCCCACTTATGCAAATATTTCAATCGGAAAGCCTTTGCTCTGTTCATACAAGACCGTAATACACAGGACATATTTTGGGGTCAGTTTTTTAGCGAACACCGATTGCGCAATAATGCGCAGTAAAGATTTTTGCTCAAGTAGTACTTGAGTCCTTGGTTGACTAGCAGACAACATAATATTATACAGCATACATCCAGATTGATATGCAGTGTAATGCTGTTGCTGATCTAGAACTTTGTCGGATGCAAAGCCTTTTAATTTACTCAGCCGGTAAGTTTCCACAAATAATTGAGTATAAAATCTATGGATAATCTTCTGAGTTCAATGAATCAATGCACACACAACCTGATGCATCCAAGATAACAGAAAGCAATTAGTTTATGGTAAACCCATTAAGCGTGTCCTTACTCTGTTTAGTCTGTACTATTTCATAATAGTATGTGCACTGCACTATTTCTTGTAGGTTCAAACTTATCTAAATATTTGATATTTTATTTCTGAATTCCAATAGGCTCAAAAGCCCATTAGGACATATACATGCATACTTTATGGCAAACAGTGATAATAGCATAACTTATATAAATACTTGTACAATGTACATAGATAGCAAACATAAAGAAATATATAGTTGTTCAAATTTGGAGAAGGTTATCATGATCATATTTTACATATAGTATGCATAATTTACAGTAATTACGCACATTTAAAATATTGCTATATTGTAGCAGTTACTATAATATTATAATAGTCCAAGTTATTTATATTGCTTATCTGTTCATTCGCTATTTAAAATGTCTCTCTAACTAATAATAGACATTTCAAAATGAAACCAATATGACGTTGGTCTTAAACGAAACGAAACAGAAAGACCAACAAATGGTTTCCTAATGTATAATTCAATTTGCAAGGTAACCATTAATTTTAGCATACACGCTCCGTAAAGTGTAAGATCCGGATGGTGTGCTAAATATTTATTTAACACGATAAATAATATAACATACATTTCTAGGGCGTTAGCTGAAAGTACCTGGAATATTACAATACATTATTTGCTGCATACAGATTTTCATTTCGTTTTGCAAAAGCATTATGTACATACACACCTAATTTCCTAATTATAGCCTGGCTTTCATTATTAATCAATTCTATAAAGTTATACATATTTGGACGGCTCCAAAATTTCGCTGGAATATACTGACACCTTAAATCATTGTACAATGAGCCTTCCATAACAAAGTGAAATTCATCCTCTATTGCATTACATATATAACAAACTCTTTCATTTCTAGGTATACTTCTAGGCCTAGCCCATCTACCTGCCTCAATATGTAGTCTATGCGACGAGACTCTTAATTTAGTAATTGACTGACAAAACTCATTTATTGTAAAGTATTCTAAATATGGTTGAAATTTAAAGGAAGCAATAGTTCTATAAAATAGTGCCCTACTAGAATTATCTAGCCTGTCATGCCAATTTTGATCAAATTGATCGGTAATTCTTTGTCGAACAAGATATAAAAACAAGTCAATGTTTCCAACACTGCTGTAACCATGCATCGTTGAAACCAAGTGAGTTTAACAAGGTTTTTTTTACCAAAGAACACCAATTTACCTTTTAGCATGTTATATACTAGCGATACATATTTATTTTCATTTGAATGTAAAATGTTTATCCAGTATTTTATAACATTGTAAAATTGTTGACATTCATAAGTAACTCTTCCTAATTCTCCATACACAAAATCATTCTGTGTCGTTTTCTTAGCTCCTAATAATTTAATAAATTACTGTAATATGTGACCTGATTATAATAAAAGTTGTTGTTGTTGTTGTTGATAACTGAATCAGTAGTAAATATGTAGTCCGTGTGTGTGTATGTACTATTAAATTGGTTGTGTATGTTCCGGATAATGTTCAGCTATGGGATTTCATTACGTAAGTTACAAAAATACTTAGGTGTCTTAATAATGCAAAGTTTTGATTATTCATCAGTTGGTTATATTTGAGTCCGCCTCCGTGGTCGAGTGGTTAAGGTCGCTGACTTGTATACCACTGTAACCTATCATCACTGATGATCACGGGTTCGAGCCCCGCTCAGGCCGTGTCTCATTTATATGAAAAAGTTGGCAGTTTCTTATGGAGGTTGGTGCACCCAAGTACTGGTTAACCGCTGGAGCCTGCCCAGGAAAGGTGTTGTTAGGTAAACTGCCCGCCGGCGATATAGCCCAAAATGGTGCTGATGCAGGCGTAAAACCCGAATCATAACATATAATATGGTTATATTTGATAACATTTGGGTACTTATAGTAATATTTGGGTACTTATAGTAATATTTTGGTATGCGATGAAACCTTTTTTCAATAAAACGTTTACAAACAAACAAGTTATGAAATTCATCGCCCAAATCATGTATGCATGACGGACACTTACGTTCGTTATAAGGGACATTTGTCCAGCGTCCTGTTTCAATAGGGAACTTGTGGTTTGCAGTACGAAACTTGAGAATTGGTAAAAGCAAGTGTTTTGGTAGCAGGGTCAGATATTCTTCCAAGTTCATCTCGTCTTTGTATAGATTATACGCTTTTCCTTTGTTAAATAATTGCATGCTACTTCTCCATTGTGCAATGAATTGGTGTTGTTTTATAATCAGATGAGTATTGTTAGATGCATTATTTTGATTAAAGAACAATGTAATGTTTCCGGTAGAATTAAATATATTTCTAACAAAACCTAACCACTTAAAAGAATGTTCATCTTGTAACATGAACTTGTATACAAGACAAGAATATTTGTGTACGTCACCGGTGACAAGTTTGTTCCAAAATTTCACTATCCTTGTTTTAATGATAATTTCAAGGGGATATCTACCGAATTCTCCGTACAACATATAGGCTGGTGTACTCTTTCGAGTGTTAGAAATATTTCTTAGAAATTCGGTATGCATTTTTTCGCAATCATTTATGTTTTCTATTCCCCAAATTTCGCACGATTATGTAAGGATAGGTATTATTGTATGATCAAACAACTTAAGCTGTAAATCAATTGGCAAATTGAGGTTGTAAATACCCTTATATAATAGGTGCATTGCTTTTCTAGCTTAGGATATCAAATGGGCCCTAGCTTTGTTAAATTACGGACGCCGCGTTTATTTGAACCAAACACCATTACCTTTGTTTTTTCTACATTAATGTTAAGATTCCATTTTTGACAATATATATTGAAATCATCTAGACATTTTTGAAATTCATCTGGGGTTGTACCAATCAACACAGTATCGTCAGCAAATTGAAGAACAACAACACTTAGTAACCGAATTATATCATCATTGGCATACTCTAAACTAATACCGTTATTACCTTTAGATACTAGCAAGTCTAGTAAATCATTAAGAAACAGAGAAAATAATAATGGGGGCAGATTTTCGCCTTGTCTGACACCACATTTGCAATGTTTGCATGCGAACTTTCTACTTCCGGTCAGTAATGGCGTAGTCCTGTGTTTACATCAGCAGGTTTAGTTTGTGATTTCTACGAAGTAATACTGAAGCGAACATGGTAAAACTTATGTGATGATTACTCGGAACACTTGTTTATTGGAATCTGGATAAGAGAGGTGACGAAATTGACATTTGCATTGTTTTAATCCATACGAACCAGTATACTTACCTGTGTCACGCTCTATTGATTTGTCGTTGTAAACATTGTACTCCATTCATGTACACGGTAGTACGCCCACCACACACGCTACAGTGATTCAGAAGTATACTGCGCTACATATATAGCGTACCACATAATGAGCGATACTCCTGTTACACCAGCAGCAGGATCGGTAAAAAAACGTGGAGCATCATCTCCGTTGGACCAACTTGAGTTAAAGAAAACCAGATCATTAACATCATCTGAAGATCCCGGTTGCTCAATAAATATGTCTGAAAATGAGTCACATGTAGCTGATCAGACAAGTCCAACGATCCGTATCGGTGATGAACAAATGATTGAAATAGCCCAACTACTCAAAGGAACATTCCAATCCCAACTTGAAGACATGATTTCAAAAATAGTAAGTGGTGTGGTCGGCGGATTGCAAGAACAAATTATCGACCTCCAAAAAGAGAATACTTTTCTCAAAGACAAGGTGTCCAACCTAGAAAAACGGGTAGACATTCTAGAAACCATGGAAGACAATGCAAACCAGTATAGCCGCCGCAACTGTCTCCGCGTTTCTGGCCTTGTGGAGTCCGAGGGTGAAAACACGGACGATGTTATTTTAAAACTTGTGAATGACATGAAGGTAAACATCAAGCTTGACGAGATTGACCGCACACACCGACTCGGGAAAAAACCCGAATCGTTCCACAATGCATCCGCTCGACCAAGGGATATAATAATTAAGTTCTCTACATATCGCTGTCGACAAAAAATGTACAAAAGGCGCACATCCCTTCGAGATATTGGGAAATATAAACATACATATATCAACGAAGTGTTGACCAAGAAACGTGGTGAATTATTCTACAACGCTCGGCTCCTCGTCAGGAGTAAAGCTGTTAAGAACGCGTGGACCTCCGACGGATTCATCTTCGTTGAAAAACATAACGAATACATCCACCGTTTTGAAACATTAAGTCAATTTGTAAAGTTCAAGTCCACACTGTAACTTTTCCCGCTGAGTATAACATTATACCGCACTGTCCAGTGACCTGTATCGACCGATTGAATGTAATTGTAATCCTCCCACTCTATCTCAACAATGACCATACCATATATGGATACTGGATTAGATGATTTACCTGCCAGACCGTCTCCTTTGGTGAACATGGTATACAATGTACCATATCGCAATACTGCTTGTAACATTTATTGAAAATATCTAAATTTAATTACGTTAACCTGTAATAATAGTGTGCCACATGATTTAAAATTTCAATACTGGTATGGTTGCGTTAGTCTATGTTAACTCATCACGACACGTGATTTGAAATGTGCATACTGGTATAATTACGTTAACCGATACTATTATGACATGTGATTTAAAATGTTCATACTTGTATTGGTGCGTTAACCTGTATTATTATGACATGTGATTTAAAATGTGCATACAATGTACTTGTATGGTTACGTTAACCTGTATTATTGTGACATGTGATTTATAATGTACATGCTGGTGTGGTTACGTTAACCTGTATTATTATGACATGTGATTTAATGTGTATAGACTGGTATGGTTACGTAAACCTGCATTATTATGACACGCGATTTATAATGTACATGCTGGTGTGGCTACGTTAACCTAATATTATTATGACATGTGATTTAATGTGTTCATACTGGTATGGTTACGTTAACCTGTAGTATTGTGGCAAGTGATTTAATGTGTTCATACTGGTATGGTTGCGTTGACCTATATTATTATGACATGTGATTTAATGTGTTCATACTGGTATGGTTGCATTAACCTATGTTATTGTGACATGTGATTTAATGTGTTCATACTGGTATGGTTGCGTTGGCCTATATTATTATGACATGTGATTTAAAGTGTTCATACTGGTATGGTTGCCTTGGCCTGTATTACTATGACACGTGTTTTGAAATGCACATTCTGGTATGGATACGTTAGGGTGTATTATTGTGGCATTTGGTTTAAAATGTGCATACTGGTATGGTTGCGTTAGCCTGTATTATTATGACATGTGGTTTAGCATGCGCATACTGATATGGTTGCGTTGGGCTGTATTGCTGTGACATGTGATTTAAAATGTGCATACTGGTATGGTTACCTTGACCTGTATTATTATGACACGTGTTTTGAAATGCACATACTGGTATGGTTACGTTAGCCTGTATTACTATGACACTTGTTTTGAAATGCACATACTGGTATGGTTACGTTAGCCTGTATTACTATGACACGTGTTTTGAAATGCACATACTGGTATGGTTACGTTAGCCTGTATTACTATGACACGTGTTTTGAAATGCGCATACTGGTATGGTTGCATTAGCCTGTATTACTATGACACGTGTTTTGAAATGCACATACTGGTATGGATACGTTGGGATGTATTATTGTGACATATGATTTAAAATGTGCATACTGGTATTGTTGCGTTAGCCTGTATTATTATGACATATGATTTAAAATGTGCATACTGGTATTGTTGCGTTAGCCTGTATTATTATGACATTTGATTTAAAATGTGCATACTGGTATTGTTGCGTTAGCCTGTATTATTATGACATTTGATTTAAAATGTGCATACTGGTATGGCTACGTTAACTTATATTATTATGCCAGGTGATTAAAAATGTCATTGATGAGGGGCCACACATGGAAATAGATGTGAACGTACATATTTCATTATCTAGTGTGCTGCCAGTGGTGGCCTCTCTGTTTGTTTGATTAACTATTCTCTCTGACTTCCATTGAAATAATGCCGACGAATTATTATAGTAGCCGGAGCGGGGCCGGAGTGTTTATGCCCGGACACAGCTATAGATGTAACCTTCCCAGTATGAGGTCATTGATACCTTGCATGCTTTCTTGTACTTCAACTGTAGCACAAATTTCATATTTTAATATAAATCCCTTTTATATATAACGTAAGCCCATTCTATATTCATGATGTAGTAACTTGTGAAATAGCTTTCATTGTTTCCACCAATTTCGTTAAGATGGCAACAATCTTCAACTGCACATATTGCTCCTTGCTCATATATATATATACAGTTATATGTGCACATAGCTATTTAATATTATATAAGTACGTTACCGGGGTCATATGTGCACATAGCTATTTAATCTTATATACAATGTACATATTAGAAGAACTACGTTAACATTTTAAACCTGCTGATTGCTGTTTAACATCTCCAATGTTTATATTGATTGTCGTATTTTTCTTTGTCACACACGGTGGTGGGTCTCGATGCGGATTGACCTACCATGGCCTCATTACTTTGTCATCGTTAACGCTAGCCACGGGAATAGACGGCCAGTCAGAACGTTATCATCCGCCGTAGTTTTCATTATGTATATTGGACACTGTTCTAGCCGTCTTATTACCCATACACTGGACACATATATAGTGTTTGCCATCATCTTCATTACCAACATTCATGTGTCACTTTACTTACCATCTCTCAACACTACTCGCTCAGGTGATATAGAGACAAATCCAGGTCAAACAACTGATCAGTCGGATACGCTCTCAGAATCTTATCTTACCCTACTCAACAATGGTCTTAGTATCATGCATATTAATATTCAAAGTTTACGTCCCAAGCTCGATATTCTTTCTGTCGAAGCACAGCCATACGATATACTCGTCTTTACAGAAACGTGGCTTTCCGCTTCCGTATCTGATTCTGAACTTCGCATTCCAAATTTTAATCAACTGTTTCGATGTGACAGGAAGGACAGGGTTGGAGGAGGTGTTGCCATCTACGTGAGGGATAGTTTGCATGCCACAAAACGCCAGGATCTGCATGTAAACGGTCTAGAGGCTCTTTGGTTGGAGGTTCATGTAAACCAGCGTACACTTCTAGTTGGTGGCATCTACCGTCCCCCCGATGCAAACAACAACCAATGGCTCCTGCTAGAGCAGAGTGTCGACCAAGCTTTTCATCAACGCTGCGATAATATTATAGTAACAGGCGACTTCAACATTAACATTAGTCATTCCCCTTCAAATAAAATGTCCCGTCTCATTTCTTCTTACAATGCTCATCAGCTAATATCGACCCCAACACATTTCACAGAACATTCTCAGTCCCTAATCGACCTGATATTTGTTCGCAACAACCAACAAGTCCTCTCCAGTTTTGTATCTGACCCCTTCGTACCAGACCTTATCCGTTACCATTGTCCAGTAGTAGTTGTCCTTAATTTCTCAAAACCCACATCTAGCAATTTTCGACGCCGCATCTGGCTATACGACAATGGCGACTATAACAAGTTTAACGACAAACTACGTGCAACAGATTGGAACACTATCATAGATGACGTTAATTTGGAACAGATCGCTGAAAATATTACAGCCTCCATACTCCAAGCAGCAACAGATAGCATCCCCAACAAAACAGTAACCATTCGGCCAGGTGACGTTCCATGGATGACCAGCGAGGTGAGACAATCCATCAGAAAGCGTAGCAGAGTCCACCAGAAAGCCAAGCGTCTAAATACCGAACTGGCATGGGAAAACTTTAGACGATGCAGGAACATCACCACCGCTCTAATCAGAAAGACGAAAGATACTCACCTACACAATATAATCGACAGGATGAACTCATCTTCCATTCCAGTTAAAGAGTGGTTCAAACTGTCGAAACAACTCTCAAACAACACTAACTATTCTGGCATCCCTACCCTTGTTAACAACGGAGTCAAAGCGACGTCCAATGAGGACAAAGCTGAGCTCCTGAATACCTTCTTCTGTGAGCAATCCTCAATAGACGACCAAAATCAGATCCCACCACCCATCACACCAATGACACCATCCACTCTGTCACATATCAGCATAACACACCAGGATGTTAGAGACGCGATCTCTCTTATCAACCCACCGAAGGCTAGCGGGCCAGACTTGGTTAGTCCTAGACTCATTAAGGAAGGTGCCAACGAGCTCGCTGTACCACTCTCTGTATACTTCACCAAGCTACTTACGAAATCCACATTTCCTTCTCATTGGAAACTAGCCAACATATGCCCAATATTTAAAAAATCTGATCCATCGAAACCCTCAAACTATCGCCCTATCTCTCTACTTAGCTGCCTGGGTAAACTTATGGACCGCTGCGTACATAAGTACCTCTACAACTATGTCACGGAAAATAGTCTTTTGACACCGAACCAGTCTGGTTTCATCAAGGGTGATTCCACTGTCAACCAAATGACCTTCCTTTACAATGACATATCTCAGGCAATGGACGATGGAAAGGAAGTGCGAGCGATCTTCTGCGACATTTCGAAGGCGTTTGACCGGGTATGGCACCGTGGTCTGCTTAGCAAGCTGTCTTCTCTCGGTATCACAGGTTCTCTTCTAAACTGGTTCGCATCTTACTTGTCTTCAAGAAATCAACGTGTTGTTATTGCAAATTCATCCTCGCAATGGTCTTCTATTAATGCTGGAGTTCCACAGGGATCGATTTTAGGTCCACTACTCTTCATCATTTACATTAACGACATCGTTGCTGACATTAATGCCAATATACGTCTTTTCGCCGATGACACAAGTCTTTACATCATCGTTGACGATCCAGCCAATGCAGCTGCCGTCCTCAACACCGACCTTTCTCGTATCCATTCCTGGTCCAAATTGTGGCTAGTTACATTCAACCCTGCAAAAACCGAATCCATGATTTTCTCACGTAAGCGAAACAAGCCCATCCATCCAGATGTCTTCATGAATAGCATTCCCATTACCCAAAACTAGAACTCACAAACATCTTGGTCTAATCTTTTCAGATGATGCCAAGTGGAATGCTCATATATCTGAGCTTGTTAACAAGTCTTGGCAGCGCATCGGAATTCTCAGATCATTAAAATTCCTTCTTACCCGTTTCTGTCTAGAGCGCATGTATCTTGCCTACATTCGACCTCTTCTAGAACATGGTAACGTCGTGTGGGACAACTGCAGTAATGATTCGAAAAACGATATTGAGGCCGTACAGAACGAGGCAGCGCGAATTGTGTCTGGAGCTACTAAACTCTGCAACATAAACACTCTTCTGTCGGACCTGTCCTGGGATACCCTAGCCAAAAGACGTTGCAATCACAAGCTCACCCTCTTCTACAAAATGAAGACTGGTGGCTGTCCCCATTACCTCTCCAATCTCATTCCAGAACAAGCTGACCAATTATATAACCTTCGACACGTACCCGCCGTTCAACCTATAACTGCACATACTCAATCCCATGCTTCTACATTTCTTCCATCAACTATTCTAATATGGAACTCGCTGCCAAACGAGACACGGAACGCCGATACAGTAGCAACCTTCAAATACATGTTAAGTAAAAACAGGAAAAGACAATCCCCGTTATACAATGTTGGATCAAGAAGGAATCAGATACTCCACACCCGACTACGACTAGGATGTAGTTCTTTGTGCTACGACCTTCACAGGAAAAATATCATCGATTCTCCCGTGTGCGCATGCGGGTCTATCGAATCAGTCACTCACTTCTTTCTGCATTGCCCAAGGTATAATCATCAACGTCTACAACACCTATCTAACCTTCCATGTGCTGCCACACTCAACAATCTCTTGTTTGGCGATGAGCATCTCACTACACACTGTAACACAACACTTTACCTGAATGTCCAGAGCTATATTGCAGCAACAAAACGTTTCGATACCTAGGTGAACGTGGTGGTTCTCTCCGTTTTGGTCCCGGCCCGTCGTGTGACAATACCAGATTGTTTTTTGATATTTTACATATTTGGATATAACGTTTCCGTATTGCTACATTAAAATTACAATAACGATGCTGTAAATATATGCGGACGTTTAGTAAAATCAAGTCCAAATATTTGCCACTGCTGTTAAATATTCAATAGTTTCTCTACAATTTATATGATATATACTGAACACATAAACTCGCCATTACTATTCGCCAAGCATGTTGTACCATTTAAACGTACTCCAACATGGGAAGGGATTCATATAAGCTTTAAGCTTGTTTCTCGACCCATATCGGTTCCAATGTATAAGAATTGTGTTTATATATGTATATATGTATTTGATCCGAATAAAATATGTTTAAACTAAACATTTGCTGAATGTTGGCTATTCGACTATATGCATGACTTTATATTATCATACATGTTACGTATAACGTGTAAGAACTTTCCATTTATACCATTTGCAATTAAATTTTGAAATACTTGTGCTCTAGGTAAGTTATCAAACGCGCGGGAAAATCTACGTAACTAACGTATAATTTACGTTTCTGTGCATGAAGAAGACCAATTAGAAATTTAAGTGTAAATACATGGTCAATAGTAGAATGGTCCTTTCTGAAACATGCTTGATTTTCATGAATACTATTATTTTCTTCATTAAATTTAGTTAATCGGTCATTCAAAACAGAAGTGAACAATTTGCCAAGACAGCTTAACATGGTAATTGGTCTGTAGTTTTCGGGAGCCATGGGATTTCCTTTACCTTTATAGATAGGGATAATATAACCTTCAAACCATGTACTAGGGATAAGGCCTGTATCTAGAATAAGATTAAACAGCTGTGTGTAGATTGGAAGCATAACCTCTTGTCGATTTAATATATTCGTTACATATACTGTCAGATTTATTGGAAGCCTTGCCATTCTTGCACTTATTTATCATTTTATCAATTGCTAGTATTGTAAGCGCAGAGTTCAATGTTTCGTTACTATCTGATGTCAGTTCGATCCGTTTGGTAATTATCGGTTTCGTCGGAATTGGCAGTTAGCGTTTTTAAAGTATTCATAAAAACGTCAATAGATGGGTATTTTCCGTTTTTATTGGATTTTAGTTTGTTAAAAAATATCCAATAACATTTGGGAACATTTGTTTGCATTTCTCTCAGTTTCGATTCATTCATGGAATTGTGTTGACTCCTGTAGTAATTCATAGTTCGTTTGTAATCTTTACTTGCACGGTTGAGTGAATTACGGTTGTATACCGATGTGTTTAAAGGCCTGCAGGTTGACCTATATTTGACCTTAAACACACGAGGAATAGCGGTACAAATCTGACGGTCGACGCACATCGTATTTGCCACATGCGAGGCCCTGCATGGTATACATCTAATACATGAGCACCACTTATATCTATTATGACCCACGTACATATCAGAGGTTATAAATTGCTGAAATTGAAGTTCTGTATTTTTATAGTACTTACAACTGGTATAAACAATTCAACTCCACTTATGGCCCAAATAAGGCTGGTTGCGCGGGTTAGGCAGCCAGTTCCTGCATTGCTGTACCACACATTCAGGCATCAGTTCCCTCTTATGCCAAGTACAGTCTCCTCTTCTAGCCGCTACTTTTCTCTCTATATATCTGACATCTTTCCATGCGCCACAATTATATAGCATTGCCCAAAACCTCCTGTATAGAAGCTTTCTCTCATGTGAATTTAGATTATGCGGTGGACGATTATTAGCAGGCCACCAAAGTTGTTTGTTCTGTTCATTTATTATGCAAGGGGAACACAAGCACAGTGGACACTCAGCAACACCTTCAGCATGCTGAGGCATAGGGGGGGGTACGTAAGCAGCCTCTGCAACGGGCATGGCGGTGGCTGTTTCTTCTATTTCCATCTCTACGTCCCAGTTCTTATTTTGCAAGAAAGTCAGCAATTCTTTTCTCTGCTCATCAGTTACATACATTGTTATTTTACTCAATGGCATCTTGTAGAAATCGGCAGAATATGTGTAATACTCGTATGTTCAAGAGATTATAATTATAATATTATACATGTACTCATAGCATTCACTGTGATTATTATGTAGCATCAATATCGGTAAACACACACTGACACAGAGAAATATTTAAAATATAACAGAAAACTTGCGAATAATACTGTAGATATATAATTAAATGAAGTATGAAGGTTACCATATAACGAACACATATAGTTTATTCATATAAATACATACATATTATATACATGCATACAAATTATCAGTCTCAGTGATTACGCTACGGCTGATGAGGCACCTACATAACATGTAATCTATGTCCCTGGGCTGATCTGGATTATGTAGTTTGAATACTCATAACTATCAATTTTCTTTACAATCAATAATATACGTTTACTTAAATTGTCAGGGCCTCATTTTGACTAATTCTCAGCTCACAGAGTGATCGTGCATATTAACCGTTAGAAAATACCTACATACGCCAAATTATACTGAATGTACTTCTACATTGTTGATACAAGCCACTAATCACATGGAACAGGTAGTAAAGTATAAATCTTTACAATTGGACGGGGTCAAACTGCAGGCCTTTAAGGTCAAATATAGGTCAACCTGCAGGCCTTTAAGCTATACTGTTTACGTGCACGATTATATATAATCCGTCTATTTCGACATCGAGGCCCGTACCAAGGTTTATTATGTTTTTGATTTGGATTATTATTATTAATTTTGATATTAGGAGGTGAAAATGACACGTTAGCGGAGACACTGAAAATATCTACGATATTATGTATAATTTTATTTAGGGCCGTTTTTTGGTCAACTATTTCAACACCTGTAAATTCGTTCAGCAAATGGTCAACATATTTAATCTTATCTGTGTTAATATTTTGAACAAATGAAGCTGCTTTACCATTTCGGTGTCCCACTACATACATTATTGTTTCTGTCAGTACATGTGTTACGGCAAACGTTATCTAAGCGCATTTCTAGTGTAAGTAACGAATGTCCATCCGAAAAAAGGCTGTCAACCTCAGTAACACTGAATTCCGTCAAGTACTTCAGCAGATTAGCAGATGATACCGAATAATCTATAACAGAAACATGTTTGAATGTAAAGCTACCCAGATTTCTGTCCTTTGAAAAACGGCCATTGCGTATATATACAGGTTGTTATATTTACAGATTTAAATTAATTTTCGACCCAAGTTATTAACCTTTTGATCTTGCGAAGTACGTTGAATACTAATATCAAGTTGTTTTAATATTTCTGTTTGGTTACAATAAAATTAACCATGTCATCTTCAAAATCAAAATCTTTGGTTAAACAATTATCTAATTCAGTATAGTCTTGCAACTGTGCTCTATGGCCATTTACATCGCCAGTTATCAATATATTTTCATAGCAGTTACATAAATCAACAATCTCATTTTCAAAATTCAGGAGTTCATCTTGGTTAAAGTACTTAGATGTTTCGGGAGGGATATATATTAAGGAAATAATCACAGGCTCGTTTTCTACAAAAGAACCAGTTTTCAATTTTAGAAGCATAACATAGTCCGATTCGGAAGGAATTACTACTACATGTTCATACAATTCGTCTGTTATAAAAAAAGCCTCATAGTGTTCTTAGATGGTGGTTCAGACCTTTGTCCAAACAACACTACTATATTCCTCTTGTTTGGTCTTCAGCGAATCAACAATACGTTGCTGCACATTGGACGTTCTGGGTGTGGTCAGTATATTGTACCAGTCTGGAAAAAAGTCCTTCGTGACACGACCATTAACTATAATTGCAGCCGGGAATGCCCTACGTACATCCCTAGCACCATGTATATCTCTCAAGTCCTTATATTCAAACCATAGAGATCCTTTGGGTAGTCCCTAGATATACCGGTAGACCACTGTACTACAGATCCGTCTGTGATACCTGTTGGTTTGGGCATGCATTTCAAGGTCAAATAACAATATCGAGTATTCACTTATAGTCCTATCATATGATAATATACCTATTCGCAATGTTGTTGATTTTAAAACTAATTCATATGGTGAATTATTTGTTGATTTTATGATTAATGCTAATATGTGTATGCTATATGGTCGTAACTGCACTAATAATGATTACACATCAGTGTCGGTTAAAGGTTTATCAGTAGTGGATTATTGTATAGTAAGTCACGATGATCTTTCATTATTTTCGGATTTTACCGTTGTACGTACATCAGATTTTATTCAGGTGACCTTAAAGTGTTGGTACCTACCAGTATCCCAGGCCCAGCTCATTCTATGATTAAATGGAGTATCACCATTTGTGCAGTTCCCCAGTTTACTAGTCAATACAATAATAGCTATGACAAGTTTGATGTATCAAATGTTCCTGAAACCTTTCTATTAGACCAAGATGTCCTTAATAGTGTTAACGTAACTATTGATAAACTTGAGCAATGCCATCACATGCAAACTGATATTGATTATATTTATGAGGACTGGTGTAGTATTTTAAAATAAAATATGTACAAGTCGGTGCCTTATAAAATAATTACCTCTGGTTGGTGCAATAGAAAATTCACACCGGCAAAGCCGTGGTGGAGTAGAGATCTAACTGATAGCTGGAATAATGTTTGTACAGCAGAACGAAATTGGTTGAATTGTGTTGCATGTAATAAAAACCGAAATGTATATCTCAAGTCCGAGTATATTCAGGTCTGTAGGTAAAATCGGCGTTGGTCAGAGTAAGAAAACAATGTATACCTCTAGAAGTTACATTAACTGATGGTTCTATCTCTACAGGTATTAAACAAATGCAAACATGATTTTAGCGCGTTATATAAAATAATAATTATGTATATTCATCACAGAACTCTAATGTATTGAATGATGTAACTGATCATGCAGATCTGTATTTTAATGCAAACATTACTATTTTTGAAGTAAAGAAGGCAATTGATGGTGCCAAGAAGGGAAATTGCCTGTGGCATAGACTGTATCCCTAGTGAAGTTTTACAGAACGATACGTTCGTGCTATGTTTGCATACTTGTTTAATGTATGCTTCTCCAATGGGACTCTGCCGTCTATCTGGGGCAAATATATTATAAACCCAATACCCAAACCCTCAATGACGGATTCAAGAGACCCCCTGTCTAATAGGGGCCTTGCACTGGCCTCAGCCATGTACAATATTTATTGTAATATCTTAAACGCCAGGCTAAGTTGTTGGGCTGAACATAACGATATGATCGCAGATAAGCAAAACGGCTTCAGAAAGAAGCGTAGTATCATAGACCACTTATCCACTTTGACATCGATTATTGATACAAGAAAACAAGTTAAAAAATCCACATTATGTGCCTTTATTGATTTTAGTAAGGCGTACGATTTTATTAACAGAGATAAATTGTGGAATAGACTCAATGGAATTGGAGTTGCCGGTACTATGTGGCGAGCTATTAAGTATATCTACTCATCTGTGGCGTCCTGTATTAGGGTAAACTCTTTTAAGACTTATTGGATTGATGTTAATTGTGGCTTAAGACAGGGATGCATTCTATCGCCACTTTTATTTAATTTGTACATTAATGATTTAACGATATATTTGAAATAATTAAATATCGGTGTTAATGTCGATAATGACTGGATAGGTATTCTATTGTACGCGGATGACATTGTCCTACTAGCAGAAAACCAACTTGATTTGCACAGATTATTGAATGCTTTACATGACTGGTGCAATATAAACGATATGTTTATAAACAGGGATAAACGTAAAGTTGTCCATTTTCGTCCTGCTTCTATGCCACGATCTGATGTTATTTTTAAATGTGGTGTTAATGTTCTGCAAACTATAGGTACATATACTTATTTAGGAATTGTTTTGAGTGAATACCTTGACTTCAATGTTACTGCAAAATGTGTTGCTCAAAGTGCAAGTCGTGCATTGGGACTGGACTGCTCATTGCTAAATGTAAGTTAGTTGGGGTGTACCATATAATGTTTTCTCCAAATTGTATGACTCTGTTGTCTGGCCTGTGATTGCTTATGGTGCCCCGGTTTGGGGATATAAAACGTTTTCATGCATTAATGCAATCCAAAATCGTGCCATGCGTTTCTTTCTTGGTGTTGGGAAATATTCTCCCAATGCAGCTGTCCCCGGGGAAATGGGTTGGCACCCGCCAGTTGTGCGACAATGGAAGCACATATCTGGGTTTTGGGCACGCTTAGCTAATACCGACAATTCCAGATTAAATAAGCGAGTTGCACTATGGGCGAATGCTAAATCTACAAACTGGTTTTATTATGTCAGGAGACAGTTTGCAGACATTACTTTGATGGATTACTGTAACCTATCTATACCTATGCATAAGAACAATTTAGTAGATAGTGTGGAAAATGCGGTAATGGAGAAATATGACACTGACTGGTCCACCTCTATTAACAGTGTGATCGGTGTTTCTGGACGTGTTGGCAATAAGCTTAGAACCTACTGTAAATTTAAATTTCAAACAGAAGTATATTGTAAAATGATTTTTCCCACACGTCACAGATCAGCATTATGTAAATTTAGATATGGATTTGCTCCATTACGTATAGAAACCGGAAGGTATGAGAATTTACCACTTGATGAACGTAAGTGCCCTATCTGTACTGTATTAGAAGATGAAAGCCATGTATTATTAGAATGTTCACTGTATGATGATTTGAGAGCTGTTGACTTAGAGAAAGCCTCATTATATGAAAATGACTTTCGGAACAAACCTGTATCCGACCAGCTTAGAATTATTTTTACTACTATATCTCTGATTAGAATTGTTGCCAACACCTGTTTTTATATTCTTCAAGGACGTTCCTTTTATTTATGTAAATAATGTATCCATTTCATTTATTGAGTGTGTGTCTCTTATCCATTCCGAGAAACAGCTGCTAATTAGTTCAACCGCGATTAAAAACATTTCTTAATTGCGCATTAGTGCTTTTTTTCATTTCAGTATTTCAAAATTTCCGGTTTTAATAAGTATTTAATTTTCAATTAGCGACTGTTCCTCGGTTTTAATATGTAAATATAATAATGTCAGTAGACTGTGATAGTTTAATTATCTGTGATTAGATTAGTCTCTTATAATTCTTTTATAATGAATGGTGTTGTACTTTAGCACGGTAATTTGTTGTGTATATTTTATGTATTGTACAACGATGAGACTGAAATAAATAATAAATCTATCATTTGATTTGTATTAAATGAGTTCTCTCGTAAAATAATGTTATTATTATTATTATTATTATTAATCCAATAGCTGAGGTTTAATAACTGTAATCCATCAGAGTAATAATAAAATAGTTGGGTCAGCGATACTCGTTAGCATGGTCAAGTAGCGTGTGTTTTTACGTTTATTTATCGCTACCGGTTGCCCATATGTTTAGTTTAATCATATGTTATTGCTTATTTATATACAATACAATTACAAATATAAACATGGTAAATATATAAGCAAACTGATACAACTGCAATGCTACGCTTATACTTGCACAGTGCACGAATACAATCTAGAAGCAAATAGGTTGGACAACATGTTTTACCAACATTAGCGAGCGCCCTCCCCAATAAACCAGATTGATGTTAACAAGATGACCGTAGCGATGTGTACTGTAATAACTATATTATTGTAGATGAAAATAAATGTTCAGGATTAGAAAGGACAAAAAAACAAAATAGAAAAAGTAAAATAACTAGAGAATCATTCTGTAACAGCTCTCTGGTTCTGCGCCATACGCACCATACCCCCAGCCAGTCAACCAGACCCACCCCAACCACCAAATAGAGAATCGGCTAGGAGAGAACAGCATATATGTACTTGCATTGTGTTAGTAGATAGTATGACGCTCAAAGCGTTTAGTGCTGTTGTTGAACATTTGGACTTGTTTGAAAATATATTCATTGTCGTCAGAAGTTTTATTTTCGAAACCAAACAATACTTGTTGTGTACTTAGCGGATGGCAAGTACGCGTATTTAGGAATAGCTGACGCCTCTGGATTACAAACAATGGACATCGAAAATAAATAGTAGTCTGCATCTTCCGTTTCGTTTAGTACACATGTGCAATTTGAATTGTCGCGTAGATGATTGTTAAATAAATCTGAATTCAGGTTGCTACAAGCATTTCTGATACGTGTATGATAGACCTGTTGACATCGGTCGCCGCATTTAAAATAAGACGGTACAGTTGGTGGTTTATATATTAGTTTAAGTTTCTCTTTAAAAGACGACAACGTATTAATATTACGCATATCAATATCAAGTTCGTTCCACAGTTTTATTGAGGATGGTATTACAGATTTGGAATACACTTCAGTTCGCCTTGCTAATGTAATAACGTTTCTATTATTTCTCAAGTTATATGGGTTTGTTAAATCTACAGTTTCTGGGAAGAGAGCATTTAAGTAACTTGGTACATTACCATTTTTTTGCTTATACACTAGAATTAATTTCTGCATTTTTCTGCGGTCAGAGAGTGATACCCAGCCTATTTCGCGTAGAAGTTTGTTGATGGAAACAGATCGTGTTAGTCCCGTAACTATTCTAGCAGCGTCGCATTGAAGTTTCTCTAATATTTCCTTTTCGTATAAGGTACAATTGTCCCAAACTATAGATGCATATTCTAAGATCGGTCGAAGATAAGAAATCGTCGCCTTAATTCTACACTGACGTAAGTAGCATTTTTCTTGTTTTGAGAAATAAGCGTTTAAAACTTGGAGTGTCAATAACTTTTTCGTAAAATTATAGATTTACTCGGGTTTTTTCTGTGGAGCTTTTAATTATGGTTATCTGCTTAATTATTATTTTTCATAAATATAACAAAAATAAAAACAAAAAATATTATAAGTCTTTTTAACACTTAAGTGCATTACTGATCAATTCCACACTGCCACATTGACATACGACGTTTTGGAATTCACAAATTATATTGAAATTTGACTTACGTCTGTGTGGAAATAAGACAGCATCATACCTGTTGATATAAAATTAACAAGAATAGTATTGAAAATGAACTTTATTGAAAATAAATCTAGTAACACCAGAAGAAATATGGAAAAAAACCAACTCTTAGAAACATCATACTATAATTCATGTACAGCCACAATGTCTCTTTTTTCTCACTGGTCATCACAGGTACTTTGTTAATTGCTCGTGCAATAGGTAGGAATTGACAAGGTCCGCTCGCACGCGTAGTTCTGTTTACGATGGTTGCCTGTCTGAATCCAGTATCAGCAAAAGCCAGTTTAAACTCTACAAGGAATGGCTGCGACTTTGTGTACTTCAGGCACTTTACTTTTGTAAATTAATATTAGGCCCAAAATAGACTTCTGGTAGTCATGAAAGTTATGTTTTTGCATCTGGATGATACAAAATGGATTTCTCCGACGTGTCCTCTTAATAACCCGTACAAGTGATAGTGGACTATATATTTCAGCAAGCCGTAATGTTTTCTCAATACCGCTATGAATGTTGTCAACCTCCTGTATGCTAGAATGACCTGGGCAGCAGATCTTCTGAACGATTGTATCTACATTATAGTCGATCATGAACCTTTTCAATGCATAGCACATTATTGAGTTCTTATTCTGAGGTACACAAGAGTCTGACCACAGTATAAATGATTTTACTGCAGTGTGTTTCCCTTTGATATCTCTCAGTATAGTCACAATCGCACTAGCTATTTCATTAGCACCCCTTCCACATACTGCTTCGTTCCAAATGGCATTATATGCAGCACCATCGATTGAACAGTGTGCCGTTAAGTTGAATGTACTGAGCTTTCGTTTATAGAAAAAGTTGCTAACATTTGCTTTTGGTAATACTATTACATTTTCGAGGTCAAAACAAACTATAGCCTGCGTTTTATCACTGCGATCGTTGTCCCGTTCAGTTTTTGTCTGTGTCTTGTTTGCTTCATGTGCATTGTATTTCTGTTGTAATTCACTGTCTATCACGTTTGTATTTCTATTGAAATTTTTTATTTCCTCACACAAATCACACCTGTCCTTTTTTGGAATATGGAAACCAATCTGATATTCTTCTTTAAATATCTTTCTATACATGCTTTTTTCCAATGGATCCACATTACTGTCATGGTACTTTGTAACATACTTATCATACATTTCTCCAATAGATAGACCTGGTTCTAAATATTCATTTTTGGTTGAAGAGCGACAGTAGTGTGACGGTATCCGAGGAAAGGAGTCTATGTGAGCGTGAATGACGTTAATATCCTCTTCTTTAGTCATTCGTTTTGTGGTTCTACCTCTCATATCAGTATACTGATTCCCATCACCTTTCTCTAACTTTTCATAGAATTTGCGGATACGTTTGTCAGAGACTTGCAGGACTGACAGATAGAAGTCCTTACAGACTTGCACCTTTTCTGATTCTCTTAAAAAGAAATATCTGTACTTAAACTTCCTTCTACTGTTAGCTTTCTTACTAGAATGTATCAACTTTTCAGTTGTTTGAGAAAAATAAGAATACTTTTCGCTATCAGAAAAGGACCAAAAGCTTCTACTTATGCTGCCAATTTCATCTCTGTTGAACAAATGACCACATTTTCTACGTCATTTACCCTGGCAATCTTTTGTTAATTTCATGACTTTCTTAGGAATCAGTTTGCCTCTTGAACTCGTGTACACCTCGCCAGCCTGACGTTTTCGTTTTCTGACTTCTATTTGCCAGGATAATGGATCTTTGACCCGTTTCCTTCCACGCTGTATTTGAAAATTTAGCATTTCATCACTTTCATTTCTAACCTTTTCATTTTCATTGACCAAACTTTGTTCAGGAACTTTCTCACTGTTTGTTTCATTCTCAGACATCACCTCTGAATTGCTAACAACGTCCACAGTCATGCTATTTATGCCGATATCACTGGCTTGAATCATTGCATTAGAATCCTTTTCTAAATACACATCCAGCACATCTATTTCACTGTTTTGTTCATAATGTATTATATTCACTGCAGCTGTATTGCTGACAGTAGCTTCACAACAACACGTATCACTGTTATTCACAATGTTATTATTGTTATTGTCTTTGTCTAGATCTTTATTATTGCCAATTGTGTCTCTTGTTATGTTCCTCTCTTTGTGTATCTTCATTTGGAATGATATGTAACTATTTTTGTACATAAATGTATCTATATTCCTTTCATTTCTGTCTAGATTCATGTAGACGTCAACGTTGCTATCGGATACCATCCAAATATTTTCATGTTGAAATGGTATTTCACATTCAAGTTCCTCAACAAATGAATTTGATAGAGTTTTTAGGGTCGTAAGATTTGGTGCCCCAAACAAAAAGCACAAACTAGAAATTGGCCAATCACTAAGCTCAAGCCAAACTAAAGACTTAAAATTGGCTCTGGTAAATACCCAGTCTGTTTCCGGAATGTTACATGTAAACGTCGTACATGGCAAAATCAGTTCTTCGATCTTTGTGGAATGACATAAAATGGACTGTAAATTTTCTTTCGATACTTGCACTGGATACCCAAAACCTCATTCCACAGAACTGATGTATATTTGATTATTTCCCAAAACCTATCTCATTCCACAGAACCGATGTATATTTGATTATTTCCCAAAACCTATCTCATTCCACAGAACCGATGTATATTTGATTATTTCCCAAAACCTATCTCATTCCACAGAACTGATGTATATTTGATTATTTCCCAAAACCTATCTCATTCCACAGAACTGATGTATATTTGATTATTTCCCAAAACCTATCTCATTCCACAGAACTGATGTATATTTGATTATTTCCCAAAACCTATCTCATTCCACAGAACTGATGTATATTTGATTATTTCCCAAAACCTATCTCACATTCCACAGAACCGATGTATATTTGATTATTTCCCAAAACCTATCTCATTCATTCCACAGAACCGATGTATATTTGATTATTTCCCAAAACCTATCTCATTCATTCCACAGAACCGATGTATATTTGATTATTTCCCAAAACCTATCTCATTACATTCCACAGAACCGATGTATATTTGATTATTTCCCAAAACCTATCTCATTCCACAGAACCGATGTATATTTGATTATTTCCCAAAACCTATCTCATTCCACAGAACTGATGTATATTTGATTATTTCCCAAAACCTATCTCATTCCACAGAACTGATGTATATTTGATTATTTCCCAAAACCTATCTCATTCCACAGAACTGATGTATATTTGATTATTTCCCAAAACCTATCTCATTCCACAGCACTGATGTATATTTGATTATTTCCCAAAACCTATCTCATTCCACAGAACCGATGTATATTTGATTATTTCCCAAAACCTATCTCATTCCACAGAACTGATGTATATTTGATTATTTCCCAAAACCTATCTCATTCCACAGAACTGATGTATATTTGATTATTTCCCAAAACCTATCTCATTCCACAGAACCGATGTATATTTGATTATTTCCCAAAACCTATCTCATTCCACAGAACTGATGTATATTTGATTATTTCCCAAAACCTATCTCATTCCACAGAACTGATGTATATTTGATTATTTCCCAAAACCTATCTCATTCCACAGAACTGATGTATATTTGATTATTTCCCAAAATCGTCTGCACACTCTGCTAACATTTGTCAACAGTTCAAGAATTGGAATGTACCAGAATATCTCAACTAGCAAATCATTTGGAAGGTCGGTCAAAACACTACGGAAATAAATAAAGGAAATGGTTATAAAATCTGGTAATTAAAACTTTTAGTGGAGCATTCTACGATTGTCTTAACCCCAAATGAAGTTCACCAGCTTTTGAAAATATATAGGTAGGATGGTAGCACTGCTATTAAAGTATGTGACCTCAACATACCGTCTGTATTTGACTTCAAGACACACGAACTGACAGTATTGCCTCCATGCACAGTCACATAGTCACATAGCACATTACATTTGTTTACATAGGGCATACACTGTCTTTCTCTCACAAACTATTGGCTTAGATAACTAATTTAAACTCAAATATTGAAGTTTATAATTAATTCAACGTATTGAGTCCAGTTACCAGCAGTGAAAGCCGAATTGCAATGTGAAATTTAAGTTCAGTGTATCCGAAACGTGTATGTGTCCGAAACATGTATTGTAGGAAATGACGCCAAAGTATACAATCAAAAGCATTATTGTATCCAATTTCCATTCTCGTGATGAATATGTATAAAAATAAACATAATAAAGTATTTATACTTACATATTTGTACATATTATTGTGATAATTGTGATATTCAGATTGACAAAATACAAACATGTACCATTCTAAGTCAGATCAATGCCATGTTTGTCTTGTGTTGTTGAATTTGATTGGTTCATCTGTTACGGCGTTGTGGAAATAATATTAAGCCATTTACACGAACTTACGTCTTTGTGGAATTGAAGTTTAGCCTACTTAGAACAACTACACAAGGACATATATCTCACCATCATGTAGAGCTCGACGAGACGATTACGATACCAAACACTCAAAATTTCCAAAAATTTACTTACGTCCCTATGGAATTAAGGCGACGAAATGTATACTTGATTTAACGTTTGGCGTTTTAATTTAAATTTTAGAATTCTCATAGATCCTAAAACTTTGCTGGCAGAAGCTGTAATGTTAGTTATATGGTCGTGCCACGTACCGTTGTCGCTAAATGTAACTCCAAGATGTTTATGATGACTGACGAGGTTTAGTTGCGTATTTTCAAAGATTAAAATCGGTTGATTTGCATTAACTAAAGATAAGAACAAAACTTCTGAAAATAATAGCAGACGATTATACATATTACATAAAATCATAATCTTACATGGATAACAATGTGTCATATATATAAATAAATAAATGTATTTATATAATACATTTCTATTTATATATGACAATAATTTATTCGTGTAAATAGATTGTTTGTTTTTTCTATCTTTTGCACAACATGTATTAGTTAAGTAACATATAAGAAATAACATATAAGAAATCATACGATCTGGAAAATCAAATAACATTTTGACTTAAAAAGCAACACATCATTACATGTAAATATATTAACCCGCAACAACCCAACACCACAGATAATACAATAAAGAGATACAGCCCACTCCACTTGAGACAACTGTTAATGGGTAACGTTGATAGTAAAACAGGGCATTCAATATAGAGTAACTGGAACGTTCATAGATCATAAATAAAGCAAAGGCAATTAGGTACAGCTCATATTATGTAACCTCATTCGCGTTAGTAGGCCTACATATTAATGTAATCGTTCGTTGTACCCCTTCCCTTGTACATCTACAATGTATAATCGTGACGGGTATACACTGAACTCTATACATTGTTATTTATTTATTGGCTAACCATGCATTGAAATAAGGCTATGTATTGAAGATTTTGTCAGCGATAATATCATTTGATATAAAATATAGTGTACAAAGTGTGAGTGATAAAAAATAAGTAAATCAACTATCTGAATGGATACATTTTTTGGACAAAGTTCTAATTACTTTTGATCGACAAAGTAGTGAATTATTAATACATTTATGTCTAGTGGTTACTTTGGGTATGTATGCAAAATAATACAGAAATCTAACATATTGTTTGGCAACATTAAACTGAGACTAATTAATATCCGCCAAAGTCTTCGTGAGTTTCCGTGAACTACGACCAGGACATACGTTAGGGTTTTACCGTTAATATTTGAATCAAGTAAGTGTACAATAATCTAAAGCTCACATTTTACTTCGGAAATCGATTATTAACGAAGTAAGTTCACGGAATATGCAAATGTCTCAGTTTAATGTTGCCAAACAATACATATGGAGAAGAAATGTCACATGAAACTATGCGTGTACATAACATTACATAAACGGATTAAACTTAGTGACGGTACTTCGAACAATATAACAACTTAACGGTAAGATTCATTGTTCTGATGTTTGTATAATGTGATTGACGGTCATACAATAGCAATAGCGTAGTGTATACATTGATATGTATACATATAGGAACTGGTTAAAAGTAGGTTGACCAAAGTGTAAACAAGAGATTGACATATACATGGCAGTTCAAATGACATTCCACAATACATGTACTTAAACTGTGGTTTCTATGGTCATCTGGTGAAACTGGAATGGGCTGGCACCACTCGTGACCGGATCTTCTCAATATCGATCGTGTCCCCGATGCATACTTGAATACCCGATTCGCTGCCCAAGGTTGGCAGCAGATCGTAGACCTTACAACCGGCAATCCATGTCTTTGAGAGCTTATGTTCTCTCTTTAGTGCTCTAGCTTCATAAGCCAGCTTCGAACTGAACGGAGTCAAATTTTCCTGCACAAACAGTGTATCTCCAAGTGATTTACTTGCTGAATAAACTCGTTGCCTTGCCTTTGAGTTTGTAAATTTCACAATCACTGGTCTATTGTACATGTCTTTGGGACGGTCTTTGCGGTGGCACTTATCAATAACCGCACCTGTTAGTTCGATGCCACATTTATTTATGTGTGTAAGAAGTTTGGCTTCGATATTCTCAGTCGATGTACCGTCATCACCAGGAGTCCCTGTAATATCTAAGACACCTGCGGCGTCCATATTGGCCCAATTCGTCTAGAGAAAGAAAAGTGCTGCTGAGTGAGGCTTTGAGTTCCGCATTCTCTTTCCTCAAGTTCTCCATTTCTGTCTTCATTTCTGATGTTTCACTTTTTACTAGTAATTTCATTTCCTTGATTAGATCAGTTTTGAGTTCCTTAATGAGATCAGGTTTCAAAAGAGTTGCTATTGTATGGGCCAGTTCTTGGATAATTTCAGGTGTAACAGTCGCCATTTTGTTATCGGTTTCTATATCACTGTCTGAATCGCATGTGAAATAATTGTTATCACTGTCAAAGTCACTCAATAAACATTTGTACTTTTTTATTTTGAAGACCACACTGATTAGTTGGTGAAGATTTGGTTCGCTCACGTTTTATGCGCTTTTTATTTGTCTGTGGCATGGGCAGTTAGCATGTGAGTGGGGTAACCACCTGTAGTTCAAACAGTTTAGTATACAATGTTTGTTTTTATACAATATCAATCAGTAATTACTTCACTGCATAACACTATATAGCATTTTAGTGTCTGTCTGGGTTTATCCTCACATCCATAATGACTTTAAAGCATTTTAATTATGTTTTTTCACATAGCGACAAAGTTGCGCCATTTTGTTGTTCACAACCGGAAGTAGTATATTGCCCATATGAGCGACGCCTCCTGAAGAGATTAGTTATTTTAGATTTTGGAGGATAGTGCATGATACAGACAGAGACCCATTCCAGAATCTCCTCTGGTTCTTTTACGTGCACGGTGTAAAGCACCGACACGAGACCTCGGTTTAACGTCCCATCTGAAAGACTGTTAATTTTGTTAGGGTCAGACGGGGGATCGAACCTGTGTCAAGTAGCCATACATACTGTCGCTTTTAAATAACCTATATCATAATCCAGTAAGAGAGTAGGAGCGTGTTGTTGATTGATGACAAACTATCTATAAATCATAAATCTCTGTAGGTCAAGCATTAAGCATAAAAATAAAATAAACACAAACACTGACATCTCACCCGTTGTTGTTTGATGACAAACTATTTATAAATCTGTGTAGGTCAAGCATTAAGCATAAATATAAAATAAACACAAACACTGACATCTCACCCGTTGTTGATTGATGACAAACTATTTATAAATCTTTGTAGGTCAAGCATTAAAGCGACACTACATCGGCGAAAACTCAAATGTCCGCAGAATGTAATTTGCTATTATATGATATAATTACCCCCCCCCAAATAGTTTCCCCCCACGTATTTCAACAAATAAACAAATGTCGTATACGTGGTTTGTTGACATAATAAAATAATGTAAATAGGGTCGACATTCATGCGTAATACACCGCGTTTATCCTAAATAACACGAGGTATGGTACATATTACCGTGATATCTCACATGAGTACCTATGCATAGTTATGTGTAGACTAATCTTAGTTAAATTATCTCTAATCGAAAGTATCGCGTGCTTAGTATTGACTCCAATGACAAACAAATCGAGCTAAAATAAATGTGTATAAACTAATTCAGGAGCGCGTATGACCGTTATATCAAATCCTACTTTCACTTTTGAAAGTTTGTATACCACCAAAACACTGGTTATTCATTCAATGTTAGTGTTCGAATGTATTCAGAAGAATGTGTAGTAGCTATGCATCTATACGTGAAAAAAATGCATTTTATTTGCTTTTTGCGATGTAATGTCGCTTTAAGCATAAATATAAAATAAACACAAACACTGACATCTCACCCGTTGTTGATTGATGACAAACTATTTATAAATCTTTGTAAATCAAGCATACACGTGTGACAAGGATGAAAGCATATAGTATGTAAGAATATAAACTTTTCTTCAACCGATATTTACTTATTACCTAAAGCATGTTTAGAACTTTAACACATTTTAAGAAAATATATACTGTGTTACACATTTGAGCTAAAACGAACCTTCAATTAACTGCATACACTTCAATTTAAGTCAAATCGAGTGCTTGGTGCAAAACTAGTGTAACCACATGGATACAGTGAAGGGGTTGCGGTCGTTTTGCACTAATCCCTTGAATTATACTTTTAGGATGTTTTGAGATTATCCTCCAATATAATCAACATTATTAATATATTAAACATTTAAAAGCTCCAATTAGTAAGCACACTTATAATAATACCGTATATATATATAACATAATACATAACATAATATTATATGTATTTGGCTATAAACATTATATTATGTTTTATGCTTTAATAAACGATTGTATTGTATTGTATATAGTAGATAGATAGATACTTTTATTTCCTCCATTGCTGAAGAGCATAACATATTTACAAATCATATTAATATATATGTACAAACAGTATAATATCAATGCACAAATAACAGGGTTAAGTGTCAGTTGAGTAATCGCAGCACATATAACCTTGTATTTAGTCAATTGACCTCGACTATGGACGAATACATAATTAGCAATATATAACAGTTATGATGTCCGAACATAACAATGTGCACCAGTAAAACATAGAATCAGTTTGCTTTCAACTACCCGGAAAACATTCTACATATTAGCTTCAATAGCAACAAGTTCCTTGGAACAAGATTATCATCTACCTGTAATGCTAACGATAGTAATGCATTGCACTGGTCCATTGGTGATAAATGCATGAATTCTATATAATCTTTAGTACTAACAATGTCAGCTAAAATGTTCAACAATTTACACCTTATGTGATCAATTGCATGGCAATAACACATTATATGTTCAACATTGTTGACAGCCAATAGTGAGCATTTGTAACATGTACTTAAGAATTGTCTCGATACCAATTGACCCAAGACTGACGCCGCTATTTTACACAGGGGAAGTAACTCATGCCTCATTCTACACGCCGACCAGAGTACACATGGGCTGTCCGATTTAATAATGTGTGGTATGGTTAATTGTGCTTGAATTCTGACGAACCGTTCTTGCTTGTTAGCTGCTGATACACTCTTCTTGAGTACACTTTTCCAAGTTAATTTTGCAGGGAAATATCCCGTTGTGATATAACATTCAAGGAAATGTAACAACCTGTACTTTCCAAGCAACCTATATACATGTATATCCTGCATGCATCCCGAATACTGTCTATCATGATTAATATATCGTACTAGTCTATGTGTAAATAGTTGCTTGGCTAATAGATTGCATGGTAATCTACACAATTGACCAAAGAAAATTAGTTTTCGCAAATCAACGATTCCTTCAATGCAGTCGATGTTGAGCGTACACAATGCATAGTCAGTGTTCGTATATTTATTGAAGCCTTGTGTTAATTTCACACAGAAACGGTGAGCTGTTTCTAACCTAGATAAGTCGGGTTTGCATGTCATGTTCCATAGTTCGCATCCATATAAGGCCTTAGGTAGCACTATAGATGAGTAAATAATTTTCATCGACAATGGATTCAATGTTGATGGATGAAGCCCACTGTTCAATACACTCAGCAGGGTCCCACGTACTTTAACAGCGGCATTATGCATCATCTTGCTCGCCGACATGTACTTATCGCATACTATTCCCAGATGGGTGTACTCATGTGCCTCTTCGATACACTGTTTACCAATAACCCAACGTCTTTGCCTAGAGTCATGCTTTTCACCGGCATTGAACACAATAACTGCACATTTGTTAATGTTATATACAAACCGCCATCTGCACGAGTATCTGTAGCATATATCAAGCATTCGATCAAGTCCAGATTTAGACAAAGAAATTAATATCATATCATCAGCAACTGTTGGTGACGACACATTGTTATTAAAGATACAATATCCCATGCCACTGTTCTCAAGCTCTAATATTAAACCATTTATGAAGAGGAGGTACAAATGAGGCGAACTTTTACCTCCCTGTCTGGTTCCTTGGTGTACACTGAATGCTTCTGAGTATAGGCCTTGGTGTCGCACACGACTTGACACATTTTTATATAAATTATTGAAGGCTATAAATGAAGTCTCATCTACTGTGTTCTTCAGTTTATATAACAGACCAGAAGTCCACACTCTGTCAAACGCTTGTCGGCCATCCAAGAAGCAGATGTAGAGTTTGGAATGTTGTTCCCTCGCATATAATATACTCTCCCGAACTACGAATGACGTCATCAAGC
>CM026386.1:21496102-21529914 GCA_014843695.1 Archivesica marissinica | reverse complement strand
GTACTCTGTATCTTCATCCATTTCTCTAAGCTAATTATATGGATGTTCTCGTGATTTATTTTCGTTCTCCGTAAATTTCGTTTGCTTATTTACCATATAACATGTTTGCCAAGTATTCAACTATTCTTCTTGGGGATGGCATTACTAATAACAAAGTTTACTAATGTTGTTAGAACTTGTAGTTTACTAATGTTGTTAGAACTTGTAGTTTACTAATGTTGTTAGAACTTGTAGTTTACTAATGTTGTTAGAACTTGTAGTTTACTAATGTTGTTAGAACTTGTAGTTTACTAATGTTGTTAGAACTTGTAGTTTACTAATGTTGTTAGAACTTGTAGTTTACTAATGTTGTTAGAACTTGTAGTTTACTAATGTTGTTAGAACTTGTAGTTTACTAATGTTGTTAGAACTTGTAGTTTACTAATGATGTTAGAACTTGTAGTTTACTAATGTTGTTAGAACTTGTAGTTTACTAATGTTGTTAGAACTTGTAGTTTACTAATGAAGTTAGAACTTGTTACTAATGTTGTTAGAACTTGTAGTTTACTAATGTTGTTAGAACTTGTAGTTTACTAATGTTGTTAGAACTTGTAGTTTACTAATGAAGTTAGAACTTGTTACTAATGTTGTTAGAACTTGTAGTTTACTAATGAAGTTAGAACTTGTTACTAATGTTGTTAGAACTTGTAGTTTACTAATGTTGTTAGAACTTGTAGTTTACTAATGATGTTAGAACTTGTAGTTTACTAATGTTGTTAGAACTTGTAGTTTACTAATGTTGTTAGAACGTGTTACCCATTTTGCTGTTTCTTTGCTTTGTCATGATTATGAAGAAGAAGAATCGTATATTAAGACACATTTATGTATTATGCATGTAATGTAAATGTCCAGTAGCAAATTTTACCATATAGCATGTTTGCCAAGTATTCAAATATTTGTCTTGGTTTAAACATATTTATTCGACATTATATAACATAAGTTACTACAAATAAGTATGTACACAACAAATACAAGTGGATTGAAATGAAAGCTAAAAGCTTATTGGATTTCTCTATCGCCATTTGTCTTGGCTTTTTTCTTTGCTTTGTCATGATTACGTATGTAATGCAAATGTGAAATAGCAAATAAACACAGACGGATCTGTAGCCCAGTGGTAAAACGCTGGACTGGTAATCCAGGGATCGCAGGTTCGATCCCCCGCCTGACCCTAATAAAATTAACAGTCTTTCAGACGGGACGTTAAACCGAGGTCTCGTGTCGGTGCTGTACACCGTGCACGTAAAAGAACCAGAGGAGACGCTGGAATGGGTATCTGTCTGTATCATTGCACTATCCTCCCAAATCTAAAATTACTAATCTCTTCAGGAGGCGTCGCTCATATGGGCAACCGGTAGCGACGATAAATAAACGTAAAACACACAAACACAGATAAACTATGATTAAACTAGCAAAAATACCGGAACCTTCTATGCAACCAGAAAGGGAAGAGAAAAACGTCATGTTATAAAAATGCCGAGCCTCCACTGGTTTAAGCAAAGGTAATTAACCGTAAAGTCTTTTGTTTGATAATATTTTAAATATTTTATTGCTCTATATATACATGTATATAACAATCGCAATCGTTGTACAAATAGAAATTTAGCAAATGGGTTGGGTCTCTGTGTGTTTTACATTTATTTATCGTCGCTACCGGTTACCCATACGAGCGACGCCTCCTGAAGAGATTAGTCATTTTAGATTTTTGGATGATAGTGCAATGATACAGACAGAGACCCATTCCAGAGTATCCTCTGGTTCTTTTACGTGCACGATGTAAAGCACCGACACGAGACCTATATTACATTGCTGTTGTTGCTTGTTCTGATATGGCTTTCATAGCATTTGTTTTATTAAAATGATTCGTAGGTATTTATTATTATTTATTATTTCTATTTTTTCACAGACGGATCTGTAGTCCCGTAGTAACACACTGGACTGGTAATCCAGGGATCGCAGGTTCGATCCCCTGTCTGACCCTACTCAAATTAACAGTCTTTCAGAAGGGACTTTGTACCGAGGTCTCGTGTCGGTGCTTTACATCGTGCACGTAAACGAACCATAGAAGACTCTGGAATGGGTCTCTGTCTGTATCATTGCACTATCCTCCAACAATCTAAAATGACTAATCTCTTCAGGAGGCGTCGCTCATATGGGCAACCGGTAGCGACGATAAATAAACGTAATCCACAAATACACACTATTTTTCGTTTTTATATTTGAATGTGTATTGGATGTGCCTACCCTCGCTAAATATGACAATTTTGGTTTATGTGGTGCGTAGTGTGTTAGCTTCCAAATGTCACATTAGCTAGCATATGTGTTTAATGCATTTGCATACAGGTGCTTAGTCATCTGTGCGTCACGGCGCTTCACGATCAAATTGGTTACTTATATATTATTTCATTTTAGCATAGTCTACGTAAATATTCCATTCCAATTACAACACATGAGTGTTTGCTTGTTTACCACTTAAAGCGACACTATATCAGTGAAAACGCAAATTGATACAGAATTTCCTATTATATGGTATAATTTCACCCCAAATATTTGCCTTACAAACTGAGTATTTCAACTAATAAACAAGCGTCGTATACGCGGTTTGGTGACATAACTAAATAATGTAAACAGGGTCGACATACATGCGTAATTCAAACTGTGTATCCCGAATAACGAGATTTAGGGCACAGCTTTAGCGTTATATCTCACATGTGTGCATATGCATATTTATTTGTAGTCTAATCTTAGTTAAATTTATTATCTCTAAGCGTTCTATATATACAATGCAGAGAACAAAACAAATGAACACACGTGTATTAGTATGCATAGTATATACGACTTATTTCATTGTTGTGCACACGAATTGTCAATAAATGTTGAAGCCAATGGGTTGGGCCACGCGTTTTAATAACATTAGTTACGACCCTCCCCAAAATACTAGATTGTAACAAACAAATTGACTGAATATATGAGTTGTGCAAATACTAGAATTGATGATTACTAATATAAAAGGAAAATGAAGAAGACAATTAGCAAATATAGATAACAAGAATTTATAACAAAAAAACAAATCAACTAACAATACCAACAAAAAGGGATTAAGAAATGCAATTGATAACAGCTACTCCAATCAAGTGCCACATCATACAAAGTTCCCCAGCCAGCCACACCCGTCACCATCGTACAAAGTTCCCCAGCCAGCCACACCCGTCACCATCGTACAAAGTTCCACAGCCAGCCACACCAGTCACCATCGTACAAAGTTCCCCAGCCAGCCACACCCGTCACCATCGTACAAAGTTCCCCAGCCAGCCACACCCGTCACCATCGTACAAAGTTCCCAGCCAGCCACACCCGTCACCCCGTACAAAGTTCCCCAGCCAGCCACCCCGTCACCATCGTACAAGTCCCCAGCCAGCCACACCCGTCACCATCGTACAAAGTTCCCCAGCCAGCCACCCGTCACCATCGTACAAAGTTCCCCAGCCAGTCACATCGTTCAAGTTCCCCAGCCAGCCACACCCGTCACCATCGTACAAAGTTCCCCAGCCAGCCACACCCGTCACCATCGTACAAAGTTCCCAAGCCAGCCACACCCGTCACCATCGTACAAAGTTCCCCAGCCAGCCACACCCGTCACCATCGTACAAAGTTCCCAGCCAGCCACACCCGTCACCATCGTACAAGTTCCCCAGCAGCCCCCACCATCGTACAAAGTTCCCCAGCCACCACCACCCCATCGTACAAAGTTCCCCAGCCACACCCCCCCCATCTACAAGTTCCACCACACCGCCTCGACCCCGCACCCACCCGTACAAAGTTCCCCAGCCCCAACCGTACCATACAATTCCCCAGCCACACACCCGTCACCATCGTACAATTCAGAGCCCCCCGCACCATCGTACAAATTCCCCAGCCACCACACCCGCACCATCTACAAAGTTCCCCAGCCACACACCGTCACCATCGTACATTCCCCACCAGCCACACCCCACCTCGTACAAGTTCCCCAGCCCCACACCCGTCACTCGTACATCCCCAGCCAGCCACACCCTCACCATCGTAAATTCCCCAGCCGCCACACGTCACCATCGACAATTCCCACCACACCCTCACCATCACACATTCCCCAGCCAGCCAACCGTCACATCGTACAAATTCCCCAGCCAGCCACACCCCCACAACCCACCACCACACCCTCACCATCGTAAGTTCCCAGCCAGCCACACCACCATCGTACAAAGTCCCCAGCCACCACACCTCACCTCGTACAAAGTTCCCCAGCCACACCCCACCTCGTCAAAAGCCACACCCGTCACCACGTACAAGTTCCCCAGCCAGCCACACCCGTCACCATCGTACAAAGTTCCCCAGCCAGCCACACCCCTCACCATCGTACAGTTCCCCAGCCAGCCACACCCGTCACCATCGTACAAAGCCCAGCCACACCCGTCACCATCGTACAAGTTCCCCAGCCAGCCACACCCGTCACCATCGTACAAAGTTCCCCAGCCACACACCCGTCACCATCGTACAAAGTTCCCCAGCAGCACACCCGTCACCATCGTACAAAGTCCCCAGCCGCCACACCCGTCCCATCGTACAAAGTTCCCCAGCCAGCCACACCCGTCACCATCGTACAAAGTTCCCCAGCCACACCCGTCACCATCGTACAAAGTTCCCCAGCCAGCCACACCCGTCACCATCGTACAAAGTTCCCCAGCCAGCCACACCCGTCACCATCGTACAAAGTTCCCCAGCCAGCCACACCCGTCACCATCGTACAAAGTTCCCCAGCCAGCCACACCCGTCACCATCGTACAAAGTTCCCCAGCCAGCCACACCCGTCACCATCGTACAAAGTTCCCCAGCCAGCCACACCCATCACCACTCCCTGAAATAAAATCGTCGCTATCGGAGAACAGCCAAACTATATACACACATAAAATATACATATCATGTATTTATTGTTGAAAGAATTTGTATTAGCAATGCATTTATAGGTGAACAATGAATTTGTTGGGCTTTTTGCAATGTTATGTCGCTTTCAATGTGTGTGATTTTAAAAAAAATATGTTCAGTATGTGTTTATCTATGGTCTTCTCTCATCCTGGTTTATGCTATATACAATTACAGTCTACATCCGTTATGTCAAAGTCGGCTATGTCGAATTCTCCGGTTATCTTGAAGTCGGATCAAAGTCCCGTTTCAGACACTATAATTATACATATAACTGGCTCCGTTTATAATCGAATTTCGTAAGGTCAAACATATTATGTTAACAATGTGACTCCATTCCTGATTTGGTGCCTCAGTCAGTGGTCTAGAGAATGTTAGAAAAGCGAAATATCATGTGTCATTATTTGAAGGCTCTCCGTGCGACTAATCTAGAGGACATAGAAAATGAATACAAACAATAACTATATAAATACATAGTATTAAATATTTTGGAATATTTTAGTTATTCAGTTTGTGTTATATAATAAAGATGTGATATATCTTTGATGGACTCCTTCGTATTTCGTTTTCATGTAATAATAATCATATAATGTAGGTGTGCATTTTCTATGTCCTCTAGTATATAATCTCAAACATACAGGCACACACGCGCGAGCACACACATATACACACACGCGCGCACGCGTACACGCTCACACTCGTACACACGCCACGCACGCACGTACCATCGCTCACATACGCACGCACGTACACACGTACATACGAACGCATATACCACCACACACGCGCATATTAACTGGAACGAGACACGTCTCGTATTCGGAAATAGTACACGATAGTATTTTATGTATTACATTCTGTTTCAGATACAGGTATAATACAATGGATAATACTACTGCATCTACAAACGTGATGTCCAGAAGCGATTCCAATCCAGAAGGCACAACTGAAGTGTGGACTACTACGACACGAGATACAACGATAGACCATAAGTCGGCATCTAGGTCATTGCAAGATCAAATGAATGACATCCAACTATTTGTCTGCCCTACGTTACTATTGGTTGGCATTGTTGGAAATGTTTGCGTCATTGTCACAGTATCACATGTCAAATTTCGCACCATGACGACACGATACATTTTGTGCGCATTGGCAATTTCTGATTCGCTATTGTTGTTAACAAGTCCTTTTAATCAGCCATTTTTTCGAAAAAGTGTGCAGAGTAGAGATGTAAGAGCGATTTCTACAATTGGATGTAAGACATTTTTTGTGATCTATCGTGTTGCAAAAACGTCGTCATCTTGGTGCATAGTGTTGATCGCAGTAGAGCGATTTATTGCAATACTATTTCCACTGAAAGCAAAAACATTAGTAACACGTCGAACAACGTTGTCTGCATTAGCTTCACTGTACACAGGTCTCATCCTTATGCATACCGTTAGATCATTTTCCACAGGCATTGTTAATGGCATTTGTAAACCTGATGCAGTAACAACAACTACAAAGAACATTCATAAAGTTTCCGTATTCTTTGCTGCAACGTTATATTCATTAGGCCCTGTTTCAATTCTTCTGACCATTACACCGGTTACTATCATTTCACTCATAAGAAGTCACCGCATACGTCAATCAATTTCACAAGGAACCAATGAACGATCGGCACGTGTTATTTCTCGTGCGTCGTTTATGTTGATTGGCGTAGTTGTGTCGTATATAATATGGGTTACACCAATCACAGTCACTGTGCTCCTCGCCGCCAGTACAGGTCAATCTATGTTTGCTTTTGTTGACAAAGAGATGGTTATTTTGCAAGGCGTAGCACTCACCTTTGAACAACTAAACCATTCGTGTAACTTCATAATCTACATCATGCTCTCAAAACAGTTTCGCAGCCGCTTTATAGATATGATTCATTGTGGATTGAGATTTAGATGTTGTTCAGAAAGAGCTGCAAGCTCGCTGGCCGTACCTTCAGTTAGCTCAAACCTCGAAATCAGAAGCATGACGACTGAACACAGTACTGACTCTATTCAAGAAGGGTGAATCTCTGGTCTTGAATCTCTAATATCATATCACTAATTAGTCTTTACAATTACCATTCTCACGTCGTCCAGGCAATTATCAAACCCACTATACTAGAGGACATAGAAAACGCACACTTCGGATAAGTGTGTTTTACATGAAAAACAATAACTATATAAATACATAGTTTTAAACATTTTGGAATCGTTTTAGTTGTTCAGTTTGTGTATTGTAATACAGATGTGATATATCGTTGATGGAATCCTTCGTATTTCGTTTTCATGTAATAATAATCATATAGCAAGTTTCAAGTTTCAAATTTATTGGCATAATCAGCAACTATATTAACTTTGGCCAATTACAATGATAGAAATATGGCAGACATCACAAAACATGTTACAGATATACATATATAAACAAATACAATACATTTAAGAAACAGTAGTAATTTTAAGAAACAGTAGTAATTTACAGAGTATTATTACGTAATTACATAGCTTCTTTGACGTATTTACAAACATTAATCAAATTTTTTTTTTTTTACATGACATGATAGATATAAATTTATTCATTGATGGCCATGCTATGTAGTCCAACTATTTCAATCCTATATCTCTGTATTTTTCACAACATAATATAAAATGGTATTCTGATTCAATTACATTTTGATTGCATAATTTACATAATCTATTGTTTCTAACAATACCATGTAATACAATACATTTCAAAACAGTGATGGAATTGAAAACTAAGATAATTGTTCATGATATTTTGTTTTCATATGTTAACTTTTGCATAAACTGTGTGTTCGACATAACTTTTGCATAAACTGTGTGTTCGACATAACTTTTGCATAAACTGTGTGTTCGACATAACTTTTGCATAAACTGTGTGTTCGACATAACTTTTGCATAAACTGTGTGTTCGACATAACTTTTGCATAAACTGTGTGTTCGACATAACTTTTGCATAAACTGTGTGTTCGACATAACTTTTGCATAAACTGTGTGTTCGACATAACTTTTGCATAAACTGTGTGTTCGACATAACTTTTGCATAAACTGTGTGTTCGACATAACTTTTGCATAAACTGTGTGTTCGACATAACTTTTGCATAAACTGTGTGTTCGACATAACTTTTGCATAAACTGTGTGTTCGACATAACTTTTGCATAAACTGTGTGTTCGACATAACTTTTGCATAAACTGTGTGTTCGACATAACTTTTGCATAAACTGTGTGTTCGACATAACTTTTGCATAAACTGTGTGTTCGACATAACTTTTGCATAAACTGTGTGTTCGACATAACTTTTGCATAAACTGTGTGTTCGACATAACTTTTGCATAAACTGTGTGTTCGACATAACTTTTGCATAAACTGTGTGTTCGACATAACTTTTGCATAAACTGTGTGTTCGACATAACTTTTGCATAAACTGTGTGTTCGACATAACTTTTGCATAAACTGTGTGTTCGACATAACTTTTGCATAACTGTGTTCGACATAACTTTGCATAAACTGTGTGTTCGACATAACTTTTGCATAAACTGTGTGTTCGACATAACTTTTGCATAAACTGTGTGTTCGACATAACTTTTGCATAAACTGTGTGTTCGACATAACTTTTGCATAAACTGTGTGTTCGACATAACTTTTGCATAAACTGTGTGTTCGACATAACTTTTGCATAAACTGTGTGTTCGACATAACTTTTGCATAAACTGTGTGTTCGACATAACTTTTGCATAAACTGTGTGTTCGACATAACTTTTGCATAAACTGTGTGTTCGACATAACTTTTGCATAAACTGTGTGTTCGACATAACTTTTGCATAAACTGTGTGTTCGACATAACTTTTGCATAAACTGTGTGTTCGACATAACTTTTGCATAAACTGTGTGTTCGACATAACTTTTGCATAAACTGTGTGTTCGACATAACTTTTGCATAAACTGTGTGTTCGACATAACTTTTGCATAAACTGTGTGTTCGACATAACTTTTGCATAAACTGTGTGTTCGACATAACTTTTGCATAAACTGTGTGTTCGACATAACTTTTGCATAAACTGTGTGTTCGACATAACTTTTGCATAAACTGTGTGTTCGACATAACTTTTGCATAAACTGTGTGTTCGACATAACTTTTGCATAAACTGTGTGTTCGACATAACTTTTGCATAAACTGTGTGTTCGACATAACTTTTGCATAAACTGTGTGTTCGACATAACTTTTGCATAAACTGTGTGTTCGACATAACTTTTGCATAAACTGTGTGTTCGACATAACTTTTGCATAAACTGTGTGTTCGACATAACTTTTGCATAAACTGTGTGTTGTTCGACATAACTTTTGCATAAACTGTGTGTTCGACATAACTTTTGCATAAACTGTGTGTTCGACATAACTTTTGCATAAACTGTGTGTTCGACATAACTTTTGCATAAACTGTGTGTTCGACATAACTTTTGCATAAACTGTGTGTTCGACATAACTTTTGCATAAACTGTGTGTTCGACATAACTTTTGCATAAACTGTGTGTTCGACATAACTTTTGCATAAACATAACTTTTGCATAAACTGTGTGTTCGACATAACTTTTAAACTGTGTGTTCGACATAACTTTGCATAAACTGACTGTGTGTTCGACATAACTTTTGCATAAACTGTGTGTTCGACATAACTTTTAAACTGTGTGTTCGACATAACTTTTGCATAAACTGTGTGTTCGACATAACTTTTGCATAAACTGTGTGTTCGACATAACTTTTGCATAAACTGTGTGTTCGACATAACTTTTGCATAAACTGTGTGTTCGACATAACTTTTGCATAAACTGTGTGTTCGACATAACTTTTGCATAAACTGTGTGTTCGACATAACTTTTGCATAAACTGTGTGTTCGACATAACTTTTGCATAAACTGTGTGTTCGACATAACTTTTGCATAAACTGTGTGTTCGACATAACTTTTGCATAAACTGTGTGTTCGACATAACTTTTGCATAAACTGTGTGTTCGACATAACTTTTGCATAAACTGTGTGTTCGACATAACTTTTGCATAAACTGTGTGTTCGACATAACTTTTGCATAAACTGTGTGTTCGACATAACTTTTGCATAAACTGTGTGTTCGACATAACTTTTGCATAAACTGTGTGTTCGACATAACTTTTGCATAAACTGTGTGTTCGACATAACTTTTGCATAAACTGTGTGTTCGACATAACTTTTGCATAAACTGTGTGTTCGACATAACGAGACTTTGGCTTAAATTCCCATCTGAAAGACTGTTCATATTTTTAATATTAGGGTCAGACGGGCGATCGAACCTGCGATACGTAGATCCACAGTCCAACCGCTGTACCACTGACCCATCTATATCCTCCGAAAATCTAAAACGACTAATTGTGTTCAGGAGGCGTCGCTCATATGGGCAACCGGTAAGGATGATACATAAAAGTAAAACACACACCCAAACAAGCAGGTTGCTGTTTCCTCTATCCTACATGTATGTACATATTATTTATACTTGACTATGTTTATTCAAAGAAATAAAAATGATTAAACTAAACAAGCTGTTTTGGAAACAAAGGCAGATTGAATGTGTTTACTGTCTAATTGCTATAATATATGTGTAACTGTTTTATGCAATAAGCTTATGGTGTTGTATAACAATGTAACCACTGATGGGTTCATTTCCAATGTTTGCAAAACAATTCGCCTGACTGTCCGATTAGCGCAGTTGTTAGAGCGCTCGCTTCTCGCAAATGCAACCCGGGTTCGATCCTCGGACCGGGAAGTATGTGAGACGGTACTGTGGTCGCCAGATCGGATAGGTGGGTATTCTCCGGGCACTTTCACCCGCGCCAACGAGAGTGATAAATATAAGTTGTTAAAACTTGCTTCGCAATCGTTGTAATATAAATAAAGTTTAAAGTTAAACATTTCGCCAAACGTACAATTGACTTGCCTGATGACAGATCGTGCTTCTTTATATAAAAATGTTGGCAATTCCTTTCGGAGGTTGGTGCATCAAATACTGGTTAACCGCAGGAGCCTGCCCATGAAAGATGTAGTTAGGTAAACTGCGCGTCGCTCAAATGGGGAACCGGTAGAGACGTTAAATAAAACATAAATAAATAAAAATAAAGAGACGTCAGCTTTCCAGTGATACCAAATTTGACAGCGGAAAAATAAAGATCTAGAATTTATATTTATTCTGACTTCGTTTCTAAGTATATTCCAGAACAGTATACACCTGATAATGCGGCGTGAAATATGCGCTGGATCATCACCTAAAATAATGCAGTTATTACACCTAAAATAATGCAGTTATTACACCTAATATAATCCAGTTATTACACCTAAAATAATCCGGTTATTACACCTAAAATAATGCGGTTATTACACCTAAACTAATCCAGTTATTACACCTAAAATAATCCGGTTATTACACCTAAAATAATGCAGTTATTACAGTCCCAGTTAAAGTATATATCACTATTACTATGAACGTAATACAGAGTAATTACATACACAATACAATTCTAACATGTTGTTTATTTATCGTCGCTACCGGTTGCCCATATGAGCGATGCCTCCTGAAGAGATTAGTTATTTTAGATTTTGGAGGATAGTGCATGATACAGACAGAGACCCATTCCAGAATCTCCTCTGGTTCTTTTACGTGCACGATGTAAAGCACCGACACGAGACCTCGGTTTAACGTCCCATCTGAAAGACTGTTAATTTTATTAGGGTCAGACGGGGGATCGAACCTGCGATCCCTGGATTACCAGTCCAGCGTGTTACCACTGGACTACATATCCGTCACTAACATGTTGCGTTTCTTTCGTGTTTAAGTATACAATGTATGCATGAATAGTTTCGTAGTTTTTGGTCAAACTGCCTTAAATGATAAACGATATAATATATGCATGTATATACTATTTTTTTATATTGTCGCATAGAAACAACATAATAAATATTTATTATGGAAAGCGAACATTCTTGTTCAAATAAAAAAGTTGTCAATGGATATAAGTCATATATCCGTTTTCTGCTGGGATCTATTGATTTTGCTGGGATCTATTGATATTGATGGGATCTATTGATATTGATGGGATCTATTGATCTTGCTGGGATCTGTTGAGCTTGATGGGATCTATTGAGCTTGCTGGGATCTGTTGAGATTGGTGGGATCTATTGATCTTGCTGGGATCTATTGAGATTGCTGGGATATATTGAGTTTGCTGGGATCTATTGATATCGGTGGGATCTATTGATCTTGCTGGGATCTATTGAGATTGCTGGGATATGTTGAGCTTGTTTGGATCTATTGAGTGTGGTGGGATATATTGAGTTTGGTGGGATCTATTGAGTTTGGTGGGATCTATTGAGATTGGTGGGATCTATTGATCTTGCTGGGATCTATTGAGATTGCTGGGATATGTTGAGCTTGTTTGGATCTATTGAGTGTGGTGGGATATATTGAGTGTGGTGGGATCTATTGAGATTGGTGGGATCTATTGAGATTGGTGGGATATATTAAAATTGGTGGGATCTATTGAGATTGGTGGGATCTATTGAGCTTGCTTTGGTCTATTGAGATTGGTGGGATCTATTGAGATTGGTGGGATCTATTGAGATTGGTGGGATCTGTTGAGCTTGGTGGGATATATTGAGATTGGTGGGATCTATTGAGATTGGTGGGATCTATTAAGATTGGTGGGATCGATTGAGTTTGGTGGGATCTATTGAGATTGGTGGGATCTATTGAGATTGGTGGGATCTATTGGTTTAAACATATTTATTCGTCATAATATACACACTATACATATACATAAGTTACACAAATATATTTGCAATGACTAGTGGATGGAATTGGAAGCTATAATAGCTTATTGAAATTCTCTCCACGATGGTGGGATCTATTGAGATTGGTGGGATCTATTGAGTTTGGTGGGATCTATTGAGATTGGTGGGATATATTGAGCTTGGTGGGATCTATTGAGTTTGGTGGGATCTATTGAGATTGGTGGGTCTATTGGGATTGGTGGGATCTATTGGGATTGGTGGGATCTCTTGAGCTTGCTTGGATCTATTGAGTTTGGTGGTATCTATTGAGTTTGGTTGGATCTATTGAGATTGGTGGGATCTATTGAGCTTGGTGGGATATATTGAGATTGGTGAAATCTGTTGAGTTTGGTGGGATCTATTCAGATTGGTGGGATCTATTGAGATTTGTGGGATTTTTTGAGCTTGGTGGGATCTATTGAGATTGGTGAGATCTGTTGAGATTGGTGGGATCTATTCAGATTGGTGGGATCTATTGAGATTGGTGGGATCTATTGAACTTGGTTGGATCTGTTGAACTAATAAATTATTTATTAAAACATTGTTGACATACGCTTTTGTATTGTTTCATGTATGTTATGGTTAATATTTAGAATATTTAGAACTATTCCTTTGATATTAATTTGTCTAGTAAATATTGTTGTTTTATCGTGTTGTATATCATAATATATATATTTCTTTAATTATAGAGATCTTACTTAGGGACCTTTTAAATTTCTTAACACTAGCATTAATGCACATACACAATAATGATAACCAAACTACACAGCTACGACATGCAATATACATGTATAATGTTGTACAATGTAGCTTAAACAAATCAGGTAATGTTATCGAAATACAAAACTAAATACGATTAAAAAGTTGTTGTATCCATAATTTACATTTTGTCTTGAACATATTTAAAGATCTAGACGTCTTAATTTCCACTGGTAGACAATTCCATATCTTTGGACCAGAGTATTCTAAAGATTCCATGTACATTTCACATCTAGGTCTTGGAATATAGAGATCAATAGCTGAAGAATATTTCAATGTCATATCTGATGTCTTAATTGAAAATGTTCATTCAAATAATTCGGTACAAGATTGTGCATAATTGTGTACAATGATTATATATAATTACTGCTTTTGTTTGTACAAATTTATTTTAGCTCGATTGCGAAACAAGTTCTTATAACTTATATTAATCACTCTGCTGTTTGACATTTGTATACATGTAGTGAATACAGTAGTTTCACATAGTATAGCAGACATATGGATATGGGGTACCATGCCAGGGGCGTAGCTAGACACTTTTAAATGTGTACGCAAAAAGCTAGGGGTCCGGGGGCATGCCCCCCCCCGAAACATTTTGTTTTTGCTAGAACGTATGTGGTGCAAAAAACAATATCAAGATATACCTGACACCCCCCACCCCCTTAACCCTCGATTTTTATGGCATATTTTAACTTTTTATTTTTTCAATATTTTGAACAATGTGTACGCAACTGCGTACGTTGTGTACAGGTAGCTACACGCCTGCATGCGACTTTCCTTTTATATCCCGTTGTGTATCGGCAATTCAAACTAGCTTCAGGAACGAACTAGCATGAACAGACTGCACGTTCTGTTCTGTCTGATCGGGTTCTCTGCATTTTGCAAAGTCGTTGTTATGCGACATTGGCAGTGAAAGAGTTAAGTAGTGGCTAGTTCACTCAGCGCATATGGATGATAATACGTTAACCATTAAGCGTTCAATGCTTGTGAACTCATTACTGTCCGATTAGCGCAGTTGTTAGCGCGCTCGCTTCTCACCAATGCAACCCGGGTTCGATCCTCGAACCGGGAAGTATGTGAGATGGTACGGTGGTCACCAGATCGGACAGGTGGGGTTCCTCCGGTACTCCGGTTTCCTCCCACACGAATGACCACATATACGCGTTCATCCGCGCCAACGAGAGTGATTAATATAAGTTGTTGGAACCTCGCAATCATTGTAAAATAAATAAAGTTTATTTCAGTTGGAAATACGTAATAATTTAGCCTAAGTCCATTTTCTAACGCAAAGTGTACTTCTAAAATGCCGTACATCTTAATCGATTCATTTTGAAATTAACAGCAAGGTGTATATCTAAGCCCATATACGACTAGAATGCGCATAGCAACGGAAAAGCTGAAATCCTCAGAATCAAATTATGAATCGAGTTGAAAACGCATTTATCTGTAATATCTGAGATGTTGTTTATGTGGGTAGACCATCTGTACATATTGTATATATGAATGTTTTCATTGCATGTAGCTCGCGTTACTGATTGTATTTATATTTGTGCTTAAATTACAATAAATAATAGTGCACTATGAATGTATTGGTTTAGCCTAGTACTGGACCTCCACAGCCGAGTGTATAAAGCCGCTGACTTCAAAGACTGTGTGATTTACGTTGATTTATCGTCGTTAATGGTTGCCCATATGAGCGACGACTCCTGAAGAGATTAGTCATTTTAGATTGTTGAAGGATAGTGCAATGATACAGAGACCCATTCCAGAGTCTCCTCTGGTTCTTTTACGTGCATGGTGTACAGCACCGACACGAGTCCTCGGTTTAACGTCCCATCCGAAAGACTGTGCTTCAAAGATCTTGCCATTTACCAGTGTATGTGGTGGGAAGCTATCCAATTGTCGTGATGAAGGTTGAACTTTACCCCCCTCCCCCAACATACAATCATACTAACAATTTGGATATATTTTGTACACTGATAGTAACATTGACTCGTCAGGAAATGGCAAGACGCCACACACTAGACCCTACTGCTGTGCATCGCAAGAGCGCTGGCCATTCGTTCATAGTCGGAATAGTATTGCCTCCAAATAGCCAGCTTACCAAGTTGGACATCGTTCATCGTCGGGATAGTATTGCCTCCAAATAGCCAGCTTGCCAAGTTGGACATCGTTCATCGTCGGGATAGTATTCCCTCCAAATAGCCAGCTTGCCAAGTTGGATATTTGTTCATAATCGGGATAGTATTGCCTACAGTAGCCAGCTTGCCAAGTTGGATATTCGTTCATAATCGGGATAGTATTGCCTCCAAATAGCCAGCTTGCCAAGTTGGATATTCGTTCATAATCGGGATTGTATTGCCTCCAAATAGCCAGCTTGCCAAGTTAGACATCGTTCATCGTCGGGATTGTATTGCCTCCAAATAGCCAGCTTGCCAAGTTGGACATAGTTCATCATCGGGTTTGTATTGCCTCCAAATAGCCAGCTTGCCAAGTTAGACATCGTTCATCGTCGGGATTGTATTGCCTCCAAATAGCCAGCTTGCCAAGTTAGATATCGTTCATCGTCTGGGTAGTATTGCCTCCAAATAGCCAGCTTGCCAAGTTAGACATCGTTCATAGTCGGGATAGTATTGCCTCCAAATAGCCAGCTTGCCAAGTTGGACATAGTTCATCGTCGGGATTGTATTGCCTCCAAATAGCCAGCTTGTCAAGTTGGACATCGTTCATCGTCTGAATAATATTCCCTGCAAATAGCCAGCTTATCAAGTTGGATATTCGTTAACCGTCGGGATAGTATATTCTCCAAATAGCCAGCTTGTCAAGTTGGATATTCGTGAACCGTCGGGATAGTATACCCTCCAAATAGCCAGCTTGTCAAGTTGGATATTTGTTCATCGTCGGGATTGTATTGCCTCCAAATAGCCAGCTAACCAAGTTGAACATCGTTCATCGTCTGGGTAGTATTGCCTCCAAATAGCCAGCTAACCAAGTTGAACATCGTTCATCGTCTGGGTAGTATTCCCTCCAAATAGCCAACTTACCAAGTTGGACATCGTTCATCGTCGGGATAGTATTGCCTCCAAATAGCCAACTTACCAAGTTGGAAATCGTTCATTGTCTGGGTAGTATTCCCTCCAAATAGCCAACTTACCAAGTTGGACATCGTTCATCGTCGGGATAGTATTGCCTCAAAAAATAGCCAGCTTACCAAGTTGGACATCTTTCATCGTCGTGATAGTATTGCCTCCAAATAGCCAGCTTGCCAAGTAAGACATCGTTCATAGTCGGGATTGTATTGCCTCCAAATAGCCAGCTTGCAAGTTGGACATCGTTCATCGCCGGGATAGTATTGCCTCCAAATAGCCAGCTTGCCAAGTTGGACATCGTTCATCGTCGGGATAATATTCCTTCCAAATAGCCAGCCTGTCAAGTTGGACATCGTTCACCGTAGTATTGCCTCCAAATAGCCAGCTTGCCAAGTTAGACATCGTTCATCGTATTATTGCCTCCAAATAGCCAGCCTGTCAAGTTGGACATCGTTCATCGTCGGGATAGTATTCCCTCCAAATAGCCAGCTTGTCAAGTTGGATATTTGTTCATCGTCGGGATAGTATTGCCTCCAAATAGCCAGCTTGCCAAGTTGTACATCGTTCATTGTCGGGATAGTATTGCCTCCAAATAGCCAGCTTGCCAAGTTGAACATCGTTCATCGTCGGGATAGTATTGCCTCCAAATAGCCAGCTTACCAAGTTGGACATCGTTCATCGTCTGGGTAGTATTCCCTCCAAATAGCCAACTTACCAAGTTGGAAATCGTTCATTGTCTGGGTAGTATTCCCTCCAAATAGCCAGCTTACCAAGTTGGACATCGTTCATCGTCGGGATAGTATTGCCTCCAAATAGCCAGCTTACCAAGTTGGACATCGTTCATCGTCGGGATTGTATTGCCTCCAAATAGCCAACTTACCAAGTTGGACATCGTTCATCGTCGGGATAGTATTGCCTAAAAAAATAGCCAGCTTACCAAGTTGGACATCTTTCATCGTCGTGATAGTATTGCCTCCAAATAGCCAGCTTGCCAAGTTAGACATCGTTCATAGTCGGGATTGTATTGCCTCCAAATAGCCAGCTTGCAAGTTGGACATCGTTCATCGCCGGGATAGTATTGCCTCCAAATAGCCAGCTTGCCAAGTTGGACATCGTTCATCGTCGGGATAATATTCCTTCCAAATAGCCAGCCTGTCAAGTTGGACATCGTTCACCGTAGTATTGCCTCCAAATAGCCAGCTTGCCAAGTTAGACATCGTTCATCGTAGTATTGCCTCCAAATAGCCAGCCTGTCAAGTTGGACATCGTTCATCGTCGGGATAGTATTCCCTCCAAATAGCCAGCTTGTCAAGTTGGATATTTGTTCATCGTCGGGATAGTATTGCCTCCAAATAGCCAGCTTGCCAAGTTGTACATCGTTCATCGTCGGGATAGTATTGCCTCCAAATAGCCAGCTTGCCAAGTTGAATATCGTTCATCGTCGGGATAGTATTGCCTCCAAATAGCCAGCTTACCAAGTTGGACATCGTTCATCGTCTGGGTAGTATTCCCTCCAAATAGCCAACTTACCAAGTTGGAAATCGTTCATTGTCTGGGTAGTATTCCCTACAAATAGCCAGCTTACCAAGTTGGACATCGTTCATCGTCGGGATAGTATTGCCTCCAAATAGCCAGCTTACCAAGTTGGACATCGTTCATCGTCGGGATTGTATTGCCTCCAAATAGCCAGCTTGCCAAGTTAGACATCGTTCATCGTCTGGGTAGTATTGCCTCCAAATAGCCAGCTTGCCAAGTTAGACATCGTTCATAGTCGGGATAGTATTGCCTCCAAATAGCCAGCTTGCCAAGTTGGACATAGTTCATCGTCGGGATTGTATTGCCTCCAAATAGCCAGCTTGTCAAGTTGGACATCGTTCATCGTCTGAATAATATTCCCTGCAAATAGCCAGCTTGCCAAGTTGGATATTCGTTAACCGTCGGGATAGTATACTCTCCAAATAGCCAGCTTGTCAAGTTGGATATTCGTTAACCGTCGGGATAGTATACCCTCCAAATAGCCAGCTTGTCAAGTTGGATATTTGTTCATCGTCGGGATTGTATTGCCTCCAAATAGCCAGCTAACCAAGTTGAACATCGTTCATCGTCTGGGTAGTATTGCCTCCAAATAGCCAGCTAACCAAGTTGAACATCGTTCATCGTCTGGGTAGTATTCCCTCCAAATAGCCAACTTACCAAGTTGGACATCGTTCATCGTCGGAATAGTATTGCCTCCAAATAGCCAACTTACCAAGTTGGAAATCGTTCATTGTCTGGGTAGTATTCCCTCCAAATAGCCAACTTACCAAGTTGGACATCGTTCATCGTCGGGATAGTATTGCCTCAAAAAATAGCCAGCTTACCAAGTTGGACATCGTTCATCGTCGGGATTGTATTGCCTCCAAATAGCCAGCTTGCCAAGTTAGACATCGTTCATCGTCGGGATAGTATTCCCTCCAAATAGCCAGCTTGCCAGGTTGGACATCGTTCATCGTCGGGATTGTATTGCCTCCAAATAGCCAGCTTGCCAAGTTGGACATCGTTCATCGTCAGGATAATATTCCCTCCAAATAGCCAGCCTGTCAAGTTGGACATCGTTCACCGTAGTATTGCCTCCAAATAGCCAGCTTGCCAAGTTCGACATCGTTCATCGTATTATTGCCTCCAAATAGCCAGCCTGTCAAGTTGGACATCGTTCATCGTCGGGATAGTATTCCCTCCAAATAGCCAGCTTGTCAAGTTGGATATTTGTTCATCGTCGGGATAGTATTGCCTCCAAATAGCCAGCTTGCCAAGTTGTACATCGTTCATCGTCGGGATAGTATTGCCTCCAAATAGCCAGCTTGCCAAGTTGAACATCGTTCATCGTCGGGATAGTATTGCCTCCAAATAGCCAGCTTACCAAGTTGGACATCGTTCATCGTCTGGGTAGTATTCCCTCCAAATAGCCAACTTACCAAGTTGGAAATCGTTCATTGTCTGGGTAGTATTCCCTCCAAATAGCCAGCTTACCAAGTTGGACATCGTTCATCGTCGGGATAGTATTGCCTCCAAATAGCCAGCTTACCAAGTTGGACATCGTTCATCGTCGGGATTGTATTGCCTCCAAATAGCCAGCTTGCCAAGTTGGACATCGTTCATCGTCTGGGTAGTATTGCCTCCAAATAGCCAACTTACCAAGTTGGACATCTTTCATCGTCGTGATAGTATTGCCTCCAAATAGCCAGCTTGCCAAGTTAGACATCGTTCATCGTCGGGATAGTATTCCCTCCAAATAGCCAGCTTGCCAAGTTAGACATCGTTCATAGTCGGGATAGTATTCCCTCCAAATAGCCAGCATGCCAAGTTAGACATCGTTCATGTCGGGATAATATTCCCTCCAAATAGCCAGCCTGTCAAGTTGGAAATCGTTCACCGTAGAATTGCCTCCAAATAGCCAGCTTGCCAAGTTAGACATCGTTCATCGTAGTATTGCCTCCAAATAGCCAGCCTGTCAAGTTGGACATAGTTCATCGTCGGGATAAGATTCCCTCCAAATAGCCAGCTTGCCAAGTTGGACATCGTTCATCGTCGGGATAATATTCCCTCCAAATAGCCAACTTACCAAGTTGGACATCGTTCATAGTCGGGATAAGTTTCCCTCCAAATAGCCAACTTACCAAGTTGGACATCGTTCATCGTCGGGATAAGATTCCCTCCAAATAGCCAGCTTGCCAAGTTGGACATCGTTCATCGTCGGGATAGTATTGCCTCCAAATAGCCAGCTTACCAAGTTGGACATCTTTCATCGTCGGGATTGTATTGCCTCCAAATAGCCAGCTTGCAAGTTGGACATCGTTCATCGCCGGGATAGTATTGCCTCCAAATAGCCAGCTTGCCAAGTTGGACATCGTTCATCGTCGGGATAATATTCCTTCCAAATAGCCAGCCTGTCAAGTTGGACATCGTTCACCGTAGTATTGCCTCCAAATAGCCAGCTTGCCAAGTTAGACATCGTTCATCGTAGTATTGCCTCCAAATAGCCAGCCTGTCAAGTTGGACATCGTTCATCGTCGGGATAGTATTCCCTCCAAATAGCCAGCTTGTCAAGTTGGATATTTGTTCATCGTCGGGATAGTATTGCCTCCAAATAGCCAGCTTGCCAAGTTGTACATCGTTCATCGTTGGGATAGTATTGCCTCCAAATAGCCAGCTTACCAAGTTGGACATCGTTCATCGTCTGGGTAGTATTCCCTCCAAATAGCCAACTTACCAAGTTGGAAATCGTTCATTGTCTGGGTAGTATTCCCTCCAAATAGCCAACTTAACAAGTTGGACATCGTTCATCGTCGGGATAGTATTGCCTCCAAATAGCCAGCTTACCAAGTTGGACATCGTTCATCGTCGGGATTGTATTGCCTCCAAATAGCCAGCTTGCCAAGTTGGACATCGTTCATCGTCTGGGTAGTATTGCCTCCAAATAGCCAACTTACCAAGTTGGACATCTTTCATCGTCGTGATAGTATTGCCTCCAAATAGCCAGCTTTCCAAGTTAGACATCGTTCATCGTCGGGATAGTATTCCCTCCAAATAGCCAGCTTGCCAAGTTAGACATCGTTCATGTCGGGATAATATTCCCTCCAAATAGCCAGCCTGTCAAGTTGGACATCGTTCACCGTAGTATTGCCTCCAAATAGCCAGCTTGCCAAGTTAGACATCGTTCATCGTCGGGATGTATTGCCTCCAAATAGCCAGCTTGCCAAGTTGGACATCGTTCATCGTCGGGATTGTATTGCCTCCAAATAGCCAGCTTGCCAAGTTGGACATCGTTCATCGTCTGGGTAGTATTGCCTCCAAATAGCCAACTTACCAAGTTGGACATCTTTCATCGTCGTGATAGTATTGCCTCCAAATAGCCAGCTTTCCAAGTTAGACATCGTTCATCGTCGGGATAGTATTCCCTCCAAATAGCCAGCTTGCCAAGTTAGACATCGTTCATAGTCGGGATAGTATTCCCTCCAAATAGCCAGCTTGCCAAGTTAGACATCGTTCATGTCGGGATAATATTCCCTCCAAATAGCCAGCCTGTCAAGTTGGACATCGTTCACCGTAGTATTGCCTCCAAATAGCCAGCTTGCCAAGTTAGACATCGTTCATCGTAGTATTGCCTCCAAATAGCCAGCCTGTCAAGTTGGACATCGTTCATCGTCGGGATAATATTCCCTCCTAATAGCCAACTTACCAAGTTGGACATCGTTCATCGTAGTATTGCCTCCAAATAGCCAGCCTGTCAAGTTGGACATCGTTCATCGTCGGGATAATATTCCCTCCTAATAGCCAACTTACCAAGTTGGACATCGTTCATAGTCGGGATAGTATTCCCTCCAAATAGCCAACTTACCAAGTTGGACATCGTTCATCGGCTGGATAGTATTGCTTCCAAATAGCCAGATTACCAAGTTGGACATCGTTCATCGTCGGGATAGTATTGCCTCCAAATAGCCAACTTACCAAGTTGGACATCGTTCATCGTCTGGGTAGTATTGCCTCCAAATAGCCAACTTACCAAGTTGGACATCGTTCATCGTCGGGATAGTATTCCCTCCAAATAGCCAACTTACCAAGTTGGACATCGTTCATCGTCGGGATAGTATTCCCTCCAAATAGCCAACTTACCAAGTTGGACATCGTTCATCGTCGGGATAGTATTCCCTCCAAATAGCCAACTTACCAAGTTGGACATCGTTCATCGTCGGGATAGTATTCCCTCCAAATAGCCAGCTTACCAAGTTGGACATCGTTCATCGTCGGGATAGTATTGCCTCCAAATAGCCAGCTTGCCAAGTTGGACATCGTTACATGTTGTATTCTTCAGTTGGCTACAACTATCACATCGGACATTTTCAGATTCCGTATCATAGCACAGACGTTTCGGGTTCAAATGGTATCGGGTTGAAAACCAAAAAAAAACTAAAACATATATGGTGGTGTTTTTTGTTTTGTTTATGATACATAGACTTGACACTATGCATGCAAGTTGGTTAGGCCATTCCAAGCAAGGTTACAAATGACACCTATTATGTATTACTCAGTACACTTATAGACTAACGACGTAATGCCATTTTTAAACTTGCTTGGAAAGGCCTAAATATATTGTAATTTATAAATTGTAAACTTTATTATTTTACAACGATTGCGAAGCAAGTTCTGACAATTTATATTAATCACTCTCGTTGGCGCGGATGAAAGCGTAAATGTGGTAATTCGTGTGTGAGGAAACCAGAGTACCCGGAGAAAAACCCACCTGTCCAATTTGGCGACCACCGTACCATCTCACATCCGGATCGAACCCGGGTTGCGTTGGTGAGAAGCGTGCGCGCTATCCACTGCGCTAATCGGGCAGTTATGTATTGTGTCAAGCAAAATAGTTACTTAATAATCCTTTTATTACATATTTTACAAACTCTAAATTCGCTCCGGAACATGGGTTTTTAACTTTTATTACATCAATACCTTGCCAACCGGTTTCAATTCACCAATAACAAAATAACGTCAACATGTGTGCAATGGTACAGGTCGATTATCTCAGTCTGATTCATAAATAACTGATCTATATATTAACTTAGTATAATAAATATATAAATCGCACGAAAAGCTTTATGACACAACACATTTATTCATAAATAAAAGAAAACGGTGTAAGCATTTTTATTTCTAACTCATTAAATTAGGATATACCATTTTTCTTACTCCGAACATGGCTTTGCATATTACCACGGCGCTATCCAACCTGCTACAACAAATAGTTCTCAATGTGTAAACAATGATACAAAATAACGCGATATTGAATTGAAATAACTGAAGGCGATATGCATTTGTTTCAATAAAAGTTCGTCATTTACAAGGTCAGCTTTTTACATTAAACTGTTTGTATCAAATTACTCAGGGTACAAGAAAACAAGCACTCCTCAATGTGTAAACAATGATACAAAATAACGCGATATTGAATTGAAATAACTGAAGGCGATATGCATTTGTTTCAATAAAAGTTCGTCATTTACAAGGTCAGCTTTTTACATTAAACTGTTTGTATCAAATTACTCAGGGTACAAGAAAACAAGCACTCCTCAATGTGTAAACAATGATACAAAATAACGCGATATTGAATTGAAATAACTGAAGGCGATATGCATTTGTTTCAATAAAAGTTCGTCATTTACAAGGTCAGCTTTTTACATTAAACTGTTTGTATCAAATTACTCAGGGTACAAGAAAACAAGCATCCCTCAATGTGTAAACAATGATACAAAATAACGCGATATTGAATTGAAATAACTGAAGGCGATATGCATTTGTTTCAATATATTTTCGTCATTTACAAGGTCAGTTTTTCACATTAAACACATTTATTTATTTTGTATCAAATTACAATTACACAGGGTACAAGAAGAAAGGAGATCCTTGATGATCAGAAACGATATACACACATCCTATTGGTGGCACTGAAGCGCTAATTAATTGTGGTTGAAACGAATGGCGACTAATCGATTTACAGATCAACTGAATGAAATATTAATACTTTCTTGGTTCACTAGCAAGCTTCTCCTGGTTTAATAATCTGAGAATAAACAATTTATAAGATGAAACAGAGACTAATCATAATGTTCAAAGAGACATCGACTTAACTTGATCTCCTTAGCGCATCGTCTTAATCTACTTAGATCGCTCGCTTGACAATTAAGTGGCTATAAAAACTAAAAACGGACTTATAATCAAAAGAGCTGTTAGAAGGAAGGTGTATTCGACTGTTCCAAGTATTATCATATCAATGTAAGGTTTTACATGGGAACAGTTTATAAATAACATTGTTTTACCATACATGGGTTAATAAATCACATGCTTAATGAAAACAAAACACTTTATGTTTGCCATATAGATTACACGAACGCCTTTGATTTTGTTTTCATGGACAATATTTGGTTGTGCGATTAGTGCAGTGGTTAGCGCGCTCGCTTCTCACCAATGCGACCCGGGTACTCCGGTTTCCTCCCACACGAATGACCACATAATTATACGCTTTCATCCGCGCCAACGAGAGTGATTAATATAAGTTGTTAGAATTTGCTTCACAATCGTTGTAAAATAAATAAAGTTTAAATATTTGGCATGAATGAATGAAATTAGGAGTCAGAGGACATATACTGAAAGTTTTGAGATCTATGTATTCGAATGTTAAGATAAGAATAAAGGTACATAACTCGTTAAGCGACAGTTTCATATTCTGCTCTATAGGAGTCCATCAAGGTGACTCTCTGTCATCAATTCTTTTCTCGGTGTATCGAAACGACCGGGAAGAAACGTTCCAATGAAATGGTTGTCAAGGTATTTATTTGGGAATGTTAAAATTATTGGTACTGTTATACGTCGACGTAATCCTACCAAATACAGAAGACGGACTTCAAAATGGGTTAGATTATTTAAAACATACTGTTATAAAGGGAAACTACCTATCAATGTAAAGAATCCCAAAGTCATAAGTTTTAAAAAGGCGGAAGAAATAGGAAAACGTTACGGTTTATATACGACCGTGAGGAAATTGAAATTGATAAAAAAATTACTTATCTAGGTATTGTCTTTAGCACTGGAGCATCTTCTGTTCAGACTTATGAATCCCTTTCCGGAAAGGCGTTAATAGCAATGTTTAAAGTAATGTTAAGAGATTCACTTCATCATATGACACGTGTCAACAGACTGCATCAAAAGCTATGGTGAGCACAGTTCCCTTCGTGAGTGAATGGCATACAGATCTATTATAACTGCCATAGGCTATACCACACGAAACCCGGAAGCCCTTCCGTTGAAAACTATTGAACCGAAAAAGTTGCAGGAGCACTTGTGGATATCTTTACACGAGTTTGCGTTCCGGTAGAAATTCTGAGTGACCAATAGACACAGTTCATTTCAGGCTTGATGAAGGAGATAAGTCGACTGCTTTCTATGAAGCAATTAGTGACTTCACCCTACCACGCTGTATGTAGTGGTCTAGAGAAATAGTATTGTACTTTAAATACCAAGATTAAACGATTGTGGAGTGAGCGTCCAAAATATTGGGATAGGTATATATCACCATCTTTATTTGCATAAAGCTCCAATCTTGTACCGGATTTTCGCCATTTGGACTTTTTGGAAGAATAGTCAGAGGTTCCATGGGTATTTGGAAATGAAATGTGCACAATAAATTGAATCGCCAGAGGAAAAGAATATGTACGTGTATGTACTATATCTCAGAGACTAGAAGATACATTGAAATTAGTGCATGGAGAACTAATGAGATCAACAGAGAGATATAAGTAACAATGAAGAGCGAAAATTAGATTACTGGTAGGTGATAAAGCATTAATACTTCTACCAACTAATGCAAACAAACTACTTATGCAGTGGCTTGGACCATACAAGGCACTAGAGATACGAGGGGATATTGATTATAGGTTCGACGTCAACGGCAAGATGAATACATATCATGTTAAAGAAATATTTAGATAGAGAAATGGAGTGGAACAAAGCAAATTAGATGTGACAGGAGTTAATAAGAATATTAATGTTGCCGTTGTGACGGAAAATGACGAGAGATGAAAGAGATTAATGAACAGAAACGAATACAGTTTCAGAACTTAGAGGTAAGAGAAACACTTGATAATGTTCAGGTGAACCATGACCTTCAGGCGGATGAACAACAACAACTCCAAGAGGGCTGGAATAGTTCAAAGATGTACTTAGATATATGTCAGTTAAGACGTCACTTGTAGCACAGGAGATCAACCTATCATCTGACGAACCCATTAGGACAAAACAATATTCAACTTACCATGCGTTGCGGGAAATAGTAGATTCAGAGGTAGAAAGTATGCTGAAGATGGATATTATCGAGCCTTTAGAATCTGCATATCAAGTCAAGTGTTCATAGTTAAGAAGTCAGATGGCTTAGCCAGCTTATGTATAGATTTCAGGAAGATAAATCAGTGTACACAATTTGATGCTGAACCAATGCCTAATCCAGATGATATATTTGCAAGGCTGTCCAAATGTAAGTACTATTCTAAAATTGATTTGCTAAAATGATTCTGGCTACATGAAAATAGCAAAGAACTAACTACCTTTGCGACACAGAAAGGTTTGTGGAAATTTAAGTGATTACCATTTGGCTAATTTACACACAGTGCGTTTAGTCGTATGAGGAAGAAAGTACTAGAACCGAAAATGTATTATTCTTTTTGTTTGAGTGGGTGGGGGCTACAATTGCACCGTCTATGAAAACATTGTATGTGGACGGGTTAGTACTTAAAAAAAGTAATTATCCATTACACGGACTGACATCTAGCTGGCAAAAGGGACGATATAGGAAAGTCAACCATGGCAAGATCGCACGCATTGTTTATCATATATTTAAAGTGTTCTTGTATTTGGGTCTGCAGCAATCGTGGTAACAGCTAGGGTTCCATCTGAGGATATTGTGCCCAACATTTACATTATGGGTAGTGTGCATAACATGACCGTGTTCCGATATCAAACTACATGACTGGACCAACCAAAGAAGCTGCATTCTCTATGTATGACTCGTATTGCATGTTGTTTCAATACATGTATGATTGCTGCCATAATATGCTGTATCCATTGCCTCTTTCCAACATTTCCACCTGCCTGTACATTGTCTGCCCTTCCTGATGTATCCAGCCACTCTATTCTAGCAAGCTACAAATCACTTTCAAACAAACGCTATCTCGATATGGAGTCCATCCATCATGACTACATATTTATGTTCTCCAAATTTGTCGGACCGTTACAACTGGACCTTCTATGTCAACATATACAGTTATTGATTGAGTGTGATGACAGGGATATATCGATGATTCTCAAGCTGTACTACGTCTCTTACTGCATTCACTCTATATTTAACCATGCCAACAACCACTGTATTGTCAATTAGTGTATACGTATGCTTTGTTGCAGGTTGCTGTGTCTTAATTATAATGGGCTTCACGTCTGTCTATGTCTCTAGAATAGTCATATCATGGCTCTATTCTACTTCCATATTCAACGTTGTAAATGCATTATCTTCTTCACCATCCATGACATGGCGGTGCCATTGAAAGAATCTGTAGAGGTAAGCCATTTCGGATGATTGTGATGTATATTATCAAGATTACCAGTTGTGCATAGCCCATGCATCAACTATGGCGGATACACAATGCATGTGTCCTCGTAATGTTCCCATACTACAGCTGCAATGTCCTCTGACACTACTAACAATCGCTTGTAAAACACAGACACACAAGTTCTTGTTTTCTAATTTAAGGTGGACATAAAAATTATATTTATTTTACTTTACGTATAAGGTTAATATGTATTTTCTGTACGGGCACCTGTTGCATCTTGATATTGTTTTAATTATAGAAACGCATTAGAACAATGAAGTTTGCCTATATAAATATTAGATACAGCAATGACATGCATTTTTGTAAGGAATTTATGTCCATATATAGCCAGTATTGCATGCAAAATTGATATCTACTCCAAAATGGGACCTCAATTTCTCAGAACTTAGGGCCTCTGGTGCGTGTCCTACGCCTTAATTGTCTTTTAATACCTAATACCCGCAACTAAGTGTCAATATTTTAGCAGGCTTCACACATGGATTTCACACATTCAGTAAGCTATTTGACTGCGTTATTCCCAAGAAGGTGGTATTTTATGAATTCGGATATATAAAGTTATATCTCTATGTACGTGTATATAATTCACGTGTGCTAGGGAAACTATTTTCCGCAAAGTAATGCCATACACGCTCAATTGTGTTTGTGTTTTGCCTTGATCGCATTATATCCTGATGAATTAAACATCGAAAAGGATTACATTAATATATAATTATGGAACTTGTTTGGAATACAACATATAATGGTTTCAATGATTTGAGAAGGTTAACAGTTGTGTCCATCATTAAACAATCCTTTATACTTAATAAGACTCCAGAGTTCATCACCAGATTGTTTATAATTATAGTAAGTGTATCTACCGCGGCATGATTACAATAATAGTACAATATTACTTATTGCTAATGCAATGGAGTGGAAAATGCGAATTAAATGTGCTACATTAAATTGAAGGTGTTGACGCCACACACTCGGCACCAACACAAACAACAACAAAACAACAACATCAACTTTGATTTAGCAAATTGACATAATAAATGCCAGTGGCTATTTTTGGCTATTGTATTTTAAAAGCTTAACAACTTATATTAATCACTCACATTGGCGCGGTTGAAAGCGTAAATGTACGTGGTCATTCATGTGGGAGGAAACCCGAATACCCGGAGAAAACCCACCTGTCCGATCTGGCGACCGTCGTACCATCTCATATGCTTCCCGTTCCGAGATCAAACCCTGGTTGCATTGGTGAGAAGCGAGCGCGCTAACCACTGCACTAATCGGACAGGCTATTGTATTTATTGGTTATGCATATTGTATTACAGATAAAGTGTATATTAATCAATGATATATGGAGTTCGAGCCCCGCTGGAACCGCAACGCAAGGCTTTTAAATTCCACATTGCCTCTTCTTTCTCCCTCGTGGCGATGGCTTCCATCAGGAATGAGGTCTCGAGAGCAATTAATATAAGTAAGAACTTGTTTCGCAATCGAGCAAAATAAATTTGCATAAACTTATTATTTACAAATACAAATGTGAATAACACTTTGGAATTCACTCGCAAGCCTGGACACTTATTCGGAATATATACCGAGCTAACATCTCATATTAAGTGATTCATTCAGCACTTCACAGTGGGTACGTCAGGGCGGTGTTCTCTCCACACACCCCTGAAACGTGTATAATTTATTATTTATGTAACTGGAATCCAATAGTCTAGGACAATACGTTGGTTCCACATACATTGCATCATTTTGGTCATCTTTGGATGTTGTCTATTTGGTATCTTTGATAGTTTTGCCATGGCCGTAAAACGATAAAGCAGTACATTATTCTCTAATTGGGGTCTCACATGTCTTATAATTATGCTTGTTTGATGTTTTCACATTTCATTTTATGAACCGGTTGGAGAAATGTTTACAGAAGAACAGAACAGAACATATGTTTATTTTGACGTATACATAAGTACATAGTCATTAATAGAAATATACATACATGCATATAGATATATATACATAATTATATATATATATATATCCACACATCTACGTGTTACTCCCAATACCCAATGCTGAGTGTGACTCGGGGGGCATTGGTCAGGGACAGTGGTTAAAACTATCATTATGCGAGTGTTAATAAGAACTAGTTAACATGCAATGGTGGTGTTAATAATGTTAATAATTATATATCTGTATTTGTCACTTTTATGATATGTTTCTAATATATGACTCAAATATACAAATACATTTAATACATACATGTATGTATGTAAGCCCTACTTAAAATTAAACACAACATGTCACATTTAGTATCCTTTCCGCTGAAAGGGATCTTCCTTCCGTTTCGCTTTCTAGACATACAGTTGGGTTCATAATGATAACCACTTTTACCCAATCAATAAAGAAATGCAATAGAGTAAAATACGGTTATCCGTTTGTGAATGCGTACCCTCTAGCAAGCAATAAGAGAAATACATTGAGTAAAGTAAAGGTTAACGGCATTTTGGGCCATAAATAAGGTATGTGACACCACATGTGTAAGCCCATATCCATTATACACATAATACACATAAGCCCAACTTTCTACCCTGGGGTTGGATACCCAATTTAAGGGCTCTTTAATATCACTATCTTAATTCAGAAATAGAACAGAAATTCGATATTGATGAATGACACCTGGGGCCTTAAATAAGGAATATGACGCCACTGAATATGCATAGGCGTAGGCCCCCAAGCAATACACACATACTACATACTCCGATAGGTGTATACCTTGGGGATGGATACCCAACATAAAGGCTTCTCTAATGCCACTATTTGCATTAAAATATATATGAACAAATATATAGCCTACATTTATTCACCAGCCCACTGGGCCTTAAAAAAGGAATGTGACACCACTGACTACCCATAGTCAGGGACCCACAAGCAATACACACATAACACATACACTAATAAGTTTCTACCTTGGGGATGGATACCCAAAATATGGGCTCTTCCATATTACTATGTAATTTCAGAAATAAAAGTCGAAATGTGAACTTGATGAACGGCCCCTGGGCCCCTAAATAGGGAATGTGACACCAGTGACTACCCATAGTTAGGAACCCACAACCAATACACACATAATACATACACCAATAAGTTTCTACCTTGGGGATATGGGCTTCTCTAATGCCAATATTTGCATTAAAATATATATGAAACAAATAGCAGACATTTATCCACCGGCTCACTGGGCCGTAAATAAGGAATGTGACACCACTGACTATGCATGAGTACGAGCCTGGATCCAATAGGCACACAATACATATACGCCCAACTTTCTACCTTGGGGATGGATACCCAAAATATGGGCTCTTCCATATTATTATGTAATTTCAGAAATAAAAGTCGAAAATTTGAATGGGAACGTTTCCCCGGCCTATCTCCCACCGCTAGATCTCTAGGATGTGGGAACGCCTCCCCGGCCTATCTCCCACCGCTTGATCTCTAGGATGTGGGAACGTCTCCCCCGACCTATCTCCCACCGCTAGATCCCTGGGATGCGGGAACGTCTCCCCCGGCCTATCTCCCACCGCTAGATCTCTAGGATGTGGGAACGTCTCCCCCGACCTATCTCCCACCGCTAGATCCCTGGGATGCGGGAACGTCTCCCCCGGCCTATCTCCCACAGCTAGATCCCTGGGATGCGGGAACGTCTCCGCCGGCCTATCTCCCACCGCTAGATCCCTGGGATGCGGGAACGTCTCCCCCGGCCTATCTCCCACCACTAGATCCCTAGGATGCGGCAACGTTTCCCCCGTCTGATCTCCCACCGCTAGATCCCTAGGATGCAGGAACGTTTCCCCCGTCTGATCTCCCTAGGATGCGGGAACGTTTCCCCCGTCTGATCTCCCATCGCTAGATCCCTGAGATGCGGGAACGTCTCCCCCGGCCTATCTCCCACCGCTAGATCCCTGGGATGCGGGAACGTCTCCCCCGGCCTATCTCCCACCGCTAGATCCCTGGGATGTGAGCACGTCTTCCCAGGCCTATCTCCCACCGCTAGATCCCTGGGATGCGGGAACGTCTCCCCCGGCCTATCTCCCACCGCTAGATCCCTGGGATGCGGGAACGTCTCCCCCGGCCTATCTCCCACCGCTAGATCCCTGGGATGCGGGAACGTCTCCCCCGGCCTATCTCCCACCGCTAGATCCCTGGGATGCGGGAACGTCTCCCCCGGCCTATCTCCCACCGCTAGATCCCTGGGATGCGGGAACGTCTCCCCCGGCCTATCTCCCACAGCTAGATCCCTGGGATGTGGGAACGTCTTCCCCGGCCTATCTCCCACCGCTTGATCTCTAGGATGTGGGAACGTCTCCCCCGACCTATCTCCCACCGCTAGATCCCTGGGATGCGGGAACGTCTCCCCCGGCCTATCTCCCACCGCTAGATCCCTAGGATGTGGGAACGTCTCCCCCGACCTATCTCCCACCGCTAGATCCCTAGGATGCGGGAACGTCTCCCCCGGCCTATCTCCCACCGCTAGATCCCTGGGATGCGGGAACGTCTCCCCCGGCCTATCTCCCACCGCTAGATCCCTAGGATGCGGGAACGTCTCCCCCGGCCTATCTCCCACCGCTAGATCCCTAGGATGTGGGAACGTCTCCCCCGACCTATCTCCCACCGCTAGATCCCTAGGATGTGGGAACGTCTCCCCCGGCCTATCTCCCACCGCAAGATCCCTAGGATGCGGGAACGTCTCCCCCGGCCTATCTCCCACCGCTAGATCCCTAGGATGCGGGAACGTCTCCCCCGGCCTATCTCCCACCGCTAGATCCCTAGGATGCGGGAACGTCTCCCCCGGCCTATCTCCCACCGCTAGATCCCTAGGATGCGGGAACGTCTTCCCCGGCCTATCTCCCACCGCTAGATCCCTGGGATGCGGGAACGTCTCCCCCGGCCTATCTCCCACCGCTAGATCCCTGGGATGCGGGAACGTCTCCCCCGGCCTACCTCCCACCGCTAGATCCCTAGGATGCGGGAACGTTTCCCCCGGCCTATCTCCCACCGCTAGATCCCTAGGATGCGGGAACGTTTCACTGGCCTATCTCCCACCGCCAAATCCCTAAGATGCGGGAAGGTTTCCTCGGCCTATCTCCCACCTCTAGATCCCTAGGATGCGGGAACGTCTCCCCCGTCTGTTCTCCCACCGCTAGATCCCTAGGATGCGGGAACGTTTCCCCCGGCCTATCTCCCACCGCTAGATCCCTAGGATGTGGGAACGTTTCCCCCGGCCTATCTCCCACCGCTAGATCCCTATGATGCGGGAACGTCTTTCCCGGCCTATCTCCCACTGCTAGATCCCTAGGATGAGGGAACGTCGCCTATCTCCCACCGCAAGATCCCTAGGATGTTAGAACGTCTCCCACGGCTGATCTTCCACCGTTAGATCCCTAGGATGCGGGAACGTCTCCCCCGGCCTATCTCCCACCGCTAGATTCCTAGGATACTGGAACGTCTCCCAAGGCCTATCTCCAACCGCTAGATCCCTAGGATGGGGAACGTCTCCCCGCTGATCTCCCACCGCTAGATCCCTAGGATGCGGGAACGTCTCCCCCGGCCTATCTCCCACCGCTAGATCCCTAGGATGTGGAACGTCTCCCCCGTCTGATCTCCCACCGCTAGATCCCTAGGATGCGGGAACGTCTCCCCCGTCTGTTCTCCCACCGCTAGATCCCTAGGATGAGGGAAGGTTTCCCCGGCCTATCTCCCACCGCTAGATCCCTAGGATGTTGGAACGTCTCCCCCGGCTGATCTCCCACCGCTAGATCCCTAGGATGCTGGAACGTTTCCCCCTTCCTATCTCCCACCGCTAGATCCCTAGGATGCGGGAACGTCTCCCACGTCTGATCCCCCC
>CM026386.1:21471570-21495102 GCA_014843695.1 Archivesica marissinica | reverse complement strand
GGGAACGTCTCCCCCGGCCTATCTCCCACCGCTAGATCCCTGGGATGCGGGAACGTCTCCCCCGGCCTATCTCCCACCGCTAGATCCCTGGGATGCGGGAACGTTTCCCCCTGCCTATCTCCCACCGCTAGATCCCTGGGATGCGGGAACGTCTCCCCCGGCCTATCTCCCACCGCTAGATCCCTGGGATGCGGGAACGTCTCCCCCGGCCTATCTCCCACCGCTAGATCCCTGGGATGCGGGAACGTCTCCCCCGGCCTATCTCCCACCGCTAGATCCCTGGGATGCGGGAACGTTTCCCCCTGCCTATCTCCCACCGCTAGATCCCTGGGATGCGGGAACGTCTCCCCCGGCCTATCTCCCACCGCTAGATCCCTGGGATGCGGGAACGTCTCCCCCGGCCTATCTCCCACCGCTAGATCCCTGGGATGCGGGAACGTCTCCCCCGGCCTATCTCCCACAGCTAGATCCCTGGGATGTGGGAACGTCTTCCCCGGCCTATCTCCCACCGCTTGATCTCTAGGATGTGGGAACGTCTCCCCCGACCTATCTCCCACCGCTAGATCCCTGGGATGCGGGAACGTCTCCCCCGGCCTATCTCCCACCGCTAGATCTCTAGGATGTGGGAACGTCTCCCCCGACCTATCTCCCACCGCTAGATCCCTGGGATGCGGGAACGTCTCCCCCGGCCTATCTCCCACAGCTAGATCCCTGGGATGCGGGAACGTCTCCGCCGGCCTATCTCCCATCGCTAGATCCCTGGGATGCGGGAACGTCTCCCCCGGCCTATCTCCCCACTAGATCCCTGGGATGTGGGAACGTCTCCCCCGACCTATCTCCCACCGCTAGATCCCTAGGATGTGGGAACGTCTCCCCCGGCCTATCTCCCACAGCAAGATCCCTGGGATGCGGGAACGTCTCCGCCGGCCTATCTCCCATCGCTAGATCCCTGAGATGCGGGAACGTCTCCCCCGGCCTATCTCCCACCGCTAGATCCCTGGGATGCGGGAACGTCTCCCCCGGCCTATCTCCCACCGCTAGATCCCTGGATGTGAGCACGTCTTCCCAGCCTATCTCCCACCGCTAGATCCCTGGGATGCGGGAACGTCTCCCCGGCCTATCTCCCACCGCTAGATCCCTGGGATGCGGGAACGTCTCCCCCGGCCTATCTCCCACCGCTAGATCCCTGGGATGCGGGAACGTCTCCCCCGGCCTATCTCCCACCGCTAGATCCCTAGGATGCGGGAACGTTTCCCCCGGCCTATCTCCCACCGCTAGATCCCTAGGATGCGGGAACGTTTCACTGGCCTATCTCCCACCGCCAAATCCCTAAGATGCGGGAAGGTTTCCTCGGCCTATCTCCCACCTCTAGATCCCTAGGATGCGGGAACGTCTCCCCCGTCTGTTCTCCCACCGCTAGATCCCTAGGATGCGGGAACGTTTCCCCCGGCCTATCTCCCACCGCTAGATCCCTAGGATGTGGGAACGTTTCCCCCGGCCTATCTCCCACCGCTAGATCCCTATGATGCGGGAACGTCTTTCCCGGCCTATCTCCCACTGCTAGATCCCTAGGATGAGGGAACGTCGCCTATCTCCCACCGCAAGATCCCTAGGATGTTAGAACGTCTCCCACGGCTGATCTTCCACCGTTAGATCCCTAGGATGCGGGAACGTCTCCCCCGGCCTATCTCCCACCGCTAGATTCCTAGGATACTGGAACGTCTCCCAAGGCCTATCTCCAACCGCTAGATCCCTAGGATGCGGGAACGTCTCCCCCGGCCTATCTCCCACCGCTAGATCCCTAGGATGTTGGAACGTCCCCCCCCGTCTGATCTCCCACCGCTAAATCCCTAGGATGATGGAACATTTCCCCCTTCTGATCTCCCACCGCCAAATCCCTAGGATGCGGGAAGGTTTCCCCGGCCTATCTCCCATCGCTAGATCCCTAGGATGTTGGAACGTCTCCCCCGGCTGATCTCCCCCGCTAGATCCCTAGGATGTGGGAACGTTTCCCCCGGCCTATCTCCCACCGCTAGATCCCTAGGATGCGGGAACTTCTCCCACGTCTGATCCCCCCCTTATTTTACTGTAAATCGTGTTGATATTCGAACACGTGAAGTGCGGGTTATTCATTAAAATCTAAAATCGCCGCGTACAACGGCTGGGACTCGTACTCGGGCGCGGCAAATGACGAGACAGGGAGCCCAGTTGACTAGTGCGCATGTACATGTATGTATATATATATGTAATGAAGCAAACCGTTTCTCTATTGAATACAACACGATTCTGCTACTTAATAATTATTCCTCACACACGACACGTACTACTACAAAAACTCAAATCTCTTCAAATAATACAACGTACAGAACAATAGTAGGCGTGCTCCTTCTTAACTAGACGTCCGCCTCCGTGGTTGAGTGTACTTGTATACAATTGTAACCTATCATCACTGATGGTCACGGGTTCGAACCACAGGGATTCGGCACGTTTGGGGGTACTAGTATATATATTTAAATACAGGGATTCTACTCTGTGGGATGTCAGATTTCGCATCGATCAGTAAAATGGCCCTATCTGAAACAATTTTGTACACATCTGTCCAAATATAACGCATATCCCGAGTATTTATATTGTTCTTCAAATAAAACACAACTTTAAGCTGCGTGCATGTATACTTTGCAAACAATTGCCACAGACATTGGCCATATCAGGTCACATTTCCATACTAGGACACGGGTTCTGTCAGCAACAACAAAAAATCTTCGACGGGAGAGTTTTAACAGTGAATAACATTATCAATAAAATGTGTTTCCACTAACTTTAGGTTTATTCGGCAAAAATGTACGTCAAAAAGAGATTTCGGAGAATTTTTCAATTTGTTTTGAAAATTTCTCAAGCGGCGCAGTTCGCGTTGAAACGAGCGTTCTGATTGGATTATGATTATTCTTCATATAAAAAACAAACATCTTGTTACATTCTAATAATCCATTCAGAACGCTCGTTTCAACGCGAATTGTTTCATAGAAACGACGTCAATCCATCGTCTGAAATATTTTGAAACACATTGACGGACAATTTATTGTAATGTAAATATTATTACAAGTCTCAATATTGGAAGACGACAGTCCATAACCAGCGATGTCTAGTATATATAATATACACAAAATCCTGGGTAAATATATGTATATTTTGATCATTTTGGCCCGATTTTCTCAGACTGAAGAATTTGGAATTTAATATTTAAAAACAAAATTAAATCGGATGTCACAAAGTATTGTTAATATGCAAACTTTCAAACATTTAATATACTGTACAGATTCAATCACTGGATAGAATGCACTTTACCGTCGGTATGAGTAATGCTAGGGATATGGTAGTGCTCGGACAAGGGGTAAGGACCATAGGGTATGGCTTCTCGTGCATTTCCCTGAACTAAATTGAATGTACCGCTAAAGTGCGATATTCACCAATAGCTATCAGCTGTACATAATACTGGTAAGAGGATGCAGCAGTATATATGGATGGATATATAGATATGAATTTCTATGAAACGATAAATAGATACGTATTTATGCGATGCAAGCGAAATGTATAAAAGTAAAAGTAAAGTGTTTGTTTATTATAGTGTCACCCCTATTTAAAGGGCCAGCCATTTCTGACTTATGAGACACCTCTTTTTTATGAACATCAGTACTTCCCGAATCCTATGCTTGTGTGCCAGACGTCAGGCTGGTAGGCAATCGGTAACCATTATGTAACTAGCTGGCGGCTCACCAACCGGCCATATCAGAACGAACCCCTGACGAGATTCGAACCTTCGACCTCCCGCTCCGTAGGCGGTATATGTATATGTAAAATATGTATGTTTCAAATAATCATTTTTGAAGATATTATTTATTTTATTATTTATATGCAATGTAGGGTGATATGAATTATATTAATGACCACTTCAAGATAGCCTATGTACATTGTATACATATCATGTATGCGAGCGAACATCAAATCTAGATGTAAGGTACCAAGGTACCAAGGTACCAAATGTTGATTTTTATTGATCATTATTGAATATTTGCTTTGATTTATGATCTTTTATTTCAATATATATATTAGTTAGCGCATATAGAAAAGAAATATTAAGAAGATATTGTTGAAATTGTCACAGACGCTTGTGTTCTGGACAAATGATTACGGATTCAAAACCAAGTAACATTTTTTAACAACACTATGATACACTATGTGCTTGACACTATACACATCATTTTTGGGTAGATATAAAACGCAGCTATGTCTGCGTTTTCAGTGTATAAAATGCAGACCAGTTCTGCAGACTGCAACTTGCAGACAGTTGGATGTCCATGGGGGAAACGTGTATAAAACGCAGATCAGTTCTGCAATTTGTAATTCGCAGACTGTTATACACTCATCAAAACTCCTAACTACACCGATACCATTTTGTGGATAATTTGATAAATCTGGTATATAGAATAATTCACGAGCTACAACAATCTGAATAGCACAACCCGGAAAATGAAAGTCGCACAAAAGCACAAATAATCCGAAAACAATTAATAGCGCGTATGTCCTCCGTTAGCTCTGATAACTGCCAAGCACCTGCTTCTCGTGGACATGGTGTGGTTATGGATCCGGTTTTGTGGAATGTGCGTATCCACCGTATCCTACATGCAAACGAGCCGCGATTTAATGTATGTATCATATTCAAATGTATGTACCTTACTCACTGGTTTGAGTACAATTTTATCACATGTAACAGTTTAACTTACTTGCAAATGTGAGAGTCCACCCTGAACCAGGCCTACGACTATGCCTCTCAGACTCAGTCTCGCTATTTTTGGAATCGTTTCTTTTTTCTGTCACAATGTGCGTTTCTGACGCTACCATGTGGCTTGCAAATATTCCTGGTATGCATTTTGCACGTGTAACTCGCTTCACGTATACCTTGTTGAAATGCATGCGTGTCATTCAAAATATTGACAAGCGTAATTATAGAAAAGCGAAAAATGTGACTTTGGTTTTGAGGGTTTTTACCTAAAACAGCATTACTCGCAAAGTAAAACAGCATTACTCGTAAACTAAAACAGCATTACTCGTAAACTAAAACAGCATTACTCGTAAAGTAAAACAGCATTACTCGTAAACTAAAACAGCATTACTCGTAAACTAAAACAGCATTACTCGTAAACTAAAACAGCATTACTCGTAAAGTAAAACAGCATTACTCGTAAACTAAAACAGCATTACTCGTAAACTAAAACAGCATTACTCGTAAAGTAAAACAGCATTACTCGTAAACTAAAACAGCATTACTCGTAAACTAAAACAGCATTACTCGTAAACTAAAACAGCATTACTCGTAAACTAAAACAGCATTACTCGTAAACTAAAACAGCATTACTCGTAAACTAAAACAGCATTACTCGTAAACTAAAACAGCATTACTCGTAAACTAAAACAGCATTACTCGTAAACTAAAACAGCATTACTCGTAAACTAAAACAGCATTACTCGTAAAGTAAAACAGCATTACTCGTAAAGTAAAACAGCATTACTCGTAAACTAAAACAGCATTACTCGTAAACTAAAACAGCATTACTCGTAAACTAAAACAGCATTACTCGTAAACTAAAACAGCATTACTCGTAAACTAAAACAGCATTACTCGTAAACTAAAACAGCATTACTCGTAAACTAAAACAGCATTACTCGTAAACTAAAACAGCATTACTCGTAAACTAAAACAGCATTACTCGTAAACTAAAACAGCATTACTCGTAAACTAAAACAGCATTACTCGTAAACTAAAACAGCATTACTTGTAAACTAAAACAGCATTACTTGTAAACTAAAACAGCATTACTTGTAAACTAAAACAGCATTACTCGTAAAGTAAATCAGGTATCAATCCCAAAAAAACAGGAAATAGTTAAGCACGTATTATTTTATTTACGTGCACAATTTGGTCGCCATATTTTAAGGACTTATCACATTATTCGCAAAATGGTATCGGTGTAGTTAAGAGTTTTGATGAGTGTATTCGTATGGGAGAATTTGTGTTAAAATTGCAGACTGTAATTTGCAGATTGTTATAGATGTATTGTTATGGGTGATTAGAAACTGAAGAATGAATGCTATATGTGTCACATTTAACTTAGATGTAGATCTGTTGTAAATTATATAAAACAATACGTTTCAAAGTGCAAGTTGACAATAATTCAACATGTATTTCAAAACGGTGTTTACTTATAATATTTAATCAACAACAACAATGATGAATAATGACATGCATATTACAGCGTTTCTTGTTTTATATGACTTTTAACTACGTCATGTTATGTCTATTATTCTATGTCCCCAAGATAAGATATATTATAGTTCGGATTTTACGCCTGCATCAGCACCATTTCGGGCTATATCGCCGGCGGGCAGTTTACTTAACAACACCGTTCCTGGGCAGGCTCCAGCGGTTAACCAGTACTTGAGTGCACCAACCTCCGTAAGAAACTGCCAACTGTTTCATATAAATGAGACACGGCCTGAGCGGGGCTCGAACCAGTGACCATCAGTGATGATAGGTTACAGTGGTATACAAGTCAGCGACCTTAACCACTCGACCACGGAGGCGGACTCAAGATAAGAAATCTCGAATATGTATATTTATGCCCACAGTATGATATAACTTAATTAGTCATGTTGTTACATATGTATCCTGACATTAATAAAAGTAATTGTTGTCGATAATAATGATCATTTGTTCTTTGTTAGATAACTCCAATCAATTTGTTTAGTTTATACACATTTATTTTAGCTCGATTGCGAAACAAGTTCTTTCAACTTATATTAATCACTCTCGCGACCTCATTCCTGATGGAATCCATCGCCACGAGGGAGAGAGGAGGCAACGTGGAATTTAAATGCCTTGCCTAAGGACACAATCGTAACGGCTCCAGCGGGGCTCGAACTCCGGACCTTTCGCACCAATTTGTTTGGTATATCATATTCAATTCATAGACAGTCTAATGGCGTTAAAACATTATAATGGTTTCATTTGAACATATAAATACATCAACGTAACGACCTGATTAATCCAGGAATCGCAGGTTCGATCCTCAGTCTGACCCTAATAAAATTAACAGTCTTTCATATGGGACATTAAACCGAGGTCTCGTGTCGGTGCTTTACACCGTGCACGTAAAAGAACCAGAGGAGACTCTGGAATGGGTCTCTGTCTGTATCATTGCACTATCCTCCAAAAACATTAAATTACTAATCTCTTCAGGAGGCGTCGCTCATATGGGCAACCGGTAGCAACGATAAATAAACGTAAAACACACACCTGATTTCATTCACAGACGGATCTGTAGTCCAATGGTAACACGCTGGACTGGTAATCCAGGGATCGCAGGTTCGATTCCCCGTCTGACCCTAATAAAATTAACAGTCTTTCAGATGGGACGTTAAACCGAGGTCTCGTGTCGGTGCTTTACACCGTGCACGTAAAAGAACCAGAGGAGACTCTGGAATGGGTCTCTGTCTGCATCATTGCACTATCCTCCAAAAGTAAACCACAGACAAGATCATCAATTGCTTACCCACGTGTGACATTTATGATCAGTACAGTAAAATACACGTCCGTAGCAATTCCAACGGTCACCTTAGTAGGGCCAGTAAAATTGTAATACTTTTTAAAATATGCTTAAATATTTACAATAAAAATATTATTTCATAAATGCTTATGTTGATGACCATACTGTGGCATGCATCATGTAATTGTGAATGTTATTTGAAATTATGACTTCAGAACTATAATCTAGATAAATCTGATTTATTCGTGCACGTTAACATGATAATAGTTCTCTATCGATACTTCGGATGTGTATTACGAACGAATAACTTATATAAAATATTATATGTATTTTGTGAGTTGGTCAGGTGTTGGGATCCTGTGTTGGAGTCGATCTGTGGTGTGGGGAAGGGAACTGTGTCATCTTACCTACACTAGTTGTAGTGTAGGTGCGGCACGGTTCTGTCTCTTGCACTGTGGGTTGGCGTGTGTGTTTTACGTTTATTTATCGTCGCTACCGGTTGCCCATATGAGCGACGCCTCCTGAAGAGATTAGTTATTTTAGATTTTGGAGGATAGTGCATGATACAGACAGAGACCCATTCCAGAATCTCCTCTGGTTCTTTTAAGTGCACGGTGTAAAGCACCGACACGAGACCTCGGTTTAACGTCCCATCTGAAAGACTGTTAATTTTATTAGGGTCAGACGGGGGATCGAACCTGTGGGTTGGTTTGGTTTTGCTAGGCATATATATTATATATTGTTTGACATAGGGTGGGTGATGGGCTAACCCACACATGTCAACTAAAGCCATAATTATATTTTGAGCAACGCAATAAAAAGCTTATATAGTTGTATGTGTAAACTGTGGGAAACATCCATTTATAACTTACAAGAGATGGTCAATAAATAATTCCAGTAGACTAGTAGTATAATATTATGGCAATTTGATATCAATGTGACTCTCCTGCATTATAAGTAAATGTACGTAAAAAAGAAATTTAAATAAGTATATATCAAAGTAATATAAAGTTCGAAAATATATAGATGTGTGTTCTAATGTCTATATTTGTTATTATACTAAGATTAAGTTTAAACTTTATTTATTTTACAACGATTGTGAAGCAAGTTTAAACAACTTATATTAATCACTCTCGTTGGCGCGGATGCCATTTGTGTGGTAGGAAACCGGAGTACCCGGAGAAAACCTACCTGTCCGATCTGGCGACCACTGTAGCATCTCATATACTTCCCGGTCCGATGATCGAACCCGGGTTGCATTGGTGAAAAACGAGCGCTAACCACTGCGCTAATCGGATAGCCAATATATAGCAGTTATTATACTATTACTCAGAGCCTCAAATTATATTGTAAATGTATGCATACCTCATTTTGTCATGTTATTAATGATATGAGTGTAATACAAGATTTTAACTTGACTTTGACATACTGTAGATTGCCATAGGCAGCAATCTTGCAAATTACCAGAACAACTTGTTTATTGTAAATAAGTGTGCCATGAAGTGACAGGCGCTACTGATTGAATGTGCTGATCACTGATCGGAATACACCGATTGTGATTACCAGAAGTGTGACCGTCCCCTAGACCAGTAGCCAGCGATACAATAATCCAGTTATCTAATTATACTCAATAATATACAATATAAGTAATAACTTAATGGTCACGGGTTCGGGACACTTTCAGACCGCGTCTCTTATATGAACAACTTGGCAGTTTCTTACGGAGGTTGGCTAAGTATTTGTTAACCGCTGGAGCCTGCCCAGGAAAGCTGCCGTTAGGTAAACTGCCCGTCGCTCATATGGGCAACCGGTAGCGACGATAAATAATTTTTAAATGAACAAATATGGGAGCAGGTAGCCGAGTCGCTACATAAACTACATTGTATTTGACTTTGTTCAGACCGGTCATACTAAATAATTGTTGTATAACTGTTTCAGTATGTGGCAAAATATATTTGTATGTCAAAACATGTAACAACATTTTAGATTTGTGAATAAATGAATAACTATTGAGATATAACATTTGCCTTCAAAACAAACTAATGTGATGTAATTTCGAATATTCGAAAAATTATATGCACAGTTTATGCAAATAAACTTTCATGCAAATACTGTGGAGATCATTGAGCCTGAAGTGTATGATTATGGTACACTTACTTGATTCAAATATTAACGGTAAAACATAACGTATATCCTGGTCGTAGTTCACGAACACATACGAAGGCTTTGGTGGAGATTAATTAGTCTCAGTGTAATGTTGCCAAATAATAATAATATTATTGTTGTATTCTGTTGTTTGTAAATAAGTACACATATAAATGACTTTCGGAACAAACCTGTATCCGACCAGCTTAGAATTATTTTTACTACTATACCTCTGATTAGAATTGTTGCCAAAACCTGTTTTTATATTCTTCAAAGACGATCCTTTTATTTATGTAAATAATGTATCCATTTGATTTATTAATTGTGTGTCTCTTATCCATTCCGAGAAACATCTGCTAATTAGTTCAACCGCGATCTGATCGAGGTTGATACCTTTTTTCCATTTCAGTGTTTCAAAATTTCTGGTTTTAATAAGTATTTAATTTTCAATTAGCGACTGTTCCTCAGTTTTAATATGTAAATATAATAATATGTCAATAGACTGTGATAGTTTGATTATCTGTGATTAGATTAGTCTCTTATAATTCTTTTATAATGAATGGTGTTGTACTTTGCCACGATAATTTGTTGTGTATATTTTATGTATTGTACAACGATAAGACTGAAATAAAGAATAAATCTTAAAGATTCTTAAAGTGATGATTTATTACTTTAAGAAACTGTAATGAATTATGAATATATGCACATGTATTTAAGATAAATGAAATAGTCCGTACAATTTCATTTGTCTTCCTTTTCATATACATGTCTGCTATTTTATATTATGGAATACCATCATCCACCCCATTAAGTTAATTAGCATAAATGCACGTGACAAAGGGTTCTTGCTTTAAATTACAGACATATCCCATTGTGTCAAAATGAAACTATTTTCGATTTTGTAAAAGAAACCACAGAGAAAATCCTTTCTATAGATTTTCTTTACAATTGAAAAAATAAAGTTCGAACATTTGCATGCGTAATGTGTTCAAATTAACCGAATTGGATGGTTTGTAGCTTTTCTAGGAGTTCTAGAGTTATGTGCTTTTCATTATGTTCGTTTTGTCCTGGGATTGCACATGTAGGCTTACTATATTATCCTAACTTACCACTCAGAGTGATTCAGTCAGTAATCATTTTACAATCAATCAATCAATCAATCAATCAATCAATCAATCAACTTATAGTAATCACTATCGTTGGCGCGGATGAAATCGTATACTTATGTGGTCATGCGTGTGGGAGGAAACCGGAGTACCCGGAGAACACCTACCTCTCCGATCTGGCGACCACCGTACCATCTCACATACTTCCCGGTCCGAGGATCGAACCCGGGTTGCATTGGTGAGAAGCGAGCGCGCTAATTGAGTGCAAAGAGGCGAAGGTAGACGTCTAGACGAACCTTTTTTGATAGATGAATGATTGCTGCGGAGAACTCAAATAGTGGATTTACAAGTAAGTTTAGATATTGGCATATTACGGCCATTGCATATACTGCACACGGTTTGTTTACATTTGAGGATTGGTTATCATTCAGTATAGGTCTATAGCCTTGATATTGACGGGGTGTCATTTTTAAATTTGCTTGGAATGGGTAAATTATTTTTTATGTATAGTGTCAAGCCGATAGTGTTCTTAAAAAAAAGAAAGAGAACAGTTTCTTAGTTTTGTGGTTTTGAACCCGCAAACATTTGTCTAGACGCCGAATCGTCTATGGACGGGGTGTAATATAGCTACCACTGAGACTATTAATTGGGCCGTATTGAGTTTCTGATGATATGTCATTTTGCCAGAAGTTAAAAAGTGAAAAATCGACAGGAAAATGGAACCCAGACTTGTAAGTATCTGACCGAAGCACAAACGCTTGGGGTCTGGATAAATGTTTGCGGGTTCAAAACCACAAAACCTTTTTTCTTTTTTTAAGAATACTGTGATACACTGTCGGTTTGACACTATACTTTAAAAAATTACGCCATTCCAAGCAAGTTTAAAAATGACACCCCGTCACTATATAGCCTTGATAGTGACGGTGTTTCATTTTAAAACTTGCTTGGAATAGTGTAAAAATTATTTATGTATAGTGTGAAGCCTATAGTGTATCATAATGTTCTTAATAAAAAAAGAAAAAAGGTTTTGTGGTTTTGAACCCGCAAACATTTGTCCAGATCCAAAGCGTCTGTGCATGCAAACTGTACATTGTGAGTTTCACATAAGGTCTACGTCCCGGACGCAATCTCGTAGTGCATAGAAACGACGTCAACCCATCGTCTGAAATATTTTGAAACACATTGACGGACAATTTATTGTAAAGTAAATATTATTACAAGTCTCAATATTGGAAGACACCGACAGCCCATAACCAGCGATGTCTACTATATATAATATACACAAAATCCTGGGTAAATATATGTATATTTTGGTAATTTTGGCCCGATTTTATCAGACTGAAGAATTTGGAATTTAATATTTAAAAATTAAATCGGATGTCTCAAATATAGTGTGTTTTCTGAGTTCCATAATTATGATTTCAGTTTCAAGAGCGAGATCTACAGGGGCTATTGAAGATGATGCATGCAAATTGACAACACTGTTGCCATATCTACCTGGCACAGTGCTACTTGCTGACCACACTCGCTCACTTCCATGGAGTGTTGAAGTTTGGGCAGTAGCAGTGTTCACTGACATTTCAGGTATGTAGATTATTTCTTAATTTGGAGTTATTGCACGCATAGCTTACACAAATAATGCTACAGTATATGCAACCGCCCTTGGTCGCGACTTTCGGGTTGTAATATTTATATTTCTTGTTTTTCATACCTCTCTATCTTGTTTAGTGCCAGAATGTTTGTGTGTACCTAAACTGTTTCCATAAGCAACTCACGTTTTGCTTTTGAGTATTTTTAGAGAAGGTTACGCAGTTAGGCATACATGTCAACTAGGAAGTCTGTTTAATCAAGTAGCAACCAGGACTGTTATGTCAATATTTCAACCTGAAACAGTCGTAGCCAAAATGCTGAATGCCCTCAAACAATTAGTGTCAATTTTCACAAACAAATTCGTGTGAAATACGCCACCTATCGACGTTTACTGAGCAAAGGAAATTAATGTTCGTCTAATTCTCTTCACCAAGTGATAGAATGATAATTATTTTATGGATTATGTGTGCAAACAATGCGTGATTCACGTGCCGACAGTAATACTCATTTATATCACTAAAACAATTAATTAGTACTAAATTAGTACTTTGTACGTGACAGGTGTCTCTATGTAGGTGTCAAATATTAAAGTTAGAAAGTAGGACTAGAAATTCGTAGAACAAATAATGTTTCGCTCAGACAAAATAAATTGCAGTTTTAAGCACGTTGTAATCTTGTTTATGTATAGTTTTCGCACTGTCCGTGTGTCCGTCTGAGTCAATATGTTCAGTCCTGGCTGTAACTTCTTCGGGGGGGGGGGCATTCATTATCTACTGTGATATTTCTTGTTTAAATGATTTTTCTGATCGTTGTCAAAGACAAACTCCTATAGAGTTTCACGAAGACTGTATACATATGCTTTATACACATTTGTTTTAGCTCGATTGCGAAACAAGTTCTTACAACTTATATTAATCACTCTCTCGAATCCATCGCCATGAGGGAGAGAGATGAGGCATGTGGAATATAAATGCCTTGCCTAAGAGCACAGTCGTAACTGCTCCAACAGGGCACACACTCCGGGCATTTCGCACCCGAAGCGCTACCACTATGCTATCACGACTTCCACAATGTATACATTTGTATTACTTCCAATGACGTCATGTATTCATAGTTTGCATTTTGAAATTATAATAACAAATACACTGCAGATATTATTCTACGGATATGATGAACTCGGTATTGTATACCTGCATATCAACTAACCGGGTTTGATGTTGTAGCCCGCTCCTTTAGAATAGTTGTTGCCATGGATACAGAAATTAAATCTAGAACACCCAAAAAGCTGTCCAGTAGTTAATGATTTATTGATGTATACAGAAAGTCAAGTTGTATTGGTATGGTCACCATAATATGAACCATTTTCTAGAATAAATTTGTAAGTGCAGTTCCACATTTAGTATTGCTGACATGTTGTTTGTTTTATTGTTTATTATACATGCATATTTTTATTCAGGATTTACCGCCATGTTTGAGAGGTATAGCTCTCTGGGCCAGACCAACGTACAAAAGGTCACAAGGACACTCAACGATTATATGAGTGTTCTTGCCGAGAGCATATTTGCCTCTCATGGTGATATCCTGAAGTTTGCGGGTTAGTATGTTTTTATTATAGAAGCTTGAAGATTTACCCATAACGCACCATGTCTTGCATTTCTAGCCTAATACCTCCCACCTCCTGCATAACAAAGCTTGGTTTTCAAGGAAAGTGTGGTACATTGTTTTGCATATGTATGTCCATTTACATGTATGTACTAGTTCTTTGAAACCGTATGATTTTTATGCACGAAACAGCAAACCTTTATAAAACGCTAAATTCCTATACGGAAACTGAAGATGTCAATCTAAGTAATATTATAAATAATGAAAACGTAACTAAATTGTCAGAGGACGAAAATAAAAGATTAAAGGATATCTTAGTTATGAAGAAATGTTATGTAGTCATAAAAAATGTCAGATTCTTCGTCCCCCTGGTAGCAGTGATTTTATAGCATTGTTTTATAAATGTTTGAACACATTAAAATGTGCATCACTACAAACATATATCAAGCAAAACATGCTCTCTCATTGAATCAATTCCAAATGTTATGGAGTGACATTGCAAATCATTTATACATGTAAGCAACAGGCTATTGGTCTATATAGCTCAACATCCCCACCTTTTATTTTCTTTGGTTTTTATCTACAAATACTTTAATTAAAAATAATAAGATTTTATATTCAAAAACACCCACCCTGTACCTTTAGATTAAAATTGCTATGTTTTATAACTATTTACAACAGTTGTGTGACAATACAAAATATAGAAGATTGAGCATTCACCCATATTTCTGCTATAGAAATTCCTGTTTCAACTGTAATTTGTATTATTGTATAGGGTGTAACATTTTTCAAGCATTATGTAGTTGTTATTTTAGTCTATCAAACTATCTGGAATCACAATTCCAAATCCTAATGATATAGTATAGTATTGTTTTTCAAATTTCACGAATATCCTTTCTTGATTATTTTGTAACAATAAATTACTATACATGAATACCATATTATAAATAATCGATATACTGTTGTTCTTTCCCTAATAGGTGATGCAATATTGGCATTATGGCGAGTGGATGACGTCAATAGGCGTGAATGTGAGCTTGCAAAGGTGCTGAGATGTTGTCATGCTATTCAGCGGAAATATGGAGAGTGGACCAATGAAGATGGCGTGACACTCACTGTGAAAATAGGTATGTTAGCGTTATTAGAGTTATTGACAGGAAAACTGACAGTTGAAATAGGTATGTTAGTGTTATGGATAGATAGGAAAACTGACATTAAAAATAGGTACGTTATCGTTATTAACAGGAAAACTGACAGTCGAAATAGGTATGTTGTCGTTATTGACAGGAAAACTGACAGTCGAAATAGGTATGTTGTCGTTATTGACAGGAACACTGACAGTCGAAATAGGTACATTAGCTTATTGACAGGATTATAGATGAGATGAATAGCTAACAATTACTATTGATACCAAGGATCTTGGTACTTGGAATGTTTTGCACACCGATATCTTCGAAGTGTAGTACTGCTTCAGATGCGAAAGGCCCAGAGTTTGAGCCCAGGTGTAGTCGTTACAATTGTGTGCTTAGGCAATGCATTTAAATTCCTAATTGCCTCTTCTCTCGCCATTGAGGCGATGGATTCCATCAGGAATGAGGTCTCGAGAGTGATTAATAGAAGTTGTAGGAACTTGTTTCGCAGTCGAGCTAAAATAAATGTGTATAAACTAAGCTGCACACCAAGATATTCTAAACAGTATAGTACTTGGAATGTACTGTACACCGATATATTCTAAGATGCATAGTACTTGGAATGTACTGCACACCGATATATTCTAAGATGTATAGTACTTGGAATGTACTGCACACCGAGATATTCTAAGATGAATAGTACTTGGAATGTACTGCACACCGATATATTCTAAGATGTATAGTACTTGGAATGTACTGCACACCGAGATATTCTAAGATGAATAGTACTTGGAATGTACTGCACACCGAGATATTCTAAGATGTATAGTACTTGGAATGTACTGCACACCGAGATATTCTAAGATGTATAGTACTTGGAATGTACTGCACACCGATATATTCTAAGATGTATAGTACTTGGAATGTACTGCACACCGATATATTCTAAGATGTATAGTACTTGGAATGTACTGCACACCGAGATATTCTAAATATATAGAACTTGGAATGTACTGCACACAGATATATTCTAAGATGTATAGTACTTGGAATGTACTGCACACCGAGATATTCTAAGGAGTGTATTCATCTTCTCGCAAATGAAATGTGCTTTATGAAGTTAGTGTTTGTAGATTGCCTCCATTACAAAATCATCAATAACGCTGTAAATGGTATTTGTTAATGTTAACCCGACGATAAATATGCACATGAATTATAATTATATGTTTCCATTTGAAATAATATTCAGAAAGAGACATAACCAAAATACATATGCATAGCTATGCTGAACTAACACAATATAACAATCAATTTAGGTGTTTCTGCTGGTGAGATGGCGATCACGTACCTTGGTAATGACGAGCATCGCCACTACATTGAGTCGGGACCGGCGGTATCCGACGTCACTGTAGCGGAAGGTCATTGCCAATCGGGAATGATAGTCATGTCGCCAGGGGCCAGTCAGTGCTGTCCTAGGGAATTGTTTGAGCTCCAGCCGATCAAAGATGATCACATGCAGGTTAGTAGCTAACATTAGTTTCATTTTTAACGATGCATTCATGTTAATGGTTTGCTCTTTATGTTGTTTTATTATGTTGTTTTTAAACAATTGCCGTAAAATACAATGTAGTAGCACCTTGCTCTCTCGTTATTTTAAAATTTCTAGTTGAACATTATCAATTTGAGCATTTGTTTATTTTAAATCCAAACTTACATAAATGATCTTTCTAACCAGTACGACACCATCCAGGAATGTGTACCTTTGCACCCAGCTTACATTACCCATGTTTTCTAACATGCACGACACCTTTCAGGAGTGTCTACCTTTGCATCCAACTTTACATTACCCATGTTTTCCTACATTTACGACATCTTTCAGGAGTGTCTATATGTGCATCCAACTTTACATTACCCATGTTTTCCAACCTGTACGACACCTTTCAGAAGTGTCTATCTGTGCATCCAACTTTTAATTACCCATGTTTTCCAACCTATACGACACCTTTCAGGGGTGTCTACATTTGCATCCAACTTTCCATTACCCATGTTTTCTAACCTGTACGACGCATGTCAGGAGTGTCTACCTGTGCATCCAACTTTCCATTACCCATGTTTTCCAACCTGTACGACACCTTTCAGGAGTGTCTATATGTGCATCCAACTTTCCATTACCCATATTTTCTAACGTATACGACACTTTTCAAGTGCGTCTATCTGTGCATCCAACTTTACATTACCCATATTTTCTAACCTGTACGACACCTTTGAAGTGCGTCTATCTGTGCATCCAACTTTACATTACCCATGTTTTCTAACCTGTACGACACCTTTCAGGGGTGTCTATCTGTGCATCCAACTTTCCATTACCCATGTTTTCTAACCTGTACGACACCTTTCAAGTGCGTCTATCTGTGCATCCAACTTTACATTACCCATGTTTTCTAACCTATACGACACCTTTCAAGTGTGTCTACCTGTGCATACAACTTTACATTACCCATGTTTTTCAGTAAAGAAATTCAACTTTATAACTTTGTAATATTTTTAATGAACTTGAAATTGTTGAAGAGTAATGTTCTACTTCATGATCAAGCAATTCACCATGTTTACACATTTTGAGGATTCTCGATTAACAATATTTTATGAAACACTTACAATACATATTATATATTAATTGATAGCAAGTAATTAAGTTGTTAATTATTATTCATATTGATTTATATGATCAGGTTTTGGGAGTTCACAATGAACCCAGTGACAGCACAGCTGCCGATACACCTATACAGAAACAGCGGACACGCCAGCTGAATAGATGTAAGCAATTCATAAATGTTCGGGGTTTGTAAGAGATTACATATATATTATATTGTAAATTGTTAGGGGTTTGTAAGATATGACATACATATATTATATTGTAAGTTATTAGGGGTTTGTAAGAGATGACATACATATATTATATTGTAAATTGTTAGGGGTTTGTAAGAGATGACATTCATATATTATATCATAAATTGTTCGGGGTTGTAAGAGATGACATACATATATTATGTTGTAAATTGTTAGGGGTTTGTAAGAGATGACATACATATATTATATTGTAAAATGTTCGGGGTTTGTAAGAGATGACATACATATATTATATTGTAAATTATTAGGGGTTTGTAAGAGATGACATACATATATTGTATTGTAAATTATTAGGGGGTTTGTAAGAGATGACATACATATATTGTATTGTAACTTATTAGGGGATTTGTAAGAGATGACATTCATATATTATATCATAAATTGTTTGGGGTTGTAAGAGATGACATACATATATTATGTTGTAAACTGTTAGGTGTTTGTAAGATATGACATCGCTCCATCAATATCACACAGACATATAGTGTATCAAATTGTAACTGGATGCTCGCTCCATCAATATCGTACAGACATTTAGTATCAAAGTGTAACTGGATACTCGCTCCATCAATATCACACGGACATATAGTATCAAAGTGTAACTGGATACTCGCTCCATCAATATCACACAGACATATAGTATCAAATTGTAACTGAATGCTCGCTCCATCAATATCACACAGACATATAGTATCAAATTGTAACTGAATGCTCGCTCCATCAATATCACACAGACATATAGTATCAAATTGTAACTGGATGCTCGCTCCATCAATATCACACAGACATATTGTATCAAATTGTAACTGGATACTCGCTCCATCAATATCACACAGACATATAGTATCAAATTGTAACTGGATGCTCGCTCCATCAATATCACACAGACATATAGTATCAAATTGTAACTGGATGCTCGCTCCATCAATATCACACAGACATATAGTATCAAATTGTAACTGGATGCTCGCTCCATCAATATCACACAGACATATTGTATCAAATTGTAACTGGATGCTCGCTCCATCAATATCACACAGACATATAGTATCAAATTGTAACTGGATGCTCGCTCCATCAATATCACACAGACATATTGTATCAAATTGTAACTGGATACTCGCTCCATCAATATCACACAGACATATAGTATCAAATTGTAACTGGATGCTCGCTCCATCAATATCACACAGACATATAGTATCAAATTGTAACTTGATGCTCGCTCCATCAATATCGTACAGACATTTAGTATCAAATTGTAACTGGATGCTCGCTCCATCAATATCGTACAGACATATTGTATCAAATTGTAACCGGATGCTCGCTCCATCAATATCGTACAGACATATAGTATCAAATTGTAACTGGATGCTCGCTCCATCAATATCACACAGACATAAAAAATTAAAAATTATTATATCAAATTTTAGCCAGATTCGCGCTCCATTTGATCAGGGGTTGATAATAATCTCCTGTCTTTGATATTTTTCAGTCAAGAATGTTGCTTCCGCTGTAATAGACATGAAACTTAGTGAGGCACTGAGGTTGTACATGCAGGCTCCAGTTCTCAAAATGGTTTGTATCTCGGATACAATATGTATCCATTTTATTGAAATCAATTAGCAGTAAAGTCAGCCACTGTGTGCATTGACTTGTTTGACTTGGTGTGAGAGTGACATTTAACAATAGCACATTTCCTCACTTTCTGATATATAGTTGTACTGCCGCTGTGATAATTACTCATATCCGGCATAAAATTCGGAATAATAATTTCACATTACTATGGAATATGTACAGACTCGCCATAATATCTCACACTTGGTACAGACACACCATAATATCTCACCCTTGGTACAGACGCACCATAATACCCCACCCTTGATACAGACGCACCATAATATCTCACCTTGGTACAGACACACCATAATACCCCACCCTTGGTACAGACTCACCATAATATCTCACCCTTGGTACAGATGCACCATAATACCCCACCCTTGGTACAGACACACCATAATACCCCACCCTTGGTACAGACTCACCATAATATCTCACCCTTGGTACAGAGCACCATAATACCCCACCCTTGGTACAGACGCACATAATACCCCAACCTTGGTACATACTCACCATAATACCCCACCCTTGGTACAGACGCACCATAATACCCCACCCTTGGTACATACTCATCATAATACCCCATCCTTGGTAAATACTCATCATAATATCCCACCCTTGGTACAGACTCATCATAATATCTCACCCTTTGGTACAGACTCACCATAATATCCACCCTTGGTACAGACTCACCATAATACCCCACCCTTGGTACATACTCACCATAATACCCCACCCTTGGTACAGACGCACATAATACCCCACCCTTGGTACAGACTCATCATAATATCCCACCCTTGGTACAGACTCATCATAATATCCCACCCCACCCTTGGTACAGACTCATCATAATATCCCACCCTTGGTACAGACTCATCATAATATCCCACCCTTGGTACAGACTCATCATAATATCCCACCCTTGGTACAGACTCATCATAATATCCCACCCTTGGTACAGACTCATCATAATATCCCACCCTTGGTACAGACTCATCATAATATCCCACCCTTTGGTACAGACTCATCATAATATCCCACCCTTGGTACAGACTCACCATAATATCCCACCATTTGGTACAGACTCACCATAATATCTCACCCTTGGTACAGACTCATCATAATATCCCACCCTTGGTACAGACTCATCATAATATCTCACCCTTGGTACAGACTCATCATAATATCCCACCCTTGGAACATACTCACCATAATATCTCACCCTTGGTACAGACTCATCATAATATCCCACCCTTGGTACAGACTCATCATAATATCCCACCCTTGGTACAGACTCATCATAATATCCCACCCTTGGTACAGACTCACCATAATATCCCACCCTTTGGTACAGACTTACTGTAATATCTCACCCTTGGTACAGACGTACTGTAATATCTCACCCTTGGTACAGACTCATCATAATATCCCACCCTTTGGTACAGACTCATCATAATATCCCACCCTTTGGTACAGACTCATCATAATATCCCACCCTTTGGTACAGACTCATCATAATATCCCACCCTTTGGTACAGACTCACCATAATATCCCACCCTTTGGTACAGACTCATCATAATATCCCACCCTTTGGTACAGACTCACCATAATACCTCACCCTTTGGTACAGACTCACCATAATACCTCACCCTTTGGTACAGACTCATCATAATATCCCACCCTTTGGTACAGACTCACCATAATACCCCACCCTTTGGTACAGACTCACCATAATATCCCACCCTTTGGTACAGACTCATCATAATATCCCACCCTTTGGTACAGACTCACCATAATACCTCACCCTTTGGTACAGACTCACCATAATACCTCACCCTTTGGTACAGACTCATCATAATATCCCACCCTTTGGTACAGACTTACTTCAATATATCACCCTTTGATACACATTTACCATACCATATCACCCTCTGGAATAGACTCACCATAATAGCTCACCCCTTGGTACAAGCTCACCATAATATCCAACCCTTTGGTACAGACTCATCACAATAGCTCACTCTTTTGTACGGACTCACTATAATATATCACACGTTGGTACTGACTCACTATAATAGCTCACATTTTGGTGCACGCACAATATCCCACACTTTGGTGGTACTGACTCATTATAATGTCTCACACTTTGGTACAGACTCAATATAATATCTCACACTTTGTACAGACTCAATATAATATCTCACACTTTGTACATACTCAATATAATATCTCACACTTTGTACAGACTCAATATAATATCTCACACTTTGTACAGACTCATTATAATATCTCACACTTTGGTACAGACTCAATATAATATCTCACACATTGGTACAGACTCAATATAATATCTCACACATTGGTACAGACTCAATATAATATCTCACACTTTGTACATACTCAATATAATATCTCACACTTTGTACAGACTCAATATAATATCTCACACTTTGTACAGACTCAATATAATATCTCACACTTTGTACAGACTCATTATAATATCTCACACTTTGGTACAGACTCAATATAATATCTCACACATTGGTACAGACTCAATATAATATCTCACACTTTGTGGTACAGACTCAATATAATATCTCACACCTGGGTACAGACTTACCATAATAACTTACATTTTGATTCAAACTTATCTTGCTAGTACTTATTGGTATACACATATAGCTGCCCTTCAGGTTGCATCCGTGATATAATTAAAACCCAATCTGTTTTCAATCCATTCTGATTTTCAGATTGATGAATATCTACCTCTCGAAAGCATGTCAGAGATGAAGCCAATTTCCATATTATTTTTGAACATCGATTTAGACAACAGAGTCCGCACCGACGTGGAACGACAAGCTAAGCTGATTCAGGAGATATTTGAAGTTGCCTATGCCAACTCAAAAGTTACGCACGGTAAATACTGTTAGAATACTGAGCTAAGAAATGACAAAATAAGTGTGATGACAACTGTCTTTGTCTGAATATAGATCAACTATAGCAGTTATAGTGCCATTCATTACCACTATCTGTGTCTGAATATAGATCAACTATAGCAGTTATAGTGCCATTCATTACCACTATCTGTGTCTGAATATAGATCAACTATAGCAGTTATAGTGCCATCCTTTACCAATATCTTTGTCTGAATATAGATCTACTATAGCAGTTATAGTGCCATCCTTTACCAATATCTTTGTCTGAATATAGATCTACTATAGCAGTTATAGTGCCATTCATTACCAATATATTTGTCTGAATATAGATCAACTATAGCAGTTATAGTGCCATCCGTTACCAATATCTGTGTCTGAATATAGATCAACTATAGCAGTTACATTGTCATCCTTTACCAATATATGTGTCTGAATATAGATCAACTATAGCAGTTACATTGTCATCCTTTACCAATATATGTGTCTGAATATAGATCAACTATAGCAGTTACATTGTCATCCTTTACCAATATATGTGTCTGAATATAGATCAACTAGAGCAGTTACATTGTCATCCTTTACCAATATATGTGTCTGAATATAGATCAACTATAGCAGTTACATTGTCATCCTTTACCAATATATGTGTCTGAATATAGATCAACTATAGCAGTTACATTGTCATCCTTTATTAGATAACTTACTGATATATTTGATGTTTTGGCAATTAGATAACTTACTGACATATATTTGATGCTATGGCAATTAGATAATTTACTGATATATTTGATGTTTTGGTAATTAAATAATGTACTGATATATTTGATGTTTTGTCAATTAGATAATTTACTGATATATTTTACCTATGTCTCATCATGCTATTATTTTACCATTTCA
>CM026386.1:21431396-21470570 GCA_014843695.1 Archivesica marissinica | reverse complement strand
TGGGTAACCAGTACTAAGCAATGTGTGTGAGGTGCCTTGCTCAATGACACTGCATGCGTGGCCTGACCGAGTATCGAACCCGGGACCGTTCGATTCCAAATCCGACGCTCTACCACTGGACCACGGACGCCACGGTGTTATGGGTGATGTAATGCAAATTGATGTGGCAGGCGCCCCTGCAACATGCATTTTTGAGAATTGAAAAGTTCAGCCAAGATATGCATCTGCCTGCTGAAGAAGGCACTTATTACCACTAGATAGTGTGTAATATTTGCCCTTCAATTTATTAATATCTTAACCCTTAAAATGCCGAATAAATTGGAAGTATGTGCAAACAACATTGATCCAGATCAGCCCAGCGTAACGTCACATCTGATCATGATCTATGTTGTTTGCTATTCAGCCAATTGTTTTCGCTCCACTATCCAAATAGCAAACAACATAGAGCCAGATCATACTGCATGTTCTGTAGAATCTGATATGGCTCTATGCAGTTTGCAAGAGCTACTTTAATTGTGATTAGCATTGTAATAGTTTCATTATTGCCTTTTTTAAAAAACTATTTATTTTTACAACGATTGCGAGGCAAGTTTTAACAACTTCCATTAATCACTCTCATGTTATGCGCGGATGAAGGCGTAAATGTGGTCATTCGTGTGGGAGGAAACTGGAGTACCCGGAGAAAACCGACCTGTCCGATCTGGCGACCACCGTACCATCTACTCTAAAGTTATTGCCTTGTTCTGCAAGTTATTGCCTTGTTCTGCAGGCGGATATACATTCACTGAATATGCTTGTTTTGTATTGATCTGTTAATTTATTCGATAAAACTACATATTTGTGATATTTAGAAAATGGAGCGTTGAAATTAAAATATGGAAGATTATCTACGAACGATATAATTTTCTTTATAGTCGCCTCCGCCGATGCATTTGGACGACTGGATTATCTAAGTAGATTACGTTGTCATCTAAGTTACTTATGTAGACAACTGGAAAGGCATCTTCCTTCTCAGGGTGACACATCCTATATCCTCTCTTTCGAAGGGGTCCCTTTTAGGGCCACATCCTCCACGATTTGTCAGCTCACCGTAGCAATAATGGTTCCGGTTTCTTCGCTGGGGTCCTAGCGCCATCAAGATGTCAACGTCCCACCGTCTTCCCAGAAGGAGAACCGTCTCCTTGAAGGAGCCGGCTAAAAAAAACAGCTATCCGCCGTCGCCAGCACCGAGCATTTCTGTCTCGCCAAGTAGGTAAGTTAGTAGTATGCTTATACTCGTATAGAGTCACGCGACTTCAACTGGTTCGATGGCGCGGCTTCCGTCACCGAAGTCCTTGACCCATATTCCTGCTGTGAGCTGTGCCTAGGTCACGACGTGCACGTTGTGGAGGATAGACCTGGAAGATTATCTAGTGACTATTTATTCTATTACAAATACTTGTGGCAGAATGTCGGGCGTTAACCGGCACCAGTAGATGTTCAAATGAAGGGACTGTTTGCTGCACAAAATCATAAAAGAGCATCAGATAATGTGTATGCGTAAGTCGCTAGAACTTCGTACCCGCATGAATGACGACAATATCGAATGCAAGCATCTTATTTCTAAAATTAACGTCAATGGAAATTCTAGATTTCTAACCTAGGAAAGTCATTCGACTTGGACATCGACACATAACTACCTAGGGAAGTCCGTGGACATCGACACATAACTACCTAGGGAAGTCAATCGACAAACACAAACACCAAACATCGACATCGACACATAACTACCTAGGGAAGTCAGTCGACATCGACACATAACTACCTAGGGAAGTCAGTCGACATCGACACATAACTACCTAGGGAAGTCCGCACATGTACATCGACACATAACTACCTAGGGAAGTCAGTCGACATCGACACATAACTACCTAGGGAAGTCCGTCGACATCGACACATAACTACCTAGAGAAGTCCGACGACTTGGACATAGACACATAACTACCTAGTGAAGTTAGTCGACATGGACATCGACACATAACTACCTAGGGAAGTCAGTCGACATGGACATGGACACATAACTACCTAGGGAAGTTAGTCGACATGGACATCGACACATAACTACCTAGGGAATTCAATCGACAAACACAAACACCAAACACACACACACACAACACCAAACAAACACAACACATAACTACCTAGGAAGTCAGTCGACATCGACACATAACTACCTAGGGAAGTCCGTCGACATCGACACATAACTACCTAGGGAAGTCAGTCACGACATCGACACATACCTACACAGGGAAGTCAGTCACAGACATCGACACATAGCTACCTAGGGAAGTCAGTCGACACATCGACACATAACTACCTAGGGAAGTCAGTCGACATGGACATCGACACATAACTACCTAGGGAAGTCAGTCGACATGGACATCGACACATAACTACCTAGGGAAGTCAGTCGACATGGACATCGACACATAACTACCTAAGGAAGTCAATCGACATGGACATCGACACATAACTAACTAGGGAAGTCAGTCGACATGGACATCGACACATAACTACCTAGGGAAGTCAGTCGACATGGACATCGACACATAACTACCCAGGGAAGTCAGTCGACATGGACATCGACACATAACTACACAGGGAAGTCAGTCGACATGGACATCGACACATAACTACCTAGGGAAGTCAGTCGACATGGACATCGACACATAACTACCTAGGGAAGTCAGTCGACATGGACATCGACACATAACTACACAGGGAAGTCAGTCGACATCGACACATAACTACCTAGGGAAGTCAGTCGACATGGACATCGACACATAACTACCTAGGGAAGTCAGTCGACATGGACATCGACACATAACTACACAGGAATCAGTCGACATCGACACATACTACCTAGGGAAGTCAGTCGACATGGACATCGACACATAACTACCTAGGGAAGTCAGTCGACATGGACATCGACACATAACTACACAGGTAAGTCAGTCGACATCGACACATAGCTACCTAGGGAAGTCAGTCGACATGGACATCGACACATAACTACCTAGGGAAGTCAGTTGACATGGACATCGACACATAACTACACAGGTAAGTCAGTCGACATCGACACATAGCTACCTAGGGAAGTCAGTCGACATGGACATCGACACATAACTACCTAGGGAAGTCAGTCCACATGGACATCGACACATAACTACCTAGGGAAGTCAGTCGACATGGACATCGACACATAGTTACCTAGGGAAGTCAATCGACATGGACATCGACACATAACTACCTAGGGAAGTCAGTCGACATGGACATCGACACATAACTACCTAGGGAAGTCAGTCGACATGGACATCGACACATAACTACCTAGGAAAGTCAGTCGACATGGGCATCGACACATAGCTACCTAGGGAAGTCAGTCGACGTGGACATCGACACATAGCTACACAGGGAAGTTAGTCGACATGGACATCGACACATAACTACCTAGGGAGGTCAGTCGACATGCGCATCGACACATAACTACCTAGGGAAGTCAGTCGACATGGACATCGACACATAACAACACAGGGAAGTTAGTTGACATGGACATCGACACATAACTACCTAGGGAAGTCAGTCGACATGGACATCGACACATAACTACCTAGGGAAGTCAGTCGACATGGACATCGACACATAACTACCTAGGGAAGTCAGTCGACATGGACATCGACACATAACTACCTAGGGAAGTCAGTCGACATGGACATCGACACATAACTACCTAGGGAAGTCAGTCGACATGGACATCGACACAAAACTACCTAGGGAAGTCAGTCGACATGGACATCGACACATAACTACCTAGGGAAGTCCTCGACATGGACATCGACACATAACTACCTAGGGAAGTCAGTCGACATGGGCATCGACACATAACTACCTAGGGAAGTCAGTCGACGTGGACATCGACATAGCTACCAGGGAAGTCAGTCGACATGGACATCGACACAACTACCTAGGGAAGTCAGTCGACATGGACATCGACACATAACTACCTAGGGAAGTCAGTCGACATGGACATCGACACATAACTACCTAGGAAGTCGTCGACATGGACATCGACACATAAGGAAGTCGACATGGACATCGACACATAACTACCTAGGGAAGTCAGTCGACATGGACATCGACACATAACTACCTAGGGAAGTCAGTCGACATGGACATCGACACATAACTACCTAGGGAAGTCAGTCGACATGGAACACATAACTACCTAGGGAAGTCAGTCGACATGGACATCGACACATAACTACCTAGGGAATTCAGTCACTGGACATCGACACATAACTACCTAGGAAGTCAGTCGACATGGACATCGACACATAACTACCTAGGGAAGTCAGTCGACATGGACATCGACACATAACTACCTAGGGAAATCCGTCGACATGGACATCGACACATAACTACACAGGGAATTCAGTCGACATGGACATCGACACATAACTACCTAGGGAAGTCAGTCGACATGGACATCGACACATAACTACCTAGGGAAGTCAGTCGACATGGACATCGACAATAACTACCTAGGGAAGTCAGTCGACATGGACATCGACACATAACTACCTAGGGAAGTCAGTCGACATGGACATCGACACATAACTACCTAGGGAAGTCAGTCGACATGGACATCGACACATAACTACCTAGGGAAGTCAGTCGACATGGACATCGACACATAACTACCTAGGGAAGTCAGTCGACATGGACATCGACACATAACTACCTAGGGAAGTCAGTCGACATGGACATCGACACATAACTACCTAGGGAAGTCAGTCGACATGGACATCGACACATAACTACCTAGGGAAGTCAGTCGACATGGGCATCGACAAATAACTACCTAGGGAAGTCAGTCGACATCGACACATAACTACCTAGGGAAGTCAGTCGACATGGACATCAACACATAACTACCTAGGGAAGTCAGTCGACATGGACATCGACACATAGCTACACAGGGAAGTCAGTCGACATGGACATCGACACATAGCTACACAGGGAAGTCAGTCGACATGGACATCGACACATAACTACCTAGGGAAGTCAGTCGACATGGGCATCGACACATAGCTACCTAGTGAAGTCAGTCGACATGGACATCGACACATAACTACCTAGGGAAGTCAGTCGACATGGACATCGACACATAACTACCTAGTGAAGTCAGTCGACATGGACATCGACACATAGCTACCTAGGAAGTCAGTCGACATGGACATCGACACATAGCTACCTAGGGAAGTCAGTGGACATCGACACATAACTACCTAGGAAGTCAGTCGACATGGACATCGACACATAACTACCTAGGGAAGTCAGTCGACATGGACATCGACACATAACTACCTAGGGAAGTCAGTCGACATGGACATCGACACATAACTACCTAGGGAATCAGTCAATGGACATCGACACATAACTACCTAGGGAAGTCAGTCGACATGGACATCGACACATAGCTACACAGGGAAGTCAGTCGACATGGACATCGACACATAACTACACAGGGAAGTCAGTCGACATGGACATCGACACATAACTACCTAGGGAAATCAGTCGACATGGACATCGACACATAACTACCTAGGGAAGTCAGTCGACATGGACATCGACACACAACTACCTAGTGAAGTCAGTCGACATGGACATCGACACATAACTACCTAGGGAAGTTAATCGACATGGACATCGACACATAACTACCTAGGGAAGTCCGTCGACATGGGCATCGACACATAACTACCTAGGGAAGTCAGTCGACATGGACATCGACACATAGCTACACAGGGAAGTCAGTCGACATGGACATCGACACATAGCTACACAGGGAAGTCAGTCGACATGGACATCGACACATAACTACCTAGGGAAGTCAGTCGACATGGACATCGACACATAACTACCTAGGGAAGTCAGTCGACATGGACATCGACACAAAACTACCTAGGGAAGTCCGTCGACATGGGCATCGACACATAACTACCTAGGGAAGTCAGTCGACATGGACATCGACACAAAACTACCTAGGGAAGTCCGTCGACATAGGCATCGACACATAGCTGCACAGGGAAGTTAGTTGACATGGACATCGACACATAACTACCTAGGGAAGTCAGTCGACATGGACATCGACACAAAACTACCTAGGGAAGTCCGTCGACATGGGCATCGACACATAACTACCTAGGGAAGTCAGTCGACATGGACATCGACACAAAACTACCTAGGGAAGTCCGTCGACATAGGCATCGACACATAGCTGCACAGGGAAGTTAGTTGACATGGACATCGACACATAACTACCTAGGGAAGTCAGTCGACATGGACATCGACACAAAACTACCTAGGGAAGTCCGTCGACATGGGCATCGACACATAACTACCTAGGGAAGTCAGTCGACATGGACATCGACACAAAACTACCTAGGGAAGTCCGTCGACAAAGGCATCGACACGTAACTACCTAGGGAAGTCAGTCGACATGGACATCGACACATAGCTATCTAGGGAAGTCAGTCGACATGGGCATCGACACATAACTACCTAGGGAAGTCAGTCGACGTGGACATCGACACATAGCTACACAGGGAAGTCAGTCGACATGGGCATCGACACATAACTACCTAGGGAAGTCAGTCGACGTGGACATCGACAAATAACTACCTAGGGAAGTCCGTCGACATGGACATCGACACATAACTACACAGGGAAGTTAGTTGACATGGACATCGACACATAACTACCTAGGGAAGTTAGTCGACATGGACATCGACACATAACTACCTAGGGAAGTCAGTCGACATGGGCATCGACACATAACTACCTAGGGAAGTATGTCGACGGGGACATCGACACATAAATGCACAGGGAAATTAGTTGACATGGACATCGACACATAACTATCTAGGGAAGTCAGTCGACATGGACATCGACACAAAACTACCTAGGGAAGTCCGTCGACATGGACATCGACACATAACTACCTAGGGAAGTCCTTCCACATGGACATCGACACATAACTACCTAGGGAAGTCAGTCGACATGGGCATCGACACATAACTACCTAGGGAAGTCAGTCGACGTGGACATCGACACAAAACTACCTAGGGAAGTCCGTCGACAAAGGCATCTACACGTATCTACCTAGGGAAGTCAGTCGACATGGACATCGACACATAGCTACATAGTGAAGTCAGTCGACATGGACATCGACACATAGCTACCTAGTGAAGTCAGTCGACATGGACATCGACACATAACTACCTCAGGAAGTCAGTCGACATGGACATCGACACATAGCTACCTAGGGAAGTCAGTCGACATCGACACATAACTACCTAGGGAAGTCAGTCGACATGGACATCAACACATAACTACATAGGGAAGTCAGTCGACATGGACATAGACACATAGCTACACAGGGAAGTCAGTCGACATGGATATCGACACATAGCTATACAGGGAAGTCAGTCGACATGGACATCGACACATAACTACCTAGTGAAGTCAGTCGACATGGACATCGACACATAGCTACCTAGGGAAGTCAGTCGACATGGACATCGACACATAACTACCTAGGGAAGTCAGTCGACATGGACATCGGCACACAACTACAAAACTAGGGAAGTCAGTCGACATGGACATCGACACATAACTACCTAGGGAAGTCAGTCGACATGGACATCGACACATAATACCTAGGGAAGTCAGTCGACATGGACATCGACACAAACTACCTAGGGAAGTCAGTCGACATGGACATCGACACATAGCTACACAGGGAAGTCAGTCGACATGGACATCGACACATAACTACCTAGGGAAGTCAGTCGACATGGACATCGACACATAACTACCTAGGGAAGTCAGTCGACATGGACATCGACACATAACTAACTAGGGAAGTTAGTCGACATGGGCATCGACACATAACTACCTAGGGAAGTCAGTCGACGGGACATCGACACATAGCTACACAGGGAAGTTAGTTGACATGGACATCGACACATAACTACCTAGGGAAGTCAGTCGACATGGACATCGACACAAAACTACCTAGGGAAGTCCGTCGACATGGGCATCGACACATAACTACCTAGGGAAGTCAGTCAACAGGGACATCGACACATAGCTACCCAGGGAAGTCAGACGACATGGGCATCGACACATAACTACCTAGTGAAGTCAGTCGACATGGACATCGACACATAGCTACCTAGTGAAGTCAGTCGACATGGACATCGACACATAACTACCTCAGGAAGTCAGTCGACATGGACATCGACACATAACTACCTAGGGAAGTCAATCGACATGGGCATCGACACATAACTACCTAGGGAAGTCAGTCGACGTGGACATCGAACATAGCTACACAGGGAAGTTAGTCGACATGGACATCGACACATAACTACCTATGGAAGTCAGTCGACATGGGCATCGACACATAACTACCTAGGGAAGTCAGTCGACGTGGACATCGACACATAGCTACACAGGGAAGTTAGTTGACATGGACATCGACACATAACTACCTAGGGAAGTCAGTCGACATGCACATCAACACATAACTACCTAGGGATGTCAGTCGACATGGACATCGACAAATAGCTACACAGGGAAGTCAGTCGACATGGACATCGACACATAGCTACACAGGGAAGTCAGTCGACTTGGACATCGACACATAACTACCTAGGGAAGTCAGTCGACATGGACATCGACACATAACTACCTAGGGAATTCAGTCGACATGGACATCGACACATAGCTACCTAGGGAAGTTAGTCGACATGGACATCGATTCATAACTACCTAGGGAATTCAGTCGACATGGACGTCGACACATAACTACCTCAGGAAGTCAGTCGACATGGGCATCGACACATAACTACCTAGGGAAGTCAGTCGACGTGGACATCGACACATAACTAACTAGCCAAATTAGTCGACATGGGCATCGACACATAACTACCAAGGGAAGTATGTCGACGTGGACATCGACACATAACTACCTAGGGCAGTCAGTCGACATGGACATCGACACAAAACTACATAGGGAAGTCCGTCGACATGGGCATCGACACATAACTACCTAGGGAAGTCAGTCGACAGGGACATCGACACATAGCTACCTAGGGAAGTCAGTCGACATGGACATCGCACATAGCTACCTCAGGAAGTCAGTCGACATGGACATCGACACATAACTACCTAGGGAAGTCAGTCGACATGGGCATCGACACATAACTACCTAGGGAAGTCAGTCGACTGGACATCGAAAAAGTCGACATGGACATCGACACATAACTACCTAGGGAAGTCAGTCGACATGGGCATCGACACATAACTACCTAGGGAAGTCAGTCGACGTGGACATCGACACATAGCTACACAGGGAAGTTAGTGACATGGACATCGACACATAACTACCTAGGGAAGTCAGTCGACATGGACGTCGACACATAACTACCTCAGGAAGTCAGTCGACATGGACATCGACACATAACTACCTAGGGAAGTCAGTCGACATGGACATCGACACATAACTACCTAGGGAAGTCCGTCGACATGAACATCGACACATAACTACCTAGGGAGGTCAGTCGACATGGGCATCGACACATAACTACCTAGGGAAGTCAGTCGACGTGGACATCGACACATAGCTACACAGGGAAGGTAGTTGACATGGACATCGACACATAACTACCTAGGGAAGTCAGTCGACATGGGCATCGACACATAACTACCTAAGGAAGTCAGTCGACGTGGACATCGACACATAACTACCTAGGGAAGTCAGTCGACGTGGACATCGACACATAACTACCTTGGGAAGTCCTTCGACATGGACATCGACACATAACTACCTAGGGAAGTCAGTCGACATGGGCATCGACACATAACTACCTAGGGAAGTCAGTCGACGTGGACATCGACACATAACTACCTAGGGAAGTCCGTCGACATGGACATCGACACATAACTACACAGGGAAATTAGTCGACATGGACATCGACACATAACTAACTAGCGAAGTTAGTCGACATGGACATCGACACATAACTACCTAGGGAAGTCAGTCGACATTGGCATCGACACATAACTACCTAGGGAAGTCTGTCGACGTGGACATCGACACATAGCTACACAGGGAAGTTAGTTGACATGGACATCGACACATAACTACCTAGGGCAGTCAGTCGACATGGACATCGACACAAAACTACCTAGGGAAGTCCGTCCACATGGGCATCGACACATAACTACCTAGGGAAGTCAGTCGACATGGACATCGACACAAAACTACCTAGGGAGGTCCGTCGACATGGGCATCGACACATAACTACCTAGGGAAGTCAGTCGACAGGGACATCGACACATAGCTACCTAGTGAAGTCAGTCGACATGGACATCGACACATAACTACCTCAGGAAGTCAGTCGACATGGACATCGACACATAACTACCTAGGGAAGTCAGTCGACATGGGCATCGACACATAACTACCTAGTGAAGTCAGTCGACGTGTACATCGAACATAGCTACACAGGGAAGTTAGTCGACATGGACATCGACACATAACTACCTAGGGCAGTCAGTCGACATGGACATCGACACAAAACTACCTAGGGAAGTCCATCGACATGGGCATCGACACATAACTACCTAGGGAAGTCAGTCGACATGGACATCGACACAAAACTACCTAGGGAGGTCCGTCGACATGGGCATCGACACATAACTACCTAGGGAAGTCAGTCGACAGGGACATCGACACATAGCTACCTAGGGAAGTCATTCGACATGGGCATCAACACATAGCTACCTAGTGAAGTCAGTCGACATGGACATCGACACATAGCTACCTAGTGAAGTCAGTCGACATGGACATCGACACATAACTACCTCAGGAAGTCAGTCGACATGGACATCGACACATAACTACCTAGGGAAGTCAGTCGACGTGGACATCGAACATAGCTACACAGGGAAGTTAGTCGACATGGACATCGACACATAACTACCTATGGAAGTCAGTCGACATGGACATCGATACATAACTACCTAGGGAATTCAGTCGACATGGACGTCGACACATAACTACCTCAGGAAGTCAGTCGACATGGACATCGACACATAACTACCTAGGGAAGTCAGTCGACATGGACATCGACACATAACTACCTAGAGAAGTCCGTCGACATGGACATCGACACATAACTACCTAGGGAAGTCCGTCGACATGGACATCGACACATAACTACCTAGTGAAGTCAGTCGACATGGACATCGACACATAACTACATAGGGAAGTCAGTCGACGTGGACATCGACACATAGCTACACAGGGAAGTTAGTCGACATGGACATCGACACATAACTACCTAGGGAAGTCAGTCGACGTGGACATCGACACATAGCTACACAGGGAATGTAGTTGACATGGACATCGACAAATAACTACCTAGGGAAGTCAGTCGACATGGACATCGACACATAACTACCTAGGGAAGTCAATCGACATGGACATCGACACATAACTACCTAGGGAAGTCAGTCGACGTGGACATCGACACATAACTACCTAGGGAAATCCGTCGACATGGACATCGACACATAACTACACAGGGAAGTTAGTTGACATGGACATCGACACATAACTAACTAGCGAAGATAGTCGACATGGACATCGACACATAACTACCTAGGGCAGACAGTCGACATGGACATCGACAAAAACTACATAGGGAAGTCCGTCGACATGGGCATCGACACATAACTACCTAGGGAAGTCAGTCGACATGGAAATCGAAACAAAAATACCTAGGGAGGTCCGTCGACATGGGCATCGACACATAACTACCTAGGGAAGTCAGTCGACAGGGACATCGACACATAGCTACCTAGGGAAGTCAGTCGACATGGGCATCGACACATAGCTACCTAGTGAAGTCAATCGACATGGACATCGACACATAGCTACCTAGTGAAGTCAGTCGACATGGACATCGACACATAACTACCTCAGGAAGTCAGTCGACATGGGCATCGACAAATAGCTGCCTAGGGAAGTCAGTCGACATCGACACATAACTACCTAGGGAAGTCAGTCGACATGGACATCAACACATAACTACCTAGGGAAGTCAGTCGACATGGACATCGACACATAGCTACACAGGGAAGTCAGTCGACATGGACATCGACACATAGCTACACAGGGAAGTCAGTCGACATGGACATCGACACATAACTACCTAGGGAAGTCAGTCGACATGGGCATCGACACATAGCTACCTAGTGAAGTCAGTCGACATGGACATCGACACATAACTACCTAGGGAAGTCAGTCCACATGGACATCGGCACATAACTATCTAGTGAAGTCAGTCGACATGGACATCGACACATAGCTACCTAGTGAAGTCAGTCGACATGGACATCGACGCATAGCTACCTAGGGAAGTCAGTGGACATCGACACATAGCTACCTCAGGAAGTCAGTCGACATGGACATCGACACATAACTACCTAGGGAAGTCCGTCGACATGGACATCGACACATAACTACCTAGGGAAGTCAGTCGACATGGACATCGACACATAACTAGCTAGGGAAGTCCGTCGATATGGACATCGACACATAACTACCTAGGGAAGTCAGTCGACATGGACATCGACACATAACTACCCAGGGAAGTCAGTCGACATGGACATCGACACATAACTACCTAGTGAAGTCAGTCGACATGGACATCGACACATAACTACCTAGGGAAGTCAGTCGACATGGACATCGACACATAACTACCTAGTGAAGTCAGTCGACATGGACATCGACACATAAGTACCTAGGGAAGTCAGTCGACATGGGCATCGACACATAACTACCTAGGGAAGTCAGTCGACGTGGACATCGACACATAGCTACACAGGGAAGTTAGTCGACATGGACATCGACACATAACTACCTAGGGAAGTCAGTCGACGTGGACATCGACACATAACTACCTAATGAAGTCAGTCGACATGGACATCGACACATAACTACCTAGGGAAGTCAGTCGACATGGGCATCGACACATAACTACCTAGGGAAGTTAGTCGACAATGACATCGACACATAACTACCTAGGGAGGTCAGTCGACATGGGCATCGACACATAACTACCTAGGGAAGTCAGTCGACGTGGACATCGACACATTGCTACACAGGGAATTTAGTTGACATGGACATCGACACATAACTACCTAGGGAAGTCAGTCGACATGGGCATCGACACATAACTACCTAGGGAAGTCAGTCGACGTGGACATCGACACATAGCTACACGGGGAAGTCAGTCGACATGGGCATCGACACATAACTACCTAGGGAAGTCAGTCGACGTGGACATCGACACATAACTACCTAGGGAAGTCCTTCGACATGGACATCGACACATAACTACCTAGGGAAGTCAGTCGACATGGGCATCGACACATAACTACCTAGGGAAGTCCGTCGACATGGACATCGACACATAACTACCTAGGGAAGTCATTCGACATGGGCATCGACACATAACTACCTAGGGAAGTATGTCGACGTGGACATCGACACATAGCTACACAGGGAAGTCCGTCGATATGGGCATCGACACATAACTACACAGGGAAGTTAGTTGACATGGACATCGACACATAACTACCTAGGGAAGTCAGTCGAAATGGACATCGACACAAAACTACCTAGTGAAGTCAGTCGACATGGACATCGACACATAACTACCTAGGGAAGTCAGTCGACATGGGCATCGACACATAACTACCTAGGGAAGTCAGTCGACGTGGACATCGACACATAACTACCTAGGGAAGTCAGTCGACATGGACATCGACACAAAACTACTTAGGGAAGTCCGTCGACATGGGCATCGACACATAACTACCTAGAGAAGTCCGTCGACATGGACATCGACACATAACTACCTAGGGAAGGCAGTCGACATTGGCATCGACACATAACTACCTAGGGAAGTCAGTCGACGTGGACATCGACACATAACTACCTAGGGAAGTCCGTCGACATGGACATCGACACATAACTACCTAGGGAAATCAGTCGACATGGACATCGACACATAACTACCTAGGGAAGTCAGTCGACATGGACATCGACACATAACTACCTAGGGAAGTCAGTCGACATGGGCATCGACACATCACTACCTAGGGAAGTCAGTCGACATGGACATCGACACATAACTACCTAGGGAAGTCAATCGACATGGACATCGACACATAGTTACCTAGGGAAGTCAATCGACATGGACATCGACACATAACTACCTAGGGAAGTCAGTCGACATGGACATCGACACATAACTACTTAGGGAAGTCCGTCGACATGGGCATCGACACATAACTACCTAGGGAAGTCAGTCGACATGGACATCGACACAAAACTACCTAGGGAAGTCCGTCGACATGGGCATCGACACATAACTACCTAGGGAAGTCAGTCGACATGGACATCGACACATAGCTACCTAGGGAAGTCAGTCGACATGGGCATCGACACATAGCTACCTAGTGAAGTCAGTCGACATGGATATCGACATATAGCTACCTAGTGAAGTCAGTCGACATGGACATCGACACATAACTACCTCAAGAAGTCAGTCGACATGGACATCGACACATAGCTACCTAGGGAAGTCAGTCGACATGGACATCGACACATAACTACCTAGGGAAGGCAGTCGACATGGGAATCGACACATAACTACCTAGGGAAGTCAGTCGACATGGGCATCCACACATAACTACCTAGGGAAGGCAGTCGACATGGGCATCGACACATAACTACCTAGGGAAGTCAGTCGACGTGGACATCGACACATAACTACCTAGGGAAGTCCGTCGACATGGACATCGACACATAACTACCTAGGGAAATCAGTCGACATGGACATCGACACATAACTACCTAGGGAAGTCAGTCGACATGGACATCGACACATAACTACCTAGGGAAGTCAGTCGACATGGGCATCGACACATCACTACCTAGGGAAGTCAGTCGACATGGACATCGACACATAACTACCTAGGGAAGTCAGTCGACATGGGCATCGACACATCACTACCTAGGGAAGTCAGTCGACATGGGCATCGACACATCACTACCTAGGGAAGAATTGCATATTAAACATCTCTATTTAAAAATTGATTTCATAGAATATTGTGTTTACATTTTACTATTTCATACTACCTGTTTCGAGGAGAGACAAATGTGTATGATACTGGAATATAATATGTATTGCGGTTATTTACCCTTAAACGCATACACAATATGTTTGTTTATCGGTGATGGTTACCTTAAGTTAATGTGCTGCTTGGATTTCTTGGCGCGCGCGCGTGTTTGTTTACTTTTATTTATCGTCACTACATGTTGCCCATATGAGCGACGTCTCCTGAAGAGAGTAGTCATTTTAGATTTTAGGAGGATAGTGCAATGATACAGACAGATACCCATTCCAGAATATCCTCTGTACACGGTGCAAAGTGTAAAGCATCGACACGAGGCCTCCTCGGTTTTAAGAAGAAGAAGAAGAAGAAGAAGAAGAAGAATGCTTTATTAAGACTTAAACGTTACAGTTTCTCGTCTGTAACATTTAAACATATTTACAATATATATAGTACAATATTATGATATATGCAATCATGATGAGGATGGACACATGAGTATGGACACACATGGAAAAATAATGACAATGTCATGATGGATTTTTAAGTTCCATCTGAAAGACTGTTGATATTATTAGGGCCAAACGGGATCCCTGGATTCGCAGTGCAACGTGTTAAAACTACTGGTGTATTCCAGTCTTTATATTGGTGTTTTCATGTATACATGTACAAACATTGGAATATAATAGCGATGACGAGACAGTGTGGCATCCGTGGTCCAGTTGTAGAGCGTCGGATTTGGAATCGATCGGTCCCCGGTTCGATACTCTGTCAGGCCACGTATGTAGTGTCATTGAGCACGGCATCTCACACACATTGCTTAGTACTTGTTAACCACTTAGGTCAGCTAAGCTTGTCCAGGAAAACATGTATACGTCCCCGCAATGGGTTTGACATTAATGGAACAGACAGACAGTCAGCTCATGCCGACATTAAAGTTTTAGGTGACCCTAGTACACTTCATGTTCATCTCGAGAAATAGCCAATATCCTCGTTGAAATCCGAGATTTAACGTCGACTTTCGAAGCACTCGGACTTTATCGCACAACCAAATAAGCGTCCATAAGCGAACGTTCCCAATGTCCTACCCTCGGGCGTTTCGTGCATACCATGTATTTCCGTACATTGTTAGACGAAAGTTGGGATGGAACGACCGACCAAAATGTCTTACCTCAAGTATGTGAGCTAAGAATAGAATAGCTGTCGGGGTTGTTGCGGTAATGTTACTTACATTCATGTTTCAAGTTCAATAAGTGACAGATATACATTTATTTATATCACTGATGAATACTTTATGCAAATTTATTGTTTAGCCCGATTGCGAAACAAATTCCTACAACTTATATGAATCACTCTTGAGACCTAATTCCTGATGAAATCCATCGCCATGAGGGAGAGAGAAGAGGCAACGTGGAATATAAATGACTTCGGGCACACTCGTAACGGCTTCAGTGGAGCTCCGGGCCTTTCGCGCCTGAAACGAACGCGCTACCACTACGCTATCACGACTTCCACGCTGATGAATACATTTTACTATCAAAATATATACAGACGATGTTAATTTATAGAAATTTACTTACTATTTTAGCTTGATTGCGAAACAAGATTCAACATTTGTATCAGGGCTCGTGAGACATTACTGGGGGAGATACATCGTCATGAGGGAAAGAGAAAGGGCATTTTGGAGTATTGCATAGGCACATTGGTTCCTATGGGTCCTGAACTCACACCGGTGTTTTACGTTTATTTATCGTCGCTACCGGTTGCTCATATGAGCGACGCCTCCTGAAGAGATTATTAATTTTAGATTTTAGAGGATAGTACAATGATACAGACAGAGACCCATTACAGAGTCTCCTCTGGTTCTTTTACGTTTCTTTTTATTTTTATTAGGGTCAGACGGGGGATCGAACCAGCGATCCCTGGATTACCAGTCCAGCGTTTTACCACTGGGCTACAGATCCGTCTCACACCGGTTTACTCGTGTTGTACAGTTATATCATGTATACCGATGCAAAAGAAATATCTATCAGACACCCTAGCTTAGCATGTGAACAGGTGTTGATATATGTTGCCTGGTCAGTCATATACATACATTTTTAATACCCAGGACTTTAATTGGGCCGTATTGAGTTTCTCATAATATCATTTTGCCAGAAGTAAAAAAAGTGAAAAACGACATACTGGAACCAAGGCTGACCCTAGCTATATTCGCTTTGTGTTTCTCTGTCGTGGTAGGTACCACTTCCTAAACACTACATATACTCCGCTATATGTTCGAATCCCGATAGGTGTCGAATACTTTCATGCGAGGAAGCTATTAAGTGTGTAGGGTTAGTGGTTCTACACGGGTGTCCGGGGTCTTCCGCCATAGAAACAATAGTGCAACCCAGAACTTCGTTCTAGGCGGGATAAAATCACTTACTCAAACGAGGACAGGATGAGGCATAAATACGCCCGTGAATATCGCGACACGAATCGAGATTATGTTCTTGAAAACAGTTATATACAACTTGATTTTAGCTCGATTGCGAAACAAGTTATTTCAACTTATATTAATCATTCTCGAGACCTCATTCCTGATGGAATCCATCGCCACGAGGGAGAGAGAAGAGGCAACGTGGAATTTAAATGCCTTGCCTAAGGGCACAACCGTAACGGCTCCAGAGGGACTCAAACTCCGGACCTTTCGCACCGGAAGCGACTGCGCTATCACGACTTCCACTTGAAAAAGTTGCAAGCTGTACGGAAATTCATTAAGGACTGTATCTAATCGAAACAATTTACTTAAACACGATACATGAAATGGATTTCTTGTTTGCCGCGAGGCTGGCGTATGAGTAATAACCGAATCAATGGCCGCGAGGAATGGAGTAGCCTATATTACCCTATGTCTCCTCTCCATTACTCACCTATCGACAATCATCAAACAGCGTTATGATAGAATTGCACCCATAAACCATGCCCTTCTTCCATCATAGCCGACACTCAGCGCTTCATTCCTGTCAATGAGTGATGGTTCCGAAAGTTAATAGATTATACGATTATTGCAAAGCGTTGAAGAAACGTTTGCGAATCTGCGATAAGTCAGCGTATAAATGTAATTAATATAACACATTTGATTGGGTCAGTGTACTAAGGTTCGATCCCCCGTCTGACACTAATAAAAAATTAACAGTCTTTCAGATGGGACGTTAAACCGAGGTCTCGTGTCGGTGCTGTACACCGTGCACGTAAAACAACCAGAGGAGATTCTGGAATGGGTCTCTGTCTGTATCATTGCACTATTCTCCAAAATCTAAAATAACTAATCTCTTCAGGAGGCGTCGCTCATATGGGCAACCGGTAGCGACGATAAATAAACGTAAAACACACACAGTGTACTAAATCTTGATCAATTGTACATAGCGAAGCGGAGTGAGTGATTGTGTGTTTTACGTTTATTTATCGTCGCTACCGGCTGCCCATATGAGCGACGCCTCCTGAAGGGATTAGTCATTTTAGATTGTTGGATGATTGTGCAATGATACAGACAGAGACCCATTCCAGAGTCTCCTCTGGTTTTTGTACGTGCACGGTGTAAAGCAACGACACGAGATCTCGGTTTAAAGTCCCATCTGAAAGACTGTTAATTGTATTAGGGTCAGACGGGGGATCGAACAGATCCGTCTGTTGAGTGAATGAATGACTGTATGTGTTAAGTAATGCACGTAATGACCCTAATACTAATTTAATATTAATTCACGGTATAGAGACGTTAACAAATGAGGAGAACACAACTTTATGTTTACATAAAACGTTCGCATCGTTTTTCAGCACGCCTTTCTTGATGAAGTATACGTCATTTGCTTGTGAGACTGGGTGGTGGGTTCGGGTATTGGCGTGGTGTGGGGAAGACAACAGGTGAAATCGTGAGATACATGTATCAATCTAAGCAATATTTTCTTTTTTATTATATAAATTTGTCTTTTTTTCGGATCCTTTAAGTGACTTTTATTTACATTCTATTTTGCGTACTCATTTCAAGAGTTCAAATGCTAGCTTGACTTTCTCGTGCGGGTCGTTGTCTAATGTTGTTAAGACTGGTGGCCCAAACAATTTGTATGTTCACGCAATGTATTGTATCTTTATGTGTATGACGTATGTACTATTGATTTGCAATAAAATATGATTAAACAAAAAAATTAAAAACCTAATAATACTAACAGTCTTTCAGATGGGACTTTACACCGTGGTCTCCTGTCGGTGCCACCTACCAAACAATAGTAACGAAATATAAGCTTAGGAACCAACCTCAAAACCCCAAAACCCCAAAACACATTTTCATTATTTTTCTCCCTAAAATATATATTTGTTTTAGATTTTCTACAAATACATTAGTGTTATGTGTTAGGAAAATCCCCCCCCTCCCCCTTGCAAATATATCCAACATTACATTCAGATTACAAGGGCATCGAACATACTTCTGTGGCATAACCTACCGTAACTTGAGAGGATAATATTCCATAAAACATAATGTAGGAAATGATGAACAATAAACGATTAACACAGAATGTGTTTTTCTGCTTCTGGTACGAGAATAACAAATGGTTTTAAAATACTGTACGCTTCGTAGCCGTAGCATTCTTCAAATTGTTCTGCTAATCGTGTTGCCATGAACTGGGAAGACAAGACAAGCGTATTGTATAATAGTTCCTTAAATTCCACCAGCTTCCATGTTAATAATAATAAGGTCGAAGGTCAAATCACTTGCCCCTCACCAATACTATAATAATGATAATAATAGTAATAATATTATTAATAATAATAATAATAATAATAATAATGATGATGATGATGATGATGATGATGATGATGATGATGATGATGATGATGATGATGATGATGATGATGATGTTGCTGATGATGATGATGATGATGATGATGATGATGATGATGATGATGCTGATGATGATGATGATGATGATGATGATGATAATAATAACAATGATGATGATAATAATAATAATAATAAGGTTGAAGGTCAAATCACTTGCCCCTCACCAATGGGTTGTCGATTTATTGCAAGTGAGGAATCTATCCATTTGGCTTGCAGAAGGTCGGTGGTTTTACCCGAGTGCGCGTCCGTGTCCTCATCCACCAATACTAGCTGGATAGTTGCAACATATTGGTGCGACTTTAAACCCAGAAAACCCAAAACCAAACAAGAACCACTAATATATTTTATGTTTAATCACAGTCTGTTTATTTGTTTGTACATTACCTTAGTTTTATGATACAGTCAACCCTGTCTTAACCAGCCAGCCAATGGCAGGGACTCTCGGAAACTGGCTGCTTAGCACAGGTGGCTGCTTAATAGAGGTCAAATGTATAATAAAACAATATATTGGGACTATGAAAACTGCTTAATACAGATTGGCTGTTTAATAAAGGTGACCACTAACACATGTTTGACTGTATACGTTTATATTAATTTGTGAAACAAATATTTCAAAGATTCGTTTAATCGCTCTCGAGATCTTATTCATGATGGAATCATCGCCTTGAGGGCGAGACAAGAGGCACTGGGGCATAGGGACATAAGAGCCATGCCTGGAGTCACCACAGTGGCGTCCGTGGTCCAGTGGTAGAACGTCGGATTTGGAATCGAACGGTCCCGGGTTCGATACTCGGTCAGGCCACGTATGTAGTATCATTGAGCAAGGCACCTCACACACATTGCTTAGTACTGGTTAACCACTTAGGTCGGCTAAGCCTGCCCAGGAAAACATGTCTAGGTCCCCGCAAGAGGTTTGACATTAATGGAACATACATACATACAACGTGGTTCTATTATGGGTTACGATACAGAAACACCACGGAGTCTCCACTTTCACCAGTTCAACAAGAAGACACCACGCATAGCCTACATGTTTATTGGAACGCTGGACTAGTAATCCAGGGATCGCATGTTCGATCTCCCGTCTGACCCTAATAAAATTAACAGTCTTTCAGATTGAACTCTAAACCGAGGTCTCATGTCGGTGCTTTACACCGTGCACGTAAAAGAACCAGAGGAGACTCTGGAATGGGTCTGTATCATTGCACTATCATCCACAAATCTAAAATGATAATCTCTTCCGGATGCATCGCTCATATGGACAACCGGTAGCGACGATAAATAAACGTAAAACACACCATAATGGAAGCTCAGATCTTTTGACTAACCCGGATTAGTGGGAAACGAGCGTGCTAAGCATCGCTGTGAGTAGGACATACATAAATGCGCATGTGTTTTATGTTTATATATCGTCGCTACCGGTTGCTATATGAGCGAAGCGTCCTGGGAATTTTGAAGGAGAGTGCATGTGTTATCCTCTGGACGATGCCTCCAAAGAGCATTAGTCTTGTTTATGATGTTTTCCTGGAGAATAGTGCAAGATATAGAAAACGCACTTCTCTGGTTCTTGTGTAGCTTGGGTTCCAGTCTGTCGATTTTTCACCAATTTACTTCTGACAAAATATTTTCAGAACCTAATACGGCCCAATTAATGATCTCGGTACCAACATATATTTATATGACTGACCAGGCCAAATATATCAACGCATGTTGCCATGCTAACCATTCCACCGATGTATGTGGGTTATATTTTAGTTTGTTTAGGTTTTGTTGTTGTTTTCTTTGGCGGGTGTATTATAGTCATTATAACAACTATGGCGACTCTATGCATGCAGCTATTATTGGTGGAGGTAGAGCACAGGTGCCCATCCGAACAGTAATGTGCAGACACAGACTACACCCGGGTAGAACCACCGATCTTCCGCCAGTCAGCTGGATAGCTTCCTCACAAGAACGAATTCGATCCATAGTGGGATTCCAACATACAGCGATGAGGGGCGGGGGATTTGAAGACAACGGCCTTAATCACACGGCCGTGGAGGTCCCTGCGCCGATATGTGACATGCGTTAATATCGCAATGCGAAATACTGTTTTATTTTTATGATGGTGGGACGACGGGTGGATCTAACTCATGACCAATGGATGTGCAGTCTACTGATGATGACAATGCACATCTTGCATGTTGTGTGCACATACTACTGCACCACATGATATAGCAATCTCCCAGTATACAGTATCACAAATGTTAACCGTATATACTGCTGCTGCTAATGTATATCGGCACGAGTGATTTTGATCACGTGGTCAGAATTCACATGCCTGTTGTACTATACTTTGTCTACCGCAGAGGAAGAAAACACAAAAATTATATACTTTTTCATCACATTTATTTTTCAGTCAACAACATTAAATAAGGTCAAATGCAATACTGATAAAACATATATAACATTCTATACATTTTAAACAACCAATTCAATAAATAGTTTGAATTCATTTTAAACATAAAATCACAAAACATGACACAGTATATATCAAATAAATGCTTCACTGGCTTTATTAGCATTGCACAACATGTCCTCACTCTCGTTCCATCTTCTCTCGTTCTCACGTGATTTAATAAAACACGAAGACTGTTTCTAAGAATGATATCAACATTATATCGTAGATAGAAAATGCCGATATGGCGTACGAACACATACATTACAATGTATCACAAAATACTCGAAGCTTACAGCTTCAGTTTGAAATTTACTAATTCACCAAAAAATAAACCCAAAAAACAACAACACTACAAAACAAGCAAATACAAGCATTAACGAAATGAATAAATAAACAAAAAATCATCTTTCTCACAGCTCATTTACATTTACCCTTCCTTATTTAACGTAGTACATTAACATGTAAGGAATATATACAATGTGTTCATCTTTGCATTATCTTAGTGTGTGTTGAATGAGATTCTAGCATTCAAGTTGTAGTGTGACCCTCTACTCCTGTCGTGATCAATGTTTGCAATAATGTCCACATTCGCTCTGAGATTCGCGTAGACTTTTTTAATATTCAAGTTGTAGATAGTGTGAACCTCTAGTCCTTGCAATGTTTGTAATAATGTCCATATTCGCTCTGAAATTCGCGTAGTACCGAGTATTGCACAGTAGAAGAGAACACGTGCGTGCATGTGTCTGTCCGGTACGGCAGTGTATCAATAGTGTCCACATATATATACGTGCGTGGTTTACTGAAGTCGTCTCGTTGAAGCCGATAATAGTATCATTTACTCCGTTTATCCGCAAATAATCTCCGATCACAGCAATATAGCAGAGTTTGGACCCAGTTCCAAACTTACAACATTTAATAGTCTCAAAGTTCCTTGTTTTGGTTGTAAATTAAATATAAAATAAGGCAATTCTTTGGCATGATCTTCTAACGTTCACCCGATCGGATAAATAATATACCCATCTAGTTCGTCCTTCTTGGAACGTAATCCCCGTCGACTCCATCCACCGCCGGGCTATAGCGCCTTTTAACCCGTTGGCGCAGCTTGGAATGTTAGCTACCGCTGAACGCTTTACGATTCAGAATGTAACAGTATTGTCAGTGTATGCAGAAGTCTTCCACATTTTCGGCCTCGAGTCCAATGTTCGATACCATGGTTTGTCGTGCAGGTATCAGCCCCGTCGACGTCTGGAACGCGAGCGCAGTTGTCACTGGAGTGTCTCGATAGCACACTAGGCACTCCATTGTCTCCTCGGCCCCTCTGAACGCTCCGTTAACGTTTGGCAGAACAATTGACATATTTGTTTTATGTGTTGCTAGTAACTCTCCAAGTAGCAAAATAAATCGGCAACAAGTTTCTCGCTGAAGTAAGTAACGTTCAATAAATTCGCTTGTAGTATGATAGCTTAGTCAGTTTATCAATTCGTTTTGATCTGTAGAAGCTAGTTCGCTTTCTTATATAGCAAGTCGCCGCGTGCCGATACAATGTAAATTGTGAGAGGGTTGATACCTAATTTACATATCGCTACGTAACTACAAAACCGCCACCAACCAATGTAATGATTAACCGTTACGCCTTGTTAATACCTGTCACTCACAGATCGGAACAAGTGTCAGAGATCGGAAACTGATGATGATGATGATGATGATGATGATGATGATGATGATGATGATGATGATGATGATGATGATGATGATGAATGATGATGATGATGATGATGATGATGATGATGATGATGATGATGATTGATGATGATGATGATGATGATGATGATGATGATGATGATGATGATGATGATGATGATGATGATGATGATGATGATGATGATGATGATGATGATGATGATGATGATGATGATGATGATGATGATGATGATGATGATGATGATGATGATGATGATGATGATGATGATGATGATGATGATGATGATGATGATGATGATGATGATGATGATGATGATGATGATGATGATGATGATGATGATGATGATGATGATGATGATGTTGCTGATGATGATGATGATGATGATGATGATGATGATGCTGATGTTGCTGATGATGCTGATGATGATGATGATGATGATAATAATAACAATGATGATGATAATAATAATAATAATAAGGTTGAAGGTCAAATCACTTGCCCCTCACCAATGGGTTGTCGATTTATTGCAAGTGAGGAATCTATCCATTTGGCTTGCAGAAGGTCGGTGGTTTTACCCGAGTGCGCGTCCGTGTCCTCATCCACCAATACTAGCTGGATAGTTGCAACATATTGGTGCGACTTTAAACCCAGAAAACCCAAAACCAAACAAGAACCACTAATATATTTTATGTTTAATCACAGTCTGTTTATTTGTTTGTACATTACCTTAGTTTTATGATACAGTCAACCCTGTCTTAACCAGCCAGCCAATGGCAGGGACTCTCGGAAACTGGCTGCTTAGCACAGGTGGCTGCTTAATAGAGGTCAAATGTATAATAAAACAATATATTGGGACTATGAAAACTGCTTAATACAGATTGGCTGTTTAATAAAGGTGACCACTAACACATGTTTGACTGTATACGTTTATATTAATTTGTGAAACAAATATTTCAAAGATTCGTTTAATCCCTGTTGAGATATTATTCATGGTGGAATCATCGCCTTGAGGGCGAGACAAGAGGCACTGGGACATAAGAGTCTGGAGTCACCACAACGTGGTTCTATTATGGGTTACGATGCAGAAACACCACGGAGTCTCCACTTTCACCAGTTCAACAAGGAGACACCACGCATAGCCTACATGTTTATTGGAACGCTGGACTAGTAATCCAGGGATCGCATGTTCGATCCCCCGTCTGACCCTAATAAAATTAACAGTCTTTCAGATTGAACTCTAAACCGAGGTCTCATGTCGGTGCTTTACACCGTGCACGTACAAGAACCAGAGGAGACTCTGGAATGGGTCTGTATCATTGCACTATCATCCACAAATCTAAAATGATAATCTCTTCCGGATGCGTCGCTCATATGGACAACCGGTAACGACGATAAATAAACGTAAAACACATCATATTGGAAGCTCAGATCTTTTGATTAACCCGGATTAGTGGGAAACGAGCGTCGCTGTGAGTCGGACATACATAAATGCGCGTGTGTTTTACGTTTGTATATCGTCGCTACCGGTTGCCCATATGAGCGAAGCGTCTTGGGAATTTTGAAGGAGAGTGCATGTGTTATCCTCTGGACGATGCCTCCAAAGAGCATTAGTCTTGTTTATGATGTTTTCCTGGAGAATAGTGCAAGATATAGAAAACGCACTTCTCTGGTTCTTGTGTAGCTTGGGTTCCAGTCTGTCGATTTTTCACCAATTTACTTCTGACAAAATATTTTCAGAACCTAATACGGCCCAATTAATGATCTCGGTACCAACATATATTTATATGACTGACCAGGCCAAATATATCAACGCATGTTGCCATGCTAACCATTCCACCGATGTATGTGGGTTATATTTTAGTTTGTTTAGGTTTTGTTGTTGTTTTCTTTGGCGGGTGTATTATAGTCATTATAACAACTATGGCGACTCTATGCATGCAGCTATTATTGGTGGAGGTAGAGCACAGGTGCCCATCCGAACAGTAATGTGCAGACACAGACTACACCCGGGTAGAACCACCGATCTTCCGCCAGTCAGCTGGATAGCTTCCTCACAAGAACGAATTCGATCCATAGTGGGATTCCAACATACAGCGATGAGGGGCGGGGGATTTGAAGACAACGGCCTTAATCACACGGCCGTGGAGGTCCCTGCGCCGATATGTGACATGCGTTAATATCGCAATGCGAAATACTGTTTTATTTTTATGATGGTGGGACGACGGGTGGATCTAACTCATGACCAATGGATGTGCAGTCTACTGATGATGACAATGCACATCTTGCATGTTGTGTGCACATACTACTGCACCACATGATATAGCAATCTCCCAGTATACAGTATCACAAATGTTAACCGTATATACTGCTGCTGCTAATGTATATCGGCACGAGTGATTTTGATCACGTGGTCAGAATTCACATGCCTGTTGTACTATACTTTGTCTACCGCAGAGGAAGAAAACACAAAAATTATATACTTTTTCATCACATTTATTTTTCAGTCAACAACATTAAATAAGGTCAAATGCAATACTGATAAAACATATATAACATTCTATACATTTTAAACAACCAATTCAATAAATAGTTTGAATTCATTTTAAACATAAAATCACAAAACATGACACAGTATATATCAAATAAATGCTTCACTGGCTTTATTAGCATTGCACAACATGTCCTCACTCTCGTTCCATCTTCTCTCGTTCTCACGTGATTTAATAAAACACGAAGACTGTTTCTAAGAATGATATCAACATTATATCGTAGATAGAAAATGCCGATATGGCGTACAAACACATACATTACAATGTATCACAAAATACTCGAAGCTTACAGCTTCAGTTTGAAATTTACTAATTCACCAAAAAATAAACCCAAAAAACAACAACACTACAAAACAAGCAAATACAAGCATTAACAAAATGAATAAATAAACAAAAAATCATCTTTCTCACAGCTCATTTACATTTACCCTTCCTTATTTAACGTAGTACATTAACATGTAAGGAATATATACAATGTGTTCATCTTTGCATTATCTTAGTGTGTGTTGAATGAGATTCTAGCATTCAAGTTGTAGTGTGACCCTCTACTCCTGTCATGATCAATGTTTGCAATAATGTCCACATTCGTTCTGAGATTCGCGTAGACTTTTTAACATTCAAGTTGTAGATAGTGTGAATCTCTAGTCCTTGCACTGTTTGTAATAATGTCCACATTCGCTCTGAGATTCGCGTAGACTTTTTAGCATTCAGGTTGTAGATAGTGTGAATCTCTAGTCCTTGCACTGTTTGTAATAATGTCCACATTCGCTCTGAGATTCGCGTAGACTTTTTAGCATTCAGGTTGTAGATAGTGTAAACCTCTAGTCCTTGCACTGTTTGTAATAATGTCCACATTCGCTCTGAAATTCGCGTAGTACCGAGTATTGCACAGTAGAAGAGAACACGTGCGTGCATGTGTCTGTCCGGTACGGCAGTGTATCAATAGTGTCCACATATATATACGTGCGTGGTTTACTGAAGTCGTCTCGTTGAAGCCGATAATAGTATCATTTACTCCGTTTATCCGCAAATAATCTCCGATCACAGCAATATAGCAGAGTTTGGACCCAGTTCCAAACTTACAACATTTAATAGTCTCAAAGTTCCTTGTTTTGGTTGTAAATTAAATATAAAATAAGGCAATTCTTTGGCATGATCTTCTAACGTTCACCCGATCGGATAAATAATATACCCATCGAGTTCGTCCTTCTTGGAATGTAATCCCCGTCGACTCCATCCACCGCCGGGCTATAGCGCCTTTTAACCCGTTGGCGCAGCTTGGAATGTTAGCTACCTCTGAACGCTTTACGATTCAGAATGTAACAGTATTGTCAGTGTATGCAGAAGTCTTCCACATTTTCGGCCTCGAGTCCAATGTTCGATACCATGGTTTGTCGTGCAGGTATCAGCCCCGTCGACGTCTGGAACGCGAGCGCAGTTGCCACTGGAGTGTCTCGATAGCACACTAGGCACTCCATCGTCTCATCGGCCCCTCTGAACGCTCCGTTAACGTTTGGCAGAACAATTGACATATTTGTTTTATGTGTTGCTAGTAACTCTCCAAGTAGCAAAATAAATCGGCAACAAGTTTCTCGCTGAAGTAAGTAACGTTCAATAAATTCGCTTGTAGTATGATAGCTTAGTCAGTTTATCAATTCGTTTTGATCTGTAGAAGCTAGTTCGCTTTCTTATATAGCAAGTCGCCGCGTGCCGATACAATGTAAATTGTGAGAGGGTTGATACCTAATTTACATATCGCTACGTAACTACAAAACCGCCACCAACCAATGTAATGATTAACCGTTACGCCTTGTTAATACCTGTCACTCACAGATCGGAACAAGTGTCAGAGATCGGAAACTATCGGCAACTTCCGATTATAAATTCGTATCTGGGAATAAACGTAAAATAGTGTGAGTGAATGTATTGAAATAGGTATTTTGTGTAATTACGAAACACGATGAATATGATGGAATTTAAATTGCGGTTTAAATTAAATTGTTTAACATTGATTGTAACTTGTTCATTTAAAGGTATAGTGTTGTGAAATTGAATTTCTTTTGTCTTCTAAGAAATCCACACTCTCGCGTTTAAATTTCATTTAACAAAGGCAAGATACTGCAAAAATGTTAATCAAAGCCTAATTGCATAGTTGCGACCACTAATGGCAGCCACACAAGGAAGACAACGGGGATACAATCCCTGCTATTACAGTCTCGACAAGATTGCTTGGACAATGTGCCTGTTAGCAAACAATGGGAATTCTAATAATTTAATAATTTAGTGTGTGTGTGTGTGTGTGTGTGTGTGTGTGTGTGTGTGTGTGTGTGTGTGTGTGTGTGTGTGTGTGTGTGTGTGTGTGTGTGTGTGTGTGTTTTACGTTTATTTATCGTCGCTACCGGTTGCCCATATGAGCGACACCTCCTGAAGATATTAGTCATTTTAGATTTTTGGAGGATAGTGCAATGATACAGACAGAGACACATTCCAGAGTCTCCTCTTGTTCTTTTACGTGCACAGTGTAAAGCACCGACATGAGATCTCGGTTTAAAGTCCCATATGAAAGACTGTTCATTTTATTAGGGTCATACCAGGAGCGTAGCTTGGCTGGAATCGATGTGTGGGCCAACTTAAAACTTAAGACGGGAGGGGGGGGGGGGCCCGGAGGTCGTCCACAGGAAAACTATTTATAATTAGATATAAATTAATCCTGGCCACCCGATATTTATTGCAGATTTGGCATTTTTATTTTTTCAGGGGAAAGTGTAGGCCACGGCCTATAGGAAACTACGCCAATGCAGATTGGGATCGAACCTGCGACCCCTGGACTACCAGTTAACCACTGGACTACAGATCCGTCTGTTACAGGCCAATTATGTACACTGGTTAAATAAATGCAGTTTCTTATACTTTCTCCATTCTGCCATTATTCTGCTAGTTTAGTTTAATCGTATAATAATAATAATAATAATAATAATAATAAAGACTTTATTTTACGAGATAACTCATTTAACTAAGGTATCTGCGTTTTCATTCCACACAGCCTCTTCTCTCTCCCTCATGGCCATGGCTTCCATACGGAACGAGGTCTCGATGGCGATTAAACCAATGTTGTAAGAACTTGTTTCGCAATCGAGCTAAAATAAATTTGTATGAACTATGTGAATACAATACTTGCTAATATATGGACAGGCAAACTGGCAGTATCTATGTATAAGGAATTTTGCTTCCATATTTAATATTATTTATTGTTAACAATGGTACTTGACAAGCCACCACAGAAAAATGCACTTCATCTTCAAATTCTAACAATTCTGCTCATTATGACGTATACATGAAATAGGATATTAAAAATGGACCATTGTATTTAGGTTAGTTTAAAATAAATGTATTGGTAACAATAAATTGATGAACATCAATAAACTTGACAATTGTATATGGTTGTGCTATATTAAATTATTTGTGGGCTTGGTTCGGTGACGGGGATACCCGGAAGAAAAAAAATGAAGGTTTCGGTGACGTATATAAAATATGAAAATATTCACATATTTATCACATAAGTGTTAATACTAATTTGTATGTATATACATATCAATGCGATTGTCACGTTCTTCACCCAAGAAATCACGCTAAACGTTAGTCACATATTTATTACATATATGTTAATAATACATTTAGGATACAACAATTGTAAAGCGAGTATGGGCTACACCTCAACCAACCCCTAGGCGACATATGCAGATGACTACTAACTTGAATATCAAAAAGTATGTATATAGTATAAAGCACAATTGTGAACAGTAGGGTTCATTGATATATAGTTACATAGTTTAATGATAAATAATTGCTATTATGCTAAAAAAGAAAATAATATGCAACTAATACACTATACTCTAATTACGTGTAATTAATAATACACCCACTTTTCTCAAACTATAGGACGGAGCATGTTAGATTTATTGTTTAGTTTAAACTTTATTTATTTTACAACGTTTGCGAAGCACGTTATAACAACTTATATTAATCACTCTCGTTGGCGCGGATGAAAGCGTAAATGTGATCATTCGTGTGGGAGGAAACCGGAGTACCCGAGAAAACCCACCTGTCCAATCTGGCGACCACCCGTACCATCTCACATACTTCCCGGTCCGAGGATCGAACCCGGATTGTATTGGTGAGAAGAGATTTATTGTAACCGCCATGTTATGTTTATGGCGATGAACATGTTATATGACTATGTGAAATAAAATATATTGATATTGATTGACTAAAGGGGCCTGCTACCACGAAGGTGAACCCCATAAATATTCGAGCAATGTGAACTATGAATGCTACACCTTACCCAATTACACGTTTAGTTTATGCACATTTATTTAAGCTCGATTGCGAAACAAGTTCTTATAACTTATATTAATCACTCTCGAGACCTCAGTCCCGATGGAATCCATCGCCACGAGGGAGAGAGAATAGGTGGAATGTAAACGCTTTGCCTAAGGACACAATCGTAACGGCTCCAGCGGGGCTCGAACTCCGGACCTTTCGCACCTGGAGCGAATGCGCATCCACTGCGCTATCACGACTACACGTTAAGTCGTTCAATAGATAGGATTATGTGACGAATATTTAATAATAGATTTTTAATCAGTTTTTACTATTTAATAATAATAAATTTAAGATATAATAATTGTAAAGCGAGTATGGGCTACACCTCAACCCCTACGCGATATATGACAAGGGCCACTAAAGGGCCTGCTACCACGAAAGTGAACGTGAAAATATTCGAGCAATGTGAACTATGCACGCTACACCTTACCTAATTACCCGTTAAGTCGTTTAATAGAATATGATTCTGTGACGAATATTTAATAATAGATTTTTAATCAGTTTAACGAAATCATGCAGCTTACTATTTACTCATCGGATGATGTTTACTAAAGTAGTCTTACCTTCGAATGAGTAAATAACGAGCGCACTAATAGAGGCGTGTACCACTCTAGGACCCATTGTTCAGAGCCAGCATTTATTGAGTAGGATGGTGTTCCGTCTCTCACTTACATTTGAAGAACAAATATACGGTATTGTAAATAAAGGTGTTCTATATATGGAGGGTATGGGCTTCTAAATATAAGTTACTGATTCGATTAATGTATTGGTTTAAGCCAATTATTTGTATTATATATATATAACAACTTACAAGTTTTACCGTATGCCGATCACACGATTGTTTCTTACTCGAAGACTCACTCAGTCAGACGTGTACCACCTGTAGATAACATGGGTAGATACAATTAATTAAAAAGGTTCGATCCCCCGTCGGACCATAATAAAATTAACAGTCTTTCAGATGGGACGTTAAACCGAGGTATCGTGTCGGTGCTCTACACCGTGCATGTAAAAGAACCAGAGAAGACTCTGGAATGGGTATCTGTCTGTATCATTGCACTATCCTCCAAAATCTAAAATGACTAATCTCTTCAGGAGGCGTCGCTCAAATGGGCAACCGGTAGCGACGATAAATAAACCGTAAAACACACACCAATTAAAAAGAATAAAACGTTAAAAAAATTCAAATACCCACATTATTATACTCACACACACAATTTTGCATGGGTCTATCAATTATCACATATGATAAATTACACAATACCACCGCTCTGGACATGTTCACGCATCAGATTCATTACAAGTTACAGACGCTCTATGAAATAATACAAGTTACCAAGCGCTTTAAAATCTCGACAATACACTCATTTAAAACCAGTCCTTGTATCCCTGATTTCTGCAGATAATTTTAATGGCTAAAAGAAAAGCACAATCGTTGTCACCATTTTATCTATATATCGTCCTTGGATGTCAAGCCTCTATTGGGAATGTAGTCGTATTCCTCCTATAATATCTAGTTCAGTAATTTATATGGATTTCCCCGTTCGTATGTAGTGCCTATTTCATAGTAGGTAATACACGGCCCTTTACCATCATTCGTCTCGTGTAATAGCAGTATGATGCAATGATGTACTAGTTATTGCCTTATCCGAACTGAAGGTTCGATATGAGTAGTCGTTATCCCTCAGTTCGTATGTTTGACAAAAGATGTGTACTAAATTGTGACAAGTCGGGGATTAGTACATAAGTATAAATAACTTATAATATGCATACATGTGGCATGCATGTGTATCACAACGAACAGAAACAATGCAGAAATACGTGTACACCAGATACATAGCCAATCGGTCTATTGGTTAGTTTATACACATTTATTTTAGCTCGATTGCGAAACAAGTTATTACAACTTATATTAATCACTCTCGAGACCTCAGTCCTGATAGAATCCATCGCCACGAGGGAGAGAGAAGAGGCAACGTGGAATTTAAATGCCTTGCCTAAGGGCACACTCGTAACGGCTCCAGCGGGGCTCGAACTTCAGACCTTTTGCACCCGAAGCGAACGCGCATCCACTGCGCTATCACGACGTCCACCATTGGTATATTGGTTAACATACTAGCCTGCAAATCCAGGATTGGTCGGTTCGATCTCCACTATGCCGTACTAAAATCTATTTCGGGTGAGACTTTGAACAAAGCTCTCATGTCGCTGCATCGTAGAACGTGAAACCAATTGTAATACATGTATATACAAAGTTTTATCGCCGTCATCAAGCGAACGTAGTGTGTGTGTACATAATAGCCCGTCATCTGATAGGTGATGATTGAGCTTATTTACCCTCGCCGCCGGCGAACCATATGGGCGAGCATACTAAGAAGTTTAGTTAACACTCATAAATTATAAACTAAGGTGATTAAGTTGTGTATGTTAATAATACGATTTGAATGCTCAGCCCGGCCATAGATTAGGCTACAAGCATCAGAATGTATAGGGTCAGTACAGGAGTCACTCTATACTGTCTTACATCTCATATTCGTAAATGTATGAATATGTTTGATGTATAATATTATTTGCATGCTCAGCCCGGCCATAGATTAGGCTACAAGCACCAAAATATATAGAGTCGGTACAGGAGTCACGCTGTACTAACACGCATCTTAATTCTATAATGTGTGAATTAGATGAGTAATGTTATTTGATAACTCAGCCCGACCATAACTTAGGCTACAAGCATCAAAATACATAGGGTCTGTTTAGGAGTCACTCTAAACTGTCCTCGTATCTCTTGCTATTATATATCTTTTCCATGTTCACTAATCTCTATGTCCTCGCACGCGAGGCGCGACCAATTCTCGACCCGATTTATTATGTTTCTCGCCGTTTATATGTCCTTTTTTATGGTTCAAACAGTCACAAATCTTCAAATACGAACATCAGAAACAGTTTAACGTTTGAATGTTTTCGGCTGGATCCAGTATTTGTAAGGATGTTTTTTATTGGTAGAAAAACTATCCGTTTTTTGGTCCTAGCTCGAACTGTTTACTGATTGGTTGATTTTGAAGCCTAGCTTAGAGCAAATTTGTGACTGCAAGAACCTGTACTCATGTTTATATTGCAAACTGTGATTATGACTGTGATTATATCATCTGATACATCCATGAAAGCGTATATATACAGTAAAATACACAGTAACGCCCGTCATCTGATAGAATCAAGCTAACGTACTGTAAAATACACAGTAACGCCCGTCATCTGATAGAACCAAGCTAACGTACTGTTGAATACACAGTAACGCCCGTCATCTGATAGAACCAAGCTAATGTACTGTAAAATACACAATAACGCCCGCCATCTGATAGAACCAAGCTAACGTACTGTTGAATACACAGTAACGCCCGTCATCTGATAGAACCAAGCTAACGTACTGTTGAATACACAGTAACGCCCGTCATCTGATAGAACCAAGCTAACGTACTGTAAAATACACAGTAATGCCCGTCATCTGATAGAATCAAGCTAACGTACTGTTGAATACACAGTAACGTCCGTCATCTGATAGAATCAAGCTAACGTACTGTTGAATACACAGTAACGCCCGTCATCTGATAGAACCAAGCTAACGTACTGTAAAATACACACTAACGCCCGCCATCTGATAGAACCAAGCTAACGTACTGTTGAATACACAGTAACGTCCGTCATCTGATAGAATCAAGCTAACGTACTGTTGAATACACAGTAACGCCCGTCATCTGATAGAACCAAGCTAACGTACTGTAAAATACACACTAACGCCCGCCATCTGATAGAACCAAGCTAACGTACTGTTGAATACACAGTAACGCCCGCCATCTGATAGAACCAAGCTATCATACTGTAAAATACACAGTAACACCCGTCATCTGGTAGAACCAAGGTAACGTACTGTAAAATACACAATAACGCCCGTCATCTGATAGAACCAAGGTAACGTACTGTAAAATCCACAGTAACGCCCGTGATCTGATAGAACCAGGCTAACGTACTGTAAAATACACAGTAACGCCCGTCATCTGATAGAACAAAGCGAATGTACTCAGTGTAAAATCCACAGTAACGCCCGTGATCTGATAGAACCAGGCTAACGTACTGTAAAATACACAGTAACGCCCGTCATCTGATAGAACAAAGCGAATGTACTCAGTGTAAAATACACAGAATCACAGTTCAGCTGAACGAACAAAGCGATAGTACTGTAAAATACACAGAATCGCGCATCATTTCATGGACCTAATCTAACGTACTGTAAGATATACAGTAACGCCGTCTAATTTAATTTGATTGGTTGAGTCTGAGATGGGAGGAGAGCATGGCCATGTCCGACCCAGCTGTCAGGCCCGTCGCTAGGCATACGCAAGTACGCACGTGCGTATCATTGGTCTCAGAAAATGAACAAAATTAAAACTCCAAAAATGCATTAAAACGCCAGGTGGGGGGGGGGGTAGTAGGGATACATAGGCGCCGTGATGTGTGGAGTGGTGGAATAATTGAGCCCATTGCAAATATGGTGCATCTCGAACTTTATTTTGTGCTTGTTTAATTGATAAGGGCGATAGATCATGTACATTATACATCTAGCCTTAATTTATACCTTTACACGGATTGTCGTAAGAACTTTAGTCCTGCAATTCTATGTTACAAAATGCATTGAAATGCAGGAAATTGCTTCCTCATTTCAAAACATATCAGGGGGGGGGGTCTGCCCTAGAGTAATCGCTCGCTATGCTCAATCGACAAACAAATGTGGCCGTGAGTATCATCAAAATAGCTCCAGCGACGGCCCTGGCTGTCCACAGGATATCGGTACGTCGACAACATTTATGGATTGAGGCTATTGGTAGCACGCTAGATCATAATCCAATGATTGCATAGGTTCGATCCTTCGCTGTGCCTTATTACAAGAACCAATACCAGCGTCATGCGCCGAGGTTCGGGGGGTTACGTCGTACAAGAGGAGTATCTCTATGTATACTCACACGAAAAATAAAGTGTGCACTTGGCTTGGTTAAAGGGAGAATGTTATACTATGTAGATCTATAGAAACAAAATATAGGCATTTTACAGACGGATATGTAGTCCAGTGGTAACACGCTGGACTGTTATTCCAGGGATCGCAAGTTCGATCCCCCGTCTGCCCTTAATACAATTAACAGTCTTCAGATGGGATTTTAAACCGAGGGCTCGTGTCGGTGCTGTACACCGTGCACGTAAACGAACCAGAGTAGACTCTGGGATGGATCTCTGTCTGTTTCATTGCACAATCCTCATATGGGCAACCGGTAGCGACGATAAATAAACGTAAAACAATGTTAAATTGACACGATTATTTTATTCACATTACCTACTATGAAATAGGCACTACATACGAACGGGGAAATCCATATCAATTACTGAACTAGATAGTATAGGAGGAATACGACTACATCCCCGTTAGAGGCTTGACATCCAAGGACGATATATAGATAAAATGGTGACAACGATTGGGCTTTTCTTTTAGCCATAGTAATTCTTTAATGACCCTACATAATAAGTGCCAACTGACCTGGCGTTTTACTTGTTATGTAATACTTCTTAAGATTATGGCTACTGTTGAAAAATGTAACTGTAGTCAAAACACTGTCGTGACGTCATACCTTTGTACTTGCAGTCCATTATTAATAATATTGCACTGGTGTCATAATGAATGTAGTGAGAAGGCAAATTTATACAGAATGTAATTTCCTATTATATGGTATATGTGTATAATGTTTTTGAATATCAAGCTATGTGGATTGATCACCACATCATGTGTTATACTGTATATATGTGTCAAGAAACTGTGTATGGTTTACGACAATAAAATAGTCTGTCTGTCTGTCTGTCTGTCTGTCTGTCTGTCTGTCTGTCTGTCTGTCTGTCTGTCTGTCTGTCTGTCTGTCTGTCTGTCTGTCTGTCTGTCTGTCTGTCTGTCTGTCTGTCTGTCTGTCTGTCTGTCTGTCTGTCTGTCTGTCTGTCTGTCTGTCTGTCTGTCTGTCTGTCTGTCCTGTTCTGTCTGTCCTGTCTGTCTGTCTGTCTGTCTGTATGTCTGTCCTGTCTGTCCTGTTCTGTCTGTTCTGTCTGTCTGTCCGTCTGTCTGTCTGTCTGTCTGTTCTGTCTGTCTGTCTGTCTGTCTGTCTGTCTGTCTGTCTGTCTGTCTGTCTGTCTGTCTGTCTGTCTGTCTGTCTGTCTGTCTGTCTGTCTGTCCTGTCTGTCTGTCTGTCTGTCCTGTCTGTCTGTCCTGTCTGTCTGTCTGTCTGTCTGTCTGTCTTCTGTCTGTCTGTCTGTCTGTCTCGTCTTTCGGTCTGTCTGTCTGTCTGTCTGTCTGTCTGTCTGTCTGTCTGTCCTGTCTGTCCTGTCTGTCTGTCGTCCCTGTCTGTCTGTCTGTCTGTCTGTCTGTCTGTCTGTCTGTCCTGTCTGTCTGTCTGTCTGTCTGTCGTCGTCTGTCTGTCTGTCTGTCTGTCTGTCTGTCTGTCTGTCTGTCGTCTTCTGTCTGTCTGTCTGTCTGCTGTCTGTCTGTCTGTCTGTCTGTCTGTCTGTCTGTCTGTCTCTGTCTGTCTGTCTGTCCTGTCTGTCTGTTCTGTCTGTCTGGTCTTCCTGTCCTGTCTGTCGTCTGTCTGTCCCTGTCTGTCTGTCTGTCTGTCTGTCTGTCTGTCTGTCTGTCTGTCTGTCTGTCTGTCTGTCTGTCTGTCTGTCTGTCTGTCTGTCTGTCTGTCTGTCTGTCTGTCTGTCTGTCTGTCTGTCTGTCTGTCTGGCAAAAGGCCAGAGTATTATATTAAATACAAAACGCACATGCAGAAAATTAACCATTTTAATTAATAGGATCTTGTTATATAATTGTGTTTTATGTATAGGATACAAGCAGAAAACGATCCAATATGTAAAATATTGGATTGTGTGAAGCGTGTAGCGCCGAAGACAGTACCAATATTTTACATATTGGATCCGTTTGAGGCTTATATCCTATACAGAAATGGTATACATTTTCCAGCGAGTTTCAGGTACATATCATCGTAACAGAGGAGATTCTGGAATTGGTCTCTGTCTGTATCATGCACTATCCTCCAAAAATCTAAAATTACTAATTTCTTCAGGAGGCGTCGCTCATATGGGCAACCGGTAGCGACGATAAATAAACGTAAAACACACACACAATACCCGTATCCCTAAAACTCAACATACATTTCTCTATGCAAATACTAGGTAACAAAGACAGGTGAACCTGCATCAACTATATGCAGATGACCTATGAAATGCACGCTGATCGTTAGTGTGTTCAGAGAAGGAATGGGGGAAAAAGTATTTAATTTATTATTTATAATAAAGCGGCGACAGGTTGAATATACTGAATGGAGGTTTCATTGTTGCATACGTGATAGCAGCTAACCGAAATCAATTTTACAATACATTCTATAAAGGATGACAGGAAAGGCTCATGATGAAGATTCGCGTGCATCCATTGATGTTTCTTATGAGAAACCACATCACATGCCAAATAATTAGTCGTTTAACACAATCCCTGCTGTTACAACGGACACTGTGTCGCGGTACAGAGACTGCAAGACTCCGTTAGTACGCCAGGCTATCCCATGCACGCGATTTGTTATAGCGACGTAATTTGTAATGAAACAATTAATTATACCGCAACTCTCTCCCGCCCCCCCCCCCCCCGCCCTACCCACCAACACGTACACGAATGTTACAATTGGAAATCGTGATATCGCTGTGGTAGCGAGTTCACTTCAGGTACGAAAGGCCCGGAGTTCGAGCCCCGCCGGAGCCGTTACGATTGTGCCCTTAGGCAATACATTTAAATTCCACGTTGCATCTTCTCTCTCCCTCGTAGCAATGGATTCCATCAGGAATG
>CM026386.1:21399987-21430396 GCA_014843695.1 Archivesica marissinica | reverse complement strand
CTGTCTGTCTGTCTGTATGTCTGTCTGTCTGTCTGTCTGTCTGTCTGTCTGTCTGTCTGTCTGTCTGTCTGTCTGTCTGTCTGTCTGTCTGTCTGTCTGTCTGTCTGTCTGTCTGTCTGTCTGTCTGTCTGTCTGTCTGTCTGTCTGTCTGTCTGTCTGTCTGTCTGTCTGTCTGTCTGTCTGTCTGTCTGTCTGTCTGTCTGTCTGTCTGTCTGTCTGTCTGTCTGTCTGTCTGTCTGTCTGTCTGTCTGTCTGTCTGTCTGTCTGTCTGTCTGTCTGTCTGTCTGTCTGTCTGTCTGTCTGTCTGTCTGTCTGTCTGTCTGTCTGTCTGTCTGTCTGTCTGTCTGTCTGTCTGTCTGTCTGTCTGTCTGTCTGTCTGTCTGGCAAAAGGCCAGAGTATTATATTAAATACAAAACGCACATGCAGAAAATTAACCATTTTAATTAATAGGATCTTGTTATATAATTGTGTTTTATGTATAGGATACAAGCAGAAAACGATCCAATATGTAAAATATTGGATTGTGTGAAGCGTGTAGCGCCGAAGACAGTACCAATATTTTACATATTGGATCCGTTTGAGGCTTATATCCTATACAGAAATGGTATACATTTTCCAGCGAGTTTCAGGTACATATCATCGTAACAGAGGAGATTCTGGAATTGGTCTCTGTCTGTATCATGCACTATCCTCCAAAAATCTAAAATTACTAATTTCTTCAGGAGGCGTCGCTCATATGGGCAACCGGTAGCGACGATAAATAAACGTAAAACACACACACAATACCCGTATCCCTAAAACTCAACATACATTTCTCTATGCAAATACTAGGTAACAAAGACAGGTGAACCTGCATCAACTATATGCAGATGACCTATGAAATGCACGCTGATCGTTAGTGTGTTCAGAGAAGGAATGGGGGAAAAAGTATTTAATTTATTATTTATAATAAAGCGGCGACAGGTTGAATATACTGAATGGAGGTTTCATTGTTGCATACGTGATAGCAGCTAACCGAAATCAATTTTACAATACATTCTATAAAGGATGACAGGAAAGGCTCATGATGAAGATTCGCGTGCATCCATTGATGTTTCTTATGAGAAACCACATCACATGCCAAATAATTAGTCGTTTAACACAATCCCTGCTGTTACAACGGACACTGTGTCGCGGTACAGAGACTGCAAGACTCCGTTAGTACGCCAGGCTATCCCATGCACGCGATTTGTTATAGCGACGTAATTTGTAATGAAACAATTAATTATACCGCAACTCTCTCCCCCCCCCCCCCCCCCGCCCTACCCACCAACACGTACACGAATGTTACAATTGGAAATCGTGATATCGCTGTGGTAGCGAGTTCACTTCAGGTACGAAAGGCCCGGAGTTCGAGCCCCGCCGGAGCCGTTACGATTGTGCCCTTAGGCAATACATTTAAATTCCACGTTGCATCTTCTCTCTCCCTCGTAGCGATGGATTCCATCAGGAATGAGGTCTCGAGAGTGATTAATATAAGTTGTGAGAACTTGTTTCGCAATCGAGCGGAAGTATCTCTATGTATGCATACCTTTATATATGATTCTAATGTAAATTCAAGTGGAGACATTTTTGTTAATATTTAAGTTTATACAAATTTATTTGAGCTCGATTGCGAAACAAGTTATTTCAACTTATATTAATCACTCTCGAGACATCATTCCTGATGGAATCCATCGCCACGAGGGAGAGAAAAGAGGCAACGTGGAATTTAAATGCCTTGCCTAAGGGCACAGTCGTAACGGCTCCAGCGGGGCTCGAACTCCGGACTTTTCGCACCTGAAGCGAACGCGCATACACTGCGCTATCACGACTGTTCATATTTTGCATAGCAAATTGTGTTATTATTACAATTTGTGTTGCTACAATTTGTTGTGACGTAGTTTATAATTACAAACGTCATTGTTAAACAAAATCATGGTTTAATGATCGACTTGCAATACTCTATGCTTACTTATATCTATACTTTATTTTTATTTTCTTGTTCTTTTATCGATGAATAATGCATGCATTATAAAGTTTTAACAAATTTCACTACGTCGCAATTTATAACAAAACAAGTATTGCTAATAATATATGCACTAACATTTACGTTAGATATACGTGTATACATAGGTATACGTGTATACATAGGTATACATGTATACATAGGTATACATGTATACAAACTTTATTTATTTTACAACGATTGCGATTCAAGTTTTAACAACTTATATTAATCACTCTGGTTGGCGCAGATGAAAGCGTACATGTGGTCATTCGTGTGGGAGGAAACCGGAGTATCCGGAGAAAACCCACCTGCCCGATTTGGCGACCACCGTACCATCTCACATACTTCCCGGTCCGAGGATCGAACCCGGGTTGTATTGGTGAGAAGCGAACGCACTAACCACTGCGCTAATCGGACAGCTTATATCGATAGATATTACGTTTATTTATCGTCGCTACTGGGTTCCCATATGAGCGACGCCTCCTGAAGAGATTAGTCATTTTAGATGTTTGGAGGATAGTGCAATTATACAGACAACCCATTCCAGAGTATCCTCTGGTTCTTTTACGTGCACGATGTACAGCACCGACACGAGTCGTCGGTTTAAACACTGTTAATTTTATTAGGGTGCTACGGGGGATCGAACCTACGATCCCTGGATTACCAGTCCAGAGTGTTACCACTGGGCTATAGATCCGTCTGTGTGATCTTTGCACTATTTCTGCTTTATATGTTAGATACTTTTGCCAGGGATGCCAGACGGTTGAGCAATACTCGAGTTGGAGACGTACATATGTGTTATAAGCTTTTTCTTTGACCTTCTTGTTACTGGTCTGGGCGAACCTGCGATCCATCGATTACCAGTTCAGCGTGTTACCACTGGACTACAGATCCCTCTACATTCCGAGTCGGAAAGTAGCCTGTTACTTTTAATGTAGCATTCATTGGACGTTTTATTACAAATACGTCGATATTACAAAGTATTGTGTTAATATTGCAAATTACGTCGATGTAACAACTAACGACTTTATAATAACTTCAAAATGTTGCAAGCTCAGCTAAAATCATTTAATATTAACGTTACCCCGCTCCCATAAATTTCATTGATAAAAGTTGAATAGGTTTATATTCTAGTACGACATTTTTCGCTATTTGCAGAGTAAATAAATACAGAGCATTAATGTTAACCAATTAGTAATGTAATTTCCAATGACTACGAAACAAGTCACGAGTGGTGAGGAAAGTCAATTGGCGGGCGAAATCATATACTGATTCGGTGTGTGTTTTACATTTATTTACCGTCGCTACCGGTTGCCCATATGAGCGACGCGTCCTGAAGAGCTTAGTCATTTTAGATTTTTGGAGGATAGTGCAATGATACAGACAGAGACCCATTCCAGAGTCTCCTCTGGTTCTTTTACGCGCACGATGTACAGCACCGATACGAGACCTCGGTTTAACGACCATCTGAAAGACTGTTAATTTTATTAGGGTCAGACGGGGGATCGAACCTGCGATCCCTGGCTGAATAGACTAATTCACTAGTTAGCCTACCTTTTATAACTATTACGTTTCTTCTGGTTGCTATGGTAACATATTTAACATCCATTTACTCAAAACTGTCATTTAACTACAGTATATTTAAGAGTACGCATACGTTTTCTTGCCTTATTTTGTATTTATGTGTTTACATTCGAAATAGCCGAATAAACGAATATGAATTCAACGTTTATATTTTACCGCAATTGGCCCCATTTTACCAAAATGTTTAAGTCGTTTTGTTTCACTGTCGCTTATTAAAGTTGACAGAGTTGATGGCATCCGATAGAGAACATAGTTCGAAGGAACGGCTGACAGACAACATCTGAGAGTACTGAAATTATGCATTAACTGTAATCATATCAATATATCGTATATAGAAACACTTATTCAGGTTTGAAGCACTTACTTGCCCACGTGTGACTATGCTTTCAAACACAGATGGCGCTGAGTAGAACTATTTTAATTATTGTCTATTTCGAGCTCGACTATAATTATTTACAGCTACCATTGCATATGCTCATCTGAGTCAAACATACATTACTATATTGTAAGTATGACTATTCGGCAGACGAAAATAGTCTATTATTTTCAGAAGTTCAATCATTTATAAAAACACACAGTGAAGGTTTGTGTAAGTGTGTTTTGCGTTTATTTATCGTCGCTACCGGTTACCCATATGAGCGACGCCTCCTGAAGAGATTAGTCATTTTAGATTTTGGAGGATAGTGCAAGATAGTGGAGGACAGACACCCATTCCAGAGTATCCTCTGCACGGTGTACAGCACCGACACGAGACCTCGGTTTAAAGTCCCATCTGAAAGACTGTTAATTTGATTAGGGTCAGACGGGGGATCGAACCTGCGATTATTGTCCGCCTCCGTGTTCAAGGTCGCTGAATAAATAGCAAAACGGCGCCCCATATATATGCCTTATTCCATACCATTGCCGAAGTATCTTTCTAAGCTTTCTAGAAACGTGTCACATCTTGGAAAACAGAGAAGGCATTTCAAAGAACATCACTCTCGAAACGCTACTTTGTCAACCATACACTTACAAACTATGAACGTTTCTGATGTTATCACATTCTCTGGTTATCACGTTCTCCGGTTATCACGTTCTCCGGTTATCACCTTCTCCAGTCTTTATTGGCAAACATGTTTAGCACATGCCTTTTACGAGATCTGCGCGAATAGCTTTAGTAATCGAATGAATAAAATCAGAACTAACCTTTAGATCTTAAATATTTAATTTCTAGAGAAGAATGTCCATTTTCCTGAGAACGTGGTCACGTGTCACCAATGAATATGTTTGACCTTTAGACCAGACAAGTACGTTTAACTGCATACTCTTTGCTGCCAATGCTGTGATTAAAGCTATTCAAGAAGAGAGACTAAAATCGGACATACGACGCTAAAAATAGCGCAGCATTGAATAGCCTGGAAATGGCAATGTCGAGATTGAATTTCATTGTGATATCTGAGACACAAACGATTCGATGACATATTGTCTACCATGAATGATGCATTAACGTGTGTTTGGGCGTTTATAATTTGATGAAGTAACAGTAATACGATATTTTCGTGTGCCAAGAATTCCTTTGGGACGTATATAGCTATTCCTGGAAAAAGTATTATGGGCATGCTATGAAGTGACGTCATGTTATGGAAATAGGGTGCGAAAGTTTAAGTATCCAAGGAGAAAAGGCAGAGCTGAACGTTCGACACTAATTGATATACGACTATATTGTATATATGCATGATATACGAATTGCACTAACTTCTACATACTATACGAGGAGGATGGGTCGGTGTATGGGATATTTCATTGCGGATTCAAGCAAAACAAGCACGTAATTGGATAGAATATGCTCCGATTGAGAGTGGGTAGGATATATAGAACTGATGGTTGATGGCGATGTGTTGACAGTAATTTTAATTGTCTACGTAGCTACGTATATATGATAACGGTATTGCCCAGCGTGGAATCAATTTCATTCAACGTAAATAGCTCGTAAAATAGTGGATGTATTGACAAAAGACGAAGCAAACACACTGATTACCGGAAGGGACTGATGCAATGTCGCTGGTCTCCAAGGAAAACTGAAGGTCGAAACTAAAATACAAGTCTATAAGTATCAAAACGACTTCCGGAATTAACAATGACAGTGTCACGTGGGCATACAAATTCCAAAAAATTCCAATTATGCAAAATGCTCTTTTGGGAATCAGCTGATGTCTGTGATTAACGCAGGATTGTTCGTGTACATGTATAGCACTTCATTGGTTTAACGTCCCAGTATGCGTTTACTTAGAATGTGCTGCACAATACATTGCAGGATGTGTGGGTGAGCTGAGTAGTGTTGTCTAGAACACTCCATAGCAGGATGTGTGGGTGAGAGGCGTAGCGTTATCTAGAACACTCCATAGCAGGATGTAAGGGTGAGAGACGTAGCGTTATCTAGAACACTCCATAGCAGGGTGTAGGGGTGAGAGGCGTAGCGTTATCTAGAACACTCCATAGCAGGATGTAGGGGTGAGAGGCGGAGCGTTATCTAGAACACTCCATAGCAGGATGTAGGGGTGAGAGACGTAACGTTATCTAGAACACTCCATAGCAGGATGTAGGGGTGAGAGGCGTAGCGTTATCTAGAACACTCCATAGCAGGGTGTAGGTGTGAGAGGCGTAGCGTTATCTAGAACACTCCATAGCAGGATGTAGGTGTGGGAGGCGTAGCGTTATCTAGAACACTCCATAGCAGGATGTATGGGTGAGAGGTGTAGCGTTATCTAGAACACTCCATAGCAGGGTGTAGGGGTGAGAGACGTAGCGTTATCTAGAACACTCCATAGCAGGGTGTAGGGGTGTGAGGCGTAGTGTTATCTAGAACACTCCATAGCAGGATGTAAGGGTGAGAGGCGTAGCATTATCTAGAACACTCCATAGCAGGGTGTACGGGCGAGAGGCGTAACGTTATCTAGAACACCCCATAGCAGGGTGTAGGGGTGAGAGGCATAGCGTTATCTAGAACACTCCATAGCAGGGTGTAGGGGTGTGAGGCGTAGCGTTATCTAGAACACTCCATAGCAGGATGTAGGGGTGAGAGGCGTAGTGTTATCTAAAACACCCCATAGCAGGGTGTAGGGGTGAGAGGCGTAGTGTTATCTAGAACACTCCATAGCAGGGTGTATGGGTGAGAGGCGTAGCGTTATCTAGAACACTCCATAGCAGGATGTAGGGGTGAGAGACGTAGCGTTATCTAAAACACCCCATAGCAGGATGTACGGGTGAGAGGCGAAGTGTTATCTAAAACACCCCATAGCAGGGTGTAGGGGTGAGAGGCGTAGTGTTATCTAGAACACTCCATAGCAGGGTGTATGGGCGAGAGGCGTAGCGTTATCTAGAACACTCCATAGCAGGGTGTAGTGGTGAGAGACGTAGCGTTATCTAGAACACTCCATAGCAGGATGTAGGGGTGAGAGGCGTAGAGTTATCTAGAACACTCAATAGCAGGATGTGTGGGTGAGAGACGTAGCGTTATCTAGAACACTCCATAGCAGGGTGTAGGTGTGAGAGGCGTAGAGTTATCTAGAACACTCCATAGCAGGGTGTACGGGTGAGAGACGTAGCGTTATCTAGAACACTCCATAGCAGGATGTAGGGGTGAGAGGCGTAGCGTTATCTAGAACACCCCATAGCAGGATGTAGGTGTGAGAGACGTAGCGTTATCTAGAACACTCCATAGCAGGATGTATGGGTGAGAGGATTAGGGTAATCTAGAACACTCCATAGCAGGATGTAGGGGTGAGAGGCGTAGCGTTATCTAGAACACCCCATAGCATGATGTAGGTGTGGGAGGCGTAGCGTTATCTAGAACACTCCATAGCAGGATGTAGGGGTGTGAGGCGTAGCGGTATCTAGAACACTCCATAGCAGGATGTAGGTGTGAGAGACGTAGAGTTATCTAGAACACTCCATAGCAGGATGTAGGGGTGGGAGGCGTAGCGTTATCTAGAACACTCCATAGCAGGGTGTAGGGGTGGGAGGCGTAGAGTTATCTAGAACACTCCATAGCAGGGTGTAGGGGTGAGAGACGTAGCGTTATCTAGAACACTCCATAGCAGGATGTAGTGGTGAGAGACGTAACGTTATCTAGAACACTCCATAGCAGGATGTGTGGGTGTGAAGCGTAGCGTTATCTAGAACAACCCATAGCAGGATTTAGGGGTGTGTGGCGTAGCGTTATCTAGAACACTCTATAGCAGGATGTATGGGGTGAGAGACGTAGTGTTATCTAGAACACTCCATAGCAGGATATAGGTGTGAGAGTCGTAGCGTTATCTAGAACACTCCATAGTAGGGTGTAGGGGTGAAAGGCGTAGCGTTATCTAGAACACTCTATAGCAGGATGTATGGGGTGAGAGACGTAGAGTTATCTAGAACACTCCATTGCAGGGTGTAGGTGTGAGAGGCGTAGCGTTATCTAGAACACTCCATAGCAGGGTGTAGGTGTGAGAGGCGTAGCGTTATCTAGAACACTCCATAGCAGGATGTGTGGGTGTGACGCGTAGCGTTATCTAGAACACTCCATAGCAGGATGTAGGGGTGAGAGGCGTAGTGTTATCTAAAACACCCCATAGCAGGGTGTAGGGGTGAGAGGCGTAGTGTTATCTAGAACACTCCATAGCAGGGTGTATGGGTGAGAGGCGTAGCGTTATCTAGAACACTCCATAGCAGGATGTAGGGGTGAGAGACGTAGTGTTATCTAAAACACCCCATAGCAGGATGTACGGGTGAGAGGCGAAGTGTTATCTAAAACACCCCATAGCAGGGTGTAGGGGTGAGAGGCGTAGTGTTATCTAGAACACTCCATAGCAGGATGTAGGGGTGGGAGGCGTAGCGTTATCTAGAACACTCCATAGCAGGGTGTAGGGGTGGGAGGCGTAGAGTTATCTATCAATAGAATCGTAGGCATCTGGGGTCCCTGTAGAAAACAAGCATGTCCGATATTGGCGACAACCGTACCATCTCACATAATTTCCAGTTCAAGGATCGAACCCGGGTTGTATTTGTAAGAAGTAAACGTACTAGCCATGTACTGCTATGGCTGGGTACAGATTTAACGACATTATATAAATCAGTACAAAGAAATAAATATAAATAATATAATATTAATATAACACTGATTACGTCTATAATAGATAGAAAATTCCTGTCAATAAATCGGGAGAATTTCTGTTCATAAACCATTATATTTACAAAGCAATCTCTTGATATTTATAGCCTCCCACAGTTACAATATCAAAGAATTGCTCGTCCATATCAATACATCTGTAAGATACGGGCTCACAGCTCATTGCCCAAATTCCTAAGTTCAAATAGTTATCATAGTAGTTGAATATGTTTTCTCCAAAAATAGATGATAATTATTTTTAAATCCATTTTGCTTTTTCATCCCGGTATGTGAGTAAATTCGTTTGTAAGCTGATTACATATTTTTCAGATGATCTAACTTGCTAATCTAGGTTTCATCTTGCTATTAATATACATTCAAAGCCTTCATATCACTAGAGAAACTAATTGGAGATCTATTATTAACATCGCTTCATAACTCATCATTCAACAGTATTTAAAGCTTGGCAAATGAACAAGACTGCTGGTCGCTATTTATGACGTTCATTTAATCATTCCATTTCATAAACTGCATGGATGATACATTCGTACGGGGCGCCGTTTTGCTATTTATTCAGTATTTATGGATATCCATATTTCAATTATTGGATATCCATAATTCCAAGCTATCTATGGATATGCAAAAATCGAATTATGGATATCCAATAATCAAAAGGCATACTGGATATCCAAACATTAATTATGGATATCCATAAATGCTGAATATATAGCAAAACGGCGCGCCTGGAATTATGGATATCCATAAATGCTGAATATATAGCAAAACGGCGCGCCTGGAATTATGGATATCCATAAATGACGAATATATAGCAAAACGGCGCGCCTGGAATTATGGATATCCATAAATGACGAATAAGGAGGAGTTATTATTCCAGTTGAGTGGCGGAGTAGTCGAAAGTGGAGGTCGCTCACTGCAAATCACCCCCCCCCCTCAGCGGTGTAGGTTCGAATCCCACCGAGGTTGTCGAATTCTTTAATGTGAGAAATCAATTCAGATGGATTGATGACGTTCCATGGTTCAGGGCACCCGAGTTCTTATTCCTCCAATAATAGATGAGGGTGTTTCAGTTTATAAATCCTCACCACCGGCGAACCATGGGGCGAGCATTCTATGGTGATTAGTAGTTTATACAAATTTATTTTAACTCGATTGCGAAACAAGTTCTTTCAACTTATATTAATCACTCTCGAGACCTCATTCCCAATGTGGAATTTAAATGCCTTACATGTAGTACGTGCCTTGCATTGTCGATTATTCGTTTTGATATGTAGATTTTGCTGGATGATGTATTGTAGAGTTTTCTTGTTGTGTCCGATGATTGTGCGATAAAAGCTGACATCGTGAGGCGGCGTCTTCCTCCTTTCAGGGTGACACATCATGAGGTGTTGGTAGTATCTTTCCAAAACGGTCCCTTTTAGAGCCACCCTCCTCACTGATGGGCATCCCGCAGCAGCATATAAACGGATCTGACGGTTAGACATCTGGCCGTCTCAGTCGCTCCAGGGTCTGTCCATACCTCCACCACATCCGATGGTGGTCTGCGATTGTGAAGCGTGTGTCCCTTGTTGCAAGTTCGACGGCCAGAAGATCCCAGTATCCTACGCTGCTGCTGCGAGATGTGCCCCGACACGTGCAAACGGTCTTGTGTTCGAACCCCGGTGGAGCCGTTACGACTGTGCATTTAGGTAAATTCCACACGCCTTTTCTCTCTCTCTCTCTCTCTCTCTCTCCCCACCCCTCTCTCTCTCTCTCTCTCTCTCTCGTGGCGTTGGAATCCACAAGGAATGATTTTCTCGATAGTGATAAATGTAAAATTGTAAGAACTTGTTTCGCAATTGAGCTAAAATAAATTGGTATAAAACCAAGAAGTATGCACATTTCGAAGGCTTCTTGGCACGCGTATCATGTTAATAGAGTCCACAGCTGGTATGTAAACTTCATAACACATGCCCACATGTCATATTAACTTTCCTTTATATTGCAAGAGCAGAGCCGAGAGTGAAATAGAATTGAATATCAGGTATGCAAAAATAATTATATAATTTTGTTTGTGCAAATTAGTATTACCCAAAAATAACTCAAGAATGTGCGGATCACTTGCTAATCGATTCTGTATGAGAAGCTGAACATCGACGAAATTATTGCAACACAGTCTCGTGACGGGGTGTGATGTTCTGGCCACGTGGTACCCAATTATATTGTGTCGCCGGGATCTATTTGATTGATTATTTCTCTCCATAGTGTTGTTGTATCCGTAGCGTAGTACAGGTCTAACGTCCACAACGTGTACGTCATAACATAGGCACAGTTCACAGTAGAACATGTGTTAAGGACTTCGCTGATGTTATCGTCGCTATGGGAACAGAATAAGTCGTAGTGGCTCAGTATACGTGACCCCTGATAACGTTCCTATGTGACGGTCGACGTCATCACTAACGGTTATTCAGTACACATATATAATATACACATATGTATACAGAAACAAAGGAGAAACGTCCGCGATTGGTGCATATTTTTTATTGTATTTATTTAAACTTTATTTATTTTACAACGATTGCGAAGCAAGTTTTAACAGCTTATATTAATCACTCTCGTTGGCGCGGATGAAAGCGTATATGTGGTCATTCGTGTGGGAGGAAACCGCAGTATCCGGAGAAAACCCACCTGTCCGATCTGGCTATGCTCGATGCTGTACAGACGGCAGATAGCTGGTGTTGGTTTTTATCCTGATCCTTCATGGAGACGGCAGGGTACGGCTTCCCCTGATGAGGTACCGACGAAGACGCCAGCGAAACGACCGGAATCGTTCTTGCTGCTGTGAGCTGACACACGGTGGAGGATGTGGCCCTAACAGGGACCGTTTACAGAAGGAAGAACTTCACATGACTTGTGACCTTCGTATATCAACCAGACACACAACAGACGTAGGACGCCTAAACAGCTTAGATCTAAACAGCTTAGATACACCAGTCGTCCACATGACACGGCGGAGGCGACTATATATACTAGAGGACATAGAAAACGCACACTTCGGATAAGTGTTTTTTTACATGAAAAACAATAACTATATAAATTCATAGTTTTAAACATTATGGAATAATGTTCAGTTTGAGTTTTGTAATAAAGATGTGATATATCTTTGATAGAATCCTTCGTATTTCGTGTTCATGTAATGAATAATCATATAATGTAGGTGTGCGTTTTCTATGTCTTCAAGAATATAAATTTACATTGATTGTAGTGTACTAGTGTAATCTATGCTCGCGGTATTCCTATGCTCGCTGTATCACTATGCTTGCTCGCGGTATCCCTATGTTCGCGGTATCCCTATGCTCGCGTACCCATATGCTCGCGGTATCCCTAAGCTCGCTGTATCCCTATACTCGCGGTATCCATATGCTTGCTGTATCCTTATGTTCGCGGTATCCCTATGCTCGTGGTATCCCTATGCTCGCGGTATCCCTATGCTCGCAGTGCTCGCTGTATCCCTATGCTCGCTGTATCCCTATGATCGCGGTATCCCTATGTACGCTGTATCCCTATGTACGCTATATCCCTATGTACGCTGTATCCCTATGTACGCTGTATCCCTATGTACGCTGTGTCCATATGTACGCTGTACCCATATACTCGCGGTATCCCTAAGCTCGCAGTATCCCTATGCTCGCGGTATCCCTATGCTCGCTGTATCCCTATGCTCGCGGTATCCCTATGCTCGCGGTATCCCTATGCTCGCTTTATCCCTATGCTCGCGGTACCCATATGCTCGCTGTATCCCTATGTACGCTGTATCCCTATGCTGGCTGTATCCTTATGTACGCTGTATCCATATGCTCGCTGTATCCCTATGTACGCTGTATCCCTATGCTCGCGGTATCCCTATGCTCGCTGTATCCCTATGCTCGCGGTATCCATATGCTTACTGTATCCCTATGCTCGCGGTATCCATATGCTCGATGTATCCCTATGCTCGCTGTATCCCTGTGTACGCTGTATCCCTATGTACGCTGCATCCCTATGCTCGCTGTATCCCTATGCTCGCGGTATCCCTATGTACGCTGTATCCCATGTACGCTGTATCCCTATGCTCGCTGTATCCCTATGCTCGCGGTATCCATATGCTCGCGGTATCCCTATGTACGCTGTATCCCTATGCTCGCGGTATCCCTATGCTCGCTGTATCCCAATGCTCGCGGTATCCATATGCTTGCTGTATCCCTATGCTCGCGGTATCCATATGCTTGCTGTATCCCTATGCTCGCGGTATCCCTATGCTCGCTGTATCCCTATGCTCGCGGTATCCCTATGTTCGCTGTATCCCTATGCTCGCGGTATCCCTATGCTCGCTGTATCCCTATGCTCGCGGTATCCCTATGCTCGCTTTATCCCTATGCTCGCGGTACCATATGCTCGCGGTATCAATAGCTGCTCGTGAGGAACAGGTGACACATCCGTCTGTTATAATTGACGTCTATATTAAATTCAAATCATACTATTACAGAAATACACGCTATACCAAAACATTACCTGCAGCGATAAATTCTTCTTCACATAAATAAATGTTGTGTTTTTGAAATCTATAAATGTTTATTTGTTTAAATTTAGCTCATAAAAATGTATTTATGTGAATAAGTGATGAAATATGGTATACCGCGAGGATAGGTTCACTTTAGGGAATGTACTGCTGTATACGTGTGACGTGTCGATAGCCAGCACGCTGCCATATGTCACGTGATGACGTAAAACACAACGGATATGTAGTCCAGTGGTAACACGCTGGACTGGTAACCCAGGGATCGCAGGTTCGATCCCCGTCTGACCCTAATACAATTAACAGTCTTTCAGATGGGACGTTAAACCGAGGTCTCGTGTCGGTGCTTTATACCGTGCACGTAAAAGAACCAGAGGAGACTCTGGAATGGGTCTCTGTCTGTATCATGCACTATCCTCCAAAATCTAAAATAACTAATCTCTTCAGAAGGCGTCGCTCATATGGACAACCGGTAGCGACGATAAATAAACGTAAAAACACAAGTAAAACACAACATGTAACGGTTTCTTCATAGGTAATATTACGTATTGGGAGAACAAACCCAGAACGACAAGTTCTTTCTGTTCTTTTATCGGTTAATAATACAGTCTACATGGGTTATGTCAAAGTTGGTTATGTCGAATTATCCGGTTATCTCGAAGCCGGATCAAAGTCCCGTTTCAGACACTATCATGTTACATATAACTGGCTCCATTTATATCGAATTTCGTTAAGTCAAATTTCGGTTATGTCGAAGTATTTTGTTCGGTCCGACAGAATTCGACATAACGGATGTAGACTGTAGTTTTATTATTTTCGTTCATTTTTCTTCGAATGTAGTATTAACATTAATTCAAAGTTCTACATTTACCCACATACACACATGTTACCACACAAATCATTTTAATTTACCCAAAGAGTTTGTCAATGGGAGTAAACGAATTGGTTCTGTAATCTGTATCACATGTAGTAGGAATCTCAACTGTGGAGGACAATAAAGTATTATTAGTAGTAGTAACAGTACATAGAATAAAATATTTAATGGACTAAACATTCATTTTTATTTACACAATTAATCAATCAATCATAACTTTATTTGAACATTAATTATAGGCGTTGGCAGCGGGTACATACTGATCTTACCCGCTTTCCATTATAAGACATAAATGCACATGACAGTGGCGATTAGAGAATTGAATTGTCATTTCTATATCCAAATAAAATTTACAAAATGGTCCAGTTTTACAAATTGATATGAAGTAGTGGGCGTTGTAATTATACTTTCTATGTTTAATAGTGAATGCGTATAGATCGTTCAATTAATTCGGAATCAATTAATACGGCATACGCCCTGTCGATAATGTATCTATATCAATAGAGAGATATGTATGTGTGTGTTTTACGTTTATTTATCGTCGCTACCGGTTACCCATATGAGCGACGCCTCCTGAAGAGATTAGTCATTTTAGATTTGTGGAGGATAGTGCAATGATGCAGACAGAGACCCATTCCAGAATCTCCTCTGGTTCTTTAATATGCACGGTGTAAAGCACCGACACGAGACTTCGGTTTAAAGTCCCAGCTGAAAGACTGTTATTTTAGTAGGTTAAGACGGGGGATCGTACCTGCCATCCCTGGATTACCAGTCCAGCGTGTTACCACTGGACTACAGATCCGTATGTATGAGAAATGTACTACTATTGCTCCGGTAGTATATACAGTATAGGAGATATGTTACTATACTAATACTATGCCCGTCTTCACCTCCATTCATTTATATCATGTTATTCAATTTCCGTTCGTGGGCAGGTGGTCCAGCACGCCGCCGTTGGAACTCGCCTTACATCACTATCGCCAGGGCTGTGAGTTCGCTCCCTGTCCGGGAGGACGAGTAATAAATGGTATTTTGTGATTGAGTTTTCAGTCGCTTTACCACGTTTACGGAGGTTGGAGATTCGAGTACTTGTTCTTACCCAGTAAAAGGCGGTGGTCTACCCTCCGCCACAACCAGAACATGAATGGTGCATAGAAATAGAAGGAAGCAACGTATATAAAATTATTCATTTTGCAAACAAAAATTGATTGTTTTACTGGATTATAATTATGTTGACACCGGTAAAACCTTTAAAGTCTCTAAATATGTTTGCTTTTCTTAATTTGGAAAAATAATATTGTGGTGTTTTACGTTTATTTATCGTCGCTACCGGTTGCCCATACAAGCGACGCCTCCTGAAGAGATGAGTCATTTTAGATTTTTGGAGGATAGTGCAATGATACAGACAGAGACCCATTCCAGAATATCCTCTGGTTCTTTTACGTGCACGATGTAAAGCACCGACACGAGACCTCGGTTTAACTTCCCATCTGAGACTGTTAATTTTATTAGGGTCAGACGGGGGATCGAACCTGCGATCCCTGGATTACCAGTCCAGCGTGTTACCACTGGACTACATATCCGTCTGTAGGGAAATAATATTATAATTCATATGCAAATATATCCTTTAGTAAACCACCTTTTACAGAGTTAATGGTAATTTTGTTAAACATCCCTATAAAGGGAGATAATTTACAAATGGTAATTTCACAAAATCGATTGCGTCTATTTTTTCCAACTTTGCCGTAATAATTTATTATTGAAAAATGAAAATATAAGACAATAATCACACTATCTAATCATTTACTCCTTGCAATATCTCGGTGTGCAGCACATTCTAAGTATACACAATATGGGGCTTTAAGCTGGGAACAGATTACTCTAGTTACTGCAGATTGACCAGTTCTATTTGGGTATATTATTAAATATTCATTTTTGCTGAAAAAAAGTAACTGTTGAGTATCGGTAATTTATAAATTTCCATAATCTTATCAAAAATGCACTGTTTATAAATGTATGCAAATAACGGGTCAGAAAGACAGTGCAATCTGCACCATCTGTACTACTACTATCTTTATTATTATTATTATTATTATTATTATTATTATTATTAACTTATATGGCTGCTGGAGGCAGTGTTTAATAACCATTTCTGCAATATATATAAACTCCGAGATCGTTCCTTGGTATAAAGTACAGCATACGTGCTTCGATTTATACTCGCCCAGATACTTTAAGCGGTGGCGAGCATTTTCATGTTAATGAACTTAGGAGTAGTACACTCATATGTTAATAATTATCATATCCTAGTTAAAGTAGAACGTGCTAAATGGGTTACTATAGTGACTGTATGTACTTGGAAATACGGTCGACGACATCACTAGCGGTTATATAGTACGTGTCTGTGTTTTACATTTATTTATCGTCGCTACCGGTTGCCCATATGAGCGACGCCTCCTGAAGAGATTAGTCATTTTAGATATTTGGAGGAGAGTAAAATGATACAGACAGAGGCCCATTCCAGCGTGTTACCACTGGACTACAGATCCGTCTATGATGTTTCGCTAGTTCATACAGTACTGACAATGACAGGAAATGTTACTATGGTACCGGGGTGAATAAGTTGTGTGTCTTTACGTTTATTTATCGTCGCTACCGGTTGTCCATATGAGCGACGCCTCCTGAAGAGATAAGTCATTTTAGAATGTTGGAGAATAGTGCAATGATACAGACAGAGATCCATTACAGAGTATCCTCTGGTTCATTTACGTGCACGGTGTAAATCACCGACACGAGACCTCGGTTTAAAGTCCCATCTGAAAGACTGTTAATTTTACTAGGGTCAGACGGGGGATCGAACCTGCGATCCCTGGATTACCAGTCTAGCGTGTTACCATTGGACTACGGATACATCTGTGATGTTTCGCTAGTTCATACAGTACTGACAATAGCAGCCTATGTCAAGCAACTTAATTAGCACATTATTGAATGTGCAGACAACTTCTAAGAATACCCGTGGTATGACGACTACAAATTCCACGTGGGTGACCATCGCGCATTCTATGTCCAGTCTCTCAGTGCTATTAGGAGAATGACAGGAAACTTTACCATGGTATCGGGGTGACTAAGTTGGTGTGTGTTTTACGTTTATTTATCGTCGCTACCGGTTGTCCATATGAGCGACGCCTCCTGAAGAGATTAGTTATTTTAGATTTTGGAGGATAGTGCAATGATACAGACAAAGGTCCATTCCAGAGTCTCATCTGGTTCTTTTACGTGCACGGTGTAAAGCACCGACACGAGACCTCGGTTTAACGTCCCATCTGAAAGACTGTTAATTTTATTAGGGTCAGACGGGGGATCGAACCTGCGATCCCTGGATTACCAGTCCAGCGTGTTACCATTGGACTACGGATACATCTGTGATGTTTCGCTAGTTCATACAGTACTGACAATAGCAGCTTATGTCAAGCAAATTAATTAGCACATTATTGAATGTGCAGACAACTTCTAAGAATACCCGTGGTATGACGACTACAAATTCCACGTGGGTGACCATCGCGCATTCTATGTCCAGTCTCTCAGTGCTATTAGGAGAATGACAGGAAACCTTACTATGGTATCGGGGTGACTAAGTTGAGAGCAGCCTAAGGTGTTATATACTGATCCGAAAGACAAGACGACAGCCACGGCGGTCATCTAGAACATATATGTTCCGCATATCGTCCAGAACCATTGACTGATACGATCTGGAACATTTACTGTAACGCCTGGATGCTATGTTTTGAATAGATATTAATCTTATTGATTTTGATTTACCAATTATTGAATATAGGAAAAGTAGAAAAAGTATGTCACGAGGTCATTTCATAGAAGCCCCGATAACACAGGGACGTCGGAGGTGGGGCCGCATTCGCAGCCCCAATAGTTACCACCTACGTCCCAGTATTCATATAGAATCAATCAGTTGTGCAAAATTAACAGTTGTCCCCACTCATGGCAGTTATGGTTCACCCCAATGTTCATGGCTGTCCAATTTCATGACTACAAAAGTGTACTTGGCTATGGTCTATTCGCTCATACACGCATTAAGCCGGTGTCTGGTGGCACTCCCCACTACAACGCCTAGTTTTATTTTTCAGAAGTACAGTCTACATCGGTTATGTCGAATTCCGTCGGACAGAACAAAATACTTAGACATAACCGAAGTTTCATTTACCGAATTTCGATATAAACAGAGCCAGTTATATGTAAAATTATAGTGTTTGAAACGGAACTTGGATCAGATTTCGAGATAACTGGATAATTCGACAAAACCGACTTTGACATAGCGGATGTAGACTGTAGTAGTATTTAGCCTTCATATAATGGAAATGTAGCTGCAAGAATCCATTGAACCGGTTACTTAAGCAATTTGCGCAAGTGAAATAAATTATATGTTTACCGGCAAATCGCCTCTGAAACTTTCTGGTTGACCACATTTTCATAGGGGAGGTTATTTCATGTGTGTGTTTTACGTTTATTTATCGTCGCTACCGGTTGCCCATACAAGCGACGCCTCCTGAATAGATGAGTCATTTTAGATTTTTGGAGGATAGTGCAATGATACAGACAGAGACCCATTCCAGAATATCCTCTGGTTCTTTTACGTGCACGATGTAAAGCACCGACACGAGACCTCGGTTTAACTTCCCATCTGAGACTGTTAATTTTATTAGGGTCAGACGGGGGATCGAACCTGCGATCCCTGGATTACCAGTCCAGCGTGTTACCACTGGACTACATATCCGTCTGTAGGGAAATAATATTATAATTCATATGCAAATATATTCTTTAGTAAACCACCTTTTACAGAGTTAATGGTAATTTTGTTAAACATCTCTATAAAGGGAGATAATTTACAAATGGTAATTTCACAAAATCGATTGCGTCTATTTTTTCCAACTTATTTTTTGCCGTAATAATTTATTATTGAAAAATGAAAATATAAGACAATAATCACACTATCTAATCATTTGCTGCTTACAATATCTCGGTGTGCAGCACATTCTAAGGATACACATTATGGGGCTTTAAGCTGGGAACAGATTACTCTAGTTACTGCAGATTGACCAGTTCTATTTGGGTATATTATTAAATATTCATTTTTGTTGAAAAAAAGTAACTGTTGAGTATCGGTAATTTATAAATTTCCATAATCTTATCAAAAATGCACTGTTTATAAATGTATGCAAATAACGGGTCAGAAAGACAGTGCAATCTGCACCATCTGTACTACTACTATCTTTATTATTATTATTATTATTATTATTATTAACTTATATGGCTGCTGGAGGCAGTGTTTAATAACCATTTCTGCAATATATATAAACTCCGAGATCGTTCCTTGGTATAAAGTACAGCATACGTGCTTCGATTTATACTCGCCCAGATACTTTAAGCGGTGGCGAGCATTTTCATGTTAATGAACTTAGGAGTAGTACACTCATATGTTAATAATTATCATATCCTAGTTAAAGTAGAACGTGCTAAATGGGTTACTATAGTGACTGTATGTACTTGGAAATACGGTCGACGACATCACTAGCGGTTATATAGTACGTGTCTGTGTTTTACGTTTATTTATCGTCGCTACCGGTTGCCCATATGAGCGACGCCTCCTGAAGAGATTAGTCATTTTAGATATTTGGAGGAGAGTAAAATGATACAGACAGAGGCCCATTCCAGCGTGTTACCACTGGACTACAGATCCGTCTATGATGTTTCGCTAGTTCATACAGTACTGACAATGACAGGAAATGTTACTATGGTACCGGGGTGAATAAGTTGTGTGTCTTTACGTTTATTTATCGTCGCTACCGGTTGTCCATATGAGCGACGCCTCCTGAAGAGATAAGTCATTTTAGAATGTTGGAGAATAGTGCAATGATACAGACAGAGATCCATTACAGAGTATCCTCTGGTTCATTTACGTGCACGGTGTAAATCACCGACACGAGACCTCGGTTTAAAGTCCCATCTGAAAGACTGTTAATTTTACTAGGGTCAGACGGGGGATCGAACCTGCGATCCCTGGATTACCAGTCTAGCGTGTTACCATTGGACTACGGATACATCTGTGATGTTTCGCTAGTTCATACAGTACTGACAATAGCAGCCTATGTCAAGCAACTTAATTAGCACATTATTGAATGTGCAGACAACTTCTAAGAATACCCGTGGTATGACGACTACAAATTCCACGTGGGTGACCATCGCGCATTCTATGTCCAGTCTCTCAGTGCTATTAGGAGAATGACAGGAAACCTTACTATGGTATCGGGGTGACTAAGTTGAGAGCAGCCTAAGGTGTTATATACTGATCCGAAAGACAAGACGACAGCCACGGCGGTCATCTAGAACATATACACTTAACAACTCTTATAAGTGTGCATGTATAAATGGTCTCATATCTCCGTCAATATTGGCCCGATAATGATGAAATTTTCAGCAAATACAGTTGAGATATATTTCATGATATTCCATTTATTGTATTGCATAACAAACACAAATTTAACACACATGACTAATTAATGTGATGGTGCGTAAAAAGTCAATGTTGCAAAATGATAATGTCAATGATAAAACTCAGGCCGATGAGAATTAAGTATTCTAATATCGCGTATGCCCACCCTGACTGCGGATCACAGCTTGGCAACGTCGTCGCATGGCAGGGACATAACGTCGTACATAGTTCTGGGGTAGATTTGCCCACTCTTGCCCAATCTTCGCACGGAGCTGGGCTATGGTCGGTGGCACTGCGCCGGTCCTTCTTACGCGGCGATTCAATTCATCCTATAGATTTTCTATAATGTTTAACTCGGGAGACTTCGGTGGTATGTCCATCACATTGTTGTGGTTAGCATTCAGAAAGAATCTTGTCGCCCTAGCCGTGTGGGCTGGTGCGCCATCCTGCAGCAACCGCAATCCTCTATTATTCCTAAACATGGGTACTACCTCAGTTTGAAGCACGTCATGTTGGTACCGGGCGACGTATAGATTACCGTTAATGAACACGATGTTAGTCTTGTGATGTAAGGAGACACCAGCCCATACCATTACTGACCCACCCCCGTACCTATCTCGTTCGATGACGCAGTTGTCGTTGAACCGTTCTCCCAGTTGTCAATATACCCGTGAACGACAGTCGTTTTCTGTAGGCAGAACTTCTTTTCGACAGTAAACAGGACCTCTCCCCATTCTGCCTGTGTTGTTCTAAGATGACGCCGAGCCCAACGATCTCGTAGTGCCCTATGCCTCTGAGTCAGTACAATACCCTTAAAGGGCCGTCTACACCGCATGTTGGCGGGCGATCGAAGACGCCTTCTAACTGTCTACGCAGAGATATGGCGTCTGTGCGTCTCGTGCGTTTATCCGGTCGTCTTGACAGCTGTACGTGTTCTCTGCTGACGATGCCCATGTACGATGTGATTATTTTGTGCAGCTGTTGTACAACGCCCATGTGGTCTGCGAGGGAGGTTACCAACGTTGCCAGTCGCTCTGTACTTAAGCATCCGCTTTCTGATGGTATTGCGGTGTACACCCATGCGTCGCGCAACCTGCAAATGTTACGGATAACATGACATTAGTAATTAAAATATATAATTTATTTTTTATGGATATTTTCGATAAAAAACTGAATGTTAGTGACTTTCAATGTTTATAACACAAAGAAACTTAATTAATTAGTGACATTGAATTAACTTTGAGACGTACCTCTGTTTGGTGTATACCGGCGTTGATGAAGCCGACGGCTATTCCCCGTTCCGCTATGGTCAGCCTGCCCATGTCATGTTTTTCTGATGTGTGGATCGTAATAAAGTCCACAACGACCAAATGCAGTTTTAGTTTGTGCCAGCGCACCATTTCCTCGTGCATTGTGTTGTTTTTGACGTTGCGTGATTCAACGCGCCGTATCGATTAAATTGATCATGTTGATCACGGGATAATACTCGAAATGTAGTCAATAGCCAGTACACAAAATTTCGTGCAAATATATTGATAAATAAAAAAGTTATACGGAAATCAAAGATGCACACTTATAAGAGTTGTTAAGTGTATGTTCCGCATATCGTCCAGAACCATTGACTGATACGATCTGGAACATTTACTGTAACGCCTGGATGCTATGTTTTGAATAGATATTAATCTTATTGATTTTGATTTACCAATTATTGAATATAGGAAAAGTAGAAAAAGTATGTCACGAGGTCATTTCATAGAAGCCCCGATAACACAGGGACGTCGCAGGTGGGGCCGCATTCGCAGCCCCAATAGTTACCACCTACGTCCCAGTATTCATATAGAATCACTCAGTTGTGCAATATTAACAGTTGTCCCCACTCAAGGCAGTTATGGTTCACCCCAATGATCATGGCTGTCCAATTTCATGACTACAAAAGTGTACTTGGCTATGGTCTATTCGCTCATACACGCATTAAGCCGGTGTCTGGTGGCACTCCCCACTACAACGCCTAGTTTTATTTTTCAGAAGTACAGTCTACATCGGTTATGTCGAATTCCGTCGGACAGAACAAAATACTTAGACATAACCGAAGTTTCATTTACCGAATTTCGATATAAACAGAGCCAGTTATATGTAAAAGTATAGTGTTTGAAACGGAACTTGGATCAGATTTCGAGATAACTGGATAATTCGACAAAACCGACTTTGACATAGCGGATGTAGACTGTTGTAGTATTTAGCCTTCATATAATGGAAATGTAGCTGCAAGAATCCATTGAACCGGTTACTTAAGCAATTTGCGCAAGTGAAATAAATTATATGTTTACCGGCAAATCGCCTCTGAAACTTTCTGGTTGACCACATTTTCATAGGGGAGGTTATTTCATGTGTGTGTTTTACGTTTATTTATCGTCGCTACCGGTTGCCCATATGAGCGACGCCTCCTGAATAGATTAGTCATTTTAGATTTTTGGAGGATATTGCAATGATACAGACAGAGACCATTCCAGAGTCTCATCTGGTTCTTTTACGTACACGGTGGACAGCATCGACACGAGACCTCGGTTTAAAATCCCAATTGAAAGACTGTTAATTTTATTATGGTCAGACGGGGGATGGAACCTGCGATCCCTGGATTACCAGCCCAACGTCAACCACTGGACTACCGATCCCTCTGTCCTCTTGGTTTAAATATGAGTACAGCCTTAGATGCCACACCCTGTAGTATAAGTATAACTAATGCCCCGTGCACTTTAACGAGAAAGTGCGCCGTGCATACGATGCGAGACTTGCTAATTTAGTTGTGTCATTCATTAGAAGTAGGAACACCGCGAAGTTAAATCGTGTTTAATCCATTAGCTATTTTTGAAATCTCATTCATTATAATATAATTATATATATACATATTTCATGCTTCCCATAGTTCGTAAGATATTTATTCATGTGGAAACTGTGATAGCGCAATGGTAGCGCGCTCGTTTCCGATGCGAAAGGCCCGGAGTTCGCGCCCAGCTGGAGCCGTACGATTGTGCCCGTAGACAAGGCATTTAAATTCAACATTGCCTCTTTCTCTCTCCCTCGTGGCGATGGATTCCATCATGAATGAGGGTCTCGGGAGTGATTAATCCTTTCCTTCATTGAGATTTAGGTTAATATACTATTATATCTCCATACAAACGACAGCCATTTAGCTATCATGCAGTGGATAAGTAGTCGCCATATCTATCCCACCTCCATAGATATTGCTGGGACTACTTGAGATTTAGGTTAATATACTATTATATCTCCATACAAATGACAGTCATGTAGCTATCATGCAGTGTATAAGTAGTCGCCATATATATCCCACCTCCGTAGAGATTACTGGGACTACATGAGATTTAGGTTAATATACTATTATATCTCCAAACAAATGACAGTCATGTAGCTATCATGCAGTGTATAAGTAGTCGCCATATCTATCCCACCTCCATAGATATTACTGGGACTACATGATATTTAGGTTAATATACTATTATACATGTATTTGACTACATTCACTGTGAACAGGTATTCAAATCAAACTGGAAAACAGCAAAATTGTCCCAAAAGTAATGTTTTGCATAGCAAGTGCTCACCTGTGAATAACGTCACTGTGTTTACACACTATATTCCTCCGCCAAATAATACAGTATACCGACCTTCAGTTTGCAAAACATTAACTAGTCTGAAGTCTTCTCAAGTCACATAGTGTCTCCAAAAACACAAAAACTATACACTGCCTGTCATGAAACCAAAAGAAAAATGAACTATATTAGTTATTGGGACTACATTGGGACCCCGGATGCAGTTTGCCTATTTACAACCTTAAGTGATCATAGTGCGATAGTTTGCTTTATTCACAGACGGATCTGTAGTCCAGTGGTAACACGCTGGACTGGTAATCCAGGGATCGCAGGTTCGATCCCCCAACTGACCGTAATAAATGTAACAGTCTTTCAAATGGGACTTTAAACCGATGACTCGTGTCGGTGCTTTACACCGTGCACGTAAAAGAACCAGAGGAGACTCTGGAATGGGTCTCTGACTGTATCATTGCACTATCCTCCAAATATCTAAAATGACTAATCTCTTCAGGAGGCGTCGCTCATATGGCCAACCGGTAGCGACGATAAATAAACGTACACACACACGCTTTATTCAGGCCAATGTTACTATTGAAGCGAGGCAGCAAACTTACACATTACAGTGTATCATAAAGCAGACATTGAAGGTATGAAATCCGCAATTAATGATGTGTATCCGCTGGTTCTTGTGCGTGTACAGTACATTCTACCTCGGCTTAAAGTCCCAACTGAAAGACCTACCGATGGGAAGATTACCTAACACCTTTCCTGGGCATGCTCCAGAGGTTAGCTCCAGTGGTTAGCCAGTACTTGGTGCACCAATCTCCGTAAGAAACTGGTAACCTTGTTCATATAAAGAGACACTGTCTGAGGGTAATGTTGGAGGCGCTCGCCCATATGGTTCGCCGGTGGCGAGGGTAAATAAGCTCAATCATCAGTAATGTTGGAGATTGATGGTGACTGAGTTGGAATATCTGAAGTAAATAAATATCGAGCGGTGTAAATCCGTTAGTACCTGAATGTGTGTTGTATTTAAAGCAGCATTACATCGTAATAAAGATTGTTTTCGGTAAAATATAAATACTAATGTGTGTGTGTTTACAAAAATCGAAATAGTCGCTCAGAAACGATAACAATTCCAATAAATTTAAACCGTCGTATACGCGAATTTGTTTATCAACACACGAAGTGTAAACACGCACAGCGCGCATGCGTGAAACAACAGAGGATGTAGAAAACAACGTATATATTTTGAACATGAAAGACTATCTATCTATCTATCTTCCTCTAATGTCGAACCCTCGCGGGGATGTAGAAATGTCCCTAAAAGACTTAGCTAACAGAGGTATGAATCAACATATCAAGTAATTTAATTAAAAAAGACAACGTGGGGCAAATGGGGACGATGCATTCCGAATGTAAACAAGTACGGACGATGCGTTCCGGTTGTAAACAAGTGCGTGACCGATCAACTCGGAAAGTCCTACTTTCGGTTTCGAGTTTGTTTTATTGCAAACAACACTGTTTACCAAATGAACATAAGCATACAAAGTATAATGTTAGAATGTGTAGCAGCATTGCTACCCATACGTAAAAATTGAATTTTTCAAATATCTTTTATTTCATACGATGTAATGCTGCTTTAATGTTCTTCGAATTTAACTTAGCTCGATTGTAAAACAAGTTAATACAACTTAAAACCTCATTCCTTGTGGAATCGATCACCACGGGGGTGGGGAGAGGAGAGAAGAGACAGTGTGGAATTTAAATGTATTGCCTAAGGGCACACTCTTGACGGCTACAGGTGCAGCTGGGCGCGAACTCCTGGCAGTTCGCATCTGAAGCGAAAGCTCTGCCACTGCGCTATTACGACTTCCACTTCCAGTCTATTACCAGACCATGGTTCTCCATTTAAGTACATTTCATATAAAGAGAAATAGTTTAAGCGAATGTCATATATTAACATAAATCAAGCACAAAATGTAAATCGTGCGGCGTAGGTATTCAGCAAGGAGTAACACAGTATGCCACTTATATAGAAGCGTATTCAAGGAACATTGGACACGCATTGTAGCAAATATGCAATTTCACGTTAATATTTAATCCATCTATTTAACTGAAATATTTGTATAAAACGATTGCATAAATGGAATTATATAATATGGTATGCGTAGATTATATCATGATGGCGACTTTCTATAGATACATTGTCAATATAAAGCAATGGTATAGGACTACCCGAATGGATGGTGCGACATACGTCAGGGCAAGGCAAAATAATGTGTTTTTACAACTTTTCGGCGTTAGTTACAATATAAAATTGCTATAACTATGAAGATCGCAATTTGATGCCATTATTATATGATATGTATACCCTCATTTAGTGTGTTCAAATTTGTTTTAGCTCGATTGCGAAACAAGTTATTTCAACTTATATTAATCATTCGCGAGACCTCATTCCTGATGGAATCCATCGTCATGAGGGAGAGAGAATAGGCAACGTGGAATTTAAATACCTTGCCTAAGGGCACACTCGTAACGGCTCCAGCTGGCTTGAGCTCCGGACCTTTCGCACCTGAAGCGAACGCGCACCCACTGCGCTATCACGTTACGTGCATACGTGCTTCAATTTATACTCGCCCAGATACTTTAAGCGGTTGCGAGCATTTTCATGTTAATGAACTTAGGAGTAGTACACTCATATGTTAATGTGTTAATATGTTTTAACAACTTGTATTAATCACTTTCGTTGGCGCGGATGAAAGCGTAAATGTGGTCATTCGTGTGGGAAGAAACCGGAATACCCGGAGGAGAAAACTCACCTGTCCGATCTGGCGACCACCGTACCATCTCATATAATTCCGGGTCCGAGGATCGAACCCGGGTTGCATTGGTGAGAGGCGAGCGCGCTAACCACTGGGCTAATCAGACAGTATCTGGTTTGTTACTATACTGGCATTAAAAAGAAACGGTGCACGTGTGTAGAACCCTCAAAATTTAATGTGAAAATGGTCGGTGATATATGTGAAAACATACTTGTTGTAACTGTGGAAAAAGAGGTGACAAATTTGAAAAAAATAATAGTTGTTACAAATATAAGAAACACATTTCATTATTGTGACAAAGTCGTTTGATGAGACTGCAATAAAGAATAAAATATAAAAATATAGAATCTCTTTGTAAAGACATACTGGCTGGGCCGATCTACACTAAATAAACACGTACAAATTAGATGCAAGATACAGCAAAGAAACAGGTTCGATCCCCCGTCGGACCATAATAAAATTAACAATCTTTCATATGGGACTTTAAACCGAGGTCTCGTGTCTGTGATTTAAAACGTGCACGTAAAAGAGCCAGAGGAGACTCTGAAATGGGTATCTGTCTGTATCATTGCACTATCCTCCAAATATCTAAAATGACTAATCTCTTCAGGAGACGTCGCTCATATGGGCAACCGGAAGCGACGATAAATAAACGTAAAACACACACACAGAAATGGAACATGTGACAATATGTTTTCATATATGTCACCATTTTCACATTGGTGACAATTTTCACATTTGAGGGTCCTACAACTTGCCTTAGATGTAAAGTTTATATCCCTTTTGAAAAAATATAGGCACATTTGGTATCAAAATATGCGAAATATTTGGTAAATTAGTGCAATATGTGTAAATGATTATTTTCTTCACTCAGTAGTAGTAGTAATCTTTATTTACATATCATCATTGTACGTACAATATTTACAATAATATTTCATGTATAGTTTACAAAATTATACATACTCATTTATCACAGTATGTTAGGGATAAAGCTGCAATATCCCTGCTAATCGGATATTAAAAACTGCTCTAAGACAATTATAAAACACTGACATACAAAATAGGTACTCATGCACATTGATTAAGAATTGGTCATATGAAACCTAGCTTCGCTTTGATCAGATCATATGTTCTCTTAGAGAAAGCCTCATTATATGAAAATGACTTTCGGAACAAACCTGTATCCGACCAGCTTAGAATTATTTTTACTACTATACCTCTGATTAGAATTGTTGCCAAAACCTGTTTTTATATTCTTCAAAGACGATCCTTTTATTTATGTAAATAATGTATCCATTTGATTTATTGATTGTGTGTCTCTTATCCATTCCGAGAAACAGCTGCTAATTAGTTCAACCGCGATCTGATCGAGGTTGATAACTGATATTTTAAAACATTTCTTAATTGCGCATTAGTGCTTTTTTTCCATTTCAGTATTTCAAAATTTCCGGTTTTAGTAAGTATTTAATTTTCAATTAGCGACTGTTCCCCGGTTTTAATATGTAAATATAATAATATGTCGATAGACTGTGATAGTTTGATTATCTGTGATTACATTAGTCTCTTATAATTCTTTTATAATGAATGGTGTTGTACTATGCCACGATAATTTGTTGTGTATATTTTATGTATTGTACAACGATGAGACTGAAATAAAGAATAAATCTAGCGAATATGATTAGCAGAGATATTACAGACGAACTAAATAAATGCAAGAAATAATGACATTAATCACAAATTAAAAAATTATTTACATAATAAAAGCTGACGCCTCTGTAGAATAATAAAACAGGTTTTGGCACAATTACGAATCATCTCTTGGTTTGAAAACAGGAAACAATATTTATCATAATCAGACATTAAGTAGAAATTGATATTACACGCATATGACTTTGAGAATAAATCTTGTCTTAAATCATTGTAAACTGGACAATTCAATATTACATGCGTCTCATTTTCAATAGTAGCAGTATCACAAAACGGACAAATCCTAGATTCCTCTGGCAATCCTTCATATCGACCAGTCTAATGGAGGCAATACTTCATACCGACCAGTCTAATGGAGGCAATACTTCATACCGACCAGTCTAATGGAGGCAATACTTCATACCGACCAGTCTAATGGAGGCAATACTTCATACCGACCAGTCTAATGGAGGCAATACTTCATACCGACCAGTCTAATGGAGGCAATACTTCATACCGACCAGTCTAATGGAGGCAATACTTCATACCGACCAGTCTAATGGAGGCAATACTTCATACCGACCAGTCTAATGGAGGCAATACTTCATACCGACCAGTCTAATGGAGGCAATACTTCATACCGACCAGTCTAATGGAGGCAATACTTCATACCGACCAGTCTAATGGAGGCAATACTTCATACCGACCAGTCTAATGGAGGCAATACTTCATACCGACCAGTCTAATGGAGGCAATACTTCATACCGACCAGTCTAATGGAGGCAATACTTCATACCGACCAGTCTAATGGAGGCAATACTTCATACCGACCAGTCTAATGGAGGCATACTCATACCGCCAGTCTAATGGAGGCAATACTTCATACCGACCAGTCTAATGGAGGCAATACTCATACCGACCAGTCTAATGGAGGCAATACTTCATACCGACCAGTCTAATGGAGGCAATCCTTCATACCGACCATCTAATGGAGGCAATACTTCATACCGACCAGTCTAATGGAGGCAATCCTTCATACCGACCAGTCTAATGGAGGCAATCCTTCATACCGACCAGTCTAATGGAGGCAATACTTCATACCGACCAGTCTAATGGAGGCAATACGTCATACCGACCAGTCTAATGGAGGCAATCCTTCATACCGACCAGTCTAATGGAGGCAATACGTCATACCGACCAGTCTAATGGAGGCAATCCTTCATACCGACCAGTCTAATGGAGGCAATCCTTCATACCGACCAGTCTAATGGAGGCAATACGTCATACCGACCAGTCTAATGGAGGCAATACGTCATACCGACCAGTCTAATGGAGGCAATACGTCATACCGACCAGTCTAATGGAGGCAATACGTCATACCAACCAGTCTAATGGAGGCAATACGTCATACCGACCAGTCTAATGGAGGCAATACGTCATACCGACCAGTCTAATGGAGGCAATACGTCATACCGACCAGTCTAATGGAGGCAATACGTCATACCGACCAGTCTAATGGAGGCAATACGTCATACCGACCAGTCTAATGGAGGCAATACGTCATACCGACCAGTCTAATGGAGGCAATCCTTCATACCGACCAGTCTAATGGAGGCAATA
>CM026386.1:21290816-21398987 GCA_014843695.1 Archivesica marissinica | reverse complement strand
ATATCGGGGTAGGGGGGGGGGGGTGGTGATGCGGGGTGCACTGGCCAGAAAGAGGATTGTATCGTATACGATTGTGATTAAAAAAATGTCAGCAATCTTAATAAACAGTGCTCTGCTCACATCATTTTGTTTGCAACAGTGAGAGTGGCTGATTTTGGATGTGGAGTGTGTTATAAGCGACGCCTCCTGGTGAGATTAATCATTTTAGATTTTGTGAGGCGTCGCTCATATGGGCAGCCGGTAGCGACGATAAATAAACGTAAAACACACATACGAATTTAGCTTAGTATATTTTTTATTATTTTTTTAGACAAATTTCTTTTAGCTCGATTGCGAAACAAGTTCTTATAACTTATATTAATCACTCTCGAGACCTCATTCCTGATGGAATCCATCGCCACGAGGGAGAGTGAAGAGGCAACGTGGCAATCGTAACGGCTCCAGCGGGGCTCGAACTCCCGTCATTTCGCACCTGAAGTGAACGCGTAGCTTAGTAGCATATTCAGGTTCCATCTCACTGTCACACTTTCCAAAATAATTGCTATCATACAACTGTATTGTATATTAGTATGCACAACCGGTATCACCCTACATACGGATCTGTAGTTCAGTGGTAACACACTGGACTGGTAATCCAGGGATCGCAGGTTCGATCCCCCGTCTAACCCTAATACAATTAAATGTCTTTCAGATGGGACTTTAAACCGAGGTCTCGTATCGGTGCTTTACACCGTGCACGTAAACGAATCACAGAAGTCTCTGGAAAGGGTCTATTTCTGTATCATTGCATTATCCTCCAAAAATTAAAATGAATAATCTCTTCAGGAGGCGTCTCGCATATGGGCAACCGGTAGCGACGATAAATCAACGTAAAAACACACACACGGTATCACCCTACCTTCATGGGCAATAATGGTCAAAAATTGCCTACATAATAAATGTTTCTTTATTAGTCAGTGTCTAATAAACCTTTCGTGACGTCATAGAGTTCAGGCCATGAATATTCGGCAATCTGTCCTTTCTAAAACTTTCTAAAACTCTTTGAAGTCTATCAGAATATAGAATGCATAGACTATTAGGTTAATGTCTTATACATTTTAATTTATTAGGCTCGTCTCCGAAAACATATTATAATGGTTTATATCTTATTTCCAATGGAAGTTTTACTGTTTACTGTTTACATGTTTCATTATGCTATTTCATGTTTTAATTTGTTGAGATTTGTAGATTCACTTAATTGTTCAAATGAGTTCTCACTTTAAATAAAGTCTCTATTTTAAACTTTAGTTATTTCACAATGATTGCGAAGCAAGTTTTAACAGCTTATAGTAATCACTCTCGTTGGCGCCGATGAAAGCTTTTATGTGGTCATTCGTGTGGGAGGAAACCGGAGTACACAGAGAAAACCCACCTGTCCTTCTGGCGACCACCGTGTCATCTCACATTCTTCCCAGTCCGAGGATCGAATCCGGGTTGCATTGGTGATAAACGAGTGCGCTAACCGATGTGCTAATAAGCCTATAAATTCTCTATTTTTTATTTCTCCAACTCGCCTAATAAATTACAATGTATTTAAGGTTTACAGTAATGACATGCAACTTCTCTATACATACATTGTTAACATATATATAATCTACACTCTTGTTACGACTAGGATAATCTACTTTCGTTCGGCTGTCTGTGTGTGTTTTACGTTTATTTATCGTCGCTACCGGTTGCCCATATGAGCGACGCCTCTTGAAGAGATTAGTCATTTTAGATTTTTGGAGGATAGTGCATGATGCAGACAGAGATCCATTTCAGAATCTCCTCTGGTTCTTTTGCGTGCATAGTGGCACCGACATGAGACCTCGGTTTAACGTCCCATCTGAAAGACTGTTAATTGTATTAGGGTCAGACGGGGGATCGAACCTGCGATCCCTGGATTACTAGTCCAGCGTGTTACCACTGGACTACAGCTCCGGCTGTCCTGGTTGTTCGGTGTTTTTGTACGAAATCATTGTAGCAACGAAATTAAACACGTTTAGCATGTTTTAATGAAAATTATATAATTCATTTTCGTTTTTTATAATACAGGAATATGACTAAAAGATAGAGTCATTCATATTTGTAAATTTATTAGAAATTTAATTTAGGTAAGTACATTTATTTGGCTACAAATAAAAGAAAGGACACTAATTAGTAAACATTGATGTATATCTGGTAACTATAGCAATATATATAATATTGAATAACATGATATATATAATATAATATGATATTACAACAGGGAGTTAGATATAGATGTTATATATTCTGTCCAAGACCAATAACCTAATAAACTGATAATATACAATTATACATGAATATAAGTATTAGTTCTTGCAGCTTATATCTTATTTCCAATGAAAGTTTTACTGGTTACTGTTTACATGTTTCATTATGCTATTTCATGTTTTAATTTGTTGAGGGCCTCATGGTAGATTGACTTAATTGTTCAAATGAGTTTTCTCGTTAAATAAAGTCTTTATTATTATTATTATTATTATTATTATTATTATTATTACATGTTATTGTCATTTATACTCATACCTTATTCACATCATGCTTTTCTGTACACTTTGTTTATAACCGCAAAATATGTTCCTTGGCGATGGACATGTATATGTTTTTGCCAATAAAACCTTTGACTTGACTTGTAAAACATTCCTTGAAATGCTTCATAGGTTTGACATCAAGGAAAAATCCCAAATATTTCCAGTTTGAATATGATAAATGGGTGTGTTAATGTGCTGTAGCTGGTGTGTTATTGTGCTGTAGCTGGTGTGTTATTGTGCTATAGCTGGTGTGTTATTGTGCTGTAGCTGGTGTGTTATTGTGCTGTAGCTGGTGTGTTATTGTGCTGTAGCTGGTGTGTTATTGTGCTTAGCTGGGTGTTATGTGCTGTAGCTGGTGTGTTATTGTGCTGTAGCTGGTGTGTTATTGTGCTGTAGCTGGTGTGTTATTGTGCTGTAGCTGGTGTGTTATTGTGCTGTAGCTGGTGTGTTATTGTGCTGTAGCTGGTGTGTTATTGTGCTGTAGCTGGTGTGTTATTGTGCTGTAGCTGGTGTGTTATTGTGCTGTAGCTGGTGTGTTATTGTGCTGTAGCTGGTGTGTTATTGTGCTGTAGCTGGGTGTTATGTGCTGTAGCTGGTGTGTATGTGCGTAGCTGGTGTGTATTGTGCTGTAGTGGTGGTATTGTGCTGTAGTGGTGTGTTATGTGCTGTAGCTGGTGTGTTATTGTGCTGTAGCTGGTGTGTTATTGTGCTGTAGCTGGTGTGTTTTTGCTGTAGCTGGTGTGTTATTGTGCTGTAGCTGGTGTTATTGTGCTATAGCTGGTGTGTTATTGTGCTGTAGCTGGTGTGTTATTGTGCTGTCTGGTGTGTTATTGTGATGTAGCTGGTGTGTTATTGTGCTGTAGCTGGTGTGTATTGTGCTGTAGCTGGTGTGTTATTGTGCTAAGCTGGTGTGTATTGTGCTGTAGCCGGTGTGTTATTGTGCTGTAGCTGGTGTGTTATTGTGCTGTAGCTGGTGTGTTATTGTGCTATAGCTGGTGTGTTATTGTGCTGTAGCTGGTGTGTTATTGTGCTGTAGCTGGTGTGTTATTGTGCTGTAGCTGTGTGTTATGTGCTATAGCTGGTGTGTTATTGTGCTGTAGCCGGTGTGTTATTGTGCTGTAGCTGGTGTGTTATTGTGCTGTAGCTGGTGTGTTATTGTGCTGTAGCCGGTGTGTTATTGTGCTGTAGCTGGTGTGTTATTGTGCTGTAGCTGGTGTGTTATTGTGCTATAGCTGGTGTGTATTGTGCTGTAGCTGGTGTGTTATTGTGCTGTAGCTGGTGTGTTATTGTGCTGTAGCTGGTGTGTTATTGTGCTATAGCTGGTGTGTTATTGTGCTGTAGCCGGTGTGTTATTGTGCTGTAGCTGGTGTGTTATTGTGCTGTAGCTGGTGTGTTATTGTGATATAGCTGGTGTGTTATTGTGCTATAGCTGGTGTGTTATTGTGCTGTAGCTGGTGTGTTATTGTGCTGTAGCTGGTGTGTTATTGTGCTGTAGCTGGTGTGTTATTGTGCTGTAACTGGTGTGTTATTGTGCTGTAGCTGGTGTGTTATTGTGCTATAACTGGTGTGTTATTGTGCTGTAACTGGTGTGTTATTGTGCTGTAGCTGGTGTGTTATTGTGCTGTAGCTGGTGTGTTATTGTGATATAGCTGGTGTGTTATTGTGCTATAGCTGGTGTGTTATTGTGCTGTAGCTGGTGTGTTATTGTGCTGTAGCTGGTGTGTTATTGTGCTGTAGCTGGTGTGTTATTGTGCTGTAACTGGTAGCGTCGCATTCATGGTCAGGCAAGAGTACTCATCATGGAGGCTTAAAGAGGAGAGAAAATAATATTTATTTGATCTCCTTTTTTTATTGATCAAATTAAGGTGAAATAATTACACACACCAATAAGATACAGTCGGTTCTAGGAAAATAGTATGACCAAATCTGCCCGAAATAAAAAACATTCCGCGTAAAACGAGTAGAATATGACCGGTTTCAAGGAAGTGTTTTTCAAAGTTCATACCCAATCAAAATATGTGCGTAGGGTAGTTATGGGTTATATTCTGTACAACGTGTTCAGATCCCGCGCAATTTCTCACTCAGACCTATTTGCGCATTTTGAGCACTCCGGTATTGTACCGTATTACGGGTAAAACCTGATCTGCATATTGACACAGTTGAATATCTTCAGAATGCACATAAATTATGGGCGCAGACAAGTACATTCCGGGTGGGGGCATGTCGCCGCACCACCATGGAAAGTTCGCATCAGCTTCTCGATACGGCACTGACAAACAGCATCAAACACAAATAAATATCCTGTGTGGAGGCTGCCGCCGCACCGCCATGGATTTTCGCCTCCGGTTATTTGTTCAGCAACTCGATACGGCACTGACAAACAGCATCAAACACAAATACATGTCCTGTGTGGGGGCATGCCGCCGCACCGCCATGGAAAGTTCGCCTCCGGTTATTTTTTCAGCTGCTCGATACGGCACTGACAAACAGCATCTAACACAAATAAATGTCCTGTGTGGGGGCATGCCGCCGCACCGCCATGGAAAGTTCGCCTCTGGTTGTTTTCAGCTGCAGGCTACGCCACTGACCAATGAACAACTCGACCGTGGAATAGCGTTAAGCAGACTCTATTACGCAGAGATCACCTGCTACTGGGTTTTGTGATTCATTTTGCGTTTATGCTTAGTACCGTGGTTTATTAGAATGCGCCGTGCGGCCCAGTACTTCCGGCTTCAGCATTCGAGGTTTCTGTTGGGGTTACCTCACCCTTAGGCTAGGACTTTTAAGGCGGCCCATATGTTCGCCTGATGTACCCGTTGTAGGACACGTGGAGTATTTAATAGGAGTAGCTTTGCCATGTGCTATCCTGCCCCGTCCTGGTAGGTACACCGCCATATGGTCCGGGACTGCTTATTTAATTCACAGCAAACCCCCATATCTGAGGGCCGTTCCCCTATCCGCCACCTGAGGACCCGCTGGGTGGGGATGGTCGCCTCACTACTGAATTGGGAGCAGCATGGTCCCAGTCTACTGGGTTTTGATAAGGTATGCTGAAACCCAACGATAACCTAGAAGTCAACAATGTTAAATTATGTATTGTATGACATAGTATATAAATAATTCTATTTATCGCATACCTTTCGATATATGCAGTGTAATTGTGTATGTTTTACTTATGTGTGTGTTTATTTATCGTCGCTACCGGCTGTCCACATGAGCGACGCCTCCTGAAGAGATTCGTCATTTTAGATTGTTGGACGATAGTGCAATGATACAGACAGAGACCCATTCCAGAGTCTCCTCTGGTTCTTTTACGTGCACTGACACAAGACCTCGGTTTAAAGTCCCAACTGAAATACTGTTAATTTTATTATGGTCAGACGGGGGATCGAACCTGCGATCCCTGGATTACCAGTCCAACGTGTTAACCACTGCACTACAGATCCGTCAATGTAATACAGCCACACTTATTTTCTTATATCAACACACGTGTGATAATACAGGGAAGGGTTTTGATTGGTTGAAAGAATAATCCTTATAATTGGTAAACTTTAATTTATGCATATTTCTAGATGAATTGATACATGACGTTAACAAGAACATGGCAATTTAAAAAAAGAAAAATTGACGTACTTATAACGCTGTTTAAAAAAACTGAATATATAACATAACATTTTTGTGACGTTATGACAATTTGCGCTGATATTTGGCGCCAAATTGAAGATGAAGCCTCGTTATTTTGTGCAAAATATGATTAAAACGAGCACTATTGTTATGTGATAAAAAAGGGATCTTACACTCGTGGTGATTTCATACCATATTTTATGAAACTTGTTTTGGAATCTTGCTAAATATTATGATCGTCAGCTGCTAGCTTAATAGCAAAATTCCAAAAAGTCGTTTCATAAAATATGATATGAAATCAACACTAGTGTACGATTCTATATGCATGAATGAATGTGGATTGTATTGGGGGCCAGGTCCACGCGTATAACGACCCGGATATAATTTAATAACCAAGAAAAGCATCACCATTAGTTACAACCCTAGTGGGAATTCTGTGCAATAGTATGTCCACAAATAGCCGCTGTTGTAGAAACCTTTCTTCAGTACAATTAGTGTCTATACAGACGGTATCAATCCGCCCACATATATGTTTGTACATGTCTGTATACATCATTGGCGTAGCTTGCTATAGGCCGTGTAGGCCGTGGCCTACACATTTCCCCGAAAAATCGAAAAAAATAAAAATGCCAAATCTGCAACAAACATCGGGAGGCCAGGATTAAATTCTATACGCTATATATAGTTTTCCTGGGGACGATCCCCGGACCACCCTCCCGTCTTAAGTTTTAAGTTGCATACACATCGATTCCAGCCAAGCTACACCCCTGTATATAGATGTGTGGTTGTGCGGTTGTTGTGATTCCGACCCGCCTATTCATGTATAAAATACGATGGATATTGTGCGACAGACGATTCACGTTCACGTTGAAACATTACCCACGCAAACCAAAACACTCCCGGCCATGATAGATAGATATATAATAATAATAAATCCATAAATATATATTACCAGGCGCGTAGCTACTAGTCCGGGCCTGCAGATGGCCCCCGGAAATGAAAATTCTAAAACGCCGAAGATGCAATAAACTGACTGTTGGGGGTAGGGTATGATTAAGACGTACAATAAAATACGTCAGAGTGCACAAATGACGTTATTGAATTTAAAATATATTCCTGGGGGACAATGACCCAAGACCCCTCTAGCATCAACGTGTCTTCGACGCTCAATTTATTAACCAGGTCAGCAAATTAAAACTCGCTAGCTACACACCTGTTTTTAATGAATGATTCATAAATTCAATAATTAATACGTATTCAGCCATGTAATTAGCCCACTCAACTGTAATCCTGCACAGCAGCACGGACACACTACAGTATGTAGCTAGCCCACTCAGCTGTAATCCTGCACAGCAGCACGGGCACACTACAGTATGTAGCTAGCCCACTCAGCTGTAATCCTGCACAGCAGCACGGACACACTACAGTATGTAACTAGCCCACTCAACTGTAATCCTGCACAGCAGCACGGGCACACTACAGTATGTAGCTAGCCCACTCAACTGTAATCCTGCACAACAGCACGGGCACACTACAGTATGTAACTAGCCCACTCAACTCTGTAATCCTGCACAGCAGCACGGGCACACTACAGTATGTAGCTAGCCCACTCAGCTGTAATCCTGCACAGCAGCACGGGCACACTACAGTATGTAGCTAGCCCACTCAGCTGTAATCCTGCACAGCAGCACGGGCACACTACAGTATGTAGCTAGCCCACTCAGCTGTAATCCTGCACAGCAGCACGGGCACACTACAGTATGTAGCTAGCCCACTCAGCTGTAATCCTGCACAGCAGCACGGGCACACTACAGAGTAGCTAGCCCACTCAGCTGTAATCCCACACACACACACACAAACACCCACCAAACCCACACACACCACACACAAACACCCACCACAACCCACACACACCACAACAAACACCACCACACCCACACACCACATATGTAACTAGCCCACTCAGCTGTAATCCTGCACAGCGCACGGGCACACTACAGTATGTAGCTAGCCCACTCAGCTGTAATCCTGCACAGCAGCACGGGCACACTACAGTATGTAGCTAGCCCACTCAACTGTAATCCTGCACAGCAGCACGGGCACACTACAGTATGTAGCTAGCCCACTCAGCTGTAATCCTGCACAGCAGCACGGGCACACTACAGTATGTAGCTAGCCCACTCAGCTGTAATCCTGCACAGCAGCACGAACACACTACAGTATGTAGCTAGCCCACTCAGCTGTAATCCTGCACAGCAGCACGGGCACACTCCAGTATGTAACTAGCCCACTCAGCTGTAATCCTGCACAGCGGCACGGGCACACTACAGTATGTAGCTAGCCCACTCAGCTGTAATCCTGCACAGCAGCACGGGCACACTACAGTATGTAGCTAGCTCACTCAACTGTAATCCTGCACAGCAGCACGGGCACACTCCAGTATGTATCTAGCCCACTCAGCTGTAATCCTGCACAGCAGCACGGGCACACTACAGTATGTAGCTAGCCCACTCAACTGTAATCCTGCACAGCAGCACGGGCACACTACAGTATGTAGCTAGCCCACTCAACTGTAATCCTGCACAGCAGCACGGGCACACTACAGTATGTAGCTAGCCCACTCAACTGTAATCCTGCACAGCAGCACGGGCACACTACAGTATGTAGCTAGCCCTCTCAGCTGTAATCTTGCACAGCAGCACGGGCACACTACAGTATGTAGCTAGCCCACTCAACTGTAATCCTGCACAGCAGCACGGGCACACTACAGTATGTATCTAGATACAGCGATATTACAGAATTAATGAGTCGATATGAGCTTTTATTCAGTATGAAAATATCAACTTTTGAGTGTGTGTTTTACGTTTATTTATCGTCGCTACCGGTTGCCCATATGAGCGACGCCTCCTGAAGAGATTAGTTATTTTAGATTTTGGAGAATAGTGCATGATACAGACAGAGACCAATTCCAGAATCTCCTCTGGTTCTTTTACATGCACGGTGTAAAGCACCGACACGAGACCTCGGTTTAACGTCCCATCTGAAAGAATGTTAATTTTATTAGGGTCAGACGGGGGATCAAACCTGCGATCCCTGGATTACCAGTCCAGCGTGGTACCACTGGACTACATATCCGTCACTAACATCAACTTTTGATTAGTTTGAATCTATATGTATAGTGACTGGAGTATTTGTTTACAACTTAATGAAATAATGTGTCCTTGAATTTATGACATAGTAACCGTTTTTATTACTATAATAGCGTGGAGTAAATAATGAATACCACCGATATTAAATATTTATTGCTGGTAATTTGAGAGTATATTAGCGCAAACAACATAGTTTAAGCATATTTTATTTCCCAATATAATACATATTGAACAATGCATACATCACACATATCAACATACAGAAAAAGGATTATGTGTGTGTTTTACGTTTATTTATCGTCGCTACCGGTTGTCCATATGAGCGACGCCTCCTGAAGAGATTAGTCATTTTAGAATATTGGAGGATAGTGCAATGATACAGACAGAGACCCATTCCAGAGTCTCATCTGGCCCTTTTACGTGCACGGTGTACAGCACCGACACGAGACCTCGGCTTAAAGTCCTAACTGAAATACTGTTAATTTTATTAGGGTCAGACGGTGGATCGAACCTGCGATCCCTGGATTATCAGTCCAGCGTGTTACCACTGGACTACAAATCCGCCTATAAAAAGAATTAGAATGAAAGACAGAGTCATATATTTCTTCTCTACTGAACAGTTTGACAGTGCAGCCACCGGAAGTCGCCGGAAGCGTGAATGGTAGAGCCCGATGTTGGTATTTCTGTAAGGGTTCATTATGTTGCGGAGGTGCGCAATAACGGGGCTACGCCTCCAGATGCATTATGTTGCGGAGGTGCGCAATAACGGGGCTACGCCTCCAGATGCATTATGTTGCGGAGGTGCCCAATAACGGGGCTACGCCTCCAGATGCATTATGTTGCGGAGGTGCGCAATAACGGGGCTACGCCTCCAGATGCATTATGTTGCGGAGGTGCCCAATAACGGGGCTACGCCTCCAGATGCATTATGTTGCGGAGGTGCCCAATAACGGGGCTACGCCTCCAGATGCATTATGTTGCGGAAGTGCGCAATAACGGGGCTACGCCTCCAGATGCATTATGTTGCGGGGGTGCACAACATCGGGCTACGCCTCCAGATGCATTATGTTGCGGGGGTGCACAACATCGGGGCTACGCCTCCAGACGTATATTTGTGATTTTATGATATTGGTATAATAGTGCAAAATACAAAGACCACACAATTCGTGAAGCATCACTGATTCTTTATATATACCCGGGGCGTATATAACACATATTATTGTAGGGTACCTCGGTTTATATGCCCGGTGCATATATAGCACATATATTGTAGTGTACCTCGGTTTATATGCCCGGTGCATATATAGCACATATATTGTATTGTACCTCGGTTTATATGCCCGGTGCATATATAGCACATATATTGTATTGTACCTCGGTTTATATGCCCGGTGCATATATAGCACAGATATTGTATTGTACCTCGGTTTATATGCCCGGTGCATATATAGCACATATATTGTAGTGTACCTAGGTTTATATGCCTGGTGCATATATAGCACATATATTGTATTGTACCTCGGTTTATATGCCCGGTGCATATATAGCACATATATTGTATTGTACCTCGGTTTATATGTCCGGTGCATATATAAGACATATATTGTAGTGTACCTCGGTTTATATGCCCGGTGCATATATAAGACATATATTGTATTGAACCTAGGTGTATATGCCCGTTGCATATATAATACATATATTGTATTGTACCTCGGTTTATATGCCCGGTGCATATATAGCACATATATTGTATTGTACCTCGGTTTATATGCCCGGTGCATATATAGCACAGATATTGTATTGTACCTCGGTTTATATGTCCGGGGCATATATAGCACAAGCACATATATTGTATTGTACCTCGGTTTATATGCCCGGTGCATATATAGCACAAGCACATATATTGTATTGTACCTCGGTTTATATGCCCGGGGCATATATAGCACAAGCACATATATTGTATTGTATCTCGGTTTATATGTCCGGGGCATATATAGCACAAGCACATATATTGTATTGTACCTCGGTTTATATGCCCGGTGCATATATAGCACAAGCACATATATTGTATTGTACCTAGGTTTATATACCCGGTGCATATATAGCACAGATATTGTATTGTACCTAGGTTTATATGCCCGGTGCATATATATCACAGATATTATATTGTACCTAGGTTTATATGTCCGGTGCATATATAGCACAGATATTGTATTGTACCTAGGTTTATATGCCCGGTGCATATATAGCACAGATATTGTATTGTACCTAGGTTTATATACCCGGTGCATATATAGCACAGATATTGTATTGTACCTCGGTTTATATACCCGGTGCATATATAGCACAGATATTGTATTGTACCTAGGTTTATATGCCCGGTGCATATATAGCACATATATTGTATTGTAGCTCGGTTTATATGTCCGGTGCATATATAACACATATATTGTAGTGTACCTCGGTTTATATGCCCGGTGCATATATAGCACATATATTGTATTGTACCTCGGTTTATATGCCCGGGGTATATATAACACTGATATTGTATTGTACCTCGGTTTATATGCCCGGTGCATATATAGCACAGATATTGTATTGTACCTCGGTTTATATGCCCGGTGCATATATAACACATATATTGTATTGTACCTCGGTTTATATGTCCGGTGCATATATAACACATATATTGTAGTGTACCTCGGTTTATATGCCCGGTGCATATATAGCACATATATTGTATTGTACCTCGGTTTATATGCCCGGGGTATATATAACACTGATATTGTATTGTAGCTAAAATGATATACATGCATATTTAAATATTTCTAACAGAATGGAGTGTTTTATATGCCCAAGTTATGTGGGTGAACTACGTAAACAAACATGATTTTCAGTTTGGTTTGTTTATAGTATGCAACTAAGCATTCTTCGGAAAAGTGTCTACATTTATTTTCAATAGTAAATAGTTTATTTTACAATCTACTCTCGAACGTAATAACATGATTATCTGAACGTATTACTGAGATATGAATATTAGCCTATTTTTGCTGTTATTTGCCTACAAATACTGTCTACCACCCATGTCGATATGCTGTGTTTTCAGTCTGATATTGCGTTTGCTGGATTGATACGGTTACGAGCCCGTATGAAACGAGAAAAATCTGTATCATAACTAGTTCCTGAGAAATAGCGTATGCGCACTCGGTGATAGTTTGCTTACTTCCGCAGAGCCCCAGTGTGTCAAATGTGTAGTTTCGTGGTCATATTTCAATCACGTTCGTGTATCTAATTCAGTAATTTTGACTTATTTCTGATAAATGGATAACGGAGAGCATTATTTCGATTATTAAATGTTCAAATGCATATCAAAGTAATAAAGACGTTATTGCGTGGTTAGTTTCACGATTGAGCTTATTTACCCTCGCCGTCGTTGAACCATATGGGCGAGCGTAAAAGATGAAACATAAGGTTAAATATGTACCAAACTCGTGGTGATCATTGACATATTAACAGTCTTTCAGATGGGACTTTAATGTATGTATGTATGTACCATTAATGTCAAACCCCTTGCGGGGACCTAGACATGTTTTCCTGGGCATGCTTAGCCGACCATAGCGGTTAACCAGTACTAAGCAATGTGTGTGAGGTGCCTTGCTCAATGACACTACATACGTGGCCTGACTGAGTATCGAACCCGGACCGTTCGATTCCAAATCCGATGCTCTACCATTGGACCACGGATGCCACACTTTAAATATTTTAAACCGTAAAAGAACCATAGGAGACTCGGGAATGGGTCTCTGTCTGTATCATTGCACTATCCTCCAAAAAAATCGAAAATGACTAATCTCTTCAGGAGGCGTCGCGCAACCGGTAGCGACGATAAATAAACGTAAAAAGGGTGATCATTGACCATATTTTATTCTGTTTGTATACACGTGTTGCTTCACGCAGGTGTTGTGGGCTATCTACTTAAATTTGGTATTTCAACAAATGTCATATAACACGTTTCAACAAATGTCGTATACGACGTGTGTTTATTAATTGAATTAATGTTGTTTCTGTAGCGAATGTGTGGGGAAATGATATAAACAGTATTAGACGGTTATATATAGAAAGCTGGAATACTTTGCCCAGTCCTTTTTATTTATTCCGAGTTTAATGTCACTTTAATCGTTTGTTGTATGCAAAAACTATAGAATGGAATGTGAAAATGATTATACATAAAGACCTGAATACGATTTTAATGAGTGGAATATTCTTGCAAAGGTTGCTGCATCTATCATACAAAAATAACAATATTGCATCATGTAACACATGCATAGCTCGAATAATCTATATAATTGAATAATTTGTGTTACCATCTTACCGTAGAATGAGGCCGAGGTTCATTTCGGATGTGTGTGTGTGTGTTTTACGTTTATTTATCGTCGCTACCGGTTGCCCATATGAGCGACGCCTCCTGAAGAGATTAGTCATTTTAGATGTTTGGAGGATAGTGCAATGATACAGATAGAGACCAATTCCAGAGTCTCCTCTTGTTCTATACGTGCACGGTCTAAATCACCTACACAAGACCTCTGTTTAAAGTCCCATCTGAAAGAATGTTAATTTTATTAAGGTCAGACGGGGGATCGAACCTGCGATCCCTGGATTACCAGTCCAGCTTGTTACCACTGGATTACAGAACCGTCACAACAATCTAACCTAATTTCGGAAGTGTTAGCAGTTACTGCAATAGTACTCTTTTGCATTGGGGAAAATGTGGTTGTGTTGGTTTTTTATTGGACATCCTTATTTTCCGTTTTAGATATTTGAAGCGGTTTATGTATCACCCCCTCCCCAAATACACACACCACCAACCCCACCGCCACCCCTGGCATTATTGGGGCTCTGGAAGTGTGTTTGCCTTTTATTTGTGTGAGGTTAGAGAAAGATGCGGATTGAGAAGACGCGACTATTTCATAAGCATGTCTGGTTTCTTTAACATGCTCTGTGTGCAGCACCGATACATGACATATGGGGTTAAGAGTTAAGACTGCTAATATTACATATCGATCGGTAGTGGACTCGGCACTCGAACTCACCATCCATGAATTAGCAGTCCAACTGGACCACTGATCCGGCATACACGTGCATTCCTGTAGCCCGAAAAGTACGCCTCATTACGCAGACGTGTCAGTTAATACGCTGGACTGCGATTCCAGGGATCGCGGATCCCCCCCTCCCCCGTCTGACCCTAATAATATTAATTAACCGTCTTTCAGATGGGACTTAAAACCCAGGTCTCATGTCTGTGCTGTACACCGTGCACGCAAAACATCCAGTGCAGACTTTGGAATGGATCTCTGTCTGTATCAATGCACTATCGTCCACACATCTAAAATGACTAAATTTCGTCAGGAGGCGTCGCTCATATGGGCAACTGGTAGCGACGATAAATAAACGTAAAGCACATATACCCCGTGTTGCGCACGTTTTCCGGTAGTGTTTATTACTCAATGCAATAACGTTCATTATTAATTAGTACAAATTGTGAGGGCGGTTACGAATAATCATTTTTAAACATCCGGGTTATGTGACGCCAGGTGAGATCGAGATCGAGACGTGAACACGTAGGCTGAACATAGATCAGATTGTCTCCATAGTACCCCTATAAATGTAGACATATTTGTATATCTTCAACCTACGTGTTGAACATCGCAATCCGCTGATACTATCTGCGTGTTAATAGACGCAACATGACTAAGGAATGTTCTTGTTTTTATTTAATTGTGGTAAAATAATGCAGAAAAAAAGAAATGGCGAGAGTTGATGTCTACGGCTGAATAGATAATCGATCATTTATTTGCGTTTGTTTATATTTAGTGTGAGACAATGTGAAAGCAATTAATTAATAGTATGATCAAAGTGAAAAGACGAGACAGAACAGAACAGAACAGAACATAAGTTTATTCATGACGTATACATAAGTACATAGTCATAATATATACATATAATTACATATAAATAAACAAGTGATCAATAAAGCTATCGTATAGCTACTGTAATCTAATCTAATTTAATAGAATAACATGCTTGGAACATGCTACAGTAAGCTACCAAAACACAATTTAATTTATCAATATTATGGGTCAACCCACACAACTACCCTTGACTCGAACTTCCCATGACTCGAACCATTACTAACGGACCCGTCGAGTTCGAGGAACATGCTACTTTGAATAAGAGACATCTCAAATATTCTATTACCTCCCTTGGCAGATAAAGTCTGATTTATCCCAAAATGTAACTACACGTATGTCCTTTTTTTGGTTGGAATCCTTTTGTTTTTACTGTTGTTCCATAATAAGATCTTGTGTTATGATATACTTGACTTTAGCAAAATCGTGTTAATTAATTAATAACATTGTTTTACAAATAAGTGCTTATTGCATATACTCTATTAGCCTGAGTTCCAGTCTGTCGAATTTTCACTTTTAACTTCTGGCAAAATGACATGATTGATATGATCAGAAACTCAATACGGCCCAATTAATGGTCTCTGTGTTAAAACATATATTGCTAGGAACACCTAGATTTTAATGTTACAGCTAAGATGGTTGCTCAGAGTGCAAGTCGTGCGTTAGGATTATTGATAGCTAAATGTAAAATTTCGGGAGGGGTACCGTATAATGTATTCACCAAGCTATACGACACTGTTGTTTGGCCTGTAATTGCTTATGGTGCCTCAATATGGGGGTATAAATCCTTTCCTTGTATAAATGCTGTCCAAAACCGTGCTATGCGGTTTTATCTTGGTGTCGGCAAGTATACACTCAATGCAGCCGTTTCCGGTGAAATGGGTTGGCAACCTCCCATTGTCCGTCAATGGAAAACAGTTTCTACGTTTTGGGTACGAATTTCCAATACAAATAACTCGAGATTGAACAAACGAATTGCACTTTGGGCAAACGAGAAATCTGCTTCCTGTAAAAACTGGTTCTATTTTGTTAAGAAACATTTTACGGATATTGATTTTGCAGAATTTTGTAACTTATATGCTCCAATTTCTAAGCCTCATTGTGTCGAATGTGTGGGAAAATTTGGTATGAACAAATATATAACAGATTGGTATGCCTCTATAAATAGCATTCATGGTACTACTGGACGAGGTCGTAACAAATTAAGAACGTATTGTAAGTTTAAGCATGTATTTGAACCTGAGGAATATTGTAAAATGATTTTACCTACACGACACAGGTCGGCATTTAGTAAATTTAGATGCGGTGTTGCACCAATCCGTATAGAAACCGGAAGGTATGAGAATTTAAGATTAGACGATCGTAAATGTCCCTTTTGTAATGTGATAGAAGATGAACATCACGTTTTATTGGAATGTGCCATATATAATGATCTAAGAACTTTACTATTGCAGAAGGCAATATTAGCTGACCATAATTTCTGTAATATGACAAAACGTGATCAATTTCTATTTCTATTCAGTAATCAATCAGTGATAAGACTTTGTGCCAAAACCTGTTTTAATATACTACAGCGTCGTTACTTTTACCTTTGTAAATAATGCCCTTTTTTGTGTTAATTACTATATATCTATGATTTTTACAGACTACAAGAAGCAACTGCTAATTAGGTCATTCTCGATCTGATCCTGGGTGATAACTGATTTTGTAAAATATTTCTTAAAAGCGCACTAGTGCTTGTTTTTCGATTTAGTGTTTTATACCATTTTGTTTTATTTCGTATTTAAATATAAATTAGCAACTGTTTCTTGGCTTTAGAATGTAAATAAGCATTAACTAATAGTAGTGTGGGATTTTATAATGTGATATGTTTTGTTGCAATATGTCTCTTATAATTCTATTCAGAATGGCTATGTACTTTTAATCTGATTATTTATATTTGTGTTTGTATTACATGTATGTACATAGATGAGACTTTAATAAAGATTAAAACCGTATATCGACGCCTGTTCCCAAGCTAATACTCTATGAGATATGTCGAGATACAGTAATTTAATAATCATAAGAAGCGATGGTGCGATAGTGGAATACCATAGCTAGCATGTTGTGCAAAGGAAACAACGATAAAAATAGAGGAATATACTTAATATGATCTATCTACTTTTAGTAGTATTCAGGGGCAGTAACTCACCGACGTCTCTCATTGTTCGATGATGAATGAGCTGATTTACCCGCGCAGCCGGCGAACCATGTGGGCGAGCGATTATTCGAGGGCGCCATTTGGCGTAGTACCACTGTATTCAACTATTTAATGTGTGTGACGTGTCCTGCTCAAGGATATTACATGCGTGTCATGAACGTGCATAATATATATCTCTATGCCGATGCTATACCACTGGACCCCGGACTCGTAATCCAGGGATCGCAGGTTCGACCCCCCCCCCGTCTGACCCTAATAAAATTAACAGTCTTTCAGATGGGACTTTAAACCGAGGTCTCGTGTCGTTGCTGTACACCGTGCACGTAAAAGAACCAGAGGAAACTCTGGAATGGGTCTCTGTCTGTATCACTGCACTATCCTCCAACAATCTAAAATGACTAATCTCTTCAGGAGGCATCGCTCATATGGGCAACCGGTAGCGACGATAAATAATCGTAACACACACACACATACCACTGGACTACGGACACCACACACTGGCACTGAGGTCTAGGTATGAGTTTCCAAATAAATTGCTCGTTAGGTCTAGCGTGAAAATAGCTGCATCATCAACGGAAGAAACATTTTTATAAACAGTGTATATGCCCAATTTGATGCAAATTTAAATAGCTATATCACAAACATTCATTTCAACTCTCAGATAAATCTGAGAAATTATACAAAACGTACAGCCGCTATAACTGCGGCCCGGCGGATTGGTGGGAGACAGTTGTTAGTAATTATGTTAAAGATCAAAATCTGTAATAGTTTATATATAATAATAATAATGATGATGATGATGATGATGATGATGATGATGATGATGAGGATGATGAGGATGATGATGAGGATGATGATGATGATGATGATGATGATGATGATGATGATGGTGGTGGTGGTTGGTGCACCAAGTACTGGTTAACCGTTGGAGCCTGCCCAGGAAATGTGTTGTTAGGTAAACTGCCCATCGCTCAACCGGTAAAGTTTAAACATTATTTAGTTTACAACGATTGCAAAGCAAGTTTTAACAACTTATATTAATCACTCTCGTTGGCGCGGATGAAAGCGTAAATGTGGTCATTCGTGTGGAATGAAACCTGAGTACCCAGAGAAAACCCACCTGTCAGCTCTGGCGATTATCGTACCATCTCACATACTACCCGGTCCGAGGATCGAACCCGGGTTGCATTGGTGAGACGCGATTAGCAACCGGTAGCGACGTTAAATACTACTTAAATAATATAAAAAATATATCTAACAATGTGCAGATATGACTTATATGTATAGGCGTATCTTCAAAATCTGTATGAAATCAGCTTAAAGCGACACTACATCAATGAAAACACAAATGTCTACAGAATGTATTTTCCTATTATATGGTATAATTTGTTTCCCAAATATTTGCCTCAAATACTGAGTATTTCAACAAATAAACAAACGTCGTATACGCGGTTTGTTGATATATCAATTTAATGTAAACATCCATGCGTAATGCAACTAGTGTATCCTGAATTACACGATTTATGTTACAGATTTACCGTTATATCTCGCATTTGTGCCTATTTCTTTGTAGACTATTCCTTAATTAGTTAAATTATCTCTAAACGATATTATCTCGCGTTTAGTATTGACTCCGATGACAAACAAACGTCAATTCAGGAGCATGGATGACCGTTATATGAAATCATACTTTCAATCCACAAAAACACTGTTCATTGATTCAATGTTAGTGTTCGAATGTATTTATACTTGAAAAAAATGCATTTTATTTGCTTTTTGCGATGTAATATCGCTTTAAATACAGAGATTCACATAGTCTAGTAAATATAGCAATAGAAATACATTATTGTAAAACATAAATGTTATTGTTCCGCCTTATAATACATGACTACTGGCTGGGCGGGAAACTACCATACCTTTTTAGAACAGTTACCAGGGAGCAGTGTACTGCCAGTGCACTGCTCGCATCGAGCAGTGTACTGCCAGTGTACTGCTGACAGTGAGCAGTGTACTGCTATACTGCTAACAGCTAGCAGTGAGCAGTGTACTGCCAGTGCACTGCTGGCAGGGAGCAGTGAGCAGTGTACTGCCAGTGTATTGCTGGCAGTGAGCAGTGTACTGCTGTACTACTAACAGTTAGCAGTGAGCAGTGTACTGCCAGTGTACTGCTGACAGTGAGCAGTGTACTGCCAATGTATTGCTGGCAGTGAGCAGTGTACTGTTGGCAGTGAGCAATGTACTACCAGTGTAATGCTGTACTGCTGGCAGTTAGCAGGGAGCAGTGTACTGCAAGTGTACTGCTGGCAGTGATCAGTGTAGTGTTGTACTGCTAGCAGGTAGCAGTGAGCAGTATACTGCCAGTGCACTGCTGGCAGTGAGCAGTGTACTACTAGCAGTGAGCAGTGTACTGTCAGTGTACTGCCAGTGTACTGCTGGCAGTGAGCAGTGTACTGCTGTACTACTAGCAGTGAGCAGTGTACTGTCAGTGTACTGCCAGTGTATTGCTGGCAATGAGCAGTGTACTGCTGTACTGCTAGCAGGTAGCAGTGAGCAGTATACTGCTAGTGTACTGTTGACAGTGAGCAGTGTACTGCTGTACTACTAGCAGTGAGCAGTGTACTGCCAGTGTGTTGCTGACAGTGAGCAGTGTACTGCTGTACTACTAGCAGTTAGCAGTGTACTGTCAGTGTACTGCCAGTGTATTGCTGGCAGTGAGCAGTGTACTGCTGTACTGCTAACAGGTAGCAGTGAGCAGTATACTGCCAGTGTACTGCTGGCAGTGAGCAGTGTACTGATAGTGTACAGCTGGCAGTGAGCAGTGTACTGCTGACAGTGAGCAGTGTACTGATAGTGTACTGCTGGCAGTGAGCAGTGTACTGCTGTACTACTAGCAGTTAGCAATGAGCAGTATAAAGCAGTACACTGGCAATACACTGTTCACTGCTAACTCCACCCGCATAACTCGCTAATGATTTCGTATGAATGTGCACTGCGCACGGGCCGTTACAGTGTGTTCATGGCTGCCATGTCAATAAATTATTATAATATATTGAATAGTTTCACGACACCTGTACACTTGCGTATCTATATCTCCATCTATCTATTCCTGAGATATCTACTTAACTTTTGAGATCACAATAGCCAGACAAGATTCAGTATGCAATCAGCATATTAAGTTTTGAAGTTATATCCTCCTTTCCACATTTTATTAAATTTCTTTGTCGAGCTTCTATGGCATAGTATGGCATGTTTGAAGGATGCGGATTAGCACGGGAGGTGTTAATATCTTAATCATGTAAATATTGATATGTGGATAATAATGATGAGATTTGTATAATATATAAAGTCTCAGATAACTCTGTATATAGTGGCAATGTGCAAGTTTATATGTTTAATCTTCTGATATGTTGTATATATTGTGTCACATTGATGAGACTGTGTGTGTTTTACGTTTAGTTATCGTCGCTACCGGTTGCCCATATGGGCGACGCCTCCTGGAGAGATTAGTCATTTTATATTGGAGGATAGTACAATGATACAGACAGAGACCCATTCCAGAATCTCCTCTGGTTCTGTCTGGCCTCTTAGAACAAAAAGGTGTGATGTACGTGAACAAATAATAATAATGTTATATTGTGAAATCCATATATGTAGCCATACACATATTGTGTATAAGTTAATAAATGTATGTGCTGTTCTGTTCTGTTCATGACACATAATACGGTTCAGTATATACATGGTAAATCCAACTTGCCTCTGAGCATACAAATATCTACATGAATACGAAATAGGTGAATACAATACTGCATGAATGTTAAATATAGGCACCCGTGAACAAAAATAATACACGGCTTAAGAAACTCGATATAAAGAAATCAATTGAAAATTAACATATACATGTATCTCCAATAGTATCCAACAAACAAGCATGGTAAATATAATATACAGTAAAACCTTGTGTTACTGGCCACCTCTATTAAGTAGACAACCTGTATTAAGCAGCCAGTTTCCATATTCCTAATATGTTGTTTTGTTATAAATACCTTGGTAATATATCTTTGTCGTGTGTACAGAAATTCATTACTATCATGTCTTCTGAGAATAACATGGAATTGATAAACATATCTAAGTATATAAAGGAATCTATGTTTCTAAGAAAAAATACCATAGATAATATCACTGTTTCTTAACATGCGTATGTATGTATTTATGTATTTGTGTATGTCTTTGCCATAGTTTATACTTATGCAAATGGCCAAAGGCAATGTATTGCTTATAATGCCAATACAATTGAAACTTGTTATATATTTGCCATCTATTAAGCAGCCACCTGTGCTAAGCAGCCACTTTCTAAGATTCTCTTGGCTGGCTGCTTAAGATATGGTTGACTGTATATAGACACGCGTGAGAACTCGAAATTAACAATGTGAAGCTGTTCGTTCCGCTTAGAGTCATACAGACGGATCGGTTTTCCAGTGGTAACACGCTGGACTGGTAATCCAGGGATCGCAGGTTCGATCCCCTATCTGACCCTAATAAAATTAACAGTCTTTCAGATGGGACTTTAAACCGTGGTCTCGTGTCGGTGCTGTACACCGTGCATGTAAAAGAACAAGAGGAGACTCTGGAATGGGTCTCTGTCTGTATCATTGCACTATCCTCCAACATTCTAAAATGACTAATCTCATCAGGAGGCGTCGCTGATATGGGCAACCGGTAGCGACAATAAATAAGCGTAAAACATACTCGGAAATCACTTTTAGCATGCTGTGTTAAACTATATAGATTGCATAAAATGACAAACGGTTCGCTGCCAGGCCCGTCGCTGGGCATACGCAAGTACGCACGTGCGTATCATTGGTCTCAGAAAATGAAATAAAAAAATGAAAACTCTATAATACCCCCGGGGGTAGTAGGGATACATAGGCGCCGTGATGATGTGTCGAAATTTAGTTTGTGTTATTTTAATTGATAAGGGCGATAGATCATGTATGTTATACATCTGCCTTAATTTATACCTGTATACGGATTGTCGTAAGAACTTTAGTCCTGCAATTGTATGCTACAAAATGCATTGGAATGCAGGAAATTGCTTCATTTAAAAAAATCTCAGGGGAGGGCATGCCCCCGGACCCCCCTAGCGTACTCGCTCGCTATGCTCACTCGACAAACAAGCATATTTGGCCGTGCGTATCATAAAAATAGCTCCAGCGACGGCCCTGGCTGCCATACAGTGCAATATCGTCTTAGTGCACAGGAATATAAATCTAAAGAACATATTACATATTCTGGCATTTAAAGCAATGTGCACGCTTGATTTTAAATAAAAACAAAATAATTAAGAATGCGCTGCATTAGAACGGATTATCCGCTTCTAAAGAATGGTTTCCCAAGCATGCGTAAATATATAACAATAAACAGTGTACACATTTGCAAATTTTAGATTGATTAAAACGCACGCTTAATATCGGCTCTGATTAACTCTTTGTTAATTATTAAGGTATGTCGCCAGAGGAATGATCCGGCGTTGGTTAACGCTGTGCCTATGCGCGGATCTCATGTGGGGCAGACATGTTTTAACCCCCAGGTGTCCTATAATGTCACTCCCGCACCGAAAGAGACATTGTAAATTGTATATCATTATCTATATCCAGAACATTAGGAATGGTTACTTGTCAGTTACAATGACCTGATTTTATCCGCAATAAACCTTCCTGAGTGTTATCGGTATTATGTTGATATTGTTACGAGGTGCTAAAGTGCAACCTGCCAATTCACACATATCTGATACTAACTAATTACGCGTAGCATATCTGCTGATAGTTTTGTTAAAGCTATTGTTAAATGAGTAATTAATTGTGGAAATAGTGCACCTTTGATATGAACGGATCATATTGGAAAAGAAATATTATGAATGAATTCCGGCTTGAATCAATCTGTATAAACCTAAATACCGAAGCAGATCAGGTCACAGTGTCATCATTTGAAGCTAATCTTCAGACCAGCAATGGTAGAATCTATAGTGTCAATGTTGAACTATTTAAACGTAATATATATGTTTTGTTCAAGTTTTTTATCGTCGCTACTGGTTGCTCATATGAGCGACTGGCAGTTTATCTAACAACACCGTTCCTGGGCTGGCTGCAGCGGTTAATCAGTACTATGTGCACCATCTCCCATAAGGAACTGCTAACTTCTTCATATGAAGAGACACGGTCTGAGCGGGGCTCGAACCAGTGACCATGAGTGATGATAGGCTACCGTGCTATACAGCGATCTTAACCACTCGACCACGAAGGCGGACGACCTAACATTGAGCAAACTATGTAATTATATACACGTTAGCGCACTCGCTTCTCACCATTGCAACCTGGGTTCGATCCTCGGACCGGGAAGTATGTGAGATGGTATGATGGTCGCCATATCGGACAGGTGGGTTTTCTCCAGGTACTCAGGTTTCCTCCCACACGAATTACCACATTTACGCGTTCAGTCGTGCCAACGAGAGTGATTAATATAAGTTGTTAAAACTTGTTTCGCAATCGTTGTAAAATAAATAAAGTTTAATCAAATGCAAACTTGTAAACGGTGTAACATTGGCAAGTGTGTGTTTTACGTTTATTTATCGTCGCTACCGGTTGCCCATATGAGCGACGCCTCCTGAAGAGATTAGTTATTTTAGATTTTGGAGGATAGTGCAATGATACAGAGAGAGACCCATTCCAGAATCTCCTCTGGTTCCTTTACGTGCACGGTGTAAAGCACCGACACGAGACCTCGGTTTAACGTCCCATCTGAAAGACTGTTAATTTTATTAGGGTCAGACGGGGGATCGAAGCTGCGATCCCTGGATTACCAGTCCAGCGTGTCCAACTGGACTACAGATCCGTCTGCTAACATTGGCAAATAAAATATGTTTATATTTATATTGAACATACAAGTTAATTATATATGCATTTATAAACGGTGTAACTTTGCTGCAAATGTGTGTGTTTTACGTTTATTTATCGTCGCTACCGGTTACCCATATGAGCGACGCCTCCTGAAAAGATTAGTCATTTTAGATTTTGGAGGATAGTGCAATGATACAGACATAGACCCATTCCAGAGCATACGACACGAGGCCTCGGTTTAACGTCCCATCTGAAAGACTGTTAATTGTATTAGGGTCAGACGGGCGATCGAACCTGCGATCCCTGGATTACCAGTCCAGCGTGTTAACCACTGGACTACAGATCCGTCTGTGCTTTGGCAAATGAAATATGTTTAATCTAATATATAGTAGCGCTGCGGGACAACAACAAGTAGGGGCATGGACATGTATACTTGTGAACCAGTATATATTGCAGTATATATAAATATTGCTCATCAGTATGGGATCCACACACACAGAAAGACAATGACAACGTTGAAAATATTCAAAAACAGGCTGCACGCTTTGTCACCAACACATACAGCAAGACCCCGGGCACAGTCACAAACATTGACGTTATCCGCGGTACGTAGTATAGCGGAGAACAGATGTCTTAACATAGCAATACACAAAATCAGTGCACCATTTTGTGCACGTGACTTTTAGCGGTTATTCGATAGCGAATAAATCAGTTCTACGCAAGTTTTCAAGCTAGAAACATCTACTTTATGTTGTTCAAATTTATAATGATGAAGCAGACAAGTGACATTCTGTTATTTTCATGTTTTGGGTATATAAAATCTTCTGAACAGGGTCCGTATGTTCAGTATTCCGAGAAATAGCCTCAGGAGTCGAAAATCCGAGTACGAATATGTAATCGTATTGTAAATATCGTATTCTACAAGATATTGAACATGGATATCGAAGATATTTTGTCAGTCAACTATATGAAACATCGCTGAGGTACATTGGATACAGTTTTCCAGAGTTTTTTACATTATCATTAATGTTTTTTACCTCTGGTTTTTACACTGGTCCCGTGTATCTCAGAGTCTGTACCGAGGTTATGTTTCATATATATATTCGACTATATGTATTATACATGTATGTATTATAGTCAGGGATGTATTTCATACACATAGTACAAGGGTTGTCTTCCCGCTCACTAGTCGCACAATAAAGTATACACTTGCCATTGCAATAGGTGTTTGTTGTTTTGTGGTTAGGACTAATGGATTTATGTTGCTTGCTATTCGGACATGTGCTTCAGCTCCACTGTCTGAAGAGCAATCAGCATACAGCCTGAACAGACGGCATGTTCTGTTCTGTCCGATCGGGTTCTCTGTTTTTTGCAAAGTCGCTTTTATGCGACATTGGCGGTGAATGAGTCAATGGAGGGGACCATACTAACACCGGTTGGACTGTATATACATATTTAAAGCGACAACAATACGATGCACACCATTCTGCATATCTAAATTTGGAAAGATCGATGATGATTTTTTTTGTTGGATTTTTTGGATTTGCAAAATTCTAGAGTTATATTAAATATTAAATACATAGTCTTTTTCTGTTTGTGGTAGGCGTTGCTAACGACCATGCTCAATAGCTCAACCATGTGAGGGTGTTTTATATCGTGTAACAGCAATTCTGTATGTTGTGTCTTTAAAGCGACGTTACATCGCAAAAAGCAAATAAAATGCATTTGTTCGTGTATAAATGCATTACTACTACCAATTCTTATGAATATAGTCGAACACTAACATTGAATCAATAAACAGTGTTTTTGTGAATTGAAAGTATGATTTCATATAACGGTAATTTGTGTTTTCACTGATGTAGTGTCGCTTTAATACAATCTATTTAAGTTTTAAAGATAAATACTGCATCGTATTCAAATTAGTATCACTGATGGTTTCGGCAATGGCGGCGAAATCAAAAGTTGATATTTTTGTATCTGCATACAATTTGATACCAAGCAACACAGACGATTTAACTCTTTCAGTGCCGAATAAATTCAGAGGATGTGCAAACAACATAGCACCATATAACGCCGCGTCTGATCAGGATCTATGTTGTTTGCTATTCGGACAGGTGCTTCAGCTCCACTGTCTGAAGAGCAATCAGCATATAGCCTGATCAGACGGCATGTTCTGTTCTGTCCGATCGGGTTCTCTGCTTTTTGCAAAGTCGCTTTTATGCGACATTGGCGGTGAAAGAGTTAAATGAATGGCCGTTGATTGGACAGGTGATGTCCTCGTGCATTATACATTGCACTGTGTGTCATTGGCAACGAGCTCATTATTTATATATTCAATATGTGTCATGTCTTTGTTTAGCTAAGTTTACATGCTGGCAGAAAGAACATCAACTTGGAAACATGAAAGTATATGGTATTATGACACGCAATACTTCATTACAGCAACAGTACTGTATTAACTCTATCTTCAACAAGGTAGGGAGGGCCGTAACCATGGCAATGGTGGTCAAACGTGTGGCCCTGCCTGTTGGCGTTTCTTTAATTTGTCATGTTTTGTATTATTATTATTATTATTATTATTGTTATTATTATTATTATTATTATTATTATTATTATTATTATTATTATTATTATTATTATTATTATTATTATTATTATTATTATTATATTATTATTATTATTATATTATTATTATTATACTAGAGGACATAGAAAACGCACACTTCGGATAAGTTGTGTTTTTACATGAAAAACAATAACTATATAAATACATAGTTTTAAACATTTTAGAATATTTTGCGTTGTTCAGTTTGTGTTTTGTAATAAAGATGTGATATATCTTTGATGGTGTGCGTTTTCTATGTCCTCTAGTATATTATATATAATAACATATGATTAAACTAACCTAGCTTCAATAACTGTAGGATTGACTCGTTCAATGTGTTGCTGCTGTTTGTTTTTGTGTTTATTTATCGTTTATTTATCGTCGCTACCGCTGTCCACTATCAGCGAGCCGTCAAAAGAGATTAGTCATTTTAATTTACTTGGAGCAAAATTCAATGATGCATACAGAATGCACATAGAAATACTACTCTTGAATGTATATGAATTCTGTATGCACTGCATACAGCTATATGCAATGTATTAATCAATGTTACATGTATGATTTACAGTTATTCTCAGATAGTGGAACTTTAAATTATAAATAGTGTGAGGCTGATATCGATAGTGTTATGTTAGCGTAGTGGATGCGCGTTCGCTTCAGGTGCGAAAGGTCTGGAGTTCGAGCCCCGCTGGAGCCGTTACGAGTGTGCCCTTAGGCAAGGCATTTAAATTCCACGTTGCCTCTTCTCTCTCCCTCGTGGCGATGGATTCCATCAGGAATGAGGTCTCGAGAGTGATTAATATAAGTTGAAATAACTTGTTTCGCAATCGAGCTAATATAAATGTGTATAAACTGATAGTGTTATTATCATTAAATCTATCATTGTTAACATTACAGTCATTTCTCACATAACTGTGCTTGTATTCATTGTTGTAACACCATTCCATGCGTGTGTTTTACGTTTATTTATCGTCGCTACCGGTTGCCCATATGAGCGACGCCTCCTGAAGGCATTTTAGATTTTTGGAGGATAGTGCAGTGATACAGACAGAGGCTCATTCCAGAGTCTCCTCTGGTTCTTTTACGTGCACGGTGTAAAGCACCGCCACGAGACCTCGGTTTAACGTCCCATCTGAAAGACTGTTAATTTTATTAGGGTCAGACGGGGGATCGAACCTGCGATCCCTGGATTACCAGTCCAGTGTGTGACCACTGGACAACCGATTTTTTATATGTACACATGTGTAATAACACATGTCAGGAGTCTTCTGATTGGTTGAGAGAATAATCCTTATAATTTTTAAATTAATCTTTAAAGTATGCATATTTCTATTTGAATTGGTAAATCACGTTCGGCCTCCACGCTCAATGCAGTTCATACCCCAATGGAAACTATTAACTGATTCATTCCTTAAATAAACATATGTGCATGACAATGTCAACACCATTTTGTTAATTGTTCAGAGCCTACATATGCATATTACTGTTTGCGGTGTTTGCGGTGTGACAAAATAATATTTCAATATGTTCATAATTTCATTCGTGATACAAAATGATTCTTTGAGTGAAATCCAATGTATACAGGACCTCAGTTTTAATCCTTCCCTAAAATGACTAATCTCTTCAGGAGGCGTCGCTCTTATGGGCAACCGGTAGCGACGATAAATAATCGGACACCACACGCCCTTCCCTATAACATACGGATCTGTAGTCCAGTGGTAACACGTCGTCTGGCCCTAATAAAATTAACAATCTTTCAGATGGGACTTTAAACTACGGTGTTCCGTTAGGGCCATCCCGGTATATAGAGGAAAATCAGGAAGGCGATGGTACGATGGCACAATGGTACGATGTCGATAGTACGATGGCACGATGTCGATGGTACGATGGTACGATGTCGATGGTACGATGGTACGATGGCACGATGCCGATGGTACGATGTCGATGGTACGATGGCACGATGTCGATGGTACGATGGCACTATGTCGATGGTACGATGGTACGATGGTACGATGATGGTACGATGGTACGATGTCGATGGTACGATGGCACGATGTCGATGGTACGATGGCACGATGGTACGATGGTACGATGTCGATGATACGATGGTCAACGCCATCGACCATCGTACCATCGACATCGCCATCGTACCATCAACATCGTGCCATCGTACCATCGACATCGTACCACCGTGCCATCGTACCATCGTGCCATCGTACCATCGTGCCATCGTACCATCGTACCATCGACATCGTACCATCGTACCATCGACATCGTGCCATCGTACCATCGACATCGTACCATCGTGCCATCGTACCATCGCCTTCCTGATTTCCCTCTATATACCGCGATGGCCCTAACGGAACACCGTATTAAACCGATGCCTCGTGTCGGTGCTTTACACCATGCACGTAAAAGAAACAGAGGATACTCTGGAATGGGTCTCTGTCTGTATCATTGCACTATCCTCCAACATCTAAAATGACAAATCTCTTCACGAGGCGTCGCTCATATGGGCAACCGGTAGCGACGATAAATAAACGTAAAACACACACACATATATCAACTCCTGTTCCCAGGCTAGTGTCAGTGTAACATTCGCCACCAAACCAAGAACCTTCGGAGTAGTAGAGGGTGGTGTATTCAGGGGGAATATAATAATACAAACAGTTACAAACGGCTGTCCGATTAGCGCAGTGATTAGCGCGCTCGCTTCTCACCAATGCAACCCGGGTTCGATCCTCGGACCAGGAAGTATGTGAGATGGTACGATGGTCGCCATATCGGACAGGTGGGTTTTCTCCGGGTACTCCGGTTTCCTCCCACAGGAATGACCACATTTACGCTTTCATCTGCGCCAACGAAACTGATTAATATAAGATGTTGCTTCGCAATCGTTGTAAAATAAATAAAGATTTTTAAAAAATACAAACATTGTTGGTAAAATATAGAAATGTGTCATTTACTGGTGCTTTAGAGGTAAGACTGGTAAAAAACCAACTATGTTGGGGTTTCATACAATTGGAATGTGTGTTATAAAACGGAAGTCTAAGGAGAATTGCCTAATAGGCAATGATATGGATATTCGTAGACAGTACATACCACATCAACAATATAATATCATCACATGCTTACTAACACGACCCAGCCTAGAATACCGTACTTTCATGCCATTGTGTAGGGCGGCGACAGTAGCCATAAGAAACAGTATTGTTTGCCAATATTTACTTCGTGATTCTGTTCTACTTAATACACTAGAAACCGATGCAAGACTTCAATCAACCAATCAACCGAATGATCAATTTATTCCAATCTATACAGTCACGTTGCAACGCGAGCAACAATCTATTCATACCGGCTATTTTTATCTGATGCGGTAATTTGTGGAATCTCGATATATTTCATTAAAATTCATGAATCGAAATTCTCACGCTCAAAGCCCCGCCTTAATCTAACGCCCATGAATATATTATTGTTCGGGTATTATCGGATTAAGATGACTAAAAAGTCCTTTACGTTGAATTTAGCTCTTTTGAAAAGTATCAACTGTTACTAATTTGTATATGGACTATGTTTAAAACAAACAATGTGGAAGTCGTGATAGCCGCGTGCATGCGCGTTCGCTTCAGGTGCGAAAGATACGGAGTTCGAGCCCCGCTGGAGCTGTTACGATTGTGCCGTTAAGAAAGGCATTTAAATTCCACGTTGCCTCTTCTTTCTCCCTCGTGACGATGGATTCCATCAGGAATGAGGTGTCGAGAATGATTAATATAAATTTTAAGAACTTGTTTCGCAATCTGGCTGAAATAAATTTGTATAAACTAAATGATGTATACCTATCATAGAATATTGGCATCAAATTGCGATCTTCATAGTTATAGCAATTTTATATTGTAACTGTAAGGATTCCATCAGGAATGAGGTCTCGAGCTAAAATAAATGTGTATAAACTAAAACAAACAATATTATAACTTTATCATTTCATAATACATATCATTTTTTAATTAGATACTTAGACCGTAAAGTGACATTACATCGCAAAAAGCAACTAAAATGCATTTTTTGCACGTATAAATGCATTGCTACTACACATTCTTCTGAATACATCGAACACTAACATTGAATCAATAAACAGTGTTTTGTGGTCTACAAACTTTCAAACGTGAAAGTAGGATTTCATATAACGGTCATCCAGGCTCCTGAATTGACGTTTGTTGTCATTGAAGTCAATACTAAACACGCGATACTTTCGTTTAGAGATAATTTAATTAAGATTAGTTCACAAATAAATAATGTATGCATAGGCACACATGTGAGATATAACGGTAAAGCTGTACCATATCTCGTGTTATTCAGGATAAGCGCGTTGTATTACGCATGAATGTCGACCCTATTTACATTATTTTACATTATGTATGATAGTTATGTATAAATATATGCAACAGAACAAATAAATACTGTTTAACTCTTTCAGCGCCAATGTCGCATAAAAGCGACTTTGTAAAAAAGTAGAGAACCCGATCGGACAGAATAGAACATGCCGTCTGATCAGGCTATATGCTGATTGCTCTTCAGACACTGGAGCTGAAGCACCTGTCCGAATAGCAAACAACATGGATCCTGATCAGACGCGGCGTTACGCCGCGGATGATCTGGATCTATGTTGTTTGCACATGCTCTGAATTTATTCGGCGCTGAAAGAGTTAAACTAAATTGTAAACAAATTCAAAAAGTATAACATTCTAGTGTCTACCGATATATAATGATTGTCATTCAATATGCTTTTCGATAACATTGCCTGATTTGTTTAAGTTACATTGTACAACATTATTCATGTATATTGCATGGCGTTACTGTGTACTTTGGTTATAATTATTGTGAATGTGCATTAATGCTATAGTTTATACACATTTATTTTAGCTCGATTGCGAAACAAGTTCTTTCAACTTATATTAATCACTCTCGCGACCTCATTCCTGGTGGAATCCATGCATCGCCACGAAGGAGAGAGGAGGTAATGTGGAATGTAAATGCCTTGCCTAAGAGCAGTAACGGCTCCAGCGGGGCTCGAACTCCGGACTTTTCGCACATGAAGCGAACGCGCGTCCACTGCGCTATCACGACTTCCACAAGTATTGCTATAGTGAAGGCTAAGGAAGATTAGTTCAGAACTAATTAGGTCGCCCTCTATAAATAAAGAAATATATCTATATATCTACAGACTATTGATATTGTAGTACATTGAATTTGTTACATTTATACAGTCATACAGATAGACTTGTATTTTGTACTGTATATGTGATATATAAATATATATATATTCCAAAGGCAATGTAATGTTTTATAATGTAATATATATATATATGTATTCCATATATGTCACAATTCATATATGTCACATTTAATGATCAGTGTTTATTTTGCATTGTCTACGATGCCCTGTAGCTTAGTTTAAATAATATTCATTCAAATTAGCATAATTATTTGTAAACTGTAGATTAATAAAGTTTAACACTAGGATAAATTTAAATTGGCACGAGAGTGAGAGAAGAGGCAGTGTGGAATTTAAATGCATTACCTAAGGGCACTATCGTAACGGCTACTGCTGGGCACGAATCCGGGCGTTTCGCACCTGAAGCGAGCGCCCTACCACCGCCACATCACAACTCACATGCGTAGTTACAATAAAACATGGCCGAAAACGCGATTCCAGTCAACGTGTATCATATATATCTTCAATTTGAAGAGTTACATTTATTTCCTTTTTAAACTTTGTTGAATATATGCTGAAATGAAAAAACAGGGTACTTTTATTTATCGTCGCTGCCGGTCGCACATATGAGCGACGCCTCCTGAACAGATTGGTCATTTTAGATTTTTGGAGGATAGTGCAATGACACAGACAGAGACCCATTGCAGAGTCTCCTCTGGTTCTTGTACGTGTACGGTGCACAGCACCGACAGTGCACCACCGACACGAGACCTCGGTTTAAAGTCCCACCTGAAAGACTGTTAATTGTATTAGGGTCAGACGGTGGATAGAACCTGTGATCCTTGGATTACCAGTCCAGCGTGTTACCACTGGACTACAGATCCACCTGTAGTTGCCGTTGCGTTGGCGTTACCATGGGGCAGTTCACTAACTCACAGTATGATTTCCAGGGTATTTGTTTTCATTAGAATCAAAATCCCATTAACAACTGAATGTTATAGACTAACTATCGTTTGGGTACATGCTCTTTAGATGGAAATTGTTTCGTACTAATAAAAGTTATAAAACAATTACATTCCGGAATATACATGTTGTAAAACCGGTCCTTTCCAAGAAATGACGGATGACGTGTTATTTATCGCTTACACCCTTCAAGTAGTTGTGGTTAGGGTGGTTTTCCTGGAATTCAATCGCTATTACAAGAGTATATACTGGTCAGTAAAACATACAGTCACCCACCTATCCCCCACCAAACATAATCACAATACACCGGGGAACAATTCGATTAATTTCAAAATAACCACTTGATATTTATTTTGTTTTTATCAACGTTGGTAGTAATTATTAATCTCGTGTTGGTTTCTCTTCAAACGCATTTTATAATGGTACATGATGATTGTTGACTGGATTAAGACAATGGGCATAGACAACTGCCCTTGAGGCGGTACCGATGAAAGCACACGAATGTCCGCAATAAATGGTTCTAACAAGGGGTATCCTCGAACATGTTATCGTCTGCTAGTAAAAGAACAGAGGTAGCTGTTCAATAAATCAAGACGTTCTGTAGAAACGTCGTTAACTGGCTTTTAATTTCTGACTCAGTCGGCTGTAAAATCCAGGTAAACAATGCTGTATTGATGGATGCAGTAGAAGATATACATAAATATAACCATTATATTGGAAGCGCATTTATAGTTAAACAGTATTTTTATTAATCTGTACTATATATTACGCAAATACAATACAACAACAGTTTAAAATATAATCTGAAAAGAGATTAACTACAAGATAGTAGTGCAGGCGCAGAATCGGAATGAAACAACTTTTAATTAATTCTATTGCCTGTAAAATAAGATAAGATAAGAAAATGTTTATAATAGTGACATGTGCATTCAGTTTATAATTACAATATTACAACAAATGTACATTAATATAATAGCACCCGGCCCAGTGGACCTATAAGTCACCTTAATCTAATAAAGCAATTATTTACAATGGTTAATATGATATTAAAGTATCTATATATATTACATGACATACACTTTACATATATCAACATCTAAATAATGGAATCATAGCTCTAAGCAAATAATACTGTATACATGTGATGCGATTTATCAAAAAGGACCCACTGGGTAAACTTTTCAAATCTGTTTTTCCCCCCGAATTATGTTTTTCAGTCATTTCCTTAAGCGATTTTCAGCATTTAAACTTTTAAAGTAATTCTGTTTAGATTATTTGTTCTAAAAATTAATTTTAAAGTTACATGCATAGTGCGAACGTTTTCGATTGCGTGACGTAACTTTATACGTAATTTCTCGACATAAGGTCATCCGGACAAATAAATCTGTGACAATCTGAATGAAACAGCTTTCAATTATTTAAATTATATAGAGAGACACTTTGTAAATGTTCATTGTAATTTGAGATAGGTTTAATGACATAGTAAACTCCTTAGCAAACATGAAATGTCGCAATTGGTTTTGCATCAATGCTGTTCAAAATCGTGCCATGCGGTTCTTTCTAGGAGTTGGCAAATACACTCCAAACGCAGCCGTTGCCGGTGAAATGGCTTGGTTACCGCCATATGTTCGTCAGTTAAAATCTATTGCCCGTCTTTGGTCTCGTATATCTCATATGAATTCGAACAGAATCAATCGAGGAACGGCAGTCTGGGCAAACATGAAATGTCGCAATTGGTTTTATAATGTTCGAAAAACACTTACCGAAGTTGAATTATATCAATATTGTAGTCTGGATAATGTCATACCTAAACATACTATTGTTTCGAAGGTTGAAAATGTATTTATGTCTAAATATAAACTGGAATGGCTTCAGTCGATCAGTAGACCAGCTAGTACTTCAGGGAGAGGTAGGAATAAGCTAAGGACTTACTGTACATTTAAACAACACTATTTAACTGAAAACTATTGTAAACTTATTATGTCTAGATCGCATCGGGCTGCATTTAGTAAATTTAGATGTGGCGTAGCACCTATAAGGCTTGAAACTGGCAGATACGAAAACTTACCAGTAGAAGACAGAACATGTACATTCTGTAACACAATTGAAGATGAGTCACATGTTATCCTTGAATGTAACCTTTATGATGATTTAAGAAACATATTATTTGATAAAGCTCAACTTATACAACCTGGTTTTGTTAATATGTCTAGTCAAGAACAACTTAAGTTCATATTCACAAATGCACCCATTATTAGATTAGCTGCCAAAACCTGTTTTAGTATTTTACAACGACGTACCTCTTATCTATGTAAATAATGTCTATTGAGTGTTTTATATGTCGTCTTCACATTTTATTACAACTGAAAAGCATATGCTAATTAGGCTAATCCCAATCTAATTGGAATTGGTATTTGATCTTTTAAAACATTTTTTAGTTTGCGCAGTAGTGCTTATTTTGCGTTCAGTATTTTTCATTCCATTACATCTTAATAAGATTTTAAATTTCAATTAGCGACTGCTTTTCAGCTTTATCTCACACATGTAGTTATCACATGTACATGTATATACTATAGTAGTGCAATATGTTATAGATGAATGATGTATATATGCATAGTCTCTTGTAACTCTGAATTGAGTGGCAATGTACTTTTTAATATGTAAACTATATTCTATGTTTGTTATATGCTGTACATTGATGAGACTGAAATAAAGAATACAATATATAGTAGTAGTATATCTTTATTTTCGTCTCATCAATGTATAATACAATATTACAGACTTGTGTAAAATAAATTATCACTATAAAATATACATTGCCATTCTGGAAGAATTATAAGAGACGTTATAATAATGCTTCTAGATACACATACATTATATCACAATTAGTATTTTAAGATAGACTCTATCATTTATAACTATAACTATGTACAAATCTAAAACTGATCAATCTATATGAACGTTGCTAATCTCCTAATTAAAAAAACTGCAATACAACTTGGAGGGGGTAACATTCTGAATTATCAATATAGGCACTAGCTTGCACTTGTTAAAAATAGTTTAGTATGTGCGGATGATTGTAATAACAGTACATACACATACACCCCCCCCCGCCCCCCCCCCATCACACCAGATGAAGACCATGAAGACCCCACCACCACGTCCTCAACTTTTCGATAGACGCAACGGGGACGTGGTCAAATACGAAACATGTTCAGTTTTCAAGCTACTTGCTTCATCAGCTACGTCCCTGCCAGGTTCTCGCTGCGCGCAACACGTTTCATCTAAGTTCTTATCACGCGCATGATCACAGCCGCACCACGTCCAATGCGTTCTTACTACGTCCTTGCTACGTTTTTACTACGACAAATCGGATCGCACTACGCGATTACCACGTTCGTACTGCGTACGTCCAGTCAAAAGACATTGCCGCGCGTGTCGCTGTTTCATTCGTTCTGCACTGTGGAAGTCGTGATAGCGCAGTGGATACGCGTTCGCTTCAGGTGCGAAAGGTCCGGAGTTCGAGACCCGCTGGAGCCGTTACGATTGTGCCCTTAGGCAAGGCATTTAAATTCCACATTGCCTCTTCTCTCCTTCATGGCGATGGATTCCATCAGGAATGAGGTCTCGAGAGTGATTAATATAAGTTTTAAAGAACTTGTTTCGCAATCGAGCTAAAATAAATGTGTATATTCGTTCTGCAAGGTTTCCTGTGTGAAGATCTTTAAATAAGTTTTAAAAAGCTACAGTCATAACTTATGCCACCAAAAACATCAGGCAGGCGAGGCAGGGGTGCAAACGGCAAGAGCCGGGGGAAGGGTAGGTCCAGGAGTCCATTTCCAGCTCACAGTGGTGCTGGCTCGGAGACAACAGAGACGCTTAGATACACGAGAGTGGCACAGTTTGGAGAGACCAGTGCAGTGGGGGTCGAGAGCCATAATAGCGGTGATGACACCGACGTGTATTCTTCAACAATTCCCTGGCACACTTCAGGAATAAATGTAGAAATGGTGTTGCGGGCAACTCTGAAGTCGTACTGCAAGGTTGGACACTTGACACGAGATGCTAAGTGTCGTATATTGATAGCAAGTTCAGGCCTGGTTCCAGTGCTTTCCTGTAGTGGGTGTCCATCCTGTGATATCTAGGACCAACTGTATTCAGCAATTTATCAAACATCTCAGGAAGCATCCTCAGGAAATTGAAGAATGACTGTTGAATTAGTGATAATCATGGAGGAATTGGATCGTGACGTAGACGCAGTGACGTAGACGCAGTGAGAACCTGCGGAAACCTGCGGCAAAAGTGGTACGCGCCGAAAGAACGTATTAACAACGTAACACGATCTTCGACAACGCGAGATAGACGTACCAAGGTCAGAGTATAAGCGTTCATATATATATCACTTTATATAACACGGTCGTGACGTCATACTTTTTGCTTGTAGTTCATTATTATTAATATTGAACTGCTGTCAAAAGGTGAGAGTATTATATTAAATCCTACGCGTACATGTACGAAAATAACAATTTTTAATTAAGGCCATAATAAAATATTTCCTAGATTTTCATCCCCGCCCGCCCCCGTTTTTAGGGCCCGCCCCGATTTTTTTTATTACTATTTGAAAAAAAAAAAAAAAAATCTTGTCAAGTTGAATCTTGTCAAAACACCATTTTATCAGCATAAATATCGATATCCTGAAAATATAAAATAAAAAAAAAATTTCACCCCCGCCCCCATTTTCAAAAAAATTTGGATGAAAATCTAGGATTTATTTTATTATGGCCTAATAGGATCGTGTTATATAAGTGTGTGTTTTAAGTAAGATATAAGCCTCAAACAGATCCAATATGTAAAGTATTGGTACATGTGCCCATCTCTACGTGCCTCACACAGTCCAATATCTTACATATTGGATCGTTTTCATCTTATATCCTATGCATATTGATTTATTCAAATATATACATATAGAGCGTATTACATACAATATATTCGTATTATAATAAGTATGCATGAATCGTTTACTAACGTGGGTTGTGTGAACTGTTGCAAGAGTAATTGGCATATGCATATGATGGGTCTCTGGTCGTGTGGTTACGGTTGTTGGTTTCAATTCTCTTACCACTAACCGAAATAAGTTCGAATCCCACGTGTGAGTAAGCTATCCAGCTGGCTTGCTGAACATCGGTGGTTCTACCCTGGTACCCGTCCGTGCCTGAAATTCTACTCGGAGAGACACACGGGATCTTCTTCAAAGCCGGAGAGTTGTTATATTATCTATGTCAGGGCTTATCCTGGCTTTTATTTTTGTGTAGTCAATTAGTTTTAGCCTAATCTGTGGCTGTCTGATTAACGCAGTGGTTAGCGCGCTCGCTTCGCACCAATGCGACCGGGTTCGATCCTCAGACAGGGAAGTATGTGAGATGGTACGATGGTCGTCAGATCGGACAGGTGGGGTTTCTCCGGATACTCCGGGTTCCTCCCACATGAATGACCACATATACGCTTTCATCGGCGCCAACGAGAGTGATTAATATAAGTTGTTAACACTTGCTTTGTAATCGTCGTAAATGAAATAAATCTTTAAAAAAATAATCTGTGTTTAGCCAATCACAACTTGCGCGCTTTTATTTCTTTGTAACATTTTCATTCATTAAGATAACATATATATGCTCAATGATTGGACAATTTATAGAGTTGTCACTGCTGATTCTAATGATGTGGTCGTTTTGCAGATGAAACAGACACATTTATTATTTGCTTGAAACCCGCAAGACACATGTAGTGAGGAGATGCCGAATGCTAACCTGGGTTCCAGTCTGTCGATTTTTCACTTTTTAGCTTCTGGCAAAATGACATTATCAGAAACTCAATACTGCCCAATTAATGGTCTCGGTGCTAAAATGTATTTATTTGACTGACCAGGCAAATATATCAACGTCTGTTCCCAGGCTATTATCAGAAACTCAATACGGTCTAATTAATTGTCTCGGTGTTAAAATATATTCATTTGACTGACAAGGCCTGGAGGTTATAAAACTTTTCTCTAATCTCAAAACTCAATTTCAAGCGTCTGGTTGGTTCAGCCGACAGTAAAACTCAGAATCAACCAATCAGATCACTTGTAAACTATTATGCCATGAAATGTTTGTGTATATTATTTAGAAAGGAGAGGACAATTATAAGCTATACAGCTTTCTGTCCAATTCCTTATATTAGTTGTAAATAATCATGTATTGACAGAAAATAAATATGTTTAAACTAAACAGATCACTTGAGCTTGAGATCTGAGAAAAGTTTTATAACCTCGGGGCCTGGCAAAATATATCAACGCCTGTTCCCAGGCTATTATTATATATATTACTTGGTTTAATCAAATTAAGATTGAACCTTTTACCTACGACCAAATAACAATTTCTATACGCATGAATATCCTTGGAACTATTTTCAGACTCCCAAACTATTTAAGCGAAGGCACCATGCTTGTGCAATCTTTTATCGATTCCACATACATTGAATGAGGTAGCCATTTTAATTTTGTTATAAATTTTAATTTAATGCCCTTTATCTACTTTTAAATGCATTCAAAAGCCCTCCCCTCCCACCACAATATAGATACCCCTTGCTTTCGGTGTGTTATATATTTTCAGTTACGAGGACGAAGAATTAGGTCCGCTAGATGTCATGGCTGAGTGATACAGTCCATCTGAAAGATGTCATACAGACAATACTGACTCTTATACATATGATATAGTCTTTGTGTATAAACTCGAAGTGGTTAAGAAATATTTAGAAGGAACTGGACATATTCAGAAGAGTCAACATAATTTTATACTAGTGAAAACGAACAGATGGACTAATTAATGCGTATTATAGCATAAATATATATATTGCTGCCGGTAACGGAGCAAATGATCACTTATACTATTAATATTCACATTCGTTTTAAATAATATAATATTAATATATCACCAGCCATGGCCAATATTTGCCAATACAATAAAATTCATTAAACGTTTATATTTGTTGGGTTATTTGTCTCCAGGTAAATATATATATTCTTTATTACCACCATATAGATGAGCATTTGATACAAATTCAAAAAATACATGTTCAGAATGTATACAAATATACAATAACAGTATTACAATTATATCATACATACATTGTTATATACAAGTACAATTTATAATTTATTTACAGTTTAGATATATAATTATCATACATTTTCCCCTGGCACCGGCTAAACGAAGCATATGAACACATGTGCGGGCAAAGGATAGCAAGTTAGATATTGCGAAGACACAATATTCCGTCCGACAGACCACATGATGACCCTTAAATACTCTCTCCAATTGAATGTGAGGGGGTATATTCGTTATATAAATTGTATTATCAACATGTGCATGTATATACAATATAATTATGTATGAATCAATCATATGTGCCAACTAGTCCGTGTACCTGGCATGATCTGAATGCGATGCCATTCATACTAAAACTGAGGATGAAAGTTCCCACACTAATATTAAAGTGGTATATTGTATATACATATAATCGGTGAAGTTGAAAAGGCATGGCAAACATATGATACGAACAACCCCACAGTTAGCAATCTTGCCGAAACGATACACAAAAACGTTCGTAGGGAGTTAATGTATATGATGGCTATGCCATTCAGCAAAGATGCATTACACTAAATGTATACACACATATAGTTATGGTTACATGAGCATTTTATAGCTTATTTTAAGACACTGTAATTGTAAAGCTTCAGAGCTCTCACCACTAATTGGATATGTATAAAGACCTGTCAACATATCAAACACTTGTTGTACTGGCCGTTCACTGATCATAAGAAGGTAACACTGAAAACCAGCAACTTGTAATATCTGCTTCCATAAAACATTTCGTAAACGGATATTGTGTGCACAAAAGAAAATCTTGTGTATAATCACATTTTCTACCAGAGAATTGCATTTTGAACAATTGACATGATTTGTAAACGATAGTAATTTGGCAATTGTTTCTACCGCACATCTGCACTGGTATTTCAGTTCTGGGCGCACTGCTCCCAAGGTCCAGAACAAGCAGGGTTTGTTGAAATTCATAATATTCTCAACACCCACGACTTCACTATTTGTCTGACAAGAATAGACTTCCACTCATGTTTCGATGGAAATATTCCAGACATGCTATACCTTATCAGATAGTCTGCAAGATTGTACTGATGCCGTACTAGGCGTATGCATGCTCATACAATGTTATGCCATGTGTTATGTAAGCTTGCCAGCATGAACGATACCTCAGAGGAGATTAGTCATTTTACGTTTACTTCAGCCTACGATCCCTTTATCACAAGTCGAACACCCTTAATCAGCTCGATACAGTGTCACGTGACCGTATCCTTCATATAGTTATAATACTTTATTTATTTTACAACGATTGCGAATCCCCCGTCTGATCCTAATACAATTAACAGTCTTTCAGATGGGACGTTAAACCGAGGTCTCGTGTCGGTGCTTTACACCGTGCACGTAAAAGAACTAGAGGAGACTCTGGAATGGGTCTCTGTCTGTATCATTGCACTATCCTCCAAAATCTAAAATGACTAATCTCTTCAGGAAGCGTCGCTCATATGGGCAACCGGTAGCGACGATGAATAAACGTAAAACACACGATTGCGAAGCAAGTTTTAACAACTTATATTAATCGTTGGCGAGGATGAAAGTAAATGTGGTCATTCGTGTGGGAGGAAACCGGAGTACCCGAAGAAAACCCACCTGTCCGATCTGGCGACCATCGTACCAGCTTACATACTTCTCGGTCCGAAGATCGAACCCGGGTTGCAATGGTGAGAAGCGAGCGCGATAATCACTGCACTAATCGGACACCCTTCATACGATCGACAACTACGAGGTTTGGAACCATCGTTTCTGAGACAGCGATTGATGGTTGTCGTAGTGGAATGTCGCACACTTGTTATGTATAGTTCACAATCACACCAACAGCGCAGCTCAGAAAGTGGCGGAATGAGCGACCTCGCTGGCTTTTCCATTACCTCCCTTGGCAGACATAGTTCGATTTATTCCGAACTGTGTAGCGGTCCTTTAACTCTTTCAGCGCCGAATAAATTCAGAGTATATGCAAACAACATAACTCCAGAACAGCCGCGGCGTAACACCGCGTCTGATCAGGATCTATGTTATTTGCTATTCGGACACGTGCTTCAGCTACACTGTCTGAAGAGCAATAACATACAGCCTGATCAGACGACATGTTCTGTTCTGTCTGATCGGATTCTCTGCTTTTCGTAAAGTCGCTTTTATGCGACATTGGCAGTGAAAGAGTTAAGTTTGAATACTTTGTTATTACTGTTGTTCCCTAACCAGATGATGCCGCATGATAAATGTGATTTTATAAAAACAATCATGGTTAATTCATTGATAACAAATTTGTACAAATAAGTACCTTTGGGTTATACTGTATGATATATGCTAAGAATTTAATAATTATAAGATATAAGACTATAGGAAGACAATAAAAATAGAAGAAACCACTTGAGGATTTACATACTTTTAGGGACTATTCAGGGCCAGTAACTATAATAATAATAATAATAATAATACAGACTTTATTTAACGACATAACTCATTTGAACAATTAAGTCAATCTACCATGAGGCCCTCAACAAATTAAAACATGAAATAGCATAATGAAACATGTAAACAGTAACCAGTAAAATGTTCATAGGAAATAAGATATAAACTGCAAGAACTAATACTTATATTCATTTATAATTGTACATTATCAGTTTATTATCTTATTGGTCTGTTCGTTGCACCACATGATATATAAAGCTTTGAAGTATGGAACAGAGTGTGCTGTTTTGATGTGATAAGGGAGGGAATTCCACAAGTGTGACCGACCCTGAATAAGAAATATTTCCTAAAAACTTCAATAGTGGGCATAGGAAGGTAAAGTTGGAGATTGGCGGATGATCGCAAGTTATGAGTTCGAACATCAGAAGTAAATCTGAATGACTCTTGCAGATAGACAGATCCTAGGCCATTGAGTGTTTTACACATTTATAAGACTGCATTTTGAAAGCTAACCCTTTCTGAGATGCTACAAAAACCAGAAGGCCCCCATAATACGAGTGCGTGTATCTTGTACCATGCACCTTGTTATGAGCACAGTACCAAATTAAACAATGAAATTAATGATGACACATTGATGTGACTAGGTGTTTATACCATTATATAGTGATTAATTGTCGAATGTTTGACTCAGAGGATGGTCTTGCACAAACATTTCCGGAACGATCCTATAGGAATATACCATATTAAAAATATACATCCAGTGTTTAATTGACGTTGTAATTAGGGATGAATTTCTCTCTCATCATCGCAGAACATACGTCAATGTCTCTCTGACATGCATTGACAGTTGTCGTGATTCATCGATTCCCGTTGCGATTCACGCAATTAACCAGAGCATCATATAATATACATATCGGCTTTTCTATACCGTATTTTTCTCAGAATTATCTACACACTATGAAGCGTTGAGTCAGCTGGCCAGGGGTTATCTTCTGACGTCTATAGCCATGCACAAGCTGCCTCCTGGTAGGTAAAAAAGATCTAAATGCAGTCTCAACAGTTTAGTCACCAGAATGCAAGAGTCATATCTTAAAGCGACATTACATCGCAAAAAGCATATAGCATGCATTTTATTCTCGAATAAATGCATTGTTACTACAAATTCTTCTGAATACATCGAACAATAACATTGAATCAATTTAACAGTGTTTTTGTAGTACACTCAAACTTTCAAACGTGAACGTAGGATTTCATATAACGGTCACCCAGGCTCCTGAATTGACGTGTGTTGTCATTGAAGTCAATACTAAGCACGCGATACTTTCATTTAGAGATAATTTAATTAAGATTAGTCTACAAATACATATGCATATGCACACATGTGAGATATCACGGTAAATATGTACAATAACTCGTGATATTCAGGATAAACGCTTTGTATTACGCACGAATGTCGACCATATTTACATTATTTTGTTATGTCAATAAACAGCGTATACGACGTTTGTTTATTTGTTGAAATACTCAGTTTTTGATGCAAATAATTGGGAAAAAGTATACCATATAATAGCAAATTACATTCTACAGACATTTGCGTTTTCACCGATGTAGTGTCGCTTTAAAGAGATGCGACAAATGTCATGGATTGTTTCTGTATAAGGTATCTATGATAGATCGACCGTTCGAAAAGTGCTACACGATCATGTGAGTGTGTCTGACAGACAATAACAAAATAAAGATATAGTTTGGTGGATGCAAATGGCAGCTTGAAAAAGCATCATATATATATGTGTGTGTGTGTGCTTACCCAGTTCGGATATTGGGTATTGATCGCTTACAACATGCCTATGTTATAGTTTGGTGGATGCAAATTGTAGTTTGAAAAAGCATCATAGATATATATGTGTGGGTGTGCTTACCCAGTTCGGATATTGGGTATTGATCGCTTACAACATGCCTATGTTATAATTTGGTGGGTGCAAATGGCAGCTTGAAAAAGCATCATATATATATATATGCTTACCCAGTTCGGATATTGGCATACATGTAAACACGACGGTAGAAAAGTATGCGTCTTATATTTACAAGCGAAATGAGTGAACGGTTGTATGCACCACAGCCACAGGGGTGTGGACAAATGGTTTCGAGTTCAAAACCAAAAGAATAGTTAGGAAACAAAACAATATAACAAACATATAGAACCTTACACTCGTGCTGATTTCATACCATATTTTATGAAATTAGTTTTGGAAATTTGCTATTAAGCTAGTCTTTTTCCTAAGCTGTATTCCCACTAGAGCATATTTAACATTTTATTGATTTTCCACAGCAAATTTGAAAACTATATGTCAAATGTGTCAAGAGCAAGTTGTGATGCAGCGACCAATCAGAATCAGTTCAGGTGTTATTACACGTGTGTTGATATAAGAACATATGTGATGGTGTATATTACTGAATACAAGCAAAGTCATGTGATGAATAGACGTAACAATCCATCTAAGTAATCTAATGATTTGTCTTCACGAAGACGTAAAGCACAACTTCCGTTGCAAATTAAAAATGCTATTCCGTAAAATGACGCCAATAAGATTCCTTCCTGAGTTAACTTTTTACTATGCGATTTCCAGTTCATTAATATTATGGCTATGTACATATATATGTGTTTTACGTTTATTTATCGTCGCTACCGGTTGTCCATATGAGCGACGCCTCCTGAAGAGATTAGTCATTTTAAATTTTGGAGGACAGTGCATGATACAGACAGAGACCCATTCCAGAGTCTCCTCTGGTTCTTTTACGTGCACGGTGTAAAGCACCGACACAAGACCTCGGTTTAACGTCCCATCTGAAAGACTGTTAATTTTATTAGGGTCAGACGGGGGATCGAACCTGTGATACCTGGATTACCAGTCCAGCGTGGACTACATATCCGTCTGTTACATATATATGAACAGTATTCCATCCTTTTATTGTGTTGGTGACAAAATATATGTTATCATATAGCTACTGATGAAATGATTAAACAATTATTGATAATTTATATTAAATCTAACACATTTAAATACTACGGGGTGTGGTTCTTCCACTACATTGCATGCGCAAATACGGGGAGCGTGTTTCGTAATCGTACACCCGCCATTAGTGTGTCTCTAATTAATCTGTTCAATGTCATTTATAAGCCGAATTCAACGTATAAACAGCAGTCCAGGTCTACCGCAACAACATGCACGTCGTGACCTAGGAACGTCCCGTAGACTTCGTCTCTTCGATACAGACTCGGATCCTCGTGTAGGTTGGGCATGAGGGAAACAACCCGGGGTTACACTGACGTCACGAAGACCCTTGAAGAGGATGTATGTGCTAGTTTATGGGACGACAAATGTGGCGAATGTGGCCCCTAAAATGGATCGTTTACAGAAAGAAGCAGGACTTTTCACACAGGACAAAAGGAAAAGGAAGCCGCCTCAGGATGTCTACCAGACCCACAACCGACGTATGAAGAATAATCTACATAGAGAAAACCAGTCGCTGATAAACTTCGATGTAGGCGACTTTAAATAAAGCTGCACATCATCATCATATACAGCAGACATTAATTCGTAACATAAAGCAGATCCCTATTAAACATGGGATGTCATTATGTGTTCTATATACGTATAAAATACTCTTCAATACACACACTAAGATAGCCTAGATATGCCATTCTAATGCAGTATTATATCGATCTCGTTCCCCTCGTGCGTGTTATATCAATAGTATAGTGAATACGCCGGCGAATGGTGTATACTATAAATATCCCGAATATGCCTATAGCCCATTGTGTTACAGTATCGTGTATATAGATACATGTACTGTTCGTTATTGATAACTGAATAGCACTACAATAGTGTATACAAATATATCTTAGCTCGATTGCGAAACAAGTTCTTATAACTTATATTAATAACTCTCGAGACTTCATTCCTTGTGGAATCCATCGCCATGAGGGAGAGAAGAGCCAATGGCACAATCGTAACGGCTCCGGTGGGGCTCGAACTCAGTGGGCCTTTCGTATCTGAAGCGACGCGCTACCAACGCGCTACCACGACGTCCATTACAATGTAGCATTAGAATGTAGTTTGTGTGGATTAGACTGGACTGTCTCTCTTGTATATGTATATATCATGGGTATACGGTTTCACAGTTCAAAACGAGCATTACATAGATTAGCCATAGAAGAATGAATGTTTAGAAATATTGAAAGAAGCCAACGATTATATAAAACTAAAACTATCAATTATTATCATTCCCCGCAATATGAGGATAGTAGTTATTATAATGAAGTAAAAACCAGACTGTTGAGATGTTTTAAATCGAATTCCTGTATAGTTTATACAAATTTAGTTTAGCTCGATTGCGAAACAAGTTCTTATAACTTATATTAATCACTCTCGAGACTTCATTCCTGATGGAATCCATCGCCACGAGGGAGAGAGAAGAGGCAACATGGAAATTAAATGCCTTGCCTAGGGGCACAATCGTAACGGCTCCAGCGGGGCTCGAACTCCGGACCTTTCGCACCTGAAGCGAAAGCGCATCCACTGCGCTATCACGACTTCCACTTCCTATATGGATCAATCTCATTGGCTACTGCCTAAACAAAAAGTCCAGAGTAATCCCATGGATGGTGATATGGTAACATACCCTAGACAGTTGTGACACCCTACACAGACTGACATTTTATGGCACCCTAGGTCAACAACGAGTGATATATTTGAGGAATATTTGTTGAAAATGACGCCATACTAACATATTCTATGTTTTTGCAAAAATGACCCCATATCATCACCCTATACTACTATTGGACTTGCAATACAATGACTTGACTTGACTTGACATTGTTTAAAGTGGTTTCCTCTATCAGACGGATCTGTAGCCCAGTGCTAATACGCTGGACTGATAATCCAGCTATCGCAGGTTTGACCCCCGCCTGACCCTACTAAAATTAACAGTCTTTCAGATGGGACTTTACACCGAGATCTCATGTCGGTGCTTTACACCGTGCACGAAAAAGAACCAGAGGAGACTCTTGAAAGAGTCGCTGTCTTGTATCATTGCACTATTCTCCAAAAATCTAAAATGACTAATCTCTTCAGGAGGCGTCGTTCATATGGGAAACCGGTAGCGACGATAAATAAGCGTAAAACGCACTCCTCTATCACACGATATCTTATTCGACGGCTCAACAGGGTAACGATAAGACGTAGTTTCCCCACCCATCGTCCTCGTTTGTATTTATGCAAACGCTATGCTTGCCTTCAATTTAACTATTTGTGTCATTACTGAGACACAAAAGTAGCCTGGGAACAGGCGTTGATATAGTGTGCCTGGTCAGTCATATAAATATACTTTAATACCGAGATCATTAATTGGGCCGCATTGAGTTTCTGATGGTGCAACATTAAGCCCCAAAACTGTCCGATTAGCGTAGTGGTTAGCGCGTTCGCTTCTCACCAATGCAACCCGGGTTCGATTCTCGGACCGGGAAGTATGTGAGATGGTACGGTGGTCGCCAGATCGGACAGGTGCGTTTTCTCCGGGTACTCCGGTTTCCTCCCATACGAATGACGACATATACGCTTTCATCCGCGCCAACGAGAGTGATTAATATAAGTTGTTAGAACTGGCTACGCAATCTTTGTAAAATAAATAAAGTTTAAACTTTAAGCCCCAAAACTAACAAACAAACACTAATAATCACGTTGCCATTGCCGATAAGCCACCTACGCAACACCATTTGTTTGTTGAAACATAATCAGCTTTCAGTAATTAGTACGTAGAATAAACCATGGACAGTGGATTTCCATACATTGAAACAAACATACGTATGATGTGGTTTAAGTTTGGGCTTAAATCTTTGACATAGATGATACATTATTTATGTTTTGATGTAAATAGGAATTAAGTAACAAACAAACTTCTTTATGGATCAGGGTATTATAGGATTATGGTAAATTGTAAATATACCCGAACTGAGTGCAATACAGTCCTTAACAATTACTTATTTTCAACAATAAGGCTAAATGTATGCTTTATGAATATTCGGGGTATGACCTCTAAAAGAGACGGTTCAATCTGCATTAACAATAATGTAGTCTACAGTGACCGGTCCCTTTAACAGTCATAGAAACATTCATAGCGCATAATAGATATATTGTTGAAAACAAGTAATTGTTGATTTATGGTATCTTTAGTCCACCCAGGATCGGGTACAAAACAAGATTCTCTATGCTTTTATAGCATAAACAGTAACGTAGCCAGAGGCAACTGTCAACCGAGTCCGCCTCCGTGGTCGAGTGGTTAAGGTAGCTGACTTGTATACCACTGTAACCTACCATCACTGATGGTCACGGGTTCGAGCCCCGCTCAGACCGTGTCTCATTTAAATGAAACAGTTGGCAGTTTCTTACGGAGGTTGGTGCACCCAAGTACTGGTTAACCGTTGGAGCCTGCCCAGCAAAGGTGTTGTTAGGTAAACTGCCCGCCGGCGATATAGCCTAAAATGGTGTTGATGGAGGCGTAAAACCCGAAATATAACATATAACATAACAAATGTCAACCGAGACAATCTAGGGGGCAATCTAGACAATCTATGTTCCCCCTTAAAAGTGTTGGGGTATAGAAGCAATTTCCTGCGTTTTCTGATTTAATGAGTTTGGACGTATAATTAATTATGTCTGACCTTTCAGCTCTCTAGCAGTCAACATTTTATACAGCAAAGGGATATTCTTGGCATTTTATTTATTTAATTTTTCATTTATTTTTTGTTTGCTTTGGACATTTTAACCGAGGCACCTGCCTCAGTGTGCCTCACTGTGGCTACGGACCTGGTGTATATTCTCTCTTCTTAATTATTTTAATATATATGGCTTTTACAGACTACGCGAAGCAGCTGTTAAGTATGCCATCTCTATCTGAACCTTTGTGATAAGTGATTTCATAAGATATTCTTAATAGCCAATTAATGTTTGCATTTCAATCCAGTGTGTTGTCTATTTTTGTTTTAAAATGAAATTAGTAGCTGTTTCTAGAATGTAAATAAGTGACCTTGAATATACATTGACTGTGTTTTAAGGTTATTTATCGTCGCTACCGGTTGCCATATGAACGAAGCCTCCTGAAGAGATTAGTCATTTTAGATGTTGGAGGATAGTGCAATGATACAGACAGAGACCCATTCCAGAGTCTCCTCTGGTTCCTTTACGTGCACGATGTACAGCACCGACACGAGACCTCGGTTTAAAGTCCCATTTGAAAGACTGTTAAAGACTGTTAATTGTATTAGGGTCAGACGGGGATCGAACCTGCGATCCCTGGATTATCAGTCCAGCGTGTTACCACTGGACTACAGTATCGCCTGATTACATTCAAAATAGTAGCATGTGGTTTTTATAATGTGATATGTTTTGTGGCAATATGTTTCAGAATGGCTATGTACTTTTAATACCATTGTTTAAATTTGATTTGTTTAATCATATTTTATTGCAAATCAATAGTAAATTTGTCATACATATACATATGCATACAAAATGTATGTATAGGGAACTATATTACATTCTTCTTTGTATGACATAACTTTGCCCGTATCCAGTGTAATACAGTCATATCATAGTTATTATATGTGCACACGTGTAATAACATCTGTAAGGATTCTGAAGGAACTATATCAGTACATTTTGACGCAATCATAACGTTTTGGCTGTCCGATTAGCGCAGTGGTTAGCGCGCTCGCTTCTCACCAATACAACCCGGGTTCGATCCTCGGACCGGGAAGGATGTGAGATGGTACAGTGGTCGGACAGGTGGGTTTTCTCCGGGTACTCCGATTTCCTCCCACGCGAATGACCACATCTAGGCTTCCATCCGCGCCAACGAGAGTGCTTAATATAAGTTGTTAGAACTTAGTAATCGTTGTAAAATAAATAAAGTTTAATCGTAACGCTGTTTAAGGCATATAGTTAATGCAGCTTTGCGTAGTGAATAAATTCTATGATTAGTCGGTTTGCTATGGTGGAAAGAGATTTATTCCTTAGATCCATGGATTTTCAAATCCAGCACAGTACCACTGAATACTCGTGCGATATTCCCCGCACGTATTTGCCGCTTGTATGGCAGCCTTGACGAGGTCAGACAACTTACATAATTACATGCGCATTGTTATTTATACACCTTCAAGCAACTAGTGAATAAAACAAACACAAGTCTCAGTAGATTGATCACACTTCAATAATGTGTTTGACAGAGTTTAAAAGACCAAACTCAATATTCATAATGCAATGCAGAATTAGGTGCCAAGGGCGTACCTGAACCATAAATTAGGCATTCATTTTCATTGCTTGAAGATTTAATAGACACCATAATAAACTAATTCATTCTTACTGTAAATTTAGGTGAGAATTATGTAATAATACTATCACTTGCTATTACATATAAATGTAGATCGCAGGTTCGACCCCCCGTCTGACCCTACTGAAATTAACAGTCTTTCAGATGGAACGACGTTAAACAGAGGTTTCGTGTCGGTGCTTTACACCATGCACGTAAAAGAACCAGAGGAGACTCTGGAATGGGTCTCTATCTATATCATTGCACTATCCTCCAAAAATCTAAAATGACAAAAATCTCTTCAGGAGGCGTCGCTCATATGGGCAACCGGTAGGGATGATAAATAAACGTAAAACACACACACATATACATGTATTATAATATCTGCTTACGTTGACACAAATCATTGCATCTGATATTGTAGCTTGTTTATAGTCGCCTCCGCCGCGGTATGTTGGTGACTGGTTTCTCTAAGATGTTTATGTTGCTACTCTGCTTTATGTAGACATCCTGATTAGGGCTCTTCTTCCTCTGGTCCAGGGTGACCTAATGCATACGTTCCAATTTAGGGTCACACCCTCCACCATTTGTCAGCTTATAGCAGCAATACTGGTTCCAGATTCTTCCTTGAGGTCATCGTCGCTACCGGATCAGGATAGAAGCCCCATCATGCCGTCTCCATCAGTAACAGGCTAAAAGCATCCACACGCTATCCACCTTCTTCAGCACCGATCATTGCTGTCTAATTAATGCACACTTTCACTAATCCCTTTTATACATGCACACTATGTGAAGCCTCCGTTGTGTAATGGTACATTATACGATGTCGACCACGTAACCAAGGGTTGTGAGTTTGATCAGATCAGATTCACAATGGAGATGTCGTCCTTAGACATGAATTGTAAATCAATATTCTCTCTCAGCTCTCTCTCCCGTCTCCCTATCTATGTCTCTCCCTCCCTCCCCCTCTCTCTCTCTCATTGCTAATGGATCCATAGGATGAGGTCGCGAAAGCGATTAACCTAATTATGTAAGAATGTGTTTCACAATTAAGCTAATAGTAATTAGTGCTTCAAAAAGCATGCACAAAATTATGCAAACAATGGAGGACTGTGTTTAAAGAACTCGTGTTTGAAGGATTAACTAGTACGAATAATGTTAATGTAGCTAAGGCATTGGACACAGTCCTGGAGAGATAGTAACACTAATGGTAATTCTGGATGTCTTGAAGGCATTCGGCACTGTGTCACACATACTGCTGTTATTAGAGTACTTATTCACTTCTCCAGGGCATTAGAAAGACGCATGTTGATGTTGGACTTCTCCAATGCATTCTACGCCGTCATCCATTGCTGCTAAAAGTGTAGTTGTGTGATTTTGGACTTCTCCAATGTATTCTGCACCGTCGTCATTGCTGCTAATAGTGTAGTTGTGTGATTTTGGACTTCTCCGATGCATTCTGCACCGTCATCCATTGCCGCTAAAAGTGTAGTTCTGTGATTTTGGACAACTCAAATGCTTTCGATACCGTCATCATCCATACAGTGTGGCATCCGTGGTCCAGTGGTAGAGCGTCGGATTTGGAATCGAACGGTCCCGGGTTCGATACTCGGTCAGGCCACGTATATAGTGTCATTGAGCAATGTACCTCACACACATTGCTTAGTACTGGTTAACCACTTAGATCGGCTAAGCTTGCTCAGGACACATGTATACGTCCCCGCAAGGGGTTTGACATTAATGGAACATACATACATACATCCACGACTGCTAAAATGTATGGTGAGTTTGGACTTATTCAATGCATTCGACACCGTCATCATCCACGACTGCTTGTTTGGTGAGTTTGGACTTATTCTATACATTCGACACCGTCATCATCCACGACTGCTTGTTTGTCGAGTTTGGACTTATTCAATGCATTCGACACCGTCATCAACCACGACTGCTTGTTTGGTGAGTTTGGACTTATTCTATACATTCGACACCGTCATCATCCACGACTGCTTGTTTGTCGAGTTTGGACTTATTCAATGCATTCGACACCGTCATCAACCACGACTGCTTGTTTGGAATATTGAATGAGGTGATTAGTTACAGACTCGTATAAATGTCACTAGAACTTATGAATACGATCATTAAGCACATGATGATTGACAAGTTTGATTGTTGGAATCTGATTTAGATAAAACCTATTCTGTCTCTATTTCACCTCAATGTTTGACATCGATTATCCTTTACTAATATATACATTAATAAAACTATTATAACATATACATACATTCATAGCATAGTATTCTACATACATAAAAATAGATGCATTTGAATAGTTCATATAGCACATCGAAAACGGACAGCTCGTCTGCGCAAAATATACTGAAAAAGGATAGCGACACGCATAATAAACATTTGAGGTGATTAAATGTTTGTTGCAATATCACTATCAACAAATTACCAAAATTTCACTCGACATTGATCGATAGTACATTAATAATTGAGGTATATTTCAGGTTGTAAAACAACAAATAAATTGCCTATTAAAAACATACAGTCTGTTCATTTATATGTCCAATCTTTCATTTCTTCTGATACCACATCCACTGTGAAGAGGTATTCAAATGAAACTGTAAAAGAGCAAAACTCTTCCAATTATAATGTTTTCCATATCCAGTGCTCACGGTGAATAATGTCACTGTGCTTACACACTGTATTCCTCCGCCAAATAATACAGTATACCAACCTTCAGTTTGCAATGGCCTGAATTCGTATGCCACATCTTTTCTACACATCAACTAGTCTGAAGTCTTCTCAAGTCACATAATTTCTCTAAAAAAAACACAAAAACTATACACTGCCTGTCATGAAAATGCATTTTTACCAAAACGAAAAATGAACTATATTAGTTATTGGGACTACATTCGGACCGCGGATGCACTTCTGCCCATTTACGTATATACGTATGTACAACCTTTAACGATATCCCCGCTATCGCAGAGTGTTATCGATTACCTCCCTTAGTATATCGTATACCTGACGTCGACAGTCTCGATAGGGACTTATTTGTGGAACAGACCCGTCACCATGTTCTCCTTGGAAATATTATGCGATCATGTGCCGCCAACCAATCCATACGACGTACGCGACGTGCATGTGTGAGAGGCGTGACGACGACGTGATCGCAGACCAACCGTACATCTACCATTGGAAATTAGGTCCATATCTTTAAATATGTTCAAGACAAAATGTAAAATATGGATACAACAACTTTCAAATCGGTAGACACTAGAACGCTATATATATATATAATGATTGTCATTCAATATGCTTATTTCGTTTTGTATTTCGATAACATTACCTGATTTGTTTAAGTTACATTGTACAACATTATACATGTATATTACATGGCGTAACTGTGTACTTTGGTTATAATTATTGTGTATGTGCATTAATGCTATAGTGTTAAGATATTGAAGAGGGCCCTAAGGATGATTAGTTCAAAACTAATTAGGTCACCCTCTATAAATAAAGAAATATATCTATCGATTCATGGGCCCTTAAAAGGGCTGTATTGGTTGCTTGTTTTCCGAGTCGTATTGCTGGGACAGATGGACTCCCGGATAGAACCACCGACCTTCCACAAGCCAACTGGATAACTTCCTCACGAAATAACTCCACACCCCCAGCGGATTCTGAGCGGCACGTTATGTAATGTTATGTTATGTCAACATGATTAAGGAAAAATGAAGTGATCGCAATATCTTTTTTAAAGTTTTAAACTTTATTTATTTTGCAACGATTGCAAAGCAAGTTTTAACAACTTATATTAATCACTTTCGTTGTCGCCGATGAAAGCGTATATGTGGTCATTCGTGTGAGAGGAAACCGGAGAAAACCCACCTGTTCGATCTTGCGACCACTGTACCATCTCACATATCTTTTGTATTTAGGCGGGCGGCATGGGTCCATTGGGGGCATATATTTTGTATTTAGGCGGGCGGCTTGGGTCCATTGGGGGCATATCTTTTGTATTTAGGCGGGCGGCTTGGGTCCATTGGGGGCATATCTTTTGTATTTAGGCGGGCGGCTTGGGGGCATACTCTTTGTATTTAGGCGGGCGGCTTGGGTCCATTGGGGCATATCTTTTGTATTTAGGCGGGCGGCGTGGGTCCATTGGGGGCATACTTTTGTATTTAGGCGGCGGCTTGGGTCCATTGGGGGCATATCTTTTGTATTTAGGCGGGCGGCTTGGTCCATTTGGGGCATTCTTTTGTATTTAGGCGGGCGGCTTGGGTCCATTGGGGGCATATCTTTTGTTTAGGCGGGCGGCGTGGGTCCATTGGGGGCATATCTTTTGTATTTAGGCGGGCGGCTTGGTCCATTTGGGGCAATCTTTTGTATTTAGGCGGGCGGCTTGGGTCCATTGGGGGCATATCTTTTGTATTTAGGCGGGCGGCGTGGGTCCATTGGGGGCATATCTTTTGTATTTAGGCGGGCGGCTTGGGTCCATTTGGGGCATATCTTTTGTATTTAGGCGGGCGGCTTGGGTCCATTGGGGGCATATCTTTTGTATTTAGGCGGGCGGCGTGGGTCCATTGGGGGCATATCTTTTGTATTTAGGCGGGCGGCTTGGGTCCATTGGGGCGTATGTTGTATAATTAACAACAGCATCTCTTTAATATATTGAGTTTGACATGTCAATAAAACGCGTGTCGTTTCATTAATTAGATGTTAATGTAACATCGTCGAGCATTCCTGAAGAAACCACAATGATATTTATTTTAATTTATAAGTGTCATTATTATGAATTCTCAGAACAGTTGATGCAACAATTGTAACATCAGTCCACCACCTATAAATGCACCAATATCCAAAAGTATAGCCTAGTCGAGTATAATGTTACATTGTAATGCATTGTGAAATAAATATATATCATCACTGATGGTCACGGGTACGAGTCCCGCTCAGACCGTGTCTCATTTATATGAAAAAGTTGGCAGTTTCTTACGAAGGTCGGTGCACCAAGTACTGGTTAACCTCTGAAGCCTGCCCAGGAAAGGTGTTGTTAGGTAAACTGCTAGCCGGCGATATAGCCCAAAATGGTGCTGACGCAGGCGTAAAACCCGAACAAACCAAAGAAGGAGAATACGCTCCTTACACAACAACGCATTTAGCGTACAACTTCAGTGCTAACTAGGGCGACATGTATATACAATAATCTCACAGTTTCCTCTTTAAATTAACAAAAAGCCTAATTAATAACTACATCAGGCCAATAGATAATACGTCTTCAAAAACAAGCCTAGTAGCCGATACAGCTAAGACACATTCGTAGACTTCCCAACAACGTCAATGACCTGCTCATCACGGACCACCAAACACTCGTTGATAGATGTACGATTGTCCTGGGAATCAGTGATCAGGGCAACTAGAAGGAAGCCCCCTCTCCCCAGTAGAATTATGATTGTATGGCATATCTAAGTATAATGATAGCTTGTTTCATGTTTGATGTAAGACAATTGTATGTTAAAAATTCATATGTCGAGCAGAACTATGCAACAATTAGATCTAAGTAGCCAGTGGGTATAACATTCCTTAATAGTGTAGTCACCTCGAGCACGAACTAGTAACCTTGGGCAGGATAACCTCAGTGGCATTGAGCCGGATAATACCGGTATTGCTTAATAGTACAGTCACTTCGAGCACGAACTAGTAACCTTGGGAAGGATAACCTCAGTGGCATTGATCCGGTTGTGCCGTAATGAGAACTCGGTGAGGAACAGTCTGTGGCACAGACCGACTGGGTGATTCTGCCGGCGCGAGCTGGTGGGATCACTATGGACTGGGACAGGACAGCGGTTAACGGTGGCTGGACAAGGTGTCCAGCATCGAGTCCGCCGTCAGACGACAGGGTCCTTCAGAATGTGAACAGACGACAGTTTGAAGTATCGCGAGTCGTTCACCTTCAAGAAATGTGAACAGTTCAAAACAAACGTGGCTGCTTGTTGTTCAATGAAGTTAGATTGAGTCCCTTTCTAGTTCTCAACAACCACCCACGTGTCTTCACGCTGTACTCGGCGTTTTCACCGTTTTTCTCAGCTTCCTCGGGCGTGATACGAACACCATGTGAGGACGATGTGTATGTGTGGCATGCCCATTTGATTTGTACTGTTCAAAACAGACGTTTTCTGACGAGGGCGTGATACGAACAACATGCGGGGACGATGTGTGTGTTTGACAGGCTCATTTGATTTGTACTGTTGAAAACAGACGCTGTGCTTTAACGCTCTGTCGAGATCGGATATTGACTAGCTGTGAACTCCGTACTGGAACGGCATTGACGTACATACTACGCTGAAGCAGACAAGAACAACGTATTAACAACTGCAAGAACGTGCAACGAACCAACATGCATGAAGAATGTGTGTCTTCCCTGCGTACATGTAGTTTGTCTGAAATAGAACTGGAAGGACGGTATGTATTATCTATGAACGGATACATGACGGGATTTAACTGTGCATAGACGTAATGATGTGTCTGATGCATGACCGAAAAACAAATGGCGACATTAAATACAATGCGTTATGGCCATGTTTAATTCAGTTTTTAAGAAACTCAACAACGTACCAGGAGCGCAATATTTTGACGTAGAAATGTGATAGTGCCTTGAAGTAATGTTCCATAAAGTGAATTGAGACATTTCTAATCGGTCGTTGCGACATGCATATGTGCGTGCGCGTGAATGCGTGCGTGTGCACATGTGCGTATGTGCATGTTAAGCTGAGACGTTTCTAAAACAGTCATGTCTGTTGTGGGTCAATTAGATAAAAACAATTAAAGATACAACTTTGTTGCAGTTCCGGGTGCTAGTCTATTGACAGGTTGACACGTATGCTATCACAGCATTGCAAAGCGTTGTGCACAATGCTAGTGAGTCAGTAAACATGCTATAATAAGCACAGAGGTTGTTGTTATATCTGGCAAAACAGCTTGGCTATACGATGAACTTTAAATTGGACATCTTTTATTATCCCTCATTTAATTTTGTCATGTTTTTAAATCCATAAATGTCAGACAATATGAGCATGTATGTACACTCCCACAACTGATTTCGTCCTGACCACAGTATATTGCCGAAATCATTGTTTGATATTTGCAGAACGTGAAAGGTCAATTTCCTGTGATGACGTTTAATTATTCGCCGCTTGGAAATGTCCGTCAGGTGCCTATCAAACGATCTAGACAATGCGTTTTAATCTCAACCATTTAGTGAACTTTCACCTTAAGCATTTTGTTTGGTAAACATTCACATATATGACTTGCGTTATCAGCGGTTATTGTGTTAGCTTTCTAGTTTCCAGGGTCGTAACTGGTAGACCTTGAGACATACGCACTTTGTCGAAATTAGTTTAAACAATATTGTATTCAAGAATGGTACATAACATAGGAATAGTTGCAACAGCACAGTTAGGATTGGGAAAAGTTACATAGTAATTTATTGGAATCCCTTTTCTTGGTCGAAATTAGGTAGAAGTCCAGGGTCAACTATTAATTGTCTGATAGCTATAATGTCGGGCACAGCAGCCCAGACTTATCACGAGCATGCTTCTTCTTCTTCTTGTCGTTCGCGAATCACCCGGACCGTTCGATTCCAAATCCGACGCTCTACCACTGGACAATGAACGCCACACATTGTATGAACTTAAGTGACCCTTCTTGCTTTATCTGCATGGTAGGTCGTTGGTATTGAGTTAAATGGGCCAAGCACTGACCCTATATGCACACCGGATGTTATACTGGCATTTCTGTTGAAGAGGAAAACCGCCTGACTCCGATCTATTATAGGAATGATTTATACAATTTAGTGTGTTCCAATGTACTCCATGATGGTGTAGTTTGAACAGACAAGATTGACTTTGTCAAATGCTTTACTTCTTCTTCTTCTTGTCGTTCGCGAATCACATGGACAAGCCGGCAGCAAACACGAAATGGGCCGTCCTCCTCAGATCCTCCCGGCAGCCATGTAACTTCGTCTGGAGAGAAATATCTGTTGGCCAGGTTGTTTTCTTCAGCCCATGAAGATTGGGACACTCCTGGAGGATGTGTTCTGCAGTCTTGTCCCCTACGTTGCAGCTGCAGGCAGTTGATGGAGCTAGTCCAAGCTTCCGACACATATGGAAGTTCAGGCGGTTATGTCCTGTTCTAAGCCGGAATATCGTGACTTGCTCCTGTCTGGTGAGAAGGTGGTAGTCATCCTTCTTGACTGTTGGCTTTGATGCAGATTTGATTATGGTGCATTTCTCCTTGTAAGTCAAATCTTTGTCTGGTTGCCTACAACGGGTGCATCAGGCGAATATATGGGCCGCCTTAAAAGTCGTAGCCTAAGGGTGAGGTAACCCCAACAGAAACCTCGAATGCTGAAGCCGGAAGTACTGGGCCGCACGGCGCATTCTAATAAACCACGGTACCTAGCATAAACGCAAAATGAATCACAATGACAGCATGCTTCTAAAAGGCAATGTTTCTAAATACTTTTTTTGTTCCTGCTAAGAACAACGACATAGTCTTCATTTAAGTATGCATGCATTTCAAATGTGAAACGTGGCCATTCTATATCGGACAAGCTACAGAGACGCGGACAGCAACATCGTAAAGCTCGTTCTTCACGTATACAGTCACACCTGTCTTAAACAGCCAACCAAGGGAAGCACACAAAGTGGCTGCTTAACACAGGTGCAGCTTAATAGAGGTCAAATGTATAATAAATCAACATATTGGGAATCTGGAAACTGGCTGCTTAATATAGACTGGCTGTTTAATGGAGGTGACCACTAACACAGGTTTGACTGTATATGTAAAATGAAGATTGTTTTAATATATGTATAACAATCACTGTTTTTGTCATGTAAATGCATGACTGTTGTTTGACATGCAATGTGTGACTGTTTGAATACATGCAAATGGTGACCTGATTATGTGATAGCATTATTGTCTATTGACATTTAACAATAATGAGTGTTTTAATACATGTAAATGCATTCATTATTATAGCAGATTTTCTACATATAAATATGGATAGGCAGTCAATGTCACTGATCCACATAGAGGTATATATATAAACATGGTAAGGCAGTCAATGTCACTGATCCAAATAGATGTATATATAAACATGGTAAGGCAGTCAATGTCACTGATCCACATAGAGGTATATATAAACATGGTAAGGCAGTCAATGTCCCTGATCCACATAGAGGTATATATAAACATGGTAGGGCAGTCAATGTCCGTGATCCACATAGAAGTATATATAAACATGGTAGGGCAGTCAATGTCCGTGATCCACATAGAAGTATATATAAACATGGTAGGGCAGTCAATGTCCGTGATCCACATAGAAGTATATATAAACATGGTAGGGCAGTCAATGTCCCTGATCCACATAGAGGTATATATAAACATGGATAGGCAGTCAATGTCCATGGTCCATATAGAGGTATATATAAACATGGTAAGGCAGTCAATGTCCCTGATCCACATAGAGGTATATATAAACATGGTAGGGCAGTCAATGTCCGTGATCCACATAGAGGTATATATAAACATGGATAGGCAGTCAATGTCCCTGATCCATATAGAGGTATATATAAACATGGATAGGCAGTCAATGTCCGTGATCCACATAGAGGTATATATAAACATGGTAAGGCAGTCAATGTCCCTGATCCACATAGAGGTATATATAAACATGGTAAGGCAGTCAATGTCCCTGATCCACATAGAGGTATATATAAACATGGTAAGGCAGTCAATGTCCCTGATCCACATAGAGGTATATATAAACATGGTAAGGCAGTCAATGTCCCTGATCCACATAGAGGTATATATAAACATGGTAGGGCAGTCAATGTCCCTGATCCACATAGAGGTATATATAAAATGGTAAGGGCAGTCAATGTCCCTGATCCACATAGAGGTATATATAAACATGGTAAGCAGTCAATGTCCCTGATCCACATAGAGGTATATATAAACATGGTAAGGCAGTCAATGTCCCTGATCCATATAGAGGTATATATAAACATGGATAGGCAGTCAATGTCCCTGATCCACATAGAGGTATATATAAACATGGTAGGGCAGTCAATGTCCCTGATCCACATAGAGGTATATATAAACATGGTAAGGCAGTCAATGTCCCTGATCCACATAGAGGTATATATAAACATGGTAGGGCAGTCAATGTCCCTGATCCACATAGAGGTATATATAAACATGGTAGGGCAGTCAATGTCCCTGATCCACATAGAGGTATATATAAACATGGTAGGCAGTCAATGTCCCTGATCCACATAGAGGTATATATAAACATGGTAGGGCAGTCAATGTCCCTGATCCACATAGAGGTATATATAAACATGGTAAGGCAGTCAATGTCCCTGATCCACATAGAGGTATATATAAACATGGTAGGGCAGTCAATGTCCCTGATCCACATAGAGGTATATATAAACATGGTAAGGCAGTCAATGTCCCTGATCCACATAGAGGTATATATAAATTATTCATGCTTAATGCTTTCAAAATATTTATGATGGAGGTTTCCAAATTGCCTATATCACTAGGTTCATGCAATGGTCCAATTACACAATAGATTGACATTATAAAATACTGAGCATGTCGTTACAACTGGATCACGTGCGAATGCATGAACTTAGCCTGGGAACAGGCGTCGATATATTTTGCCTGGTCAGTCAAATAAATATATTTTAACACCGAAACTAATTAATTATTTATTTATTTTATATATTTATTAATTAATTGGGCCGTCCAATATTGAGTTTCTGATAATTTTGCCAGAAGTTGAAAAGTGAAAAATCGACAAACTGGAACCCAGGTTAGTATGAATTAATGAGGCGAAACGAGTAGGAGCTAGTCGGTTATTTGAGATTTGTCAAGAATTAGCTACAATACAAGTCATGACTCTCAAATATGTAAATTATATGGTAGTACACTGGTGTTTATTTATTTTTCCATGCTATGCTAAATACGAATTACCACTAAAATATAAAATGGACAACGATATGACGTTAATTGGACAATGATACAACGTTAATTAGAAACTGCTACATTGTGTATTGGACATCGGTAGAACGTTACGTGTACAACGATACAACGTTAATTGGATAATTATACAACGTTAATTGGATAATTATACAACGTTAATTGGACAATGTTAAAACGTTAATTGGACATTGATGCAACGTTAATTGACAATGGTAGAACGTTACTTGAACAATGATTTCAACGTTAATTGGACAATGATACAACGTTTATTGGATAATGATATAATGTTGATTAGACAATCGTGTAGTGTTAATTGGACAATGATACAACGTTAATTTGACAATGATACAACGTTAATTGGACAATGATACAACGTTAATTTGACAATGATACAACGTTAATTGGAAAATGATACAACGTCAATTTGACAATGATACAACGTTAATTTGACAATGCTACAACGCTAATTTGACAATGATACAACGTTAATTTGACAATGATACAACGTTAATTGGACAATGATACAACGTTAATTGGACAATGATACAACGTTAATTTGACAATGATACAACGTTAATTGGATTAATTGGACAACGGTAGAACGATACTTGTACAATTATACAACGTTAATTAGAAACAACGTTTATTGGATTAATTGGACAATGGTATATCGTTACTTGGTACCAGGTTTAATTGTCCACGTAACATAGGACACCACAGCCGGACACTGTCGATCCAACATTCGTTCTGGTGTGTGATACTTGGACGAAATTGGGCAACCAAACGGACTACGCAACACTGCCAACATATTCAATATCACATCTGCTACACTGTTTATTTATTATCCCTGATACTACGGTACATTTATGTTCATGTTATGGCGTTTATTACGTAGTTCACGCAATAAAGTTCAGACCATATTACTTAAATGATTATTAAATTTGTCACAAAAAAGCATTAAAAGCGACATTAAACTTTTAGTGCTTCGAAAAGCGTGAATGCACAAATCAGTGTAGAATTGTCAGGCATGCTTCTTCCGTGTATGTGTGAGTTGTCCGTTCGTAAATAATCAGTGACTCATTAATATTTGAAGGTTTAACTATCGTACCATTTGAGAAAGACACTTTCTACTACTTAACGTGAGCTGTTATCGCTACATAATATTAATAAAACTAAGTGTTAACAAAACATTTTATTTCTGACTTCGGATTCCGTAATAATTTATACCAAAAATACGCGGGGAAAATGTGTCCATTATCAAATATCAAAAACAGTATGTGTTGTACTCAAAATTGCAAACGGTTTGCACACAAATTGTATGTGCATAGTGCATAAACAAAGGCTACAAACGCATGCGGTTACTTCTTTGATTTTGCGATCTAGCTCAAACAAAAATAGCTAAATAGTTTATTAACATTGCCTGCAAAAAAACAACAGGACACTCACCACTCGCATAAACTGCAGTTTCATTGTATGACTTTAAATCCGCATGTGCCCAAATTCAGATTCACCTGGATCGAGTTGCATAGCGTTAAGCTGTTGCCAATCAAATATTGTTAAAAATCCATTTTAAAAAATACTAAATAGAAAATGTGACAGATATTCACCTTGTCTAACACCAACATTAGAACTAAAATAATCTAAACGCTTTTATTTGTTTCATCATCATCTTTAGTAATCGCATCACTCTGTCTAGAGTATATTTCAAAGGACTTGTTAATGGCATATATATTTTCGAACAGAATGGTATCGTTATTGAGGAAACAGAGATGACATGTTGTTATAATAAGACATGTGAACTTATTAAATGCGCACAATAAGCGTACATGGGTAACGGTACAGGACGTAACAGTGATTATTGCAATCAATATGCATACTGAACGGTTTCATATGTATATACTAGATGACATAGAAAACGCACACCTACAGTATATACTAGATGACATAGAAAACGCACACCTACATTATATACTAGAGGACATAGAAAACGCACACCTACATTATATACTAGAGGACATAGAACACGCACACCTACATTATATACTAGAGGACATAGAAAACGCACATCTACATTATATACTAGAGGACATAGAAAACGCACACCTACATTATATACTAGAGGACATAGAAAACGCACACCTGCATTATATACTAGAGGACATAGAAAACGCACACCTACATTATATGATTATTATTACATGAAAACGAAATACGAAGGATTCCATCTAATATAGAACACATCTTTATTACAAAACACAAACTGAACAAGTAAAAATATTCCAAAATGTTTAAAACTATGTATTTATATAGTTATTGTTTTTCATGTAAAAACACACTTATCCGAAGTGTGCGTTTTCTATGTCCTCTAGTATACTTGTTCAGGATAACTCTCACCATTTATAAAAAAGATTATACTCTTTACAAAACTAGTATTACTAAAGCAAGGACATACATATATCTGGTAATCCAGGGATCGCAGGTTTGATCCCCCGTCTGACCATAATAAAATTAACAGTCTTTCAGATGGGATGTTAAACCGAGGTCTCGTGTCGGTGCTTTACACCGTGCACGTAAAAGAACCAGAGGAAATTCTGGAATGGGTCTCTGGCTGTATCATGCACTATCCTCCAAAATCTAAAATAACTAATCTCTTCAGGAGGCGTCGCTCATATGGGCAACCGGTAGCGACGATACATAAACGTAACAATGGACATACAACCAACCACATCTTTAATATACATGAACATTATGAAATCCTAGTTTGACTAGGATATTATTTTTTGGTTCACTTTTCTTCGTATCTCCATTTCTCCGTAGTATATCATAATGGAAAAGGAATTAAGGTGCATACATCCGTTTTAGCATGTTTTATTAACATTTCTTGGATACGAACATACAGTGTACGGAACACTCGCATACAGTGTACGGGACACTCGCATACAGTGTACGGGATACTCGCATACAGTGTACGGGACACTCTGCATACAGTGCACGAAACACTCGCATACAGTGTACGGAACACTAGCATATAATGCACGGAACACTCGCATACAGTGCACGGAACACTCGTATATAATGCATGGGACACTCACATACAGTGTGCGGGACACTCGCATACAGTGCACGGGACAGTCGCATACAGTGCACGGGACACTCGCATACAGTGTACGGGACACTCGCATACAGTGCACGGGACACTAGCATACAATGCACGGAACACTCGCATACAGTGTACGGAACACTCGCATACATTGCACGGGACACTAGCATACAATGCACGGAACACTCGCATACAGTGTACGGAACACTCGCATACATTGCACGGGACACTAGCATACAATGCACGGAACACTCGCATACAGTGTACGGAACACTAGCATACAGTGTACGGGACACTCGCATACAGTGCACGGAACACTCGCATACAGTGTACGGAACACTCGCATACATTGCACGGGACACTAGCATACAGTGCACGGAACACTAGCATATAATGCACGGAACACTAGCATACAATGCACGGAACACTCGCATACAGTGTACGGAACACTAGCATACAGTGTACGGGACACTCGCATACAGTGTACGGGACACTCGCATACAGTATACGGGACACTCGCATACAGCGTACGGGACACTAGCATACAATGCACGGAACACTCGCATACAGTGTACGGAACACTAGCATACAGTGTACGGGACACTCGCATACAGTGTACGGGACACTCGCATACAGCGTACGGGACACTCGCATACAGCGTACGGGACACTAGCATACAATGCACGGAACACTCGCATACAGTGTACGGAACACTAGCATATAATGCACGGGACACTCGTATACAGTACAAGTCCGTCTGCCTGACTACGAGTATGACATTAATATGATATCATATTATTTGCAACGACAATAACGCAGGAAATAATAAATACAAGAAAAAACATTACATTCCTAACATCACGATGATAGTATGATCGGTAAGCAAGTGCAAGAATGTTACCTGTAAGCTGCCTTATGATCTATGTTTCCGGTTGTTTATGATCTGCGTTTCCGGGGTGTTTTTGTCCAGTGTGGTAATAGTGCAATAGGACTGGGTGCGGTTATACAACATTGAAACATGTACATATAAATGTGTATAGTCTTTCCATCATTTTTGCCAGATGCACACTTGCTAGACAGAGTCAAATGTCCGCAAGAAGCTAACAGCACACCAGTATAATAGTACTCTTTCAGATAGTACACATGATAAGTGTGTGTGTGCTTTGTGTTTATTTATCATCGCTACCGGTTGCCCATATGAGCGACGCCTCCTGAAGAGATTAGTCATTTTAGATGTTTGGAGGATAGTACAATGATACAGATAGAGACCCATTCCAGAGTCTTCTCTGGTTCTTTTACGTGCACGGTGTACAGCACCGCCACGAGACCTCGGTTTAACGTCCCATCTGAAAGACTGTTAATTTTATTAGGGTCAGACGGGGGATCGAACCTGCGTTCCCTGGATTACCGGTCCAGCGTGTTACCACTGGACTACAGATCCGTCTGTACACATGATAGTACAAATAATATGTGAGTTTTATCTAAATCCAACCAATTTGTACTATAGGACAGTATCTGCATAGTGTGCATTCACAATGTATGTACATAACTTTGCAAAACAACTTTAAAGTTGCATCGATCTATAATGTTCCTTCTTTGTTGTTATCATTTGGTTTCGGATGCATATATAATGTATGTGAATATGTAGGTAGTCTCTTGTCATAGTTTATAACATGTCAGCTCTTTTATATCGAGGTTGATTCCTTTCTCAATAGATATGTGTTCAACATATGATTAAATACGTTATATTTGACAGCCAGTGAAATAATTCTCCCAGCACGCGATGCCTTTCTCGATCAGAAGCAGACACTATTGGCAGACGATTCTACGTTTTTAATAGTGGATAAACAGAATCATTCGAACTACTTATAAATGGCCTAAAACTGAACTTTGAGAAAAGATTTGAGCATTGATTTTTAGAAAATACGAATATTAAACTACATGTATGTCCGAGTAAAAAATTAACATGGACGTTAAAATTCTCAAACAATAATGCTGACATAGACACAAATGCTATCTCAAACAATGGCCGCGCAGAAAATAACATTACTTAGAGAGACCTGAGCACTACCAATGATTATATTCAAGACAAAATGTAAATTATGGATACAACAACTTTTTAATCGGTAGACACTAGAAAGTTATATTTGTATAATGATTGTCATTCAATATGCTTATGTCATTTTGTATTTCGATAATATTACCTGATTTGATTAAGTTACATTGTACAAAATTATACATGTATATTACATGGCGTAACTGTGTACTTTGGTTATAATTATTGTGTATGTGCATTAATGCTAGTGTTAAGAAATTTTAAGAGGGCCCTAAGGAAGATTGGTTCAGAACTAATTAGGTCACCCTCTATAAATAAAGAAATATATCTATTTGAATATCGTATAATTCATCTCGGAAATGTCTTCAACGACGGTAGCAACTTCAATATCTCTGAAATGTCTTCAACGACTGTAGCAGCTTCAATATCTCTGAAATGTCTTCAACGACGGTAGCAGCTTCAATATCTCGGAAATGTCTTCAACGACTGTAGCAGCTTCAATAGCTCGGAAATGTCTTCAACGACTGTAGCAGCTTCAATATCTCGGAAATGTCTTCAACGACTGTAGCAGCTTCAATATCTCGGAAATGTCTTCAACGACGGTAGCAGCTTCAATATCTCGGAAATGTCTTCAACGACGGTAGCAGCTTCAATATCTCGAAATGTCTTCAACGACGGTAGCAGCTTCAATATCTCGGAAATGTCTTCAACGACGGTAGCAGCTTCAATATCTCGGAAATGTCTTCAACGACTGTAGCAACTTCAATATCTCGGAAATGTCTTCAACGACTGTAGCAACTTCAATATCTCGGAAATGTCTTCGACGACTGTAGCAGCTTCAATATCTCGGAAATGTCTTCAACGACGGTAGCAACTTCAATATCTCGGAAATGTCTTCAACGACGGTAGCAACTTCAATATCTCGGAAATGTCTTCAACGACGGTAGCAACTTCAATATATCGGTAATGTCTTCAACGACGGTAGCAACTTCAATATCTCGGAAATGTCTTCAACGACGGTAGCAGCTTCAATATCTCTGAAATGTCTTCAACGACTGTAGCAGCTTCAGTATCTCGGAAATGTATTCAACGACGGTAGCAACTTCAATATCTCGGAAATGTCTTCAACGACGGTAGCAGCTTCAATATCTCGGAAATGTCTTCAGCTACGGTAGCAGCTTCAATATCTCGGAAATGTCTTCAGCGACGGTAGCAGCTTCAATATCTCGGAAATGTCCTCAGCGACGGTAGCAGCTTCAATATCTCGGAAACAGAAGATTATTTCCTAGTAGACTATGGCATATGTACCATGTACCCAGAGGTCAGATATATTTTCAATGATTTTACACTTTATAAATCTCATGTTTTGTAATTGGTGAGGTTAATTCCTAATTTAACCCTTTCAACCCCACATGCCTCTAAATAGGCTTATGAAAAAGTGTAGATCCAGATGAGCCGGCTCGTAACGAGCCGTCTCATCAGGATCTGCACTTTTTTGCCAGTAATAATTATTAATTTTAGACAAAATTACCCATCTTGATAAATGAACTGGTCCGAATGTAATTTTCTTATTCATTTATTGGTCTAAGAATATCATGGACCAGTCCATGTCAGTTACTTGGGGTTGAATGGGTTAATATATCATCACCAAATCGAGATCGAGGTTGATAACTGTTTTTTAAAAACATTTCTTAATTGTGCATTAGTGCTTATTTTCCAGTTCAGTATTTCAAAATTTCTAGTTTTAATAAGTATTTAATTTTCAATTTGAGACTGTTCCTCCGTTTTAATATGTAAATAGAATAATATATTATGTCAGTAGACTGTGATAGTTTGATTATCTGTGATTAGATTGATGATGTTCGTTTTATTTAAAGTCGCCACCGCATAAATGCATTTGGGCGACTGTATTCTCTAAGTTGTTTAGATCCTAAGGTGATTCGTTCTTCTGTGCTGGTTGTTCTATGATGATTATGTGTTCTATGATGATTATGTCCATCTTCTACGATGATTATTCCTATTCTTCTACGGTGATTATTTCGGTATTCGTTGATGATTCTTCTTCTATGAGGCTTATGTAGACATCCTCTGGTGGCTACTTCTTTCTGTGCCAGGGTGACAAGGCCTGGTCTGTACGTGGTCCTTTGTAGGGCCACCCTCCTCACTGTTGGTCACCCCGCAGCAGCATTTATACGGATCTGACAGTTAGACATCTGGTCGTCGATTGTCGCCAATCGGGGGAGCGTGGATCCACGACCGTTGCCGCTCCCTCAGGTCCGCCATCTCTTCTAAACGCCGTTAGAGAGCAATCGAAAAGTGCCAGAAGAGACGACGGATCTGTCCTGATGTGCCATAGCCGTGGATCCACACACTAGAGAGATTCCCTCTTAGCGAGATCGACGACCAGAAGATCCCAGTATCCTACGCTGCTGCTGCGGGATGTGCACCGGTCACGACGTGCACGTCGTGAGGAGATCGACCGGCTGTGATTAGATTAGTCTCTTATAATTCTTTTATAATGAATGGTGTTGTACTTTGCCACGATAATTTGTTGTGTATATTGTATGTATTGTACAACGATGAGACTGAAATAAAGAATAAATCTAAATCCAAATGTTTACCAATTTGTTTCTATATTATCAATGTTCCATACATCTAAATTATCAGTGAACAATGCAGCGACTAAATACACGTCATGCTAGAGCCTTTGCAAATCATATGTTTGCATACAAGTGTCAACTAACGTAACTATGTACATTGTAGATGGTCACAGTTCCGGGTCAATGTTTTATAATTAATAAATGAAAACATGTTTTACAGCTACCTAGCACACTGTGCCAAGTACACCAACAGATATATAACGTCATTTGATAATTTCAATTTCTCTACATAAAATTGAATTAAAATAGAGATGCTGAGATAATTCCGATCTAGTATCTCTCATAACACTCTCACATTGGAAACATTTAAATCAACATGTATATCTACTTTTATTTTTGTTATCATTGCATGCAAATTGTATACATGTATGTATTATATATATATACATTAAAACAAAATAATAGAATTTCCCGTTCTTTTCCCATCTCCAAACTTGATTCTTTTCTCTCCTATGCTCTTTATTATTTATATATCAACCCGTGTCACAACATCTGTTAACTAATACATGTATGCTCATATGTCATGTAAATGATCTGAGTTAATAAAGAATAATTGAATAGTAATAAGCAAGCTATTGCATATTTAGCTTTCCTGTGCGACAGAACTTCCATGACTTACTGACTGATTGAACATATCTATTTAGCTTTCCTGTGCGACAGAACTTCCATGTCTTACTGACTGATTGAACATATCTATTTAGCTTTCCTGTGCGACAGAACTTCCATGTCTTACTGACTGATTGAACATATCTATTTAGCTTTCCTGTGCGACAGAACTTCCATGACTTACTGACTGATTGAACATATCTATTTAGCTTTCCTGTGCGACAGAACTTCCATGACTTACTGACTGATTGAACATATCTATTTAGCTTTCCTGTGCGACAGAACTTCCATGTCTTACTGACTGATTGAACATATCTATTTAGCTTTCCTGTGCGACAGAACTTCCATGACTTACTGACTGATTGAACATATCTATTTAGCTTTCCTGTGCGACAGAACTTCCATGACTTACTGACTGATTGAACATATCTATTTAGCTTTCCTGTGCGACAGAACTTCCATGACTTACTGACTGATTGAACATATCTATTTAGCTTTCCTGTGCGACAGAACTTCCATGACTTACTGACTGATTGAACATATCTATTTAGCTTTCCTGTGCGACAGAACTTCCATGACTTACTGACTGATTGAACATATCTATTTAGCTTTCCTGTGCGACAGAACTTCCATGACTTACTGACTGATTGAACATATCTATTTAGGTTTCCTGTGCGACAGAACTTCCATGACTTACTGACTGATTGAACATATCTATTTAGCTTTCCTGTGCGACAGAACTTCCATGACTTACTGACTGATTGAACATATCTATTTAGCTTTCCATCGGGGTATGAACTACATAAGGCGTGTTTAAATTGTGTGGAAGCCAAGGGCCGTCACGTTAACTTTAGCCACACCCAATGTAGTTCATACCCAGATGGAAACTATTAACCCGCTATTCATTGCGTATGTTTACTTTAATTATTCCAATACTATCAAAGAAACGTCGCCCAACACTGCGCTGCGAATGCACACGCCCATAACGTTGAGTGTGAGTTGCATATCATTTATGAGTAAATTCGCACGTAAATAGATAAACACAAGGAATATATTACTTGGCAACATTAAACTGAGACTCATAAATCTCCGCCAAAGCCTTCGTAAGTTTCCGTGAACTACGACCATGTCATACATTAGGTTTTTACCGTTAATATTTGAATCAAGTCAGTAAGTAAGTGTACCATAATCTAAAGCTCATATTTTACTTCGGAAATCCGATTATTAACGAAGTAAGTTCACGGAATATGCAAATGTCTCAGTTTAATATTGCCAAACAATACGTGCATCGAAGGAAATACAATAGCGATGTAAGTGTTAGTAAATATTGTTTCTATTAATAGATAACCAGTCCAACAATTGTATTTCAGTCAATGAAATGCATTAGCTAGTTATAGTATGCAATTTATTTCTAAAAACTTAAAGTTTATTCAAATTATACACTTCTGAAAATGTCAACTGTCAACGTCGTCTGAAAGAACGAAACATTTGAAGATGTGTGTTTCGCCTTTCCTGTTGGCATAGTTTCCTGGTTTCTCTTCACAAAATGTCGTGTTTATCCAAATGTTCATATAATGTCTCCTGACATTCAAAAAAAAGAAAGAAAAGGTTATGTTCGTATTAAAACAATCAAACAAAATGTAATAAATGTTTTCGGAGCAAAAACATGGGATTGCTATGTATGTAGAGTGTGTGGATCCAGATAGCTCATGGGCGGTCGATGGTTCTACCTAGGTACCCGTCCGTCCTAGCAACACTAATATGATATATCTGTACATTAGCGTCCGATTACCGCAGTGGTTAGCCCGCTCGTTTCTCACCAATGCAACCCGGGTTCGATCCTCTGACCGGGAAGTATGTGAGATGGTACGGTGGTCGCCAGATCGGACCGGTGGGTTTTCTCCGGGTACTCCGGTTTCCTCCCACACGAATGACCACATATACGCTTTCATCCGAACCAACGAGAGTGATTAATATAAGTTGTTAAAACTTGCTTTGCAATCGTTGTAAAATAAATAAAGCTTAAACCTTTTTTAGGATATATCTAATAGCTGGTGTCGCCATATGACCTATTCGTACTGTTCGTGTGACAATCAACCTAAACTCAAACAGAAATAGTGCATGGCCTAATGCCGGTTAATGAAACTCGTTTGAGAGCATATAATACCATATAAAACAAACGAAACTGAGTCACACAGTATCATACCAATTGTGATGAAATGGGTTAAGTATAGGATATAAGCCGAAACCGATCCAATACGTAAAATATTGGACTGTGTGAGCTACGTAGCGCCGAAGACAATATCAATATTTTACATATTGGATCCGTTTGAGGCTTATATCTTACTTAAAACACACACTTATATAACAAGATCTACTAATTAAAATTGTTAATTTCGTACATGTACGCGTAGGATTTAATACAATACTCTGCCTTTTGACAGCAGTCCAATATTAATGATAATGAACTGCACGTACAGGTATGGCGTCACAACAGTGTTTTAAGTAAAGGATATTATAAGTCGAAAACGCGCCGAACACAGTACCAATATTTTACATATTGGATCCGTTTCAGGCTTATATCTTACTTGACACACACTTGAGCCTGAGTGTCAGTCTGTCGATTTTTCACTTTTGAACTTCTGGCAAAACGACAGACTGGGAAAACTTGATTTCCGATCGTAGCGCCATCTACTTACACCCTCGTTTATGAGGGTGTAGATTTGAAGAACGACAACTCTTCTCTACAAGATAATATCGCTAAATATAGAAACGGAATTCTATCGGAAATCGCCGAACAGGCACGATTATACACGATCATTTCCGAATATACACGAATGGTTCCGTAGACTCATTTACATATAATGTCGCGTTTCTGTGTTATATCGACGAGATGGTGGATTTTAAATATTACATTTAGATGGTAATGGATCAATTCGGCGTAATTGAACTAAGGACGTCTTAAAAATTGAGTAAATATGTCAAATCAGACGCACATTGAACCTTTTAAAAGTATTTATCGTTCTGTTGACCCGTAAACAATGGCGGCCAGTTATAAAAGTTATATCAACATTGCAGTGCCTCGTTTTCGATTCAATACGTCATTAATTAAGTCACGTGCTAATAGGCCTATTAATAGGATTAATGCGAGTCAATAATTACACGTACAATCCCTTCAGTTTCCGCAGGCGTTGATATGATCAGAAACTTAATACGGCCCAATTTATAATCTCGGTGTTAACATATATTTATTTGACTGACCAGGCAAAATATATCGACGCCTGTTCCCAGGCTAACATTTATATACAATATCTTATTAATTAACATTGTTAATTTCGCATATGATTTAATATAATACGCTGGCCTTGTGAAAACAGTCCAATAATAATGGACTGCAAGTACAAAGATATGACGTCACAAAAGTGTTTTAATAAGGTATAATATAATGCTACATTTTGAAAGATGTCTGTTTGATGTCACTCTATGACAACGGAAGGCAGCTTGCTAATGCGGTTTATTTAGTATACTGTTAAATAGTATTAGCAATCACTATTTGTTTGATGATCTTAATATAAATTTATGTTCATATATGGAAACCTTGAGTTTGACACATATATCTTTAGAATGATGAAGAAAAATCAATTGATCTTCTTCAGGTAACAGTCTGTCATCTGTGGATAGCAATATCCGTGTATATGTATTGGATGAAACAGTCTCGTAGCTCTAAATAATTCGCGGTAGGAGGAAATATGTACACTTAAAAAAGAAAATGTTCAGAGTCTTCGTATATAAAATAAGTATTGTGTCTCATTGTGCACGATGTAATGAGTTGCTAGGCAATCTGACACAACAAAACATCATTGCTGTAAACATGTTGATGCTGGTGCAATGAGTTGCTAGGCAATCTGACACAACAAAACATCATTGCTGTAAACATGTTGATGCTGGTACAGTGAGGAGCCTAGGCAATCTGACACAACAAAACATCCTTGCTGTAAACATGTTGATGCTGATGTAATGAGTTGCTAGGCAATCTGACACAACAAAACATCCTTGCGGTAAACATGTTGATGCTGGTACAGTGAGCAGCCTAGGTAATCTGACACAACAAAACATCCTTGCTGTAAACATGTTGATGCTGGTCCAGTGAGCAGCCTAGGTAATCTGACACAACAAAACATCCTTGCTGTAAACATGTTGAGCTGGTACAGTGATGAGCCTAGGCCATCTGACACAACAAAACATCCTTGCTGTAAACATGCTGATGCTGGTACAGTGAAGAGCCTGGGCAATCTGACACAACAAAACATCCTTGCTGTAAACATGTTGATGCTGGTCCAGTGAGGAGCCTGGGCAATCTGACACAACAAAACATCATGGCTGTAAACATGTTGATGCTGGTGCAGTGGGCAACCTAGGCAATCTGACACAACAAAACATCCTTGCGGTAAACATGTTGATGCTGGTCCGGTGAGGAGCCTGGGCAATCTGACACAACAAAACATCATGGCTGTAAACATGTTGATGCTGGTCCGGTGAGGAGCCTAGGCAATCTGACACAATAAAACATCCTTGCTGTAAACATGTTGATGCTGGTGCAGTGAGCGGCCTAGGCAATCTGACACAACAAAACATCCTTGCTGTAAACATGTTGATGCTGGTCCGGTGAGGAGCCTGGGCAATCTGACACAACAAAACATCCTTGCTGTAAACATGTTGATGCTGGTCCGGTGAGGAGCCTGGGCAATCTGACACAACAAAACATCCTTGCTGTAAACATGTTGATGCTGGTACAGGAAAGAGCCTGGGCAATCTGACACAACAAAACATCCTTGCTGTAAACATGTTGATGCTGGTGCAGTGGGCAACCTAGGCAATCTGACACAACAAAACATCATTGCGGTAAACATGTTGATGCTGATACAGTGGTGAGCGGCAGATGTAAAACGATGGTGCACGGGAAAGTACATACTCGTAGAGAATATTAACAACGACTTGATGAACGAAATAACGTTTGATGTTATTTATATCACCTCGACATTTCAATATACACATGTTTAATATTCATTTCTTTTATCACCACTTTGACTTGGGGCACCTCCCTAGTCATATTATGATAAAGGATATTTTAAGGAAATAAGTTGTTTCCAGCGCTTGACATTTATATCTAAAGAAACACGACTAGCGTAGAATGTATCAGTATTCACGGAAATTAAAATACTTTGACTGACACTCTTAAGTTTATAAACAACTAACAAAAACGAGTAATAAAACAATAATAAAGTAATCAAGAGCTAAGCGAAATGGTTATAACCGAAGACACGGCCATAGCTAACTAATTGCATGTAAATAAATTATTATATGACATAAAGATGTCGCGTTGGAGGACAGTCAGTAGTCCTATTTACGGACATTAATTAGTGCAACGTAAACTTGGAATAAAACATTATTTTGTAAATTCATTCGGAGTACTACTATTGGAGGTCTTCCGGCACCAATAATAGCTGGAGAGTCGCTGACTTTAACCCCCCAAAAATAACAAATTTGTCTGTTTAATACATTTAACAACGACGTAAAATTGGAATAAACATCCAAAATCTAAAATAACTAATCTCTTCAGGAGGCGTCGCTCATATGGGCAACCGGTAGCGACGATAAATAAACGTAAAACACACAAGGAATAAACATTTATTTTGTAAGATCATTCAGAGTACTACTATTGGATATAAATTGCTATTTCCGTGTTGGTTTGCCTCCGTTGCCAGGTGGTTACCGTCGACTCGTTGACTTGTTTTGCCCTCATCACTGTATGTTCGAATCACACTGGGTTGGTCGACTTCTTTCATGTGAGGAAGCTATTCAGTTGGCTTGTGGAAGGTCGGTGGTTCTATCCGGGTGCCGTTCATGTCTGTAATACTGATCGGAGGGGCTTCCGATGTCTTCCGGCATCAATAATAGCTGGAGAGTCACTGTTGGTGGGACGATAAACCCCGAAAATAACAAGTGTGTATGTTTAATACATTTAACACAGCTAACCCTACTTCCTTCAGCCAACCTGTATGCAAGACGTTTCATTTACAATATTCACAATGAGAGACATCGGTCAGTTACTGCCCATGAATACTCTCTAAGCAGATAGGTCATATTACGTGTTTTCCTCTGTTTTTATCGTTGTTTCCTTTGCACAACATGCTAGCAATTTTATTCCACTATCGCTTCTTATAATTATTAAATTACTATATCTCCACATATTGCAGTATATACAATGGGTACTTATTTGTAAAACAATGTTTTCAGTTAATTAACACGATTTAGATATAATCACATGTATCATACCGCAACATCTGGTTAGGAAACAACAGTAAATACAAAGGATTCTAACTAAAAGGACCTATTCACATTATGGAATAAATCAGAATTTATCTGCCAAGGGAGGTAATAGAAAATTAGAGATGTCTCTCATTAGCATCTCTATGTAGCAAAACATTTCCTCATTAAAATAAGGCGTTTATGAATGTGCTCAATTGATCTGACATACCATAATAAATATATAAGTTAGTGCGCTAAGAGATCGGTAATAATTATGCTAATTATAGTTTGTACTATAAAACCAATTGTATAACTGCTGATGGCATCGGAAGATGAGATGAATTGTGTGCACAGACACTTGGTGAATTAATCCATTAACACAGTTGCCATTTACCTACTTAGAATTCACAGACAGGTATGTAGTCCAATGGTAACACGCTGGACTGGTAATCCAGGGATCGCAGGTTCGATCCCCCGTCGGACCATAATAAAATTAACAGTCTTTCAGATGGGAAGTTAAACCGATGTCTCGTGTCGGTATTTTACTCCGTGCACGTAAAAGAACCAGAGGAGACTCTGGAATAGGTCTCTGTCTGTATCATTGTACTATCCTCCAAAATCTAAAATGACTAATCTCTTCAGGTGGCGTCGCTCATACGGGCAACCGGTAGCGACGATAAATAAACGTATGGCATCGGCGAATGAGATGCATTGTTTGCACAGACACTTGGTGAATGATCCATTAACACAGTTGCCATTTACCTACTTAGAATTCACAGACATATATGTAGTCCAGTGATAAAACGCTGGACTGGTAATACAATTAACAGTCTTTCAGATGGGAAGTTAAACCGAGGTCTCGTGTCGGTGTTTTACACCGTGCACGTAACAGAATCAGAGGAGACTCTGGAATGGGTTTCTGTAGCATTGCACTATCTACACACACCACTATTTACGAGAGCACGAGCCCTCAGGTCACCTTGTGACATGTGTATTTGCGTAGAGCCAGCTACGCACCTGGCTACCATGAACTATTCTGTACTGAATCAGAGACTTAAAGCAGCATTACATCGTAATAAAGGATGTTTTGGGTAAAATATAAATACTAATGTGTGTGTGTTTACAGAAATCGAAATAGTCGCCCAGAAACGATAACATTCCAATAAATTTAAACCGTCGGATACGCGAATTTGTTTATCAACACACGAAATGTAAACACGCACAGTGCACATGCGTGAAACGACAGAGGATGTAGAAAACAACGTATATATTTTGAACATGAAATACTATCTATCTATCTTCCTCTAATGTCGAACCCCTAGTGGGGATGTAGAAATGTACCTAAAAGACTTAGCTAACAGATGTATGAATCAACATATCAAGTAATTTAATTAAAAAAGACAACGTGGGACAAATGGGGACGATGCATTCCGAATGCAAACAAGTGCGGACGATGCATTCCGGTTGTAAACAAGTGCGTGACCGATCGACTCGGAAAGTCCTACTTTCGGTTTCGAGTTTGTTTTATCGCAAAAAAAACACTGTTTACCAAATGAACATAAGCATACAAAGTATAATGTTAGAATGTGTAGCAGCATTGCTACCCATACGTAAAAATTGAATTTTTCAAATATCTTTTATTTCATACGATGTAATGCTGCTTTAAGAACACTATGATACACTATAGGCTTGCCACTATATATACAATTCGTTAAGGCCATTCCAAACAAGTTGAAAATGACACCGCGTCACTATCAATGCTATATACGGCCCAGACGTCTGTGATATGACGTAGGACACAAGCTTTCCTTACGACTTTAAACCAACAAACAAACAAACTAGTCAAGGCTAACAACTAGCGAAAGTTGTTCCTCCATATTAAAAAGTCATGACTTGTTGATTATTTAATGTTAATTGATTATTTAATGTTAATTGATTATTTCACGTTAATTGATTATTTAATGTTAATTGATTATTTAATGTTAATTGATTATTTTACGTTAAAGCGACATTCAATCACAAACAGGCAAACATGCATTTTTACGTATCAATAGCATTGCTACTAGAACTTGTTCCGAAATAATTCACACACTAATTTCCAATACATAAATATTGTGTTTTACGCTCTACGAGCGTTCTGATTGCATTATGATTATACTTAATAAAACAAACAAACATCTAGTTACATTCTAATAATCCAATCAGAACGCTCGTTTCAACGCGAACTGCGCCGCTTGAGAAATTTTCAAAACAAATTGAAAAATTCTACGAAATCTCTTTTTGACGTACATTTTTGCCGAATAAACCTACACGTTAGTGGAAACATATTTTATTGATAATGTTATCTACTGTTAAAACTCTCCCGTCGAAGATTGTTGTTGTTGTTACTGACAGAACCCGTGTCCTAGTATGGAAATGTGACCTGCTATGGCCAATGTCTGTGGCAATTGTTTGCAAAGTATACATCCATGCAGTTTAAAGTTGTGTTTTATTTGAAGAACAATATAAAGACTCGGGATAGGCGTTATATTTGGACAGATTTGTTCAAAATTGTTTCAGATATGACCATTTTACTGATCGATGCGAAATCTGACATCCCACAAAGTAGAATCCCTGTACTTAAATATATATATACTAGTACCCCCAAACGTGCAGAATCCCTGTGGCCTGGATAGTAGATGGCTCTTTTACAAGTTCGATGCGTAGTCGGTCTTTCGCGCATAGGGTCAAGTCTTAAGCCACCCTGACTCTTGCACGACTTTTATCCCCGCAATACCGCGCAATTGGTCGTGGCAAGGTGTGTCGTATCGGTGCTTCCCAGCGGAGCGTGATGCAGCGTTTGCGGCCTGTTCGCGCATTGTACACGCATAAGTAACTCACTGTATACGCAATGCACGACCAAAATTGGCACGCATTGACACGCCATGGCAGTACTTGTTTACGCATATGTTAAGTATTGTTTGCGCATTGTTCACGTCTACCGTACCGCATTGTTCCGCAGTGTCACGCACGACACGCATCGGGGCAAATTTTGGTCACGCTTTGTCCCGCTTGGCGGCACGCTATATATATGTGTAGGTTTCACACCTAGTTACAGACGGATCTGTAGTCCAGTGGTAACACGCTGGACTGGTAATCCAGGTATCGCAGGTTCGATCCCCCTTCTGACCTTAATAAAATTAACAGTCTTTCAGATTGGACGCTAAACCGAGATCTGGTGTCGGTGCTTTACACCGTGCACGTAAAAGAACCAGAGTAGACTCTGGAATGGGTCTCTGTCTGTATCATTGTATTATCCTCCAAAAATGACTAACCTCTTCAGGAGGCGTCGCTCATATGGGCAACCGGTAGCGACGATAAATAAACGTAAAACACACACCTATCTTCATTCCTCGACTCGGCGATACATGATGCAGAATACCAGAGACATTGCTATTGCAGAACAGAGAAGATGTCTATATTTTGGAGCTGCAGGACTATTGCATTGGCACGCTATGACACGCACCGTCGGCAGTGTGTGTGCGAGGTTGCGCAGTGTTCACGCATGGTTCACGCATAAATGTTCGTACCATGTGCATGCCAAATTTTGGAAAATTCTCTCTACGACATGAAAATTCACCCCCGCACCATTCACACACTCCTCACGCTAGTTCACGAAGACTTTAATCATTATCACGCCGACGTGCGTGTCAGTGTGTGGACAGAAATCGTGCAAGTGACAGGGTGGCTTTAGTGGGAAAAGGGCATACAAATATAGCACATGAAATTAGCTGCACCTCGGAAAGTGATATAAAGACGGAATTAACTCAGTATTCAGACAAAATTAGTAATATAATGACTAATAAACTCTCAGTGAATTGCCGAAAATGTCCGATTCACTGACATAAATTGAAGACAACCATGTTTGGTGGGGATAGCTTGTAATCGATGAAACAATATGTGTCCGCCTACTTCACACTGCCGTCGAAATAAAATATAAATTAAGAGGGAAGTCATAAATGTGTTCGTAGAGTGTTTAAACCACGTTTAATTAATTAAAGACTAGCGTTTATAGATGTCAGACACATACTGTCAATGATTATGGTAATGAGCATGCGACAATTAATTACTTAATTACAGACATTGTTGGTTGCATTTTTGTGACCTTTAGAACAAACCGAAAATTTAATATTTATTAAAATTTCGTCTGTATATTTATGTTGATTCATAGATCTGTTAGCTAAGTATTTAGGGACATTTCTACATCCCCGCGAGGAGTTCGACATTAGAGGAAGATAGATAGATAGTATTTCATGTTCAAAATATATACGTTGTTTTCTACATCCTCTGTCGTTTCACGCATGCGCACTGTTCATGTTTACATTTCGTGTGTTGATAAACAAATTCGCGTATACGACGGTTTAAATTTATTGGAATGTTATCGTTTCTGGGCGACTATTTCGATTTTTGTAAACACACACACATTAGTATTTATATTTTACCCAAAACATCCTTTATTACGATGTAATGCTGCTTTAACATAAATATTTTTTTTTAGCTTTGTGGTTTTGAACCCGAAAACATTTGTCCAGACCCCAAGCGTATGTGGGTCATATGGCGGTTCTCCAGCTATAATTAGTGGATTAAGACCCCTGGTGCCCATCCGAGTAGTATGGCAGGCACGGATGGGCACCCGGGTAGAATCACCGACCTTCTGCAAGTGTGAACATAATGTGCAGCTAAGTTCATACAAAGTTCATTTAGCTCGATTGCGAAACAAGTTATTACAACATTAGCTTAATCGCTCTCGAGACCTAATTCTTGATGGAATATATGGCAACGAGGGAGAGAGAAGATGCAACGTAGGTTTAATGTGTCGTGTCTAAGGAGACCATAACAATAAATCTGACGAGGGTAATATATCAGTTATCAGTGCATTGGTGCAGACAGAATTCAGAGGCTCCAGGCTCTGGTAATGTGTATCTATATAAGATCTATATTTATAAAGTCCTACCGAACTATTTTAGTACGTGACGTAGGTTCGAATCTACTATTTCCGCATTACGAGTCTACAGTGTTAAACGGGTGTTTTGTTTATAGAGACACGCCCCTCCCCGAGATAGACACGCCTCCTTTTCTAATGAATTAGCCGGCAATGAAACACTCTGCCTAGCATTCATTCATACTTCTTGTCCTGGTATACTATAGACTTCCATTCACTATTTGGGTTAAAGTTTAGACATATCATATGTCTGGCTATAGACATTTGAGAGTTGTGTTTTACGTTTATTTATCTTCGTTACCGCTTGCACATATGAGCGACGCCTCCTGAAGAGATTAGTCATTTTAGGTTTTGGTTTTGGGGGATAGTGCAAAGATACATAAATAGGCCCATTCCAGGGTATCCTCTTGTTCTTTTACTTGCACGATGTAAAGCACCGACACACAGATTGTCGTATATCACTGATGGTCACCGGATCGAGCCCCGCTCAGACCGTGTCTCTTTATATGAAGAGTTGGCAGTTTGATGCACCAAGTACTGCTTAATCGCTGTAGCCTGCCAAGGCAGTTGTTGTTAGGTAAACTGCCCATCGCTCAAATGGGCAACCGTTAGCGACGTTAAATAAACTTAAATAAAAAAGATATCGTTGTAGTCCTCCTCCGCGGTCGAGTTGTTAAGGTCGCCGACTTGCATACCACTGTAACCTATGATCACTGATGGTCACGGGTTCGAGCCCCATTTAGACCGTGTCCCCTAATCAGATTGTCCGATTAGCGCAGTGGCTAGCGCGCTTGCTTCTCACCAATGCAACCCGGGTTCGATCCTCGGATCGGGAAGTATGTGAGATGGTACGGTGGTCGCCAGATGTGACAGGTGGGTTTTCTCCGGGTACTCCGTTTTCCTCCCACACGAATGACCACATATACGCTTTCATCCGTGCCAACAAGAGTGATTAATATAAGTTGTTTGAATTTGCTTGACAATCGTTGTAAAAAGAAAAAAATGAAGTTTATACTTTATATTATTAGATGAATAAAGTTGGCAGTGTCTTAAGGAGGTTGGTGCACCAAATACTAGTTAACCGCTGGAGCCTGCCCAGGAAATGTGTTCCTAGGTAAATTGTCTATTGCTCAAATGGGCAACCGATAGCGACGTTAAATAAATTTAAATTATAAAAAATAGATCGTTGTAGGTTCGAGTCCTGCTCAGACCGTGTCTCTTTATATGAAAACGTTGGCAGTTTCTTACGGCGGTTGGTACACCAAGTACTGGTTAATCGTTAGAGCATGACCATGGAGAAAGTGTTGTTAAGTAAACTGCCAGTCGCTCATATGGGCAACATGTAACGACGATGGATATTTTTTTTTTAATGTCGTTGTAGAAAATAAGAAATCAATTGTGATAGCACTGCACTATATAAGTGTGTTGTAGTATTGTACAGGTGTAATATGATATATAATAAATAATCATTGTACAGGGTCAGGGTGCGGGTGCCCACCCCGCTTTATGGGTCGAAAGATTGAAATAGCTGTGGTTCAAATAGTTGACGTTTGGAACAGCACAACGTCAACATTGATATCAGAATAACTTGATACAAAAATCGACAGTCATCTTGACATTTATTTTTCAATAGTAGAACAGAACATTGTTTTATTGCAAAATCAGTCATAGAATGTTGTCCAAGTACTTACAGTACACGTAAAAGAAAGCGCTACAATTGTTTTTTCCAGTACCATTTATTAGTTGTTAGTTTATACAAATTTATTTTATCTCGATTGCGAAACAAGTTCTTAACTTATATTAATCACTCTCGAGACCTCATTCCTAATGGAATCCATCGACACGAGGGAGAGAGAAGATGCGACGTGGAAATTAAACGCCTTGCCTAAGGGCACAATCGTAACAGCTCCAACGGGGCTCGAACTCCGGACCTTTCGCACCTGGAGCGAACGCGCATCCACTGCGCTATCACGACTTATTATTTGTTATAATTAGTTCTTCATAAAAACAGTGCCGTGATGATTACGAGTGTGCTACATACATATACTGGTTACTATGGCAACATATGTTACTGTTGTGAAACATTTATTTGTGCAAAGTTTAATAAATATGAATGCATTAGTCTGTTTATTCCAAACGTGAAATGTCGCTTCCTAACACTATATCACGTGGTAGCTGAATTATCTCCCTATGGTATTATCACATTCCAAGTGTATGATATGATGACAAAGCAATACAACCGGTCATAGTCCGGTTATATTCCGGTTATAGTCCGGTTATATTCCGGTTATAGTCCGGTTATATCCCGGTTATATATATTCCGGTTATAGTCCGGTTATATTCCGGTTATAGTCCGGTTATTGTCCGGTTATATTCCGGTTATATTCCGGTTATAGTCCGGTTATATTCCGGTTATATTGGATTAGAACGGCATCATCAGCTTCTTCTAATGTCAATCTAATGAGCTTGTGCTATCCACACTTCGGATCCACCACACACACATACGCACGCACATGTAGCCTTGGTGGAATCCATCGCCACGAGACAATGCGATACTTAAATGCATTGCCTAAAAGTTTAAACTTTATTTAGTTTACAATGATTGCGAAGCAAGTTCTAGCAAAATATATTAATCACTCTCGTTGGCGCGGATGAAAGCTTAAATGTGGTCATTGGTGTGGGAGGAAACCGGAGTACCCGGAGAAAACCCACCTGTCCGATATGGCGACCACCGTACCATATCACATACTTCCCCGGCCTAAGGGCACGGGGGGGGGCACAATCGTAACGGCTACAGCTGGGAGCGATCTCAGAGCCGTTCGCGTCTGAAGCGAACGCGCTACCACTGCGCTCCCACGACATTCCAGATTATGTTTAGCGTTTCAATATTGGAAATATATCAAACCAGGTTAATTATTATTTATAAATGTAACTGGATTATTCCACAAGACTAACTAGTTCTGGCAGGAGTTCGTTGAACTGTTAACAGCTATATCCAAGGACCATGCACAAATCCTTTGATTTTTGTTGATACTGTTTGTTCCTATTGATGCTAAAACTGATTTTAGGGGGTAATCTTAAAGCAAGGCATGCGTTATAGATAGTTCGCGAAGATCTGACAATAAGCTTCTATAAATGAAATATCTATACGTGTAACCGCTTCTCTACGGTGTACGTCAGACATTGTGTCTATTAATTAAAAATGTTATCTTAAAAGTCTGTCAATTTTGTTAATGTAAGTATAAATATATGTAGATATATATAAATAATTAGTAATTAGGTTCAAGGTCGTCTGAGAGGTGTAATCTCCTTTGAAGACACCGCCTCGCCATTGGTCTCGAGGACACGCAAGTTAACTATAAATCAGTGTACAGAAATCGTAATCGTGCTTTTAAACGTGTGTACAGTACAGTCAACTTAACTGCATCGGTGTGTGACAATGTAATCGAGCCTGATCTTAATAGTATGTGTCAATTAATTAGGATAGCATTATATGACAGACAGATAGCTCGCTGCCTGTCATCCGCGCGGGATATCTTGTCGGCAAGTGTAGAAAAGTCATCCAGACAATACGAAACATACTAACAAAATGGCTACCTGTGTTGCTACGACGACAACAGCGTGGGATGCTTTTACATTACTATATTATTCCAATGTGCAGTTCTCACTTATAGTGCTATCTTTTGATTGCATTTGATTGTATATATGTTGAGGGCCTCATGGTAGATTAACTTTTGTTAAATGAGTACTCTCGTTAAATAAAGTCTTTATTATTATTATTATTATTATTATATCTTGTCGGCAAGTGTAGAAAAGTCATCCAGACAATGCGAAACATACTAACAAAATGGCTACCTATGTTGCTACGACGACAATAGCGCGGGATATCTTGTCGGCAAGTGTAGAAAAGTCATCCAGACAATGCGAAACATATTAACAAAATGGCTACCTGTGTTGCTACGACAACAATAAGAACAACAGTCTTAATTAAAGGTTTAATTCGTATGTGGTTACAAATGCACCTACTCGGCTATCAAAACAAAAAAGAGACACACTGGGTAGTCATTTGTGACAACATCTGTACATATACTGATTGTAGCTACCAGTTAGTCCAACCCCGGCCGACTCCCTTCACGGAGTGCATACTGCAGCAGCAGCAGCAGCCGCAGCAGCAGCAGCAACAACAACAGCAACAGTAGCGGTATATGACACCGGGATCTCCAACTCCTCATCTTGTGCTACGAAACAAGTCCTTCCGGTCCGGCTTTAAGGTTCGGAGAGGGCCGTAACTAATGTTGTTAAAATATGTGGCACAGCCCATTTGCTTCAATATTTATTGACAATTCTTGTGCTCAACAATGACGTAAATCGTATATACTTTGCATAATTATACAAGTGTGTTCATTTGTTTTGTTCTGTGCATTGTATATATAAAATGAATGTCCGAATAGCGCAGTGGTTAGCGCGCTCGCTTCTCACCAATGCAACCCAGGTTCGATCCTCGAGAGTGATTAATATAAGTTAGAACTTGCATTCGCAATCGTTGTAAAATAAATAAAGTTCAATGCAATACAATGTGATTAAACTAAGCTAAGGGTAGGGCGCATTAGCGGGTACGACGCGAACGACTCGTTAATAATTGCCTTGTCGATTTCTATGTCGTTGCAGAATGAAAGCGCATTCGAAAGAGTCTACACCGCAAGATTTATCGTCATCTTGCCTATGAAGGAAATACCTCTCGGGTATTCCGTAAGGTCACAACCGACAAGACCAACCAACTCGACACATATCACCATCAGGCATCTTTGAAGATACAGGAACGCATATGCCTCGATTGTGGCGATGCGTAACAAGCCGTTCATCTGAATTAGTGTGGCCTCCTACAGTTGCCACAATGTATGTGGGCACTGCCGTCACCTATACATCAATATGACGTCTCGTTGTGCACATCTTTACGGATAGGGATATTCCGAATGGATGATAATCGGCGGAATAATGCACCTCGTTCTTTTCGCATTCTACTTATGGTATTGATGGTCAGCATACCAACTCTTACTGGTCTACCGTAACGATATCACAGATAGTCGCCAAACCAGCAGACACCAAACAAACATGCCAACCGTAACGATATCACTGGATAGTCGCCAGACACACTAGCAGACAGAAGCAAAGTGTTATTGCCCACATTGCCATAAAGTCCCGCTTGGTAGACTAGGCACGGACTTATAGATTCAGATCGTTGTCTGGTGTATACCACCGATGCTTGGGAGAATAGGCACGGACTTATAGATTCAGATCGTTGTCTGATGTATACCACCGATGCATGTGACTTCGGATTACACACAGTCCAAGAAATGTGTATCAATAATAACACGAAAAGCCTGTCATTGCCTCGGAAATACCATTGTCTGGACCAGATAACTACAGTCAAACCTGTCTTCAGCAACCAGCAAAGGGACTCACAGAAAGTGGCTGCTTAGTACAGGTGGCTGCTTAACAGAGGTAAGATATCTAACAAAGTAACATATTGGGAATCTGAAAACTGGCTGCTTAATGCAGGTTGGCTGCTTAATAGAGGTGACCAGTAACACAGGTTTGACTGTAGCTTCAAATGTGTTTAGTTAAGAAATCAAATGCTGGCGGAGATAATGTTGGTGTGAACGTCCTTTAATAAGAAATAGTTCCGGTACAATTTTCAAGGATTGTATTTGCTGTCAGAGCTAAACACTACAGACAAACACATTCATTACAATATATTACTTAATAATTAACTGTTTATGATAGTCAGAAAATAGCTAAAATACAAAAGTACATCCAACCGCGCAAGAATACGAACAGCAAACAGTGGCAGGGGAAATGCCATATTTCACTGATTCAAAGCGGTGTAAAGATGGAGATTTCTTTCACTGAGAAAAGTATATCATTCATTGGAAAGCATTAAAGATATTGAACATAAAACAATTGTGGCTATCTCCATAGATCAGTAATGCTTGCGCATTTGTCTGAACAATTATGGGACTTTACTGAAATAGTTAGAAACGTGAATATCGTTTCCGTTCGATTGTCTATCTATTCTATCCATTTTAAGCATTAGCGACCGCACCAGGAAAATATAGTTTATACATATTTAGTTTGCTAGATTGCGAAACAAATTCTTACAACTTAAATGAATCACTCTCGATACCTCATTCGTGATGGAATATATCGCCATGAGGGAGAGAGAATGGACAACGTGGAATTTAAATGCCATACCTAAGGCCAAGGGCACACTCGTAACGGCTCCAGCGGGGCTCGAACTCTGGGACTGTTGCACCTCAAACTCTCTAGCAATACGCTTTCACGACTTCAACAATATAAAATTACGGGCACGTGCTTGGATTATTGCTAATCATAATGAAACAAATAAGTCAAAAACAGAATAAATTTTAAAATACGTTATCATTGGAGGATTACATTTGGAATGTGCTATGCTTTGTGTCAAAGTACCCTATAGTACATTATTACCAAAGTGAATTTACATTTGTTTAAAATATTTCGTCATTATCTGATAAACAGACAATTATGTCACGCCGTAATACCATAAGTATTTGAAGTAACAGCGCAACCCATATCCAACAGATCAAGGCAGTGTCAGCATAAATCAAGCGAAGACTTGGTACAGTCGTTTACTCCGGCAGGAGGTCGCAGAGGATCGGACCCCATGTGGTGTGACGGCCTTACGCCGGTTAGACAAGAACGCTGCGTGAGGTGCCGTATATCATTTTACACTAGACATAGAAACGCTTGGCTAACACTGTCAAATCAACTTAATTAATTAATTAATTAGACAGTCTCAAAGCAAACGCTTGTCCATGTCATTAGGCGGATACAAGACGGCGACACGGGTCATGTCATTCACCGCCAGGAGTACTTTATCTCACTTACATGTATTAAGACAATACGTTGGGGCGCATTACAGCGGGAAGTTAGTAACGCTATGTTAGGTTGGGTAGATTATTAAATTAGGGAAAGAAACATAATATCAGTCCGTTGAAACAGTATAATATGTGTAGAAGACGAATATATATGGCATAGAAAATCACAATGAAAGAAATGGAAGTCGTGATAGCGCAGTGGGTGCGCGTTCGCTTCATGTGCGAAAGGTCCGGAGTTCGATCCCCACTGGAGCCGTTAGATTGTGCCCTTAGGCAAGGCATTTAAATTCCACGTTGCCTCTTCTCTCTCCCTCGTGGCGATGGATTCCATCAGGAATGAGGTCTCGAGAGTGATTTATATAAGTTGAAATAACTTGTTTTGCAATCGAGCTAAAATAAATTTGTATAAACTAATGAAAGAAATATGCTCTGAGAAACAAGTGGTTTCCGGTTCAAAATCAAATGTAATTTTTTAAGAAGCCTTTGATAAACCATAGGCCACTATACATACACTTGATTAGGCCATATCCAAGCAAGTTTTCAAATGACACCGCGTCACTATCAGAGCGTATAGTGTCAAGCCTATGGTGTATCCGAATGTTCTAACAAAGCAAATAAAACATTTTGGTTTTGAACCCGAAACCATTTGTCCAGACCCCAGGCGTGTTTGAGAAAAGTCCATTAGAGCCTCCGTGCTATGGCTATACAGTGTCCGCTTCATAATCGTGAGGTTGTACGTTCAAACCCGACCCGAATCACGATGGCGGTGTCCTTTGACAAGATACTTAGATCCGCATTGCCTCTATCTCTCCCTCATAGCCATGGATTCCATCAGGATTGGAATGAAACCGCGAGAGCGGGTACGTAATGTTGTAAGAACTTGTTTCGCGCAAACAGAAATGTGAATAGACACCACTGACATATGTCCTTCTGTTCCGCATCAACTGCAATCGATGGGATGCCACTCTGACCCTGAGTATAGTGGTACCAGCGGCATCGTTTTCATCGAGTTCGTTGACAACTCCGAAGAACGGGGACGAGCGATTATATTAGGAACTGCTGGAGAGTTTTGACCCCAATGTCCACCACTTGCGGTTTCTGACGTTGAGCTCACGGCCTCCGCGCGGTGCCCGTGTGGGGATTGTACAATGCCACCTACGACATGTCTACGGGCTTAAGATTTGTTTCAAATTTGTATAACTCCTCGCTAAACAAAATCGTAGAGGCCGTACAAAAGTCTCACGGCTGCCTCACATCCGTATCAAGAAGCCCAATAAGTCCGACAGCGCCTATTGCAACAACAAAGGCTTCGTTACTATCGTTCTCTTCGGTGTGGTGGTCACTAGTCTCTACAATAGCTGTCGGCTCCGCATCATTCAGCTTCATGTTGGTTTATCTTCGTGGACGATATCGTAGAAGCACGGCAGGTCCTCAAAACACTGCACAGCTCTGTCGTTGATGTCAGCTTCTTTGTCATCAGGTTCGTCGTCGTTGTAGTCAGCGTCACCAGGTATCTCAACTTCTGTCTCGGCAGGAATCTCTGTCTCAGCAGCCTGTGTGTCCTTCTGGGACCTCTTTCCCGTGCCCCCTTTGCTTGTTTTATGTGTCATTGTGTTGTTTCTACACAACGTTAAAAAATAGTTTGAACTTCTTGATTGTCAATGGGCGACCGGCAAACACGAGTAGAAATGTGAAGTTGTACACAGAGCTCCTCCTTATACACTTCGGACTCGGACACTCAAAAACGGCACGGTGGTTGCACGGTCACTGCACCATCACCAGCGCAGCCTCTGCACGGAAGCCGCGCTCCGTACGACTTCCGTGCTATGGGTGCGGAGATTGGACAACTGCACTGCAATTGCACGATTTTCGTACAATCTCCGCGAAGCCTTTGTACGACTTTGCCCCGGCCTGCCAACGAGGGCCCGTACGATAAATCGCACGATGCTAGTACAACATGTGAGCACATAGCCACCTACGATGCCTCATAAATCGTGCTGACAATCTTAGACCCATATATCACTGCGTCCGGGGGCAAATGTGAACTATAGTTATTATCACTGCGAGTTATAATACATATTAAGGTGTGACCAAATGCTATGTTTGGCTGCTGTTATATCCCCATGGGTGCACTACAGTGATTATCCAAACCTGCATATTTACTAAACACTTCATACTTCAAAGTACACCTACCCTGCTGGTACACGCGCACCCCAACTACCACAGTGTTAGTACACGCGCACCCCCCCCCCCCCGAGTACCAAATCCTAAACGCCTGATCACCGCTTCACTTGGAAATATTAGCTTACTCGGCTGTACCGCTGATAGATGCCTATTGGTCTGTGCAATAAAATCGGAAATACAGAAGATTATCCGGAATGTTAGTCCATGTGTAATGCCTGTTCATCATTGCTTACTTACATACGGATTATGTTTGGCACGCACGGAAGTGTGAAGCCTGTATGACTGACCCCTGCATGGAACATGATTGTTTTGCTAACCTATAACAAGAGCAGTTATGCTGAACTCGTTGCATATACTATTTTTATTTGATCATGCAGCTCCGTGAAATAAAATCATCACTTACATGTATTGTTAAGTCCATCTGTGTGGAAGTCGTGATAGCGCATGTGCGAAACACATTCGATTCAGGTGTTAAAGGTCCGGAGTTCGAGCCCAGCTGGAACCGCTATGATTGTGCTTTTAGGCAAGGCATTTAAATGCCACGTTGCATCTCCTCTCTCCCTCGTTGCGATTGATTCCATCAGTAATGAGGTCTCCAGGGTGAATAATATATGTTGTAAGAACTTGTTTCACAATCGAGTTAAGAGAATAAATTTGTAGAAACTATTTTAGATTGCTTGCAGCGTATCAGAATGTCCATACATGATGACATGCTCGAGTTAGTCGAAAGAATAACAGTAAAGTAAAGTGTTTGTTTATTATAGTGTGACCCCTATTTAAAGGGCCAGCCATTTCTGACTTATGAGACACCTCTTTTTATGAATATCAGTACTTCCCGAATCATATACTTGTATGCCAGGCTGGTAGGCAATCGGTAACCATTATTTAACTACATGTAGCTGGCAGTTCACCAACCGGCCACATCAGAAAGAACCCCTGACGAGATTCGAACCTTCGACCTCCCGCTCCGTAGGCGGACGCCTTAATTACTAGGCCATGGAGAAGGAATGTGTTTGTGTTGCAACTACGACAAGCAAACGAAAACAATATAATGTATACTAAAGGACATAGAAAACGCACACTTCTGATAAGTGTGTTTTTACATGAATAAACTATATATAAATACATAGTTTTAAACATTTTGGAATATTTTTAGTTGTTCAGTTTGTGTTTTGTAATAACGATGTGATATATCGTTGATGGAATCCTTCGTATTTCGTGTTCATGTAATAATAATCATATTATTGTATGTGTGCGTTTTCTATGTCCTCTAGTATACATGTATCTCACATTCGTGGTGGTCCAGAGTCGGGTTAGGGAATCGGTGGGTCCCGGGCCCGATATGCAGTCACGTCACGTATGAGCATGGCACCTCATCCACATTGCTTAGCAGGCATGAGATAACATGGGTAGACAAAATAAATTAAAATGGTTCGTTCCCCCGTCTGACTAATAACATTAACAGTCTTTCAGATGGGACTTTAAACCGAGGTCTCGTGTCGGTGATTTACACCTTGCCCGTAAAAGAACCAGAGGAGACTCTGGAATGGGTCTCTGCCTGTATGATTGCACTATCCTCCAATAATCAAAAATAACTAATCTCTTCAGGAGGCGTTGCTCATATGGGCAACCGGTAGCGACGATAAATAAACGTAAAATGCACACGCTTAGCAGGCCTACAGCCCATGTACACTGATCTAGGTAGGGCTTTGACACGAATGGAAAATAAAAATAATAAACATTCGAAAACTGAAATATGTGACCGTATTCTGCACAGTGTAAAATATTTGCCAAAACAGTTCATGTGTTGATCCACAATAATTCATTCGTAGAAAATCTTAAAGCGACATTACATCGCAAAAATCCAAAAAAATGCATTGTTCACGTATAAATGCATTGCTATTACAAATTCTTCCGAATACATTCGAACACTAACATTAAATCAATAAACAGTGTTTTTGTGGATTGAACGTATGATTTCATATTATGGTGTGGATTGAAAGTATGATTTCATATTATGGTTATCCATGCTCCTGAATTGACGTTTGTTTGTCATCGGAGTCAATACTAAACGCGAGATAATGTCGTTTAGAGATAATTTAACTAAAAATAGTCTATCAATAAATAGGCACAACTGTGAGATATAACGGTAAATCTGTACCATAAATAGTGTTTTTCAACATACACCAGTTGTATTATGCATGTATGTTTACATTATTTTGCTATGTCAACAAACCGCGTATACGACGTTTGTTTATTAGTTGAAATACTCATTATTTGAGGCAAATATTTGGAAACAAATTATACCATATAATAGGAAAATACATTCTGTAGAAATTTGTGTTTTCACTATTAATGTAGTGTCGCTTTAACAACCTCGTAATCAGGTATTGTTTGGCAACATTAAACTGAGACATTTGAATATTCCGTGAACTTACATCGTTAATAATCGATTTCCGAAGTAAAATACGAGCTTTAGATTTTTTTATGGTACACTTACTTACGTTCTTGATTCAAATATTAACCCATTCAACACCAAGTAACTGACATGGACTGGTCCATGATATTTTTAGACCAATAAATTAATAAGGAAATTACATTTGGACCAGTTCATTTATCAAAATAGGTAATTTTTGTCTAAAAATAGTAATATTACTGCCAAAAAGTGCAGATCCTGATGAGACGGCTCATCACGAGCCGGCTCATCTGGATCTACACTTGTTGTAAGCCTATTTAGAGGTATGTGGTGTTGAAAGGGTTAACAGTAATTTGGACTCTTTTAATAACTACCATACGAATACATAGAAGTAATTCTTATTACATAAATTCCCATTCGACCAGAAAACCTTCGTCATAGACGGATCTATAGCCCAGTGGTAACACGGTGGACTGGTAATCTAGGGATCGCAGGTTCGATCCCCCGTATGACCCTAATAAAATTAACAGTCTTTCAGATGGGACGTTAAACCGAGGTCTCGTGTCGGTGCTTTACAGCGTGCACGTAAAAGAACCAGAGGAGACTCTGGAATGGGTCTCTGTCTGTATCATTGCACTATCCTCCAACATCTAAAATGACTAATATCTTCGGGAGGCGTCACTCATATGGGTAGCGACGATAAATAAACGTAATAAAAAACACCCTTCGTCCTGGTCGTAGTTCACGGAAACTTACGAAGGCTTTGGCGGAGATTAATTAGTCTCAGTTTAATGTTGCCAGTTTTTTTTAATAGATGTATTGAGAGCGTGAACACGTTGCGTGAGGCTCATAATAATATATATAAACACAACGGTGTCTAGCACAGTATGTCAAAGTAACATTTCAATAAACCTTTTATCTATTTCGATACAATAACAAGACAGATAGGCACCACCACATACCCACCCGTGACTAGCACGGCTCATAGTTGGCTCTCTGTAGGTATTGACAAATAAGATCGGCATGCAAAATTGTATGGAATAGAATTTGATTTAATATGTCATCGTGCCATTTGACATTGTGCCTTGCTTTGATACGTGTGCATTTGCACACCATTTAGAATAAACCTTGACTTGTTGATGTAGTAAATTAAGTGTATGCGCACTGCTTTTGGCTGGATTTCGTAAATCGCTCTCGAGACCTCATTCCTTATTAAATCGCTCTCGAGACCTAATTTCGTATGAAATCGCCCTCGAGACCTCATTCCCTATGAAATATATATCGAGACCTCATTCCTTATGAAATCTATCTCCTGACCGCATCCTTATGCAATCTATCTCGAGACCTCGTTCTTTATGAAATCTATCTAGAGACCTCATTCCTTATGATATCTATCTAGAGACCTCATTCCTTATGATATATATCTCCTGACCTCATTCCTTATGAAATCTATCTCGAGACTTCATTCCTTATGATATCTATCTCCTGACCTCATTCCTTATGAAATATATCTCGAGATCTCATTCCTTAGTAAATATATCGAGACATCATTCCTTATGAAATCTATCTCGAGACTTCATTCCTTGTGATATCTATCTCCTGACCTCATTCCTTATGAAATCTATCTCGAGACTTCATTCCTTATGAAATCTATCTCGAGACTTCATTCCTTATTATGAAATCTATCTCGAGACCTCATTCCCTATATCTATCTCCTGACCTCATTCCTTATGAAATATATCTCGAGACTTCATTCCTTATGAAATCTATCTCGAGACTTCATTCCTTATGAAATCTATCTCGAGACCTCATTCCTTATGAAATCTATCTCGAGACTTCATTCCTTATGAAATCTATCTCGAGACTTAATTCCTTATGAAATCTATCTCGAGACCTCATTCCTTATGAAATATATCTCGAGACCTCATTCCTTATGAAATATATCTCGAGACCTCATTCCCAATGAAATATATCTCGAGAAATCATTCCTTATGAAATATATCTCGAGACCTCATTCCCAATGAAATCTATCTCGAGACCTCATTCCTTATGCATTCTATCTCCTGACCTCATTCCCTATGAAATATATCTCGAGACCTCATTCCTTATGAAATATATCTCGAGACCTCATTCCTTATGATATCTATCTCGAGACTTCATTCCTTGTGCATTCTATCGCCTGACCTCATTCCTTATGAAATATATCTCGAGACCTCATTCCCAATGAAATCTATCTCGAGACCCCATTCCTTATGCATTCTATCTCCTGACCTCATTCCCTATGAAATATATCTCGAGACCTCATTCCTTATGAAATCTATCTCGAGACTTCATTCCTTATGAAATGTATCTCGAGACCTCATTCCCTATGATATCTATCTCCTGACCTCATTCCCTATGATATCTATCTCGAGACTCCATTCCTTATGAGTTCTATCTCCTGACCTCATTCCTTATGAAATATATCTCGAGACCCCATTCCTTATTAACTATCTCGAGATCTCATTCTTTACGAAATCGCTCTAGAGACCTCATTTCGTATGAAATCGCCCTCGAGACTTCATTCCTTATGAAATCACCCTAGATACCTCATTCCTTATGAAATCTATCTCGAGACCTCATTCCTTATGAAATCTATCTCGAGACCTCATTCTTTATTAAATAAATCGCTCTCGAGACCCAATTTCGTATGAAATCGCCATCGAGACTTCATTCCTTATGAAATCACCCTCGAGACCTCATTCCTTATGAAATCTATATCCTGACCTCATCCTTATGAAATCTATCTCGAGATCTCATTCCTTAGTAAATATATCGAGACATCCTTCCTTATGAAATCTATCTCGAGACCTCATTCCTTAGGATATCTATCTCGAGACCTCATTCCTTATGCATTCTATCTCGAGACCTCATTCCTTAGGATATCTATCTCGAGACCTCATTCCTTATGCATTCTATATAGAGACCTCATTCTTTATGAAATTTATCTCCTGACCTCATTCCTTATGAAATTTATCTCCTAACCTCATTCCTAATGAAATCTGTATCGAAACCTCATTCCCTATGAAATCGCTCTCGAGACCTCATTCCCTATGAAATCGCTCTCGAGACGTCATTCCCTATGAAATCGCCCTCGAAACCTCATTCCTAATGAAATCTATATCGAAACCTCATTCCCTATAAATCGCTCTCGAGACCTCATTCCTTATTAAATCGCTCTCGATATCTCATATTCAATCGTTTTCGGCTTATGTCCTATACATGTATATAAAATACAATATCAGTGTAAACTATCACGAATAATGGTACACAACTCGTTAATGTACAGCGAAATTAGTGTCGGATAGTTTATCTCCCCTTGATAATATGTTATAATCTTCACAATTTTAACATAGATCTCGAAACACTCCTATCAGGAAATCCGGCCCTATCCGACCAGGAAAACACTTTCATATTCACACATGTTCATACCTACATATCTGATAGTAAGCGATTTGAATAATAGTATTAATAACGATTATTGTGACATGAGACATACATTCTCTCCTCTCTTATCTTCTTATCACCTTCTTCTCACTACATTCTTTTTTCTCTCGCTCTCTCACTCACAATCCACTATATTATGATCTTTATTAATGTTTAACATGTAGTTATTTTCGCATGTTTTCATGTTTAACCTTTCCTAACTCTATAACACAATTGCAAAAGCCAAGCAAAATGCATACAATCTTTGCAGAGGAGAAGAATTATATAAGACTGTCTTCCATTCTAATCCTGTTTCTGTATTCTGATTATGCGTGGTGTATGCATTGTTCAATATGTATTATATTGGGAAATAAAATATGTTTAAACTAATATGTTATAATGGAAAACATCGATTGTTACAATATGTAGTTTATACAAATTTATTTTAGCTCGATTGCGAAACAAGTTCTTACATGTGTATACTATAAATATCCCGAATATGCCTATAGCCCATTGTGTTACAGTATCGTGTATATAGATACATGTACTGTTCGTTATTGATAACTGAATAGCACTACAATAGTTTATACAAATTTATCTTAGCTCGATTGCGAAACAAGTTCTTATAATTTATATTAAGCACTCTCGAGACTTCATTCCTGGTGGAATCCATCGCCACGAGGGAGAGAAGGGGCATGTGGAATTAAGGAAAGGGATTCGAATAAGTTACTATGTAACTTTTTTCCTAATCCGAACTGTGCTGTTGCGACTATTCCTATGTTAGGTACAATTCTTGAATAAAATAGTGTTTAAACTAATTAAAATTCCTTGTCCAATATATGTTAATGAAATAATTAGTTGATGATGTCAATGAACTAATTAGTTGATGAATTTTGTCGTTATTATTCAAACAACTTCAACCTATTTTATGAAGTATATAAAAGTAAAGTAAAAGTAAAGTGTTTGTTTATTATAGTATATTTAAAGGGCCAGCCATTTCTGACTTACGAGACACCTCCTTTTTATGAACATCAGTACTTCCCGAATCCTATGCGTGTATGCCAGACGTCAGGCTGGTAGGCAATCAGTAACCATTATTTAACTAGCTGGCGGCTCACCAACCGGCCATATCAGAACGAACCCCTGACGAGATTCGAACCTTCGACCTCCCGCTCCGTAGGCGGACGCCTTAACCACTTGGCTACGGAGACGGTATATGTAGAGCAACCCCAGTATATACCCATAGCCAGTAATTCATGCCCTGCATATATCTCGCCAGTTCTAGTAGTAATTATAGCTTTATTTAAAGTCGCCTCCGTCGAGGCACGTGTGCAACTGGTTTCTCTAAGTAGTTTATGTTGACTGCTACGATGCTTATGTAGGCATCCGAAGAGGCTTCTTCGTTCTTCCCAGGGTGACAAAATCCTGTATCCTTTATTTCCAAGGTGGTTCGTTTCAGGCCTCGACAAATGTTTAATTTCTTACTCGTCCTACTGGGCGAGTGATGCCACTGTCCCACTCGTCCAGATTGGACTATCACTCGTCCCATGTATTTTAGGAAAATTAAAAATCGTCAGAATTGCACTTTAATTTATTAATAAATGCAATTATGTGGCAGCATAAACACATTAAAATATCCTCGGTGATTTCCCATTATCACGCCTGGTAATCATTCCGAAGAAAGTAAAACGGATATTATTTTATTTTGTTCCTTCGATTTATATTGGATATTTAGTTGAAATTTTCACTCGTCCGACTGGGCAAGCGACTTGGAATTTCTACTCGTCCAGATCGAAAAGTCACTCGTAAATACGAGCGGACGAGTGGATTTGTCGAGCCCTGCGTTTGAAGGCCACATCCTGAACCATTTGTCAGCTCACAGCAGCAATAATGGTTCCGGTTTCTTCGCTGGGGTCCTCGTCGCTACCGGATCAGGTTAGAAGCCGCATCCCGCCGTCATCTCCATCACCGAGCATTGCTGTCTCGTCAAGTAGGTAAGTTAGTCTGTTGCCACTCATACTCAGTCACGTGGCTTCTACTGTTCCGATAGCGAGGCTGGCGTCAGCGAAGTCCTTGACCCATTTCCCTGCTATGAGATGTGCATAGGTCACAACGTGCACGTTGTGGGGGAGAGACCAGGACTCGAGGTTATAAAACTGTTCTCAGATCTCAAGTCTCAAGCTGCTGATTAGTTCAGCTGGCAGGTAAAACTCTGAATCAACCAATCAAACCATTTGAGCTTGAGTTTGAGAAAAGTGTTATAACCTTGGGCACTGGTCGTCGGTTCTTCTATAATATATATAACTATATATACATCATGCATACAAACTAATCCTGATAAAACTGACGACATTTATCTTTTTATGACATAATTTGCACTTCGGGCTGGTAATATCGATATTATATTTCACTAGTTTAATAACTATGTAAATGTGGAAGTCGTGATATCGCAGTGGATGCGCGTTCGCTTCAGGTGCGAAAGGTCCGGAGTTCGAGCACAACTGGAGTCGTTACGATTGTATAAACTATGTTAATTAGCATGGTAAGTATTCAAAATAACCAAACAACATGGCATTGTGGATTAAATCCAGTGGTACTGAAGTTTATTATGCAGCTATAAATGTAATCTTGCTGTACACAAGTACATCATAATGTTTAAAGTAAATCCCAGTGAAGTGATAAGTCAATAATAAAACCGTGATGAATATGACGAAAAACTCTATGACGATGATGATACCTTTTATTTCTTTCTCGTTTAAGATCTTGTCTATAAGACAACATCCATTCATACCACGACTACAAACTCCTCTGTTCACATACTGTGCAGTTACATTGCAACAGATTCCTGGTTGATTAAAATACTTTAAAAAAGAGATGTCTTAACTAAATTAACTAGACGAATGTCAAAACTGGCATCTCAAATACAAATGGCGTATAACAGCTGATAACTGTCCACACATCTACCAATCAAAACCAACCGCGGGAAATCATAACTATTACTCTGATCTAAGTAACCTTACAACTTTGAACTACATTGAATTCAACCATTTGGACCATTCCATTACATAACAGGGATAAATGCAAGCATTAAGGGAACTATGTGTGTTATTACAAAACTAGCTAAAATCAGCACTGCTACATAAACACTATAAATCCTGCATGATGGTCAACATATATTGCCCAATCATTGAATTCTTCAACAGCCATGTCCAGCTACAGTAGCAATTCCGATGCAAAACTTGGTAAATATGTGTGTGTTTTACGTTTATTTATCGTCGCTACCAGTTGCCCATATTAGTGACACCTCCTGAAGAGATTAGTCATTTTCGATTTTGGAAAGGATAGTGCAATGATGCAGAGAGAGACCCATTTCAGGGTCTCCTCTGGTTCTCTTACTTGCACGGTGTCCATCACTGACACGAGACCTCGGATTAAAGTCCCATCTGAGACTTTTAATTTTATTAGTGTCAGATGGGAGATCAAACCTGCGATCCCTGGTTTACCAGTCCATCGGTAAATATGTATTGATTATTTGATTGTAACTGACGCTTTTGCAATACAGTGAATTTACAGCTTTCACATAAATTATGATTCTAATGAATTTATAATCAAGATCATAGCATATACCGCTACGCTAGAAACCACTGTAAGTTGTACATGTTCTCTGTAAATGTATAATTTGCCAAGTGTATTAGCTTAAACACTATTTATTTCTTTGAATAAACATAGTCAAGTATATATAATATGTACATACATGTAGGATTGAGGAGAAAGCAATGTGTGTATGGTTACCACTCTCTTATGTGTATTATATATATATAAGCAATCAAATATGTAAAATATTGGACTGCGTGAGGCGCATAGCACCAACTACAGTGCAACTATTTTACATATTTGATAGGTTTGAGTCTTATATCTTACTTAAATCACACACATCTATAACAAGATCTTAGAGAGAGAGAGAGGAGAGGAGAGGAGAGGAGAGGAGAGGAGAAGGAGAGGAGAGGGAGAGGAGAGGAGAGGAGAGGGAGAGGAGAGGAGAGGAGAGGAGCGGGAGGAGAGGAGAGGAGAGGAAGGAGAGGAGGAGAGAGGAGAGGAGAGGAGAGGAGAGGAGAGGAGAGGAAGGAGAGGAGAGGAGAGGAGAGGAGAGGAGAGGAGAGGACGAGGAGAGGAGAGGAGAGGAGAGGAGAGGAGAGGAAGAGGAGAGGAGAGGAGAGGAGAGGAGAGAGGAGAGGAGAGGAGAGGAGAGGAGAGGAGAGGCGAGGAGAGGAGAGGAGAGGAGAGGAGAGAAGGAGAGGGAGGGAGAGGAGAGGAGAGGAGAGGAGAGGAGAGGAGAGGAGAGGAGAGGCGAGGAGAGGAGAGGAGAGGAGAGGAGAGGAGAGGAGAGGAGAGGGAGAGGAGAGGAGAGGAGAGGAGAGGAGAGGAGAGGAGAGGAGAGGAGAGGAGGGAGAGGAGAGGAGAGGAGAGGAGAGGAGAGGAGAGGAGAGGAGAGGAGGGAGAGGAGAGGAGAGGAGAGGAGAGAGCGGAGAGGAGAGAGGAGAGAGGAGAGGGAGAGAGAGAGAGAGAGAGAGAGAGAGAGAGAGAGAGAGAGAGAGCAGGAAGGATTCTAGATAACCCAGGGTATAGCTTGGATAGAAGCTAGCATGAATGATTCTAGATAACCCAGGGGATAGCTTGGATAGAAGCTAGCAGGAAGGATTCTAGATAACCCTGGGTATAGCTTGGATAGAAGCTAGCAGGAAAGATTCTCGATAACCCTGGGTATAGCTTGGATAGAAGCTAGCAGGAAAGATTCTAGATAACCCAGGGTATAGCTTGGATAGCAGCTAGCAGGAAGGATTCTAGATAACCCAGGGTACAGCTTATATAGAAGCTAGCAGGAAGGATTCTAGATAAACATGTGTATAGCTTGGTTAGAAGTTAGCAGGAAATATTATTGGTCTACAGTTAGCATGGACAAAGCTACATATGATAAACAATCTAACTTTCCTTAACCCATTTCATTCTGGATACCGTTCAAACAGTATGTGTTAAGAACATAGAGCCAGATCAACTGCCACGGAATGTGCCGTCTGATCAGGCTCTATGCTGTTTGCTATTCAGATGATCTTGCTAAGACACTTGGCTATGTAGCAAACAACATAGATCCTGATCAGCACGCAGCATCATGCTGCGGCTGATCTGGATCTATGTTGTTTGCAAAAGCCTTTAAATGTATCCAGAATGAAATGGGTTAAGCAGCCAATCAAGGGGAAAAAGTTTTAGTTAAAAAAGTCAAAAAACAGAAATTGACTGCTTAACAAAGGTGGCCTAGCCAAACATATAGTAGTACAGTAAAACCTCTTTAATCATACTCAATGTATGTGATCATAAAACCTTGGTTTACAGTCCAATCTGAAAAGCTGTTAGTATTATTACAGTCAGATGGGGGATCGAACCCGAGACCTGGATTCAGAGTCCAACCTATTAACCACTGGACTACTGACCCGCCGTTGCCGTTAGTATTAGGGTTTATCTTTAGTACCTGGTATTTAACAATGCTGTTGTGTTAGGATTCATCTTCTGCACAGGAACAAGATATGGACCTTAAAAATAAACAATAAACAATCCTATTTAAGTTAGCAAATTATATGAAAAAAACTTTGTATTACAGAAATAGAGGTTTAACCCTTTCAACACCACAGACCTCTAAATTGGCTTACAAAAAAGTGTAGATCCAGATGAGCCGGCTCGTGACGAGCCGTCTCATCAGGATCTGCACTTTTTTCAAGTAATATAACTATTTTTAGAAAAATATTTACCCATTTTGATAAATGAACTGATCCAAATGTAATTTTGTTATTAATTTATTGGTCTAAAAATATCATGGACCAGTCCATGTCAGTTACTTGGTGTTGAATGGGTTAATGTCAACGTAACCGTGTTTGATACTGTATCATATTCTGCTGAAATATAATGTGCATCCTCTGTTACTAATACAATAAACACACTTAAATATGTATCCAACGTGTCACGTGATGTAAATATATTAAGTGGAAGTCGTGATAGCACAGTAGTAGAACGTTCATTTCAGATGCGAAAAGGCCCGGAGTTTGAGCCCCGTTGAAGCTGTTACGATTGTGCCCTTAGGCAAGGCATTTAAATTCCACATTGCCTCTTACTTCTTGTGGCGATGAATTCCATCAGGAATGAGGTCTCCAGAGTGATTAATATAAGTTGCAATCAAGCTAAAATAAATTTGTAAAAACTAAGGCTTGTAATATTAACTTAAGTGAGAAAGCATAGTTAAATTGACTTCATCTGCCAGCAAAATAGATAGATGGGTGCATCTTACAATGCGCACCATTTTGCATGTTTTACAACCCAAAAATTGAAAAAGTGTAGAAAAATAAATAATCATACCTAACAGGTATGACACTGCCAGACCAAGGACGTTAGCCATGGTTGCCATTGCGGTGGCTGTTGTTCTCTGTTCCGGAGGAAACCATTCTGCCGACAGTGCTGGCGGAGCTCCCATGGCAATAGGACCAGCCAAGCCATTCAAAAACTGCCCAAAATGGATCAATCTGGCAAACAATGTAGCAATAATCTAGCATGTTCCACTTCCCCCATGTTTACTGCATGTTCCACTTTCCCCATGTTTACTGCATGTTCCACTTTCCCCATGTTTACTGCATGTTCCCCTTTCCCCATGTTTACTGCATGTTCCACTTTCCACATGTTTACTGCATGTTCCCCTTTCCACATGTTTACTGCATGTTCCACTTTCCCCATGTTTACTGCATGTTCCCCTTTCCCCATGTTTACTGCATGTTCCACTTTCCCCATGTTTACTGCATGTTCCACTTTCCCCATGTTTACTGCATGTTCCACTTTCCCCATGTTTACTGCATGTTCCCCTTTCCCCATGTTTACTGCATGTTCCACTTTCCCCATGTTTACTGCATGTTCCACTTTCCCCATGTTTACTGCATGTTCCACTTTCCACATGATTACTGCATGTTCCACTTTCCCCATGTTTACTGCATGTTCCATTTCCCCCATGTTTACTGCATGTTCCACTTTCCCCATGTTTACTGCATGTTCTAATGTTTATCCATCAAGGACGAGGAATTGTGTTAATATATAATATTGTTTTAAAAGTACATTGACCTCATCAGGGGTCAAGGTTAGCAAGAATAGCGATTAACTAGAATGGTCAATCAATTTGTTAAGTATATATATTACATTGTTTCATAACATGAAATTATAATACTTAAGATGACCTTGTCTTTAACAGAGGTCAAGGTCAACAATAACATGATATAATCAGGTCAATGTCTATTAAAAAGATTCTATTGATAAGAATAACAGAATTATATTTATATGACACCCAACAGATTACAAGATCAAGAACAGCAAGTTCAAATCACTCTGTTAAATGCTACATTCCAAGCATTGTTATGAGTTATGTACCTTGTTTTGTATATATGAAACATTATTTCCTCCTCTCCGGAGAGTTTCAAACATATACATATAGGTTACATACAGAGCAACAATAGACTGTGATATATTTTACATACAGAGCAACAATAGACTGTGATATATGTTACATACAGAGTAACAATAGACTGTGATATATGTTACATACAGAGTAACAATAGACTGTGGTATATGTTACATACAGAGTAACAATAGACTGATATATGTTACATACAGAGCAACAATAGACTGTGATATATGTTACATACAGAGTAACAATAGACTGTGATATATGTTACATACAGAGTAACAATAGACTGTGGTATATGCTACATACAGAGCAACAATAGACTGTGATATATTTTACATACAGAGTAACAATAGACTGTGGTATATGTTACATACATAGTAACAATAGACTGTGATATATGTTACATACATAGTAACAATAGACTGTGATATATGTTACATACAGAGTAACAATAGACTGTGATATATGTTACATACATAGTAACAATAGACTGTGATATATGTTACATACAGAGTAACAATAGACTGTGGTATATGTTACATACAGAGTAACAATAGACTGTGGTATAATTATGTTACATACAGAGTAACAATAGACTGTGGTATATGTTACATACAGAGTAACAATAGACTGTGATATATGTTACATACAGAGTAACAATAGACTGTGGTATATGCTACATACAGAGCAACAATAGACTGTGATATATTTTACATACAGAGTAACATAGCGAAACAAAAATGTACATACAGAGTAACAATAACGTGTATAGTCATACAGAGAACATAGACTGTATTATGTACATACAGAGACAAGACTGGTATATGACATACAAGAACAATAGACTGTGATATATTACAACAAAACAAAACTTACATACAGAGTAACAATAGACTGTGATATATGTTACATACAGAGCAACAATAGACTGTGATATATGTTACATACAGAGTAAAAATAGACTGTGATATATGTTACATACAGAGTAACAATAGACTGTGGTATATGCTACATACAGAGCAACAATAGACTGTGATATATTTTACATACAGAGTAACAATAGACTGTGGTATAATTGTGTTACATACAGAGTAACAATAGACTGTGGTATATGTCACATACAGAGTAACAATAGACTGTGGTATATGTTACATACAGAGTAACAATAGACTGTGGTATATGTTACATACATAGCAACAATAGACTGTGGTATAATTGTGTTACATACAGAGTAACAATAGACTGTGGTATATGTTACATACATAGCAACAATAGACTGTGGTATAATTGTGTTACATACAGAGTAACAATAGACTGTGGTATATGTTACATACAGAGTAACAATAGACTGTGGTATATGTTACATACAGAGTAACAATAGACTGTGAGACTGCGGTATAATTATGTTACATACAGAGTAACAATAGACTGTGGTATAATTATGTTACCTACGGAGTAGCAGCTGATGGTCTTGATGTGATGCATCTCAAACCTGTACCGGCTGCCACCAATGCTGCACTTAGCACACACGCAAGACGCAACCCTGACTAAGAAACAAAATGAAATGGTAGAGGCAATCAATAGACATGTCTACTATCACTTCAGACGTGATCCATAAACTTTGTCATTTTGTCATCTTTGCTCTATTTGTTGCCATAGTAAATATATCTGATGGGAAAGAAGTACATATGTGCTTTGCAAAAGATCTCCCAATCAATCTGAGACCTGACCGTAATCTACATATGTAATACCTGACCATTACATAGATACATGGTATGTACCATGGGTGTACCGGTTTTCGGTCACCTAATGTTTGAACGCGAATAACTTCTAGTCAGTCTCTTTTATAGCAAATGAAATAATATTACTATGTAAAGTGATCATTCTATCATTTGATACGTTCGTCACGAGCCGGCTCATCTGGATCTACACTTTTTGCCAGTAATATTACTATTTTTAGACAAAATTACCCATTTTGGTTAATGAACTGGTCCAAAGGTAATTTTCTTATTAAGTTATTGGTCTAAAAATATCATGCACCAGTCAATGTCAGTTACTTGGGTTAATACAGATTTGACCTCAAATTCCTCTATACCTTTTTCATCGAGTATCCATGAGAATGCAAATGTTCCAAGCACATATGATATAGGTCCCAATTTGTGAGTAGTGAAAGAGCAGCCGTGTCCCATCCAAATACCCTCTCTCCAACTGCAGATATAGGACTAAATGTGTTCCACACAGCACATTGTGTCATAGCCAACAGCCCATATATAAACAATATATACCACCGTCTCTTGTAAACCTATTGTATGAGTATGTGTGTTTTATGTTTATTTATAGTCGCTACCGGTTGCCCAAATGTGCGACGCCTCCTGAAGATATTAGTCATTTTAGATTTTTGGAGGATAGTGCAATGATACAGACAGAGACCTATTCCAGTTTACTCTGGTTCTTTTACGTGCACGGTGTAAAGCACTGACTCGAGACCTCGGTTTAAAGTCCTATCTGAAAGACTGTTAATTTTATTAGGGTCAGACAGGGGATTGAACCTGCGATCCCTGGATTACCAGTCCAGCGTGCTACCACTGGACTACAGATCCGTCTGTTGTATGAGTATGACAAACATGCATCATATATATATATATATAATTTGCATAATAGAATCTAATCAAGTTATGAGACTGTTCATTATTTAAGGAACTTAGGCATCTGTAGCTCAGTGGTTTAAAGTTTAAACAACTTATATTAATCACTCTCGTTGGCGCGGATGAAAGCGTACATGTGGTCATTGGTTAACACGTTGGACTGGTAATCCAGGGATCGCAGGTCGATCCCAGTCTGACCTTAATAAAATTAACAGTGTTTCAGATGGGACTTTTAAGCGATGTCTTGTGTCGGTGCTATACACCGTGCACGAAAAAGAACCAGAGGAGATTCTGGAATGTGTCTCTTTCTGTATCATTGCACTATCCTCCAAAAATCTAAAATGACTTATCTCTTCAGGAGGCATCGCTCATATGGGCAACCGGTAGCAACGATAAATAAACGTAAAACACACAATATATAAAGAAATATTGCTGAAAAAAAACCCAAATACATTGCAATCCAATATTTGTAGAGCTACTGTCTTCAGAAAAATCTAATATTTGATATAAAAAAAAGTGTTATTTTTGGCAAAAGGTTTTTATGGAAAAAAACCATTTATTCTATTAAAGCGAAATTACATCGCAAAAATCCTAAACAATACATATTTTAGGTACATTAACAACATTGCTACTAGCAATCCTTCTGAAATACAAAAAAACACACCCCAATAAACAGTGTTTTTGCAGTCCACAAACTCTCAAAAGTGAAAGTAGAATTTCATATAACAGTCAGTCATGCACCTGTATTGACGTTTGTTTATTATTGGAGTCTATGCTAAATGTGTGGTAACAGACGGATCTGTAGTCCAGTGGTAACACGCTGGACTGGTAATCCAGGGATCGCAGGTTCGATCCCCCGTCTGACCCTAATAAAATTAACAGTCTTTCAGATGGGACCTTAAACCGAGGTCTCATGTCGGTGCTTTACACCGTGCACGTAAAAGAACAAGAGGAGATTCTGGAATGGGTCTCTGTCTGTATCATGCACTATCCTCCAAAAATCTAAAATTACTAATCTCTTCAGGAGGCGTCGTTCATATGGGCAACCGGTAGCGACGATAAATAAACGTAAAAATAAAAAATGTGTGGTAATTTAGATCAGTTTAAAAGTAAATATGCACATGCAAGAGT
>CM026386.1:21076206-21289816 GCA_014843695.1 Archivesica marissinica | reverse complement strand
TGATATGTGAGTACAAGATGTAAGTACCTTGATATGTGAGTACAAGATGTATGTACCTTGATATGTGAGTACAAGATGTATGTACCTTGATATGTGAGTACAAGTTGTATGTACCTTGATATGTGAGTACAAGATGTATGTACCTTGATATGTGAGTACAAGATGTATGTACCTTGATATGTGAGTACAAGATGTAAGTACCTTGATATGTGAGTACAAGATGTATGTACCTTGATATGTGAGTACAAGATGTAAGTACCTTGATATGTGAGTACAAGATGTATGTACCTTGATATGTGAGTACAATATGTATGTACCTTGATATGTGAGTACAAGATGTATGTACCTTGATATGTGAGTACAAGATGTAAGTACCTTGATATGTGAGTACAAGTTGTATGTACCTTGATATGTGAGTACAAGATGTATGTACCTTGATATGTGAGTACAAGATGTATGTACCTTGATATGTGAGTACAAGATGTATGTACCTTGATATGTGAGTACAAGTTGTATGTACCTTGATATGTGAGTACAAGATGTATGTACCTTGATATGTGAGTACAAGATGTATGTACCTTGATATGTGAGTACAAGATGTAAGTACCTTGATATGTGAGTACAAGATGTATGTACCTTGATATGTGAGTACAAGATGTATGTACCTTGATATGTGAGTACAAGATGTAAGTACCTTGATATTTGAGTACAAGATGTATGTACCTTGATATGTGAGTACAAGATGTATGTACCTTGATATGTGAGTACAAGTTGTATGTACCTTGATATGTGAGTACAAGATGTAAGTACCTTGATATGTGAGTACAAGATGTATGTACCTTGATATGTGAGTACAAGATGTATGTACCTTGATATGTGAGTACAACATGTATGTACCTTGATATGTGAGTACAAAATGTATGTACCTTGATATGTGAGTACAAAATGTATGTACCTTGATATGTGAGTACAAAATGTATGTACCTTGATATGTGAGTACAAAATGTATGTACCTTGATATGTGAGTACAAAATGTATGTACCTTGATATGTGAGTACAAAATGTAAGTACCTTGATATGCGAGTACAAGATGTATGTACCTTGATATGTGAGTACAAGATGTAAGTACCTTGATATGTGAGTACAAGATGTATGTACCTTGATATGTGAGTACAAGATGTATGTACCTTGATATGTGAGTACAAGATGTAAGTACCTTGATATGTGAGTACAAGATGTATGTACCTTGATATGTGAGTACAATATGTATGTACCTTGATATGTGAGTACAAGATGTATGTACCTTGATATGTGAGTACAAGATGTATGTACCTTGATATGTGAGTACAAGATGTATGTACCTTGATATGTGAGTACAAGATGTATGTACCTTGATATGTGAGTACAAGATGTATGTACCTTGATATGTGAGTACAAGATGTATGTACCTTGATATGTGAGTACAAGATGTATGTACCTTGATATGTGAGTACAAGATGTATGTACCTTGATATGTGAGTACAAGATGTATGTACCTTGATATGTGAGTACACTATGCACGTACCTTGATATGTGAGTACAAGATGTATGTACCTTGATATGTGAGTACAAGATGTATGTACCTTGATATGTGAGTACAAGATGTATGTACCTTGATATGTGAGTACAAGATGTATGTACCTTGATATGTGAGTACAAGATGTAAGTACCTTGATATGTGAGTACAATATGTATGTACCTTGATATGTGAGTACAAGATGTATGTACCTTGATATGTGAGTACAAGTTGTATGTACTTAGATATGTGAGTACAAGATGTATGTACCTTGATATGTGAGTACAAGATGTATGTACCTTGATATGTGAGTACAAGATGTATGTACCTTGATATTTGAGTACAAGATGTATATACCTTGATATGTGAGTACAAGATGTATGTACCTTGATATGTGAGTACAAGATGTATGTACGTTGATTTGTGAGTACAAGATGTATGTACCTTGATATGTGAGTACAAGATGTATGTACCTTGATATGTGAGTACAAGATGTATGTACCTTGATATGTGAGTACAAGATGTAAGTACTTTGATATGTGAGTACAAGATGTATGTACCTTGATATGTGAGTACAAGATGTATGTACCTTGATATGTGAGTACAAGATGTATGTACATTGATATGTGAGTACAAGATGTATGTACCTTGATATGTGAGTACAAGATGTATGTACCTTGATATGTGAGTACAATATGTAAGTACCTTGATATGTGAGTACAAGATGTATGTACCTTGATATGTGAGTACAAGATGTATGTACCTTGATATGTGAATACAATATGTATGTACCTTGATATGTGAGTACAAGATGTATGTACCTTGATATGTGAGTACAAGATGTAAGTACCTTGATAAGTGAGTACAAGATGTATGTACCTTGATATGTGAGTACAAGTTGTATGTACCTTGATATGTGAGTACAAGATGTATGTACCTTGATATGTGAGTACAAGATGTATGCACCTTGATATGTGAGTACAAGATACATGTACCTTGATATGTGAGTACAAGATGTATGTACCTTGATATGTGACTACAAGATGTATGTACCTTGATAAGTGAGTACAAGATGTATGTACCTTGATATGTGAGTACAAGATGTAAGTACCTTGATATGTGAGTACAAGATGTATGTACCTTGATATGTGAGTACAAGATGTATGTACCTTGATAAGTGAGTACAAGATGTATGTACCTTGATATGTGAGTACAATATGTAAGTACCTTGATATGTGAGTACAAGATGTATGTACCTTGATATGTGAGTACAAGATGTATGTACCTTGATATGTGAATACAAGATGTATGTACCTTGATATGTGAGTACAAGATGTATGTACCTTGATATGTGAATACAAGATGTATGTACCTTGATATGTGAGTACAAGATGTAAGTACCTTGATATGTGAGTACAAGATGTATGTACCTTGATATGTGAGTACAAGATGTATGCACCTTGATATGTGAGTACAAGATGTATGCACCTTGATATGTGAGTACAAGATACATATACCTTGATATGTGAGTACAAGATGTATGTACCTTGATATGTGACTACAAGATGTATGTACCTTGATAAGTGAGTACAAGATGTATGTACCTTGATATGTGAGTACAAGATGTAAGTACCTTGATATGTGAGTACAAGATGTATGTACCTTGATATGTGAGTACAAGATGTATGTACCTTGATAAGTGAGTACAAGATGTATGTACCTTGATATGTGAGTACAAGATGTATGTACCTTGATATGTGAGTACAAGATGTATGTACCTTGATATGTGAGTACAAGATGTATGTACCTTGATATGTGAGTACAAGATGTAAGTACCTTGATATGTGAGTACAAGATGTATGTACCTTGATATGTGAGTACAAGGTTGCATGCAGGGGCGTACCCAGCCAATTTTGATGTGGACTTCAAACTCGCACCTTCGGTGCTCGTGGTGTAGGGGGGTATGGGGGCATCCCCCCCCCCGAATTTTTTTAAAACCTGGACGTCATTTGGTGCACTCTGGCGACTCTGAGAACTAATTATATTCCGATAAATACACTTGGAAAACGTATGTTTTTTATGCGGCAATTTGTAAACTATACTGTACATCAGTGCATCATCTGAGTTTCATATCTTTAGCTGGATGAAAAGGGAGTGTATCTACATGTACGTAGATCTACCTGCTTGTGCCTATACTTGTGCTTTTACTTGCAAAGAACTGCTTAGTACTGGAGCTTACCAGGAACACTCATTTCTCTCGCTCGTACGCGCGGTTTTCCTTTTTTATTTTAAAGATTTTTTGTTTGTTTTGAAAATGATGTGGACACCACTGCGTACTTGCGTATAGGCAGTTACGCTCCTGGCATGTATATATTTTTGGAGCCTAAACAGCTTAGGTCATACGGCAACTCCCCAGTTATTATTGGTAGAGGAAGACCTGGGTAAGCCTCTCCGCTTAGTATTACATGCACCTGGGTAGAACCACCAATCTTCCTCACATGAAAGAAATTGAGATCGAACCTACAATGATTTGAAGTCAACGGCCGTAACCACTCAGCTCTGATAAGCGAGTTTAAGCTGTATATACCTTGATATGAAGTTCTGCATTCTGTATCTGCTGGTGTTGTCTGGTACAATGAGTACTTGCATCATTGTTGTTTGATGTTCCATACTTTGTCTGCTCCCTCGCAACTATAAGCGGCTCTTCACTTTCATGGAGCGCCATCAAGTACCGCTTGGGTTCAGAATGACAACAAACAGTAATGCATCATTCAAAGCATCTAGAAATAAATAAGCCAATAGAAGATGGAGCAAACTGGTATGGTTATTCTAGAGTTGTAGAATGCATTGTTTGCTACCTTGTTTTTTATGGGTTTTCGGTCACATGAACAGCTTAGATAATATGGCAATTCTCCAGCTATTATTGGTGAACGAAGACACTGGATGCAACTCGGAGCAATATTTCAGACATGTATGGGTACCCGAGTGGAATCATTGACCTTCAACAAGTCAACTTTAAACCTTTCTCACATGAAAGAATTTGAGCCAATTGGGATTCGAGCCTACACCAGTGTGGGGGGGATGTCATGATATAAATTATGTAATTACTCCAATATTGACGCGATGTCATTATTTAAATATGCTTGGATATGGCCCTACAATTTTAGTATGTATAGTGTTTAAGCCTATGATTTATCAAAATGTTCTTAAAAAATAAATAAATTGGTTTTGAACCACAACCACTTGTAAACGTATGTGCCTAATTCTAGTTGAAAAGTCAATTAGTCAATAATTTTCATTTCATCTTTATGTTCATGTAATTCCTGTCCGAACATTCTAGCCAATAGCTTGAGCCCTGCGATCTGAAATGAATAAACTTTCATAGTTATACTTGTCGGTTGCTGGGGAGGATTATGATAATATCCATAGACATCCATCCATCCATAGAAATCATGATTTCGTTTTCACAGAATGTCATACGTCCTTGACATTAAATTTGGGCATCACGGAAATATACGCTGGGCGCTTGTTTCAGTCAATAAAAATACTCCTCTACCATTCATGCGTAATTAATAACAATTAGAATCTATTACTGGACTTTTAAGACAATATAGCTGATATAGGGTATTAGGACGTTTTTTTATGCTCTTCATGAATATGGAGGTAATAAAAGATTACGTTATAAACGTGTACTGCATGCCTCAATGGTTAAGTATACATGTGTCTTATATATATCATCACTTAGACTTCTTGCTCCAGAAACTGCTGTGCAAATAATACGCGATTTTACAGTACGTCTACCATTTTTATATCATGTGATCTCTTCAATGCAGTCATGTGATATGAAACTTTGTTCATTTCTCGAGCATGCGCAGTTTTATTTGGGTTTGTCTAAATCGCGGACGATACATAAGTAAAGGAAACACGCGAGCAATATGTCTGGGAATCCAGTGCTTGCAGGATCGATCCCCCGTCCGACCCTAATCAAATTAACAGTCTTTCGGATGGGACTTTAAATCGAGGTCTCGTGTCGGTGCTTTACACGTAAAAGAACCAGAGAATAATCTGGAATGGGTCTCTGTCTGTATCATTGCTATATCCTCCCAACAACTAAACTGACTAATATCTTCAGGAGACGTCGCTCATATTGGCAACCGGTAGCGAGCCGACGATAAATGAACGCAAAAAACAAATCACAGACGACACCACGGCAGACATTGGAGTTGCGTCCGAAGCAGACTGTGACGCCCTACAAAGAGAACTATACAAACCTGCCAAATTGTAAGAACTCTGTAAGATGGCATTTTATCTAAACAAATGCAACGTCTTCTCTGTCTTACAGAAAAAGAAAACTATCAAGCATGGTGCTCTCCAAAGTAGAACACAACCTAGTCGCCATCGACAAGACAAAATACGTATTACCACATTTATTAGACTCGCAACACACAACCACACTCCTTCCAGATTCCAAGAACAAGAACTGCATCAAGACTTCAATTCGTCTTCCCACGCACCATCAGGGAATGGAACAGCCACCAGACATAGAATCAGTTGCCACTCACTTTGTCTAGCTCTCTCTCTCTCTCCCTCTCTCTCTCTCTCTCTCTCTCTCTCTCTCTCTCTCTCTCTCTCTCTCTCTTTCAAAATCTTCCGGGGGAGATACTCCCGAACTCCTATCTTACTGGCATTTATACATATATCAAGCTCAGGCTACGCCCCTGTTAAACATGATACCGCAAATAAAGATAGTTGAACATTATCGTCAAGTAATCTCACAGGTGTCTCTTAACACTAGCTACGGTTCTGTTTTGCTACATCACCGGTGAAACATCCATTTCCCGTTAGGGATGGAAAATAGTAATTTCACTGATGGAAAAGAGTATATTCCCCGTCAAAACCCGGAAATAAAATGCTATTTCTGTCTTGTCTTAATTATTTAGGCAATGACATTTACACCTAGGCATGTATCTCCGCTAATGAATCAAACTTGACGAATAATAGATGACTTTTCAATATGGCGTCGGATAATGAACCGCCGGAGGATTTTGTTTTGCCAACAAAATATTTGCGAATTCCTTTGGAAGCGCTAAACACCAGTGGAAGAAGACAAATAAGTTTATATCTGAATTTGGAAGGGACATTAAATAACGATATAAAGTTGATAAATAATTTTGCAGGGCTAGCAGAAATGGTTGGTTTCAATTACCTGGAAATAGCAAATTTTGAATTGCATACGAGCCCAACAATGCATCTGCTGGCCGACTGGACATCACGAGCTGAGTTATCTCCAACTATTGGAGCATTGTGGAACAATCTGTTGCAATTGCAAAGGTTTGATGTCCTCACTGACATTTGGAACTCCATAAGTAAGATATCTTGTAGGCTTATATATATATTGTGTGGCGCCCAGTGGTAGAGTGTCGGATTTGGAATCGAGCGGTCCTGCGTACATATGTTTTGCATAAGTATTTATAATTTGTTAAGGTAATACCTTAAACTTGCCCTTAAGCCTACAATATCTACATATACTAGAAGTGTGCAAAGAGAGGTTAGTAGTTGTTAAGAACAAGATTTGGATCTGGATTTTCCCTTACCGCCCCTGCAATTAGACATACCGTCCTCCATGGCCTAGTGGTTAAGGAGCGGGAGGTCGAAGGTTCAAACCTTGTCAGGTATTCATTCTGATATGGCTGGTTGGTGAGCCGCCAACTAGTTAAATAATCGATTGCCTACCAGCCTGGCGCCTGGCATACAAGCATAGGATTCGGCAAGTACTGATGTTCATAAAAAGAGGTGTCTCATAAGTCAGAAATGGCTGGCCCTTTAAATAGGGGCGACACTATAATAAACAAACACACACATACGATCAGTCATTTGAACTATCAGAAACTCTCTCACATTGAACCAATTGCGATCTAGAAATGAAAATGAAGTTAATAACTGTTAGTGATCAGTAACTGATTCGTAACAGGATCTGTTTGATTGAGTCCGTCTCCGTGGTCGAGTGGTTACGGTAACTGACTTGTATACCACTGTAACCTATCATCACTGATGGTCACGGGTTCGAGCCCCGCTCAGGCCGTGTTTCATTTATATGAAAAAGTTGGCAGTTTCTTATGGAGGTTGGTACACCCAAGTACTGGTTAACCGCTGGAGCCTGCCCAGGAAAGTTGTTGTTAAGTAAACTGCCCACCGGCAATATAGCCCGAAATGGTGCTAATGCAGGCGTAAAACCCGAAATATAACATAAATATAACATAAATATAACTGTTTGATTGACTTTCTATGTATGTTCCCGTTCATACATGTACACAATCATTTCTGATATGGACTGTTACATTGTACATGTATGTGCCGCTTGTGTTATTGGATAAATCTCTAGCTTATAGTTACATGTATCCTTGTTCTTATCCAATTACTAGCTTAGTTACATGTATCATTGTTCTTATCCAATTACTAGCTTATAGTTACATGTATCATTGTTCTTATCCAATTACTAGCTTATAGTTACATGTATCATTGTTCTTATCCAATTACTAGCTTATAGTTACATGTATCATTGTTCTTATCCAATTACTAGCTTATAGTTACATGTATCCTTGTTCTTATCCAATTACTAGCTTATAGTTACATGTATCATTGTTCTTATCCAATTACTAGCTTATAGTTACATGTATCATTGTTCTTATCCAATTACTAGCTTATAGTTACATGTATCATTGTTCTTATCCAATTACTAGCTTATAGTTACATGTATCATTGTTCTTATCCAATTACTAGCTTATAGTTACATGTATCATTGTTCTTATCCAATTACTAGCTTATAGTTACATGTATCATTGTTCTTATCCAATCTCTAGCTTATAGTTACATGTATCATTGTTCTTATCCAATTACTAGCTTATAGTTACATGTATCATTGTTCTTATCCAATTACTAGCTTAAAGTTACATGTATCATTGTTCTTATCCAATTACTAGCTTATAGTTACATGTATCATTGTTCTTATCCAATTACTAGCTTAAAGTTACATGTATCGTTGTTCTTATCCAATTACTAGCTTAAAGTTACATGTATCATTGTTCTTATCCAATCTCTAGCTTATAGTTACATGTATCATTGTTCTTATCCAATTACTAGCTTAGTTACATGTATCATTGTTCTTATCCAATCTCTAGCTTATAGTTACATGTATCATTGTTCTTATCCAATTACGAGCTTAAAGTTACATGTATCATTGTTCTTATCCAATTACTAGCTTATAGTTACATGTATCATTGTTCTTATCCAATTACTAGCTTATAGTTACATGTATCATTGTTCTTATCCAATCTCTAGCTTATAGTTACATGTATCATTGTTCTTATCCAATTACTAGCTTATAGTTACATGTATCATTGTTCTTATCCAAGTACAAGCTTATAGTTACATGTATCATTATTCTTATCCAATTACTAGCTTATAGTTACATGTATCATTGTTCTTATTCAATCTCTAGCTTAAAGTTACATGTATCATTGTTCTTATCCAATCTCTAGCTTATAGTTACATGTATCCTTGTTCTTATCCAATTACTAGCTTAAAGTTACATGTATCGTTGTTCTTATCCAATTACTAGCTTAAAGTTACATGTATCGTTGTTCTTATCCAATCTCTAGCTTAGTTACATGTATCATTGTTCTTATCCAATCTCTAGCTTATAGTTACATGTATCATTGTTCTTATCCAATTACGAGCTTAAAGTTACATGTATCATTGTTCTTATCCAATTACTAGCTTATAGTTACATGTATCATTGTTCTTATCCAATTACTAGCTTATAGTTACATGTATCATTGTTCTTATCCAATTACTAGCTTATAGTTACATGTATCATCGTTCTTATCCAATCTCTAGCTTATAGTTACATGTATCATTGTTCTTATCCAATCTCTAGCTTATAGTTACATGTATCATCGTTCTTATCCAATCTCTAGCTTATAGTTACATGTATCATTGTTCTTATCCAATCTCTAGCTTATAGTTACATGTATCATTGTTCTTATCCAATTACTAGCTTATAGTTACATGTATCATTGTTCTTATCCAATTACTAGCTTATAGTTACATGTATCATTGTTCTTATCCAATTACTAGCTTATAGTTACATGTATCATTGTTCTTATCCAATCTCTAGCTTATAGTTACATGTATCATTGTTCTTATCCAATCTCTAGCTTATAGTTACATGTATCATCGTTCTTATCCAATCTCTAGCTTATAGTTACATGTATCATTGTTCTTATCCAATCTCTAGCTTATAGTTACATGTATCATTGTTCTTATCCAATTACTAGCTTATAGTTACATGTATCATTGTTCTTATCCAATTACTAGCTTATAGTTACATGTATCATTGTTCTTATCCAATTACTAGCTTAGATACATGTATCATTGTTCTTATCCAATTACTAGCTTATAGTTACATGTATCATTGTTCTTATCCAATTACTAGCTTATAGTTACATGTATCATCGTTCTTATCCAATTACTAGCTTATAGTTACATGTATCATTGTTCTTATCCAATTACTAGCTTAGTTACATGTATCGTTGTTCTTATCCAATTACTAGCTTATAGTTACATGTATCATTGTTCTTATCCAATTACTAGCTTAGATACATGTATCATTGTTCTTATCCAATTACTAGCTTATAGTTACATGTATCATTGTTCTTATCCAATCTCTAGCTTATAGTTACATGTATCATTGTTCTTATCCAATTACTAGCTTATAGTTACATGTATCATTGTTCTTATCCAATTACTAGCTTATAGTTACATGTATCATTGTTCTTATCCAATCTCTAGCTTATAGTTACATGTATCATTGTTCTTATCCAATTACTAGCTTATAGTTACATGTATCATTGTTCTTATCCAATCTCTAGCTTATAGTTACATGTATCATTGTTCTTATCCAATTACTAGCTTATAGTTACATGTATCATTGTTCTTATCCAATTACTAGCTTATATTACGTATCATTGTTCTTATCCAATCTCTAGCTTATAGTTACATGTATCATTGTTCTTATCCAATCTCTAGCTTATAGTTACATGTATCATTGTTCTTATCCAATCCTAGCTTATAGTTACATGTATCATTGTTCTTATCCAATCTCTAGCTTATAGTTACATGTATCATTGTTCTTATCCAATCTCTAGCTTATAGTTACATGTATCATTGTTCTTATCCAATTACTAGCTTATAGTTACATGTATCATTGTTCTTATCCAATCTCTAGCTTATAGTTACATGTATCATTGTTCTTATCCAATTACTAGAATCCTAGTTATATTTATATATGTATAAATTTTTATTTATATTTCCATATATTATTGTCATGTGTAAATGTTTAAAATTAGAAAATGCCAAACCAGCTGATAATGACTGAAAATTTTTAGGTCATGTTTTGTGACCCGCTTATAAGACGGGACCCTGACTTTGAGCCTTAAATCAGCGGGAAATATCCCCGTCTTATAGGCGTGTAAAAAAGAGAAAAAAAAGAAAAAATGTTTAAAATTACATCTGTAATTGTGAAGCGCAATAGAATAATTTTTAATTTTTGCGCTATATAAATGCTATGTATTTGTATATATTAGTTTTGACGCACGAACATCACTAAAGAAGCTTGTTTGACTCTTGGTGAAATTGCGTAGTGGGTCAACTACTAGCTTATAGTTACATGTATCATTTTTATTGTCACTTGAATCTTGAAATTGTTTTATAGAAAGAGACTGCGACAAGTATGTGGAGATAAAATCCAAATTTCAGTCCAGTCAAAGCCCGATCCAAGATACGACAGGTAAATATCTTTCAATGTACACAATACAATGGGCCTTTGTGGTTCAAATTTCACTAAGTGTGATCTGTAGCTCAACTGAGTCGGACGTTTGTCTGTCTGTTCTTGTACACACTGTATACCCCCGGAAATCTATCAAGCATAGATTCAACATGGGCTATAATGTTCAGATAATACACAATTTAGTATGTTAGAATTGGGCAACATTTTATGCAGTATAAAGAAGTGTCCCATCACTTGTGGTCATGATTTTTTGTTGAAAGTTTGAATTTCTTACAACACACTGTCCATCACCGCCCCCACCCAGTTCGTTGTTCAGAGTCTGTTCAGCGTCCCAGGGTCATTATGACCTTATTAATATTATACCTCTGCCGTCGAAAGGTTTGAGGTTGTCTGTCTGGTTGTATGCAAATGCATAGTATTACTATCATGACTAGAAGATCTATTGTCTAGTGGCTTAGCATCATGTGACTATAAATTGGTCTTATGTGCCTAATAGAACAAGAGAGAGTTAGGCACGCCTTTATGTTACCCATTGTTACTCACCTTTGGAATGTCCCTCACCAACCCCTGCCCGATTTACAATGTATGTCCCTCTACTATTTTTATTACTTCTAAGTTCTATTTTTAATACATTACATGTACTTATATTTTGTAACTTTGTGGAAATCAAGTTCAACCAATTTTATCATTTATGAAATGCGTTATGTATTAGTCACCCTATCTAGTGGTACAGTAAAACCCCTCTAATCTACCCCACCCCGCCCTATTCCACTACAACCAAACAGTCCAGAAGATATCTGGATTAGAGTGTTTACACAATATCTCAATTTCATCTTGTAAATAGTCTGATATTCCTGCATTAATAAATGTCTGTAATATTGCAATATGTTTACAGTTTCACAAATCATTGTAATATTGCAATATGTTTACAGTTTCACAAATCATTGTAATATTGCAATATGTTTACAGTTTCACAAATTATTGTAATATTGCAATATGTTTACAGTTTCACAAATCATTGTAATATTGCAATATGTTTACAGTTTCACACAGCATTGTAATATGTTTACAGTTTCACAAAGCAGTATAATATTGCAATATGTTTACAGTTTCACAAAGCAGTATAATATTGCAATATGTTTACAGTTTCACAAAGCATTGTAATATGTTTACAGTTTCACAAAGCAGTATAATATTGCAATATGTTTACAGTTTCACAAATCATTGTAATATTGCAATATGTTTACAGTTTCACAAATTATTGTAATATTGCAATATGTTTACAGTTTCACAAATCATTGTAATATTGCAATATGTTTACAGTTTCACAAATTATTGTAATATGTTTACAGTTTCACAAATCATTGTAATATTGCAATATGTTTACAGTTTCACAAATTATTGTAATATTGCAATATGTTTACAGTTTCACAAATCATTGTAATATTGCAATATGTTTACAGTTTCACAAATTATTGTAATATTGCAATATGTTTACAGTTTCACAAATCATTGTAATATTGCAATATGTTTACAGTTTCACAAAGCAGTGAGAAGCCAGATCATGATGTGGATGATTCAGTAATTTTGAGTTTGGATGATGGTAAGTAATAATTTATGCTATATCTTTATTCTGTAGAACTCTATTGGTAGCCTGGGAACAGGCGTCAATATATTTTGTCTGGTCAGTCAAATAAATAAATTTTAACACTGAGACTATTAATTGGGTCGTATTGAGTTTCTGATAATATCAATTTCATTTTGCCGGAAGTTAAAAAGTGAAAAATCGACAGACTGGAACCCAGGCTACTATTGGCATCGAGTCAGGTTTTAGGTATGCATCGCTATTGCATTAACACATACCAGTAAGAAATCTGATCACTCTAGTGGTTGTTCTAACGTAACACCCCCAACTGTGCAAATAATGCTGATATACAGATACAGTCAAACCTGTCTTAAGCAGTCGGCCAAGGGAATCACAGAAAGTGGTTGCTTAGCACAGGTGGCTGCTTAATAGAGGTCAAATGTATAATAAAATAACATATTGGGAAGCTGGCTGCTTAGTACAGGTTGGCTGATTAATGGAGGTGACCACTAACACAGGTTTGACTGTATAGTATCTTCAATGTATCACATCAAGGACAGGTTTATTGTGATATAATACAGTCATTTCTACTTGGAAGATATACCGATTGGTTTGGAGTTTGCAAGCCTCTTAAATTCAAATTGCCTCATCTCCCAATGGGAGTTATTAGCCTCATCACCTGAGCTATGCACAATGTGGGTTATTCAGTAACCACTGGAGGTTCAAATCCCACAAGTCACCTAAGCTATGCACGATGTGGGTTATTCAGTAACCACTGGACGTTCAAATCCCACAGGTCACCTAAGCTATGCACAATGTGGGTTATTCAGTCAGACAGTCACTACTATTGGTTCAAATCTCACAGGTCACCTGAGCTATGCACAATGTTGGTTATTCAGTCACTACTGGAGGTTCAAATCCCACTTGGGACATCAAACTATTTTGTATGAGGAAGCTATTCAGATAGCTTGCGGTGGATCGGTGGTTCTATCTGGGTGCTGTCCGTGTCTGCACTACTGCACCCGGAGGGGCACCAGGGGTCTTCCTACACCAATAATACATGTAGCTGGTTTAATAATTTATTCAAAGTTATTTTAGCTCGATTGCGAAACAAATTCTTACAACTTATATTAATCACCCTCTAGACCTCATTCCTGATGGAATCCATCGCCACGAGGGAGAGAGAAGAGGCAACGTGGAATTTAAATGCCTTAGTTAGTCTGATCAGGCTCTATGCTGTTTGCTATTCGGATAGTGGAGCTAAAACACTTGGCTGAATAGCAAACAACATTGATCCTGATCAGACAGAGTGTTACGCTGCGGCTGATCTGGATCTATATTGTTTGCAAATGTGATTTTTGTTTACTCAGCAGGCAATGGGTTAAATATGAACATAAATAATCACACATCAAACAAGCTAAAGTACATTTAATTGTATTTAGATATATTTGTATTTGTTTATGTTTATTTTAGTTATAAATGGAATTCCTGCCATGTATGATGCATTCATATGCTACAATCCTGAAGGCGAAGACTTGAAGTTTGTCCGTGAACTCATTCATATACTGGAGGAAAAAAATGGCCTCAAGCTGTTTGTACCATGGAGGGACGATCTACCTGGAGCCTCGCATAACACAATATGTGCAAAGCTCATACAGAAGAGGTACATGTAATGTTGTATAAAACAATTTAATTCTTTTGTCAAAAATAGCTTTAATAAATAAAAAAAATTTAAAATAGCTTTAATTAAAAAAAAAAATTTAAAATAGCTTTAATAAAAAAAAAACATTTAAAATAGCTTTAACCCTTTCAACCCCACAGGCCTCTAAATAGGCTTATGAAAAGTGTAGATCCAGATGAGCCGGCTCGTGACGAGCCGTCTCATCAGGATCTGCACTTTTTTGCCAGTAATAATTATAACTATTTTTAGATAAAATTACCCATTTTGATAAATGAACTGATCCAAATGTAATTTTGTTATTAATTTATTGGTCTAAAAATATCATGGACCAGTCCATGTCAGTTACTTGGGGTTGAAAGGGTTAATAATAAAAAAATTTAAAAATAGCTTTAATCCAATTAAGTGGAAGTCGAGATAGCGCAGTAGTAGCGCGTTCGCTTCAGGTGCGAAAGGCCCCGAGTTCACGCCCAGCTGTAGCCGTTACGATTGTTCACTTGATGGCGGCGATAAAACTGTGTATATGTTACAGTTGGTTTCACGTTCCACGATACAGCGACATGAGACCTTGGTTCAAAGTCTCACCCGAAATAGATTTTAGTACGGCATAGTGGAGATCGAACCGACCAATCCTGGATTTGCAGGCTAGCATGTTAACCAATAGACCAATGATGGAAGTCGTGATAGCGCAGTGGATGCGCGTTCGCTTCATGTGCGAAAGGTCCCGAGTTCGCACCCAGCTATAGCTATTACGATTGTGCCCTTAGGCGAGGCATTTAAGTTCCACATGCCTCTTCTCTCTCCCTCGTGGCGATGGATTCCATTAGGAATGAGGTCGCGAGAGTGATTAATATAAGTTGTAAGAACTTGTTTCGCAATCGAGTTAAAATAAATTTGTTTAAACAAATATATCCTTGTACATTACAGGTGTAAGAGAATGATCATTGTGCTGTCTCCGAGATATTTACAGAGTTCGGCATGTGACTTCCAGACCAAGTTTGCACATGGTCTATCACCTGGTGAGTTTTACTATCAGGCCCGTAGCCACACTGAGGCACACCGAGGCAGCTGCCTCGGTTAAAATTTCCAAATAAAAAAAATTAAATAAATAAAATGTAAACAAATATCCCATTGCTGTATAAAATGTTGACTGCTAGAGAGCTGAAAGGTCAGTACATAATTTGGTCTGTCCGATTAGCGCAGTGGTTAGCTCGCTCCTCACCAATGCAACCCGTGTTCGATCCTCGGACCGGGCAGAATGTGAGATGGTACGGTGGTCGCCAGATCGGACAGGTGGGTTTTCTCCGGGTATTCCGGTTTCCTCCCACACGCATGACCACATACACGCTATCATGTGATTAATATAAGTTGTTAGAACTTGCTTCGCAATCTTTGTAAAATAAATCAAGTTTAAACTTAACGATAGCTGCGACAGAGGCAGAGCGACCCACGTCTGATGTTCAACTTATGTTGATTAGTACAAATCTAGCTCGAAACTTGAAACAAGATCTTATAATATTAGTTTAATCGCTCTCGGGAACACATTCCTGATGGAATCCATCGCCATGAGGGAAAGAGAAGAGGCAATGGTAAATTGAAGTGCCTTGTGTAAGGGCACTCACAATCATAATGACTACAGCTGGGCACAAACTCTGGGCCTTTGGCATTGGAAGCGAATGTGCTGTTGCTGCTCAATCAGACCTTTCACATAATCAGTTGTTTTCATTGTAGGTTGTGCTGTGTTCAGCCATTTCCATGAAATAAAATAGGCATTTCTAACTCGAACTCTTTGTTAATCAGCCGTTTTCGTCAAAAAACTGGTCACTTGTTTAAATTAAGGAAGAGCTTAAACTGTATCGGATTCAATTTCATTCAAATCTGATCACAAGTTCCATGTTGATTCAACTCCAGCACAATACATGGGAGGCAGATCGAGCGTTTCTAAATTCCAGCATTTCTTTGACCTAGCTACATGTAGATCAGTCCATCAAAGTTAGGAAAATGAATAAATAATGTAGCTCATATATTTTTTGATTTATGCACAAAAACGTCTCCCTTTTAGAAATAAATGAAATGGCGTATGTCACATACGTTCCCCCTTCAATATAGCGAGATGTTAAAGGTATATGGGGGACAAGTTTATTGCCTCGGCCAACATCTATTGGAAAACAATTCTACGTGAGCTCAATATAGGGAGCGGTGAGGCAGCTGAGGGTGGTTAACACGCTGGACTGGTAATCCAGGGATCACAGGTCCGACCCCCCGTCTGACCATAATAAAATTAACAGTCTTTCAGATAGGACTTTAAACCGAGGTCTTGTGTCAGTGCTGTGCACGTAAAAGAACCAGAGGAGACTCTAGAATGGGTCTCTGTCTGTATCATTGCACTATCCTCCAAAAATCTAAAATGACTAATCTCTTCAGGAGGCGTCGCTCATATGGGCAACCGGTAGCGACGATAAATAAACGTAAAACACACACACACACAAACATTGAGGGTGGCTACCGTAATTCTCCCTAATCAGCCTCTATTTTAAGCGCTGATTGCACTATATTTTAGGTTCTCGAAACAAGAAGTTAATACCCGTTCTTATAGAGGAGTGTGTTATGCCAGAGATACTACAGCATATTACCTGTTGCAACTACACCAGAAAGGGGTTGCTAGAATGGTTCTGGAAGCGACTTATAACATCACTGAAAGCAACACTTGACCCTTCTGAATGCCGCTTCCCAAACAATAGTATACTTAACTCTATCAGTCTTGACACATCGTCATCAGTATCTGATTGGTCAAGTTCCAGCTCATCTTCATCAAGTACAACAGGATCATCACTATATTCATCGGGATCTTCAGAATCTACATCAGGTTCCATGTCTGGAGCGAGTGATGGTCCTGTTTATTTACAGCCGTATCCCCCGTACCTTGAGCTTCTGGCTGCCTCACCACCATTACCAAGAAGATCTAACGATTACGAGCGAATCAATACTGTTCAGAGAGCTGCACTTGCAAATTCAGGTTCATCAAATGGATCAGCAGCTGTTGAGAAAAACGCAAATACTTACACTCAACCAATCACTTCCCAGAAGAACAGTGTATATCAGCAGCAACGGAGAAACTACCAAGCTGCTCCCGAGCAAACTGTCAACAGGAATAACCAAGCTCATCACCAAACAGCCACTTTAACAACAAATACTGAGATTCTGGCAAGACTTTCTCCGACTACTAATAGTAGGCCCGTGCCACCAATACCCACAGAACGTTCCAAAAAACCACCAGAACAAAGGGAATATTTCTGTTGATACAGATAGCAGTAAAGGACCAAGTTCTAGTAATAATACTAGAAGTGTTGAATTCTCAATGACAGCAAGCATCAATTGTATTACCAATTTTGAATTATGTTATGTATTCTCAACAATGAGATAGTGAGACTATGTAATTACCAATACAAGATGACAAACAAGCATCTTCAAGAATCTACTATGACGTGTTGCAAGGTGGCAGCAACCAGAAACCATTGTGCAACAGTCGTAAATACACACCTAACAACCACATACAGAGATTCGAACATACAGTTAGTTGTGACTGGCAAGCATTTTGAAGTCGATGAACGTAACCACCTGGTCATCAACACCCTAACGCCATCCTTCCACCATGTATCGTGAATAAACAAATTGTCTCATGAATGAATAGTAAGAATGTTGCCAAGTTTGGTCAATAGCATCCAACCAACAACTATAGATACAAATTGTATGTGCAGATCACTGTTGTAATGAACTAGGTCAGCGTAATGATATATTTCAAGTGAATAATCATGAATCAATAGTTTTAATATTTCCAAATTTGGCCTGGAGCATGTTTACAATCACTGTTGTAATGAACTAGGTCAGCGTAATGATATATTTCAAGTGAATAATCATGAATCAATAGTTTTAATATTTCCAAATTTGGCCTGGAGCATGTTTACAATCACTGTTGTAATGAACTAGGTCAGCATAATGATATATTTCAAGTGAATAATCATGAATCAATAGTTTTAATATTTCCAAATTTGGCCTGGAGCATGTTTACAATCACTGTTGTAATGAACTAGGTCAGCGTAATGATATATTTCAAGTGAATAATCATGAATCAATAGTTTTAATATTTCCAAATTTGGCCTGGAGCATGTTTACAATCACTGTTGTAATGAACTAGGTCAGCATAATGATATATTTCAAGTGAATTATCATGAATCAATAGTTTTAATATTTCCAAATTTGGCCTGGAGCATGTTTACAACAACGTATACACTGCCTTTTTCTGATGGAGTCAAGAACTAAATGTAGGTCATCTTAATGGAACACATTTAAGCAAGTTATTCTCCTGAATCCATGCTAGAAATGTTGACAAATCATATGAGGAGCAAGCATACCTTTTGTCAAGATTAATCAAACGGCAATAAAAAGCGTATTTTTCTCGTACATTCATCTGTGTTGAGGGTCGCAAGTCGTCTTAACTTCTATGACCCTGTTGTTTGTGTACTCGGAGTTTCTCCGTTCCGGTAAATGTATTTGTCATCTCTATAGTATTAGTACCTTTCTATCAAATGTAGGCTCTGTCACCACTGGTGTGTGCAGATCATTCCGGTTATTAATCACTCTTTGTGAACATGAATTCTTTATAATTTCAATTTAATATTGATGTTTCTGTAAATTATATGGATAGCCACCTATAGTGGTTGTTGTATACGACATATCAAGGAAAACTTTGCAGTAAATATATACTTTGTCGTGCAACAATTTATAGACCTCATTATGAGCTCCACGTATTCGTCTGTATGTTAAAGAAGGTAAGTTTATTTGTCTCAATCTATCTTCATATGAATCTGCACATGTTCGAATGATTGGAATATCGTTTTTTTAAATCTTGGACTCCAAATTATTTTGCAGTTTTCAAGGGAGCTGTTTGAATGACCGTTTGCTTACTGATAAAAGGGGTCCGCCTCCGTGATTGAGTGGTTAAGATCGCTGACTTGTATACCACTGTAACCTATCGTCACTGATGGTCACGGGTTCTAGCCCCGCTCAGACCGTGTCTCATTTATATGAAAAAGTTGGCAGTTTCTTACGGAGGTTGGTGCACCCAAATACTGGTTAACCGCTGGAGCCTGTCCAGGAAAAGTGTTGTTAGGTAAACTACTCGCCGGCGATATTGCCCGAAATGGTGCTGATGCAGGTGTAAAACCCAAAATATAACATAACTGATAAAAAGGATCTGCGTATTTTAATCCACTAGTTCAATTTCCATTATTTGCAGTCACTAATATGATGACGAAATAGCTGGCCAGTATCAAATGTCGCTCCTAAATCTTTCTTTATTTCCATTTTCTTCCACATTGTAGTGCACATGGGAGTAAATATTACAACAATGCAAGGTTTTACATGTCTCAACATTAACTTTCAATTGTCAAAGTTTCACTCCATTATCTTTATAAGTAAAAAGAATGAGGAATTGTATCGAAAGCTTTACGAAAATCTAAATAAACACAAGTCAAAACTATATCCCTCCTCAATCCATTCTGTTCCAACTTCCAATAAATGCAAGGCACGGGATCTTAAATTTCTAAAACCAACCTGTTCCTCTGAGAAAATGTTGTGGTTATCCACATGCATGTAGTTACTATAAGGCACTGAAGGCCTTTGCCTGCAGATTGCCCCAGAAAACCCGAAAATGTAATAAAAACTGTTGGGGATGTCTTTGTCAGCTTGGAGATCACATACATTGCACACAAGTGATACACATGTAATCATATCATTTTCTACATTTTTCTCTCCAAACCTTAACTTATTGCAGTTATATTAGAATTGAACAGGCCTTCGAATTGCATACTTCGTGACATTTTGAACGTTTAAATTGCGAATCATTTGGCATCGAAATGGCGAGTTCAGGTCCGTATATATCAGATGGAGCATCCATATTGTAGTGAGTATATCAGATGGAGCATCCATATTGTAGTGAGTATATCAGATGGAGTATCCATATTGTAGTTAATATATCAGATGGAGCATCCATATTGTAGTGAGTATATCGGATGGAGCATCCATATTGTATAGAGTATATCAGATGGAGCATCCATAATGTAGTGAGTATATCGGATGGAGCATCCATATTGTATAGAGTATATCAGATGGAGCATCCATATTGTAGTGAGTATATCGGATGGAGCATCCATATTGTAGTGAGTATATCGGATGGAGCATCCATATTGTAGTGGAACTGCAATAATTTTTATAAGCTAAATAGCGGAAGAACGACATTAATATTAGACGTAGTCTACACTTTGGTTCTGTGACTGTAATTTAATATTTCCACATTCGTTTTTAACACATTGTTTTGAATTATTTATCGTTTTGTGTTAATCTCATCCAATACATTATAATAATTTAATGCAACTCGGTAATGGAAAAGCATGTAATTGATTGGTTAGCAACAATAAATAGTGCAACAGCCACCTCTGGTCGGTCTCGTAACAAACGTAGGACACGTACTGTGTATTCAAACATAAAAGAAGAATATTGTAAAAGGATTTTTTTTTAATTCCTCATAATTTCATAGTATTATTGACATTATATATATACAGATAAGTACATAGCATGACAGTATCAACGTTATGCATTACTTAATATAGTATGTGCATAGTCATTATTATAAACAAATGAGGTTTTCATATATGTTGTGGGGGGACTATAAAAATATGTTTATGGGATCAGTGTAGACATGAAAATTAATGTCGACAAATAGAGGTTATATATGGTATTTATGTAAACCATTATGATTGATATGGGTAGCTATCGTTGGGGATTGGTGTAGGGGACACTGATAGAGAAGGATAAAGATGGAGATAGGAGGATTATGCCGTTTACCCATAGAGCAGCTTTCAGTAAATTTAGTTTAAACAATATATTATTCAAGAATGGTACATAACATAGGAGTAGTTGCAATAGCACAGTTAGGATTGGAGCAGGGGGAAAGTTGCATAGTAACTTATTCGAATCCCAATAGTTGTGGTGTAGCTCCGATACGAATTGAGACAGGGAGATATAAAAATATAATATTAGATGAACGTAATTGTCCATTGTGTAATGTCTTGGAAAATGTGAGCCATGTGATATTGGATTGTACAATATACAGTGACTTGAACATATATTGTATAGTGGATTGTACAATATACAGTGACTTGAACATATATTGTATAGTGGATTGTACAATATACAGTGACTTGAACATATATTGTATAGTGGATTGTACAATATACAGTGACTTGAACATATATTGTATAGTGGATTGTACAATATACAGTGACTTGGCTCTTATTTGTTAACGATTTTACAAATATTTGTAAAACCGATCAACTAACTTGTGTGTTTTCTAGCCATAGTTTGATCAGGTTATGTGCCAAAACCTGTTTTAACATAATTACAAAGACGTGCCTTTTATATACTATGTGCCTTAAATCAGTGTATTTTTATGTTAATAACTGATCTCTTAAAACATTTCATAGTTGCGCCCTAGTGCTGATATTGAACTTACCAATTTAATTTGAATTGTTTTAATAACGTTTTAATTTGACAATTAGCAACTACACCTCAGTATTAACGTGTATACATTACGGTCTGTTTTCTTACTTTCCCCCCTTTCTTTTCGTATTCAGTTTGTAATAATATCAATGTGATCATGTTTGTATGACTTGTGATATTCTAAATTATGTCTCCTGTAATTCAATTTTAATGAATGGCTATGTAATGTTGTATATTGTTCATGTTATGTTTTATTAGTTGTATATGTACATAGATGAGACAATAATACGGTTACAATTCTCAACATTATTATAACCAAAACCGTAATTACGTTTTTCTATTGTATGTAGTTTTTCATATGCGGCCGTGACTAAGAAAATAAGATCCATTACTCCAGATTTTGATAATTGTTAATAAATAACAATTAATTCCTGATTACTCTGTAAATATTGCAACACATTTATATTCATTTATTTCGGTTACTGGAGTCAGAATATCTACGCATGTCTCCAGGTATTCCGGTTTCCTCCGACACGAATGACCACATATACGCTTTCATCCGCGCCAACGAGAGTGATTAATATAAGTTGTTAGAACTTGCTTCGCAATCGTTGTAAAATAAATATAAGTTTAGACTTTTAAATAAGACAAATCTTAACACAAACTATTTACACTTAAAAAGAATACGCCTTCATAAAATATTAAAACAGGTGTTGGCACAAATACGAATCAAAGATGCTTGTAACGTTACTTCAGTTAAAACACAATTATTTTTCAATACAATTCTGTTCAAGAGTAATTGGGTACATACATATATTTTTTAAGTATTTGGATCCATTTTATTACATACTTTCACTTATATACCTTCACTGTTTATGCATTATGTTTCACACAACGTCATGTACATACAGTGGAAGTCGTGATAGCGCAGTGGATGCGCGTTCGCTTCAGGTGCGAAAGGTCCGGAGTTCGAGCCCCACTGGAGTCGTTACGATTGTGCTCTTAGGCAAGGCATTTAAATTCCACGTTGCCTCTTCTCTCTCCCTCATGGTGATGGATTCCATCAGGAATGAGGTCTCGAGAGTGATTTATATAAGTTGAAATAACTTGTTTCGCAATCGAGCTAAAATAAATTTGTATAAACAATGTACATACTATTTTTTTAAATGGAAGATTAGCATTAGTTAAATGAGATACTCTATATAATTAAAGGATCTACTTGCTTATTAAATGTGTTGACCGCCTCCGTGGTCGAGTGGTTAAGGTAGCTGACTTGTATACCACTGTAACCTATCATCACTGATGGTCACGGGTTCGAGCCCCGCTCAGGCCGTGTCTCATTTATATGAAAAAGTTGGAAGTTTCTTATGGAGGTTGATGCACCAAATACTGGTTAACCGCTGGAGCCTGCCCAGGAAAGGTGTTATTAGGTAAAACTGCCCACCGGCGATATAGCCCAAAATGGTACTGATGCAGGCGTAAAACCCGAAATATAACATATAATTGTTAAATGTGTTACCTTCTATAAAGGGGGTAGAGCTTATTAAGTACTTATCGAGTACTGCGTGTGTTTTACATTTATTTATCGTCGCTACCGGTTGCCCATATGAGCACGATAAAGATAGAGAAGCAGACGAAGTTAAAGCTCGGCAACAACAGATAAGCTAATAGAATATTCTTGGGGTTCAAATAAACCCAAAACGGCTTCAATGTAAAAGGCGACGAAAACATACTAGTAACCTCTAAACCGAGGTATATGGATAAAAGAGAGCGTGGACTGTCGAGCCACTTACCAAGTCAATGTCAAAGGTTGTATTGGCAAAACCATATACACGTACTTACCAATACGTATATATATAATTATATAATATAACATTGAAAGATATTCAAATACTGTAACATTATGAGGTTCCATTGTTAGGTGGGAGATTACATGGTTAGGTGGGAGATTACATGGTTAGGTGGGAGGTTAGGTGGGATATTACATGGTTAGGTGGACGCTTCTATTGTTAGGTGGGAGATTACATGGTTAGGTGGGAGGTTACATGGTTAGGTGGGAGATTACATGGTTAGGTGGGAGATTACATGGTTAGGTGGGAGATTACATGGTTAGGTGGGAGGTTCCGCGGCTAGGTGGGAGATTACATGGTTAGGTGGGAGATTACATGGTTAGATGGGATATTACATGGTTAGGTGGGAGATTACATGGTTAGGTGGGAGATTACATGGTTAGGTGGGAGGTTCCGCGGCTAGGTGGGAGATTACATGGTTAGGTGGGATATTACGTGGTTAGATGGGAGATTACATGGTTAGGTGGACGCTTCTATTGTTAGGTGGGAGATTACATGGTTAGGGGAGGTTACATGGTTAGGTGGGAGATTACATGGTTAGATGGGAGATTACATGGTTAGGTGGGAGATTACATGGTTAGGTGGGAGGTTCCGCGGCTAGGTGGGAGATTACATGGTTAGATGGGAGATTAGGATGGGAGATTACATGGTTAGGTGGGAGATTACATGGTTAGGTGGGAGATTACATGGTTAGGTGGGAGATTACATGGTTAGGTGGGAGGTTCCGCGGCTAGGTGGGAGATTACATGGTTAGGTGGGAGATTACATGGGAGATTACATGGTTAGATGGGAGATTACATGGTTAGGTGGGAGATTACATGGTTAGGTGGGAGATTACATGGTTAGGTGGGAGATTACATGGTTAGGTGGGAGATTACATGGTTAGGTGGGAGATTACATGGTTAGGTGGGAGATTACATGGTTAGGTGGGAGATTACATGGTTAGATGGGAGGTTAGATGGGAGATTACATGGTTAGGTGGGAGATTACATGGTTAGGTGGGAGATTACATGGTTAGGTGGGAGATTACATGGTTAGTGGGAGATTACATGGTTAGGTGGGAGATTACATGGTTAGGTGGGAGATTACATGGTTAGATGGGAGATTACATGGTTAGGTGGGAGATTACATGGTTAGGTGGGAGATTACATGGTTAGGTGGGAGATTACATGGTTAGGTGGACGCTTCTATTGTTAGGTGGGAGATTACATGGTTAGGTGGGAGGTTACATGGTTAGGTGGGAGATTACATGGTTAGATGGGAGATTACATGGTTAGGTGGGAGATTACATGGTTAGGTGGGAGATTACATGGTTAGGTGGGAGATTACATGGTTAGATGGGATATTACATGGATAGGTGGGAGATTACATGGTTAGGTGGGAGATTACATGGTTAGGTGGGAGGTTCCACGGCTAGGTGGGAGATTACATGGTTAGGTGGGAGATTACATGGTTAGGTGGGAGATTACATGGTTAGGTGGACGCTTCTATTGTTAGGTGGGAGATTACATGGTTAGGTGGGAGGTTACATGGTTAGGTGGGAGGTTAGATGGGAGATTACATGGTTAGGTGGGAGATTACATGGTTAGGTGGGAGGTTCCGCGGCTAGGTGGGAGATTACATGGTTAGGTGGGAGGTTAGATGGGAGATTACATGGTTAGGTGGGAGATTACATGGTTAGGTGGGAGATTACATGGTTAGGTGGGAGATTACATGGTTAGGTGGGAGGTTCCGCGGCTAGGTGGGAGATTATATGATTAGATGGGAGATTACATGGTTAGATGGGAGATTACATGGTTAGGTGGGAGATTACATGGTTAGGTGGGAGATTACATAGTTAGGTGGGAGATTACATGGTTAGGTGGGAGATTACATGGTTAGGTGGGAGATTACATGGTTAGATGGGAGGTTACATGGTTAGATGGGATATTACATGGTTAGGTGGGAGATTACATGGTTAGGTGGGAGATTACATGGTTAGGTGGGAGATTACATGGTTAGGTGGGAGATTACATGGTTAGGTGGGAGATTACATTGTTAGGTGGGAGATTACATGGTTAGATGGGAGATTACATGGTTAGGTGGGAGATTACATGGTTAGGTGGGAGATTACATGGTTAGATGGGAGGTTAGGTGGGAGATTACATGGTTAGATGGGATATTACATGGTTAGGTGGGAGATTACATGGTTAGGTGGGAGGTTAGATGGGAGATTACATGGTTAGGTGGGAGATTACATGGTTAGGTGGGAGATTACATTGTTAGGTGGGAGATTACATGGTTAGGTGGGAGATTACATGGTTAGATGGGAGGTTACATGGTTAGATGGGAGGTTACATGGTTAGATGGGAGGTTACATGGTTAGGTGGGAGATTACATGGTTAGGTGGGATATTACATGGTTAGGTGGACGCTTCTATTGTTAGGTGGGAGATTACATGGTTAGGTGGGAGGTTACATGGTTAGGTGGGAGATTACATGGTTAGATGGGAGATTACATGGTTAGGTGGGAGATTACATGGTTAGGTGGGAGATTACATGGTTAGGTGGGAGGTTCCGCGGCTAGGTGGGAGATTACATGGTTAGGTGGGAGATTACATGGTTAGATGGGATATTACATGGTTAGGTGGGAGATTACATGGTTAGGTGGGAGGTTAGGTGGGAGGTTCCGCGGCTAGGTGGGAGATTACATGGTTAGGTGGGAGATTACATGGTTAGATGGGAGATTACATGGTTAGGTGGGAGATTACATGGTTAGGTGGACGCTTCTATTGTTAGGTGGGAGATTACATGGTTAGGTGGGAGGTTAGGTGGGAGATTACATGGTTAGATGGGAGATTACATGGTTAGGTGGGAGATTACATGGTTAGGTGGGAGGTTCCGCGGCTAGGTGGGAGATTACATGGTTAGGTGGGAGATTACATGGTTAGATGGGAGATTACATGGTTAGGTGGGAGATTACATGGTTAGGTGGGAGATTACATGGTTAGGTGGGAGGTTCCGCGGCTAGGTGGGAGATTACATGGTTAGGTGGGAGATTAGATGGAGATTACATGGTTAGATGGGAGATTACATGGTTAGGTGGGAGATTACATGGTTAGGTGGGAGATTACATGGTTAGGTGGGAGATTACATGGTTAGGTGGGATATTACATGGTTAGGTGGGAGATTACATGGTTAGGTGGGAGATTACATGGTTAGGTGGGAGATTACATGGTTAGATGGGAGGTTACATGGTTAGATGGGAGGTTACATGGTTAGATGGGAGATTACATGGTTAGGTGGGAGATTACATGGTTAGGTGGGAGATTACATGGTTAGGTGGGAGGTTACATGGTTAGGTGGAAGATTACATGGTTAGGTGGGAGATTACATGGTTAGGTGGGAGATTACATGGTTAGGTGGGAGATTACATGGTTAGGTGGGAGATTACATGGTTAGATGGGAGGTTAGATGGGAGGTTACATGGTTAGGTGGGAGATTACATGGTTAGATGGGAGGTTACATGGTTAGATGGGAGATTACATGGTTAGATGGGAGGTTACATGGTTAGGTGGGAGATTACATGGTTAGTGGGTTTGGTTGATGGGAGATTACATGGTTAGATGGGAGATTACATGGTTAGATGGGAGATTACATGGTTAGATGGGAGATTACATGGTTAGATGGGAGATTACATGGTTAGATGGGAGATTACATGGTTAGATGGGAGATTACATGGTTAGATGGGAGATTACATGGTTAGGTGGGAGATTACATGGTTAGGTGGGAGGTTACATGGTTAGGTGGGAGGTTACATGGTTAGGTGGGAGATTACATGGTTAGGTGGGAGGTTCTGTGGGTCAGTGGTAAGTTCCATGGGTGTGTGGGACGTTCTTTAGGGATATGGGAGTTGGCACGGTAGGTGGTATGTTCCATGGGTAGATAACAGGGTATTTGGGAGCAATCATGGGTATGTGAGAGGTTCCATGGGTATATATGGAAGGTTTAACATATACATTGGTGATTCCATGGGTAAATTTGAGGTTCATGAATATGTGGGTGTCCACGGATAGGTGAGAGGAGTTACGGGTAGATGAGGTACATGGGTATGTGGGCGCTCCACGGGTAGATGGAATGTTCCACGGGTAAATGGGGTGATCCACGGGCAAATGTGCTAGGCTACAGTTTTGCTGTTGAGCTGAGTGTATTGTTCCACACTTTCACTTCCTTCGAGACGTAATACACACACATATATCTGCAGGTCCTAGCAAACGAGTCAGCATTCATATAACATCGTGTCTATTCTATAACACAGTTGCATAACTCTGTATATACATGTACACAGTTGTGATTATGGATATATGCCTTTAGCGTTTTCCTTTATTTCTTAGAACTGCATCACTGAAAATAGAAATAAAGTAATCGTAGCTGCAAGCACAGACGCTTGGGGTCTCGATAAATGTTTTCGGGTTCAAAACAACAAAACTAAAAACACTATGATACATAATAGGCTTCACATTATACATACATGCATAGGCCATTCCAATCAAATTTTAAAATGACACCCCTGTCATTTTTAAACTTGCTTAATACATGTATATAGCATTGATCGTGACGGTGTGTAATTTTAAAACTTGCTGAATATATAGCCTTGATCGTGACGGTGTGTAATTTTAAAACTTGCTGAATATATAGCCTTGATAGTGACGGGTGTAATTTTAAAACTTGCTGAATATATAGCCTTGATCGTGACGGTGTGTAATTTTAAAACTTGCTGAATATATAGCATTGATAGTGACGGGGTGTAATTTTAAAACTTGCTGAATATATAGCTTTGATAGTGATGGGGTGTAATTTTAAAACTTGCTAAATATATAGCTTTGATAGTGACGGGGTGTAATTTTAAAACTTGCTAAATATATAGCTTTGATAGTGACGGGGTGTAATTTTAAAACTTGCTAAATATATAGCCTTGATAGTGACGGGGTGTAATTTTTAAACTTGCTGAGTATATAGCCTTGATAGTGACGGGTTCATTTTAAACTTGCATGAGTATATAGCCTTGATAGTGACGGGGTGTAATTTTTAAACTTGCTGAATATATAGCCTTGATAGTGACGGGTGTAATTTTAAAACTTGCTGAATATATAGCCTTGATAGTGACGGGGTGTAATTTTAAAACTTGCTGAATATATAGCCTTGATAGTGACGGGTGTAATTTTAAAACTTGCTGAATATATAGCCTTGATAGTGACGGGGCGTCATTTTTAAACTTGCTGAATATAAGAATAGCCTTGATAGTGACGGGGTGTCATGTCCAGATCCGAAGCGTATGCGGCTGCATATATGTATTGTACCGGTCTGGAGCTGAGCAAGCTATGGTTTTCAAGTTACACACTGTTTGCCCAGACTCATCTCGTACGAGTGCTCTATACAATGCTTTCGCTATGCCGTTCTAACTAGTTTCAATATAAGGGGCCTCCGTTGCCGAGTGGTTACGGTCGTTGACTTCAAATCATTTGTACCTGAATGGTTCGAATCCCACTGGGTGTATTTCAAGTGAGGAAGCAGTCGGTGGTTCTACTCGGGTATATCATAAGTAACTGGACCATCCCGCCGTTGTCGAGTGGTTTAGGTCGTTGACTTCAAATCACTTGCACCCGAATGGTTCGAATCCCACTGGTTCTACCCGGGTATATCATAAGTAACTGGGCCATCTCGTCGGAACTGGACCATCTCGTCGGAACTGGAGCATCTCGTCGGAACTGGACCATCTCGTCGGCAATGATTAGACAATACAACTATTCGGACCATCTCGCCAGAAACGATAGACAAACATCTAACTGAACCATCTAGTCGGAAACGATTAGACAAACCAACTAATTAGACCATCTCGTCGGCAATGGTTAGACAGAGTATATTTAGTTGTATCCACTTACATTCCTATGTATGGCGGAGGATGTACCAGCTGTCCTGTAAATTTATAAGTTAGGTGCATTAATCGATTTCTTAAATCAACAAATGTGGAAGTCTTGATAGCGCAGTGATAGCTTTGATAGCCAAGATACCTTTGCTTCAGGTGCGAAAGGCCACGAGTTCGAGCCCATCTGTAGCTGTTACGATTGTGCCCTTACGTAAGACATTTAAATTCCACATTGCCTCTTCTCTCTCCCTCGTGGCGATGAATTCCACTGATCAGGAATGAGGTCTCGAGAGTGATTAATATAAATTGCAGGAACTTGTTTCGCCATCGAGTTGAAATAAATTTATATTTAACTAATTGTTCAATGAAGCATGCCTATTGATTCACACAATCACAATTAAATATAATGGCAGTGGAAGTCGTGATAGCGCAGTTATAGGGCGTTCGCTTCAGATACGAAAGGTACAGGGTTCGCGCCCCGCTGGAGCAGCTACCAGTATGTCTAGGCATGTCTCTCGTGGCGATGGATCCCATCAGGAATGAGGTCTAGAGAGGGTTTAATATAAGTTGTAAGAACTTGTTTCGCAATCGAGCTAAACTAAATGTGCATAAACTAAACGCCGGATAATTAGCAGAAGAACAAAGCAGTTGTTTCCATGTTAGTTTGTATGATAATAACTATTATTAAAACACTGTCGTGACGTCATACCCATGTACTTGCAGTCCATTATTATTAATATTGGACTGTTGTCAAAAGGCCAGAGTATTATATTAAATCCTACATGTACGAATTAACAATTTAAATTAGTAGGATATTGTTATAATATTATAAGTGTGTGTTTTAAGTAAGATATAAACCTCGAACGGATCCAATATGTAAAATATTGGTACTGTCTTCGGTGCGACGTACCTCACACAGTCCAATATTTTACATAGTGGATCGTTTTCGGCTTATATCCTATACATAATGGATATTGTTATAGTGTCATCCCTATTGTAAGGGTCAGCCATTGTACGTATGTTCCTTTAATGTCAAACCCCTCGCGGGGACTTAAACATGTTTTCCTGGGCAGGCTTAGCCGACCTAAGCGATTAACCAGTACTAAGCAATGTGTGTGAGGTGCCTTGCTCAATGACACTACATACGTGGCCTGACCGAGTATCTAACCCGGGACCGTTCGAATCCAAATCCGACGCTCTACCACTAGACCACGGACGCCATTATTGACTTATGAGACACCTTTTTTATAAACATGTGTACTTCCCGAACCCTATGCGTGTGGGCTAGGCTGGTAGGAAATCGGTAACCATTATTTAACTAGCTGGCGGCTCACCAACCGGCCAGATCAGAACGAACTCCTGACGATGTTCGAACCGTTGACCTACCGCTACGCAGGCAGGTGGACGCCTTACACACTAGGCCAATATTGACTTACGAATTCCGGATACGGTTCTTTCCTTGATCCAAAAGCATACAGGATAGTACGATAGCGGTGGTCTGGAAAAGAGAAAAGTCATTTATTCGTATAATGTATAAACAGACAATATTAGCAATATCAGAATGATCATGTATCCAGTATTATATATATGGCCTGTACATTCAATTACAGACGGATCTGTAGTCCAGTGGTAACACGCTGGACTGATAATCCAGGGATCGCAGGTTCGATCCCTCGTCTGACCTTAATAAAATTAATAGTATCTCAGTTGGAACTTTAAACCGAGGTCTCGTGTCGGTGCTGTACACCGTGCACGTAAAAGAACTATAGGATACTCTGGAGTGGGCCTCTGTCTGTATCATTGCACTATCCTTCACAAATCTAAAATGACTAATCTCCCCAGGAGGCGTCGCTTATATGGGTAGCCGCGATAAATAAACGTAAAACACACACATTACCCATTTTGTCAGTGCAATGGATGCACGTTTGGGGAATTCCAAAGAACAGCATTTTCTCAGTGCAATGGATGCACGTTTGGGGAATCCCAAAGTACAGCATGTTGTCAGTGCAATGGATGCCCGTTTGGGGAATCCCAAATAACAGCATTTTGTCAGTGCAACGGGTGCATGTTTGGGGAATCCCAAAGAACAGCATTTTGTCAGTGCAACGGGTGCACGTTTGGGGAATCCCAAAGAACAGCATTTTGTCAGTGCAACGGATGCACGTTTGGGGAATCCCAAAGAACAGCATGTTGTCAGTGCAACGGGTGCACGTTTGGGGAATCCCAAAGAACAGCATTTTGTCAGTGCAACGGATGCACGTTTGGGGAATCCCAAAGAACAGCATGTTGTCAGTGCAACGGGTGCACGTTTGGGAAATCCCAAAGAACAGCATTTTGTCAGTGCAACGAATGCACGTTTGGGGAATTCCAAAGAACAGCATTTTCTCAGTGCAATGGATGCACGTTTGGGGAAACCCAAAGTACAGCATGTTGTCAGTGCAATGGATACCCGTTTGGGGAATACCAAAGAACAGCATGTTGTCAGTGCAACGGGTGCACGTTTGAGGAATCCCAAAGAACAGCATTTTGTCAGTGCAACGGATGCACGTTTGGGGAATCCCAAAGAACAGCATTTTGTCAGTGCAACAGGTGCACGTTTGGGGAATCCCAAAGAACAGCATTTTGTCAGTGCAACGGATGCAGGTTTGGGGAATCCCAAAGAACAGCATTTTGCGGATGCAATGGATGCATGCTTGGGGAATTCCAAAGAACAGCATTTTGTCAGTGCAATGGATGCACGTTTGGGGAATCCCAAAGAACAGAATTGTGTCAGTGGAATGGATGCCCCTTTGGGGAATCCCAAAGAACAGCATTTTGTCAGTGGAATGGATGCATGTTTGGGGAATCCCAAAGAACAGCATTTTGTCAGTGCAATGGATGCATGTTTGGGGAATCCCAAAGTACAGCATTTTGTCGGTACAATGGATGCACGTTTGGGGAATCCCAAAGTACAGCATTTTGTCGGTACAATGGATGCACGTTTGGGGAATCCCAAAGAACAGCATGTTGTCAATGCAATGGATGCCCGTTTGGGGAATCCCAAAGAACAGCATGTTGTCAGTGCAATGGATGCACGGTTGGGGAATCCCCAAGAACAGCATTTTGTCAATGCAATGGATGCACGTTTGGGGAATTCCAAAGAACAGCATTTTGCGGATGCAATGATGTTTATATAGAGAGGTTTGATTGTAAAAGCACAAACTAACACCATGATGTTAGAAACATTTACACGAATCAATCCATTCACATTACAACGATATCTACATCATCGGTTCAGTGGTCGAGTTGTTAAGATCGCTGACATGTTCACCACTTTAACCTATTATCACTGATGGTCACGGGTTCGAGCCCCGCTCACACCGTGTCTCTTTATATAAAAAAAGTTGGCAGGTTCTTACGGAGGTTGGTGCACTAAGTGCACTAAGTACTGGTTAATAGCTGGAGCCTGCCCATGAAAGGTTTTGTTAGGTCAACTGTCCGTCGCTCAAATGAGCAACCGGTAGCGACAATAAATAAACGTAAAACACACACATTACCCAATTTGTCAGTGCAATGGATGCACGTTTGGGGAATCCCAAAGAACAGAATTGTGTCGGTGCAATGGATACACGTTTGGAGATTCCCAAAGAACAGCATGTTATCAGTGCAACGGATGCACGTTTGGAGATTCCCAAAGAACAGCATTTTATCAGTGCAACGGATGCACATTTGGAGATTCCCAAAGAACAGCATTTTGTCAGTGTAATGGATGCACGTTTGGAGATTCCCAAAGAACAGCATTTTGTCAGTGCAACGGATGCAATGGTGTTTATATAGAGAGGTTTGACTGTAAAATCACAAACTAAGAAACAGTTACATGAATCAATCCATTCACATTACAACTACATCATAGGTTCAGTGGTCGAGTTGTTAAGATCGCTGACATGTTCGCAACTTTAACCTATCATCACTGATGGTCACGGGTTCGAGGCCCGCTCACATCGTGTCTCTTTATATAAAAAGTTGGCAGGTTCTTACGGAGGTTGGTGCTAAGTACTGGTTAACAGCTGGAGTCTGCCCATGAAAGGTTTTGTTAGGTAAACTGTCCGTCGCTCAAATGAGCAACCGGTAGCGACGTTAAATAAACTTAAATAAAACAGTTTTTTACATGGATCATTCACATTACAACGGTATCTACATAACCGGATGTGTGCATATGTAGACAATACTAATAACTACCTGTATGAGTAATACAGCCCCGGATACAATACTAATAACTACCCGTATGAGTAATACAGCCCCGGATACAATACTAATACCTACCTGTATGAGTAATACAGCCCCGGATACAATACTAATAACTACATGTATGAGTAATGCAGCCCCGGATACAATACTAATAACTACCTGTATGAGTAATGCAGCCCCGGATACAATACTAATAACTACCTGTATGAGTAATACAGCCCCGGATACAATACTAATAACTACCTGTATGAGTAATACAGCCCCGGATACAATACTAATAACTACCTGTATGAGTAATACAGCCCCGGATACAATACTAATACCTACCTGTATGAGTAATACAGCCCCGGATACAATACTAATAACTACCTGTATGAGTAATACAGCCCCGGATACAATACTAATAACTACCTGTATGAGTAATACAGCCCCGGATACAATACTAATAACTACCTGTATGAGTAATACATCCCCGGATACAATACTAATAACTACCTGTATGAGTAATACAGCCCCAGATACAATACTAATACCTACCTGTATGAGCAATACAGCCCCGGATACAATACTAATACCTACATGTATGAGCAATACAGCCCGGATACAATATAATACCTACCTGTATGAGTAATACAGCCCCGGATACAATACTAATACTACCTGTATGAGCAATACAGCCCCGGATACAATACTAATACCTACCTGTATGAGCAATACAGCCCCGGATACAATACTAATACCTACCTGTATGAGCAATACAGCCCGGATACAATACTAATACCTACTGTATGAGAATACAGCCCGGATACAATACTAATAACTACCTGTTTGAGTAATACAGCCCCGGATACAATACTAGTAATACATGTATGAGTAATACAGCCCGGATACAATACTAATAACTACATGTATGAGTAATACAGCCCCGGATACAATACTAATAACTACCTCTATGAGTAACACAGCACGGATACAATACTAATAACTACCTGTATGAGTAATACAGCCCCGGATACAATACTAATAACTACCTGTATGAGTATACAGCCCCGGATACAATACTAATAACTACCTGCATGAGTAATACAGCCCGGATACAATACTAATAACTACCTATATGAGTAATACAGCCCGGATACATTAATAACTACATGTATGAGTAATACAGCCCGGATACAATACTAGTAACTACATGTATGAGTAATACAGCCCCGGATACAATACTAATAACTACCTGTATGAGTAATACAGCCCCGGATACAATACTAATAACTACCTGTATAAGTAATACACCCCTGATACAATACTAATACCTACCTGTATGAGTAATACAGCCCCGGATACAATACTAATAACTACCTGTATGAGTAATACAGCCCCGGATACATACTAATAACTACATGTATGAGCTATCAGCCCCGGATACAATACTAATAACTACCTGTATGAGTAATACAGCCCATGATACAATACCAATAACTACCTGTATGAGTAATACAGCCCCGGATACAATACCAATAACTACCTGTATGAGTAATACAGCCCCGGATACAATACTAATAACTACCTGTATGAGTAATACAGCCCCGGATACAATACTAATAACTACCTGTATGAGTAATACAGCCCCGGATACAACACTAATAACTACCTGTATGAGTAATACAGCCCGGATACAATACTAATAACTACATGTATGAGTAATACAGCCCCGGATACAACACTAATAACTACCTGTATGAGTAATACAGCCCGGATACAATACTAATAACTACCTGTATGAGTAATACAGCCCCGGATACAATACTAATAACTACCTGTATGAGTAATACAGCCCCGGATACAATACTAATAACTACCTGTATGAGTAATACAGCCCCGGATACAATACTAATAACTACCTGTATGAGTAATACAGCCCCGGATACAATACTAATAACTACCTGTATGAGTAATACAGCCCCGGATACAATACTAATAACTACCTGTATGAGTAATACAGCCCCGGATACAATACTAATAACTACCTGTATGAGTAATACAGCCCCGGATACAATACTAATAACTACCTGTATGAGTAATACAGCCCCGGATACAATACTAATAAGCAGCAGGTTGGCAAACACGGTATCATCAACCACGTTGAAGCACCCCTGAAACACAAATAGCAACTGTTATACATACTGTATACATTTATTTCCGTTTAATAGGCTTGTATTATACAAATTTATTTTAGCTCGAGTGCGAAACAAGTTCCTACAACTTATATTAATCAATCTCGAGATCTCATTCCTGATGGAATCCATCGCCACGAGGGGCGGGGGGGGGGAGAAGAGGTAACGTGTAATTTAAATGCCTTGCCTAAGGACACAATCGTAACGGCTCCAGCGGGGCTCGAACTCCGGACCTTTCGCACCTGAAGCGAACGCTAATTCACTGCGCCATCACGAACAGACGGATCTGTAGTCCAGTGGTAACACGCTGGACTGGTAATCCAGGGATCGCAAGTTCGATCCCCCGTCTGACCTTAATAAAATTAACAGTCTTTCAGATGGGGACGTTAAACCGAGGTCTCGTGTCAGTGCTTTACACCGTGCACGTAAAAGAACCAGAGGAGACTCTGGAATGGGTCTCTCTATGTATCATTGCACTATCCTCCAAAAATCTAAAATAACTAATCTCTTCAGGAGGCGTCGCTCATATGGGCAACCGGTAGCGACGATAAATAAACATAAAACACGCACGCGCCATCACGACTTCGCCGCTTGTATTAAACCCAATGTATGTGTTATCCATTGTGATGAAAAAGATATTCCTATTGTATAGTATACATATATTTAACCCATGACTTTGCTTGTATTCACTGTAATACAGCCATTACATATTTTCTTATATCAGCACACGTGTAATAACACCTGGAATGATTCTGATTGGTCGCGGCATGACAGCTTGCTTTGATACATTTGACATATAGTTTGGAACTTTGCTGTTGAAATCAATAAAATGATAAATATGCAATAGCAGGTTACTGTGATTAAAAGTAATGTGTAGATTTTTGGAGTGGAGCTGTTTGTTTGACTATCGGGGACTATCTACTACAGCGTACGGATACGCCTTACTGATTTCCTTGAGATGTAATAATGTTTAAAGTATACAGGCAGGCAGACATTATTTTATTTTTTCAAACTTATGGTTACTATGGTAATGTGATTTCATACTATATTTTATGAAACTCGTATTGTTTCTAATATAGCCATACATATTAACCCTGCACCTACCTCGTGTTGTCATGTACCTCGTGTTATCATGTACCTCGTCCTGCCATGTACCTCGTCCTGTCATGTACCTCGTCCTGTCATGTACCTCGTCCTGTCATGTACCTCGTCCTGTCATGTACCTCGTCCTGCCATGTACCTCGTCCTGCCATGTACCTCGTCCTACCATGTACCTCGTCCTGCCATGTACCTCGTCCTGTCATGTACCTCGTCCTGCCATGTACCTCGTCCTGCCATGTACCTCGTCCTGTAATGTACCTCGTACTGTCACGTACCTCGTCCTGTAATGTACCTCGTACTGTCATGTACCTCATATAGTCATATACTGTACCTCGTCCTGTCACGTACCTCGTACTGTCATGCACCTCGTGTAGTCATATACAGTACCTCGTGCTACCGTGTACCTCATCCTGCCATGTAACTCGTGTAGTCATATACTGTACCTCGTGCTACCGTGTACCTCGTACTGTCATGCACCTCGTGTAGTCATGTACTGTACCTCGTGCTACCGTGTACCTCGTACTGTCATGTACCTCGTGTAGTCATATACTGTACCTCGTCCTGTCACGTACCTCGTACTGTCATGCACCTCGTGTAGTCATATACAGTACCTCGTGCTACCGTGTACCTCCTCCTGCCATGTAACTCGTGTAGTCATATACTGTACCTCGTGCTACCGTGTACCTCGTACTGTCATGCACCTCGTGTAGTCATGTACTGTACCTCGTGCTACCGTGTACCTCGTACTGTCATGTACCTCGTGTAGTCATATACTGTACCTCGTCCTGTCACGTACCTCGTACTGTCATGCACCTCGTGTAGTCATATACAGTACCTCGTGCTACCGTGTACCTCGTACTGTCATGCACCTCGTGTAGTCATATACAGTACCTCGTGCTACCGTGTACCTCGTACTGCCATGTAACTCGTGTAGTCATATACTGTACCTCGTCCTGTCACGTACCTCGTACTGTCATGCACCTCGTGTAGTCATATACAGTACCTCGTGCTACCGTGTACCTCGTACTGTCGTGCACCTCGTGTAGTCATATACTGTACCTCGTGCTACCGTGTACCTCGTCCTGCCATGTAACTCGTGTAGTCATGTACTGTACCTCGTGCTACCGTGTACCTCGTCCTGTCATGCACCTCGTGTAGTCATATACTGTACCTCGTGCTACCGTGTACCTCGTCCTGCCATGCACCTCGTGTAGTCATATACAGTACCTCGTGCTACCGTGTACCTCGTCCTGCCATGCACCTCGTGTAGTCATATACTGTACCTCGTGCTACCGTGTACCTCGTCCTGCCATGCACCTCGTGTAGTCATATACAGTACCTCGTGCTACCGTGTACCTCGTCCTGCCATGTAACTCATGTAGTCATATACAGTACCTCGTGCTACCGTGTACCTCGTCCTGTCATGCACCTCGTGTAGTCATATACAGTACCTCGTGCTACCGTGTACCTCGTCCTGCCATGTAACTCGTGTAGTCATATACAGTACCTCGTGCTACCGTGTACCTCGTACTGTCATGCTCCTCGTGTAGTCATATACTGTACCTCGTGCTACCGTGTACCTCGTCCTGCCATGTACCTCGTCCTGCCATGTACCTCGTCCTGTCATGTACCTCATCCTGTAATGTACCTAGTACTGTCACGTACCTCGTCCTGTCATGCACCTCGTGTAGTCATATACAGTACCTCGTGCTACCGTGTACCTCGTCCTGTCATGCACCTCGTGTAGTCATGTACTGTACCTCGTGCTACCGTGTACCTCGTACTGTCATGCACCTCGTGTAGTGATATACTGTACCTCGTGCTACCGTGTACCTCGTACTGTCATGCACCTCGTGTAGTCATATACTGTACCTCGTGCTACCGTGTACCTCATCCTGCCATGTAACTCGTGTAGTCATATACAGTACCTCGTGCTACCGTGTACTTCGTACTGTCATGCACCTCGTGTAGTCATATACAGTACCTAGTGCTACCGTGTACCTCGTCCTGCCATGTAACTCGTGTAGTCATATACTGTACCTCGTGCTACCGTGTACCTCGTACTGCCATGTAACTCGTGTAGTCATATACTGTACCTCGTGCTACCGTGTACCTCGTACTGTCATGCACCTCGTGTAGTCATATACAGTACCTCGTGCTACCGTGTACCTCGTACTGTCATGCACTTCGTGTAGTCATATACTGTACCTCATGCTACCGTGTACCTCGTACTGTCATGCACCTCGTGTAGTCATATACAGTACCTCGTGCTACCGTGTACCTCGTACTGTCATGCACCTCGTGTAGTCATATACTGTACCTCGTGCTACCGTGTACCTCGTACTGTCATGCACCTCGTGTAGTCATATACTGTACCTCGTGCTACCGTGTACCTCGTCCTGCCATGTAACTCGTGTAGTCATATACAGTACCTCGTGCTACCGTGTACCTCGTACTGTCATGCACCTCGTGTAGTCATATACAGTACCTCGTGCTACCGTGTACCTCGTCCTGCCATGTAACTCGTGTAGTCATATACTGTACCTCGTGCTACCGTGTACCTCGTCCTGCCATGTAACTCGTGTAGTCATATACAGTACCTCGTGCTACCGTGTACCTCGCACTGTCATGCACCTCGTGTAGTCATATACTGTACCTCGTGCTACCGTGTACCTCGTCCTGCCATGTAACTCGTGTAGTCATATACAGTACCTCGTGCTACCGTGTACCTCGTACTGTCATGCACCTCGTGTAGTCATATACTGTACCTCGTGCTACCGTGTACCTCGTACTGTCATGTAACTCGTGTAGTCATTACTGTACCTCGTGCTACCGTGTACCTCGTACTGTCATGTAACTCGTGTAGTCATATACTGTACCTCGTGCTACCGTGTACCTCGTACTGTCATGCACCTCGTGTAGTCATGTACTGTACCTCGTGCTACCGTGTACCTCGTACTGTCATGCACCTCGTGTAGTCATGTACTGTACCTCGTGCTACCGTGTACCTCGTACTGTCATGTAACTCGTGTAGTCATATACTGTACCTCGTGCTACCGTGTACCTCGTACTGTCATGTAACTCGTGTAGTCATATACTGTACCTCGTGCTACCGTGTACCTCGTACTGTCATGCACCTCGTGTAGTCATGTACTGTACCTCGTGCTACCGTGTACCTCGTACTGTCATGCACCTCGTGTAGTCATGTACTGTACCTCGTGCTACCGTGTACCTCGTACTGTCATGCACCTCGTGTAGTCATATACTGTACCTCGTGCTACCGTGTACCTCGTACTGTCATGTAACTCGTGTAGTCATATACAGTACCTCGTGCTACCGTGTACCTCATCCTGCCATGTAACTCGTGTAGTCATATACTGTACCTCGTGCTACCGTGTACCTCGTACTGTCATGTAACTCGTGTAGTCATATACTGTACCTCGTGCTACCGTGTACCTCGTACTGTCATGTAACTCGTGTAGTCATATACTGTACCTCGTGCTACCGTGTACCTCGTACTGTCATGTAACTCGTGTAGTCATATACTGTACCTCGTGCTACCGTGTACCTCGTCCTGTCATGCACCTCGTGTAGTCATATACTGTACCTCGTGCTACCGTGTACCTCGTACTGCCATGTAACTCGTGTAGTCATATACTGTACCTCGTGCTACCGTGTACCTCGTCCTGCCATGTACCTCGTGTAGTCATATACTGTACCTCGTGCTACCGTGTACCTCGTACTGTCATGCACCTCGTGTAGTCATATACTGTACCTCGTGCTACCGTGTACCTCGTCCTGCCATGCACCTCGTGTAGTCATATACAGTACCTCGTGCTACCGTGTACCTCGTCCTGCCATGTAACTCGTGTAGTCATATACAGTACCTCGTGCTACCGTGTACCTCGTCCTGTCATGCACCTCGTGTAGTCATATACAGTACCTCGTGCTACCGTGTACCTCGTCCTGCCATGTAACTCGTGTAGTCATATACAGTACCTCGTGCTACCGTGTACCTCGTACTGTCATGCACCTCGTGTAGTCATATACTGTACCTCGTGCTACCGTGTACCTCGTCCTGCCATGTACCTCGTGTAGTCATGTACTGTACCTCGTACTGTCACGTACCTCGTCCTGTCATGCACCTCGTGTAGTCATATACAGTACCTCGTGCTACCGTGTACCTCGTCCTGCCATGCACCTCGTGTAGTCATATACTGTACCTCGTGCTACCGTGTACCTCGTACTGTCATGCACCTCGTGTAGTCATATACTGTACCTCGTGCTACCGTGTACCTCGTACTGTCATGCACCTCGTGTAGTCATACAGTACCTCGTGCTACCGTGTACCTCGTACTGTCATGCACCTCGTGTAGTCATGTACTGTACCTCGTGCTACCGTGTACCTCGTACTGTCATGCACCTCGTGTAGTCATGTACTGTACCTCGTGCTACCGTGTACCTCGTACTGTCATGCACCTCGTGTAGTCATATACTGTACCTCGTGCTACCGTGTACCTCATCCTGCCATGTAACTCGTGTAGTCATATACAGTACCTCGTGCTACCGTGTACCTCGTACTGTCATGCACCTCGTGTAGTCATATACAGTACCTCGTGCTACCGTGTACCTCGTCCTGCCATGTAACTCGTGTAGTCATATACTGTACCTCGTGCTACCGTGTACCTCGTACTGTCATGTAACTCGTGTAGTCATATACTGTACCTCGTGCTACCGTGTACCTCGTACTGTCATGCACCTCGTGTAGTCATATACTGTACCTCGTGCTACCGTGTACCTCGTACTGTCATGCACCTCGTGTAGTCATATACTGTACCTCGTGCTACCGTGTACCTCGTCCTGCCATGTAACTCGTGTAGTCATATACTGTACCTCGTGCTACCGTGTACCTCGTACTGTCATGTAACTCGTGTAGTCATATACTGTACCTCGTGCTACCGTGTACCTCGTCCTGCCATGTAACTCGTGTAGTCATATACTGTACCTCGTGCTACCGTGTACCTCGTACTGTCATGTAACTCGTGTAGTCATATACTGTACCTCGTGCTACCGTGTACCTCGTACTGTCATGCACCTCGTGTAGTCATATACTGTACATCGTGCTACCGTGTACCTCGTCCTGCCATGCACCTCGTGTAGTCATATACAGTACCTCGTGCTACCGTGTACCTCGTACTGTCATGCACCTCGTACTGTCACGTACCTCGTACTGTCATGCACCTCGTGTAGTCATATACAGTACCTCGTGCTACCGTGTACCTCGTACTGTCATGTACCTCGTACTGTCACGTACCTCGTGCTACCGTGTACCTCGTCCTGCCATGCACCTCGTGTAGTCATATACAGTACCTCGTGCTACCGTGTACCTCGTCCTGTCATGTACCTCGTACTGTCACGTACCTCGTGCTACCGTGTACCTCGTACTGTCATGCACCTCGTACTGTCACGTACCTCGTACTGTCATGCACCTCGTGTAGTCATATACTGTACCTCGTGCTACCGTGTACCTCGTCCTGCCATGTAACTCGTGTAGTCATATACTGTACCTCGTGCTACCGTGTACCTCGTACTGTCATGCACCTCGTGTAGTCATATACAGTACCTCGTGCTACCGTGTACCTCGTCCTGTCACGTACCTCGTGTAGTCATGTACTGTACCTCGTGCTACCATGTACCTCGATCGTCATGACACGAGTGAAATTAATTATATGCATTGTGTAATTCTGTTAGAATCCACAAGGGTGTAGTTTGCAACGACGACACGAATGCCCGACACCCCATACATGACCTGCCCGTGTGATAAATGATAAGAATTAAGGAACCAATCTTAAAATGACATGTTAGTATATACCTCAGTATAATAGTACTTTGGCGTTGTTGTGCACGTTGATTCAACCTTAGCTGTGATGTCCTCGTCGCTGTTCACACCCTTGCAGCAGGTAGCAGGAACTTTTTCAGTCCTACAATGAGAGAGAAGTAGTCTGGATAAGCACACTAGTGTTAGTAGGGGCGGGCGGGGGGCTCCGTGGACGAGTGGTTAAGGTCACTGACCTCTTGCCTCTCACCGCTTTATGTTCGAATTCGGGTGTCAAATTATTTCACGTGAGGACGCTATCAAGCTGGTCGGTGGTTCAACACGGGTGCCTGTTCGTGCCTGAAATACTGCTCGCAGGTGCATCCGGTGTTTTTCTCTACCAATAGTGTACGCAAAATGTTCATATTTATAAGCACATGCCAGCAAAACGGATTCTATATAGGTAATTAATGCGGAGTATTCTATGACCCTTTTAGAACGTGATTTTGAATTTCACATAATTTAGTCAAATAGTATTTATTTATCGTCGCTACCGGTTGCCCATATGAGCGACGCCTCCTGAAGAGATTAGTCATTTTAGATTTTTGGAGGATAGTGCAATGATACAGACAGAAACCCATTCAAGAGTCACCTCTGGTTCTTTTACGTGCACGGTGTAAAGCACCGACACGAGACCTCGGTCCGTGAGACCACCAACTATATACCTACGTGGGTGTTTGCGCGTTGCCAGTATTGGTATACCACCAGGTAGGTAGGTAGGTTCTGCATCTCCAAATAACTGTTTACACCGCAACAACGAGCCTGTTGAACAGTCAACATAATACAAGTAATCAAGTATAACTGCAGTGTTTATCGGAATCAAAGAAATAAGCATACGGATATGTAGTCCAGTAGTAACACGCTGGACTGGTAATCCAGGGATCGTAGGTTCGATCCCCCGTCTGACCCTAATAAAAGTAACAGTCTTTCTGATGGGACGTTAAACCGAGGTCTCGTGTCGGTGCTTTACACCGTGCACGTAAAAGAACCAGAGGAGTATCTGGAATGGGTCTATGTCTGTATCATGCACTATCCTCCAAAATCTAAAATAACTAATCTCTTCAGAAGGCGTCGCTCATATGGGCAACCGGTAGCGACGATAAATAAACGTAAAAACACACTCAAAGAAATAATATTAGAAATATGTCATTATTATACAGTCCAGTACCGTAGCCAGAGGCAAATTTCAACCTAGGCAATCTAGGGGGTCCGGGGCATGTTCCCCCTTAAAATTGTTGGGGTATAGAAGCGAGTGTTTTTTTTATTTAATGAGTTTAGACGTATACGTATGTACTGACATTTCAATTCTCTAGCAGTCAACATTTTATACAGCAAATGGATAGTGTTTGCATTTTATTTATTTAATTTTTCATTTTATTTGTTTTGCTTTGGAAATGTTAACCGATGCAGCTGCCTCGGTGTGCCCCAGTGTGGCTACGGACCTGCAGTCCGTGTATACTGTCAATAAATATATTAAATCCTATACGAAAATTGAGAAATAAAATAGAGTATGTTTTTCTCTAGCGCATGATCACATGACTGGTTCGAATTATGACGTCACCAATATGGCGCCGGGGAAAAGAAATTTATGACAGAAAAAACGATTTTGATTAGATTATATTATATATCAATCTAATCACAGGGATTCGGCACATTCGAGCGTTCTGGTTGGATTATTAGAATGTAACAAGATGTTTTTTTATATATGAAGATCAATCATAATCCAATCAGAACGCTCGTTTCAACGCTCGTTTCAACGGGAATTGCGCCGCTTTAGAATTTTTCAAAACAAATTGAAAATGCTACGAAATCTCTTTTTGACGTACATTTTTGCCGAATAAACATACAGGTTAGTGGAAACACATTTTATTGATAATGTTATGCACAGTTAAAACTCTCCCGTCGAAGATGTGTTGTTGTTGCTGACATAACCCGTGTCCTAGTATGGAAATACGACCTGCTATGGCCAATGTATGTGGCAATTGTTTGCAAAGTATACATGCATGCAGCTTAAAGTTGTGTTTTATTTGAAGAACAATATAAAGACTCGGGATAGGCGTTATATTTGGACAGCTTTGTACAAAATTGTTTCAGATAGGCCATTTTACTGATCGATGCGAAATCTGACATCCCACAGAGTAGAATCCCTGTACTTAAATATATATACTAGTACCCCCAAACGTGCCGAATCCCTGTGAATCTAATAGGTCAATTTATACACCTTAAAAGTGAGCAGAATGATTTTTATTTAACAATCCCATATTTTGTTCACATACAAACACTCGAAATATTAAACAATTTCTCTATATCCAACATGGTATAAATAACAATTAGCAACTACGTATAAATACGGCGTCGGTCATATGGGCAACCGGTAGCGACGATAAATAAACGCAAAACATACACGTATTCACACAATAAAGACAAGTGCAGCGAACTGTGATATGCATACATGATCTCCATTATTGTCCTAGGCCGTGATATATGCCGCCTGTGGTCTCCATAATGTATATAGAGTATCCCCAACGACCACTGGTAGTAGCATTAATTCGAGTCAAATTAATATTGGTCGGCGGCAAAACTTGAGGTTTTAACAGTTTTAGTATAAAAACGAGTGCTGTATTTTGCTATTCTAATTCGCATTGGACGAGAACCACAGGTACGTACTAGGTTAATACATTATGTATATATGCAGATACAGTCTACATCCGTTATGTCAAAGTCGGTTATGTCGAATTCTCCGGTTATCTCGAAGTCGTATCAAAGTCCCGTTTCAGACACTATCATTTTACATTTATATTGAATTTCGTTAAGTCAAACTTCGGTTATGTCAAAGTATTTTGCTCGGTTCGACGGAATTCGACATAGCGGATGTAGGCTGTATGTAATATGTAGACCAGACGCACGGGCGGGTAGGAGGCTGTGCGGGCTGCCTGGCGGACAGACAGACGGGCAACACAGACAGAGATAGTCGTATACGATCATCGTATGAGTAGTACCTTCATAAAGAGTGTGTTGAATCCTTTCGACGTATCATCTGTATTTTCCGGACCCTTGTAGTTAGCCATCAGAGTCAGCATTTCTCCTTCGAGCCACTCGTCCGACTGCGAAAATCAGAACATTATCACATGCAGTCATCCATTCAATTATGAAATATGTGCATGGCCATTGCATTCCTTCGGTGAACGTATATATGTACTGCCACCATACTGGAACGGTGCAGACGGATCTGTAGTCTAGTGGTAATACGCTGGACTGGTAATCCAGGGATCGCAGGTTCGATCCCCCGCCTGACCCTAATAAAATTAACAGTCTTTCAGATGGGACGTTAAACCGAGGTCTCGTGTCGGTGCTGTACACCGTGCACGTAAAAGAACCAGAGGAGACTCTGGAATGGGTCTATGTCTGTATCATTGCAATATCCTCCAAAAATCTAAAATGACTAATCTCCTCAGGAGGCGTCGCTCATATGGGCAACCGGTAGAGACGATAAATAAACCTAAAACACACAACTGTGTGCTTTTATATTGAGTTACAAATTTTAGAATTATGGATTTTACTATCATGAGTGAAGAAAATAATCCATCACACATTGCACTAATTTATCCAATATTTCGCACACTTTGATACCAAATGTGCCTTTTTTTTCAAAAGGGACATAAATTTTACCGCTAAGGCAAGTGCACAGTTTCTTGTTTGTGTCAGTATACGAATATAGGGTCAATAATTAATATTGTATTTAATAAATATCGGATTAATAATTAATATATTTAATAAATATCGGGTCAATAATTAATATTATATTAATAAATATCGGGTTAATAATTAATATAATATTTAATAAATATCGGGTCAATAATTAATATTATATTTAATAAATATCGGGTCAATAATTAATATTATATTTAATAAATATCGGTCAATAATTAATATTGTATATTATATTTAATAAATATCGGGTCAATAATTAATATTATATTTAATAAATATCAGGTCAATAATTAATATTATATTTAATAAATATCGGTCAATAATTTATATTGTATATTATATTTAATAAATATCGGGTCAATAATTAATATTATATTTAATAAATATCGGTCAATAATTACTATTATAGATTATAAAACTATAAGCATGGTGATAGTGCTCTACTTGCTTAATAGTTCAGAAAGTATTTAATTTTGGGACAAAATCTAGCACATTCTAGAAACGACTACCCATTAGCATTCACTTACCCTGCGCCTCCATGGTACCAGAAGGCACGGAGTTCGCTCCCATCTATAGCCGTTACGATAGTGCCCTTTGGCACTCCACATTGCCTGTTCTCTCTCCCTCGTGGCGATTGATTGATCAGGAATGGGATCTCGAGAGTTATTAATATACGTTGTAAGAACTTGTTTCGCACTCGAGCTGTGATAAATTTGTATAAACTAAACTATACATACCCTGCCGTTAACATTGATCCACAACCCAACCAACGTTGCTTGTACCAGACTCAGGAATACAATGACGACAATGAACTGAAAATAAATGGTGACTATATATTATAAAGTGAATAAAGTAAAGTGTTTATTATAGTGCCATCCCCTATTTAAAGGGCCAGCCATTTCTGACTTATGAGACACCTCTTTTTATGACCATCAGTACTCACCCCGAATCCTATGCTTGTATGCCAGGCGCCAGGTTGGTAGCCAATCGGTAACCATTATTTAACTAGCTAGCAGCTCACCAACCGAACCTTCGATCTCCCGCTCCGTAGGCGGACGCCTTAACCACTAGACCATGGAGACGGTTATATATCAATCTAATGGGAGCAGTGGTAGTACACGCAGTGGTGGTACACGCAGTGGTGGTGGTACACGCAGTGGTGGGACGGCGCTGTAGAGATTCAAGTTCGAAACCTACCTGGCTATGCGGTATTTGTGAAGTGTGGCAGTGGTACATTTATTTATATTATATTCGTTCGTTTTCGTGGCTGTTACGGTGGCGATCAGTTTTTGGTATTGGTATACGTTGTCGTCGTAATGATGGTCAGTTTTATCGTGGCGTTGTCGCCGTAGTGGTGGTCAGTTTTATCGTGGTATTGTTGTGGTGGCGGTGGTTAGTTTATCGTGGCGTTGTTGCGATGGCGGTCGTCTTGACTTGAATGTATCATGGCGTTGATGCCGTCGCGGTTGTCTTGCCTTGAATATATCGTGGCGCTGACGCCGTCGCGGTCGTCTTGACTTGAATATATCGTGGCGTTGACGCCGTCGCGGTTGTCTTGCTTTGAATATATCGTGGCGTTGTCGACGTAGCGGTTGTCTTGACTTGAATATATCGTGGCGTTGACGCCGTCGCGGTTGTCTTGCTTTGAATATATCGTGGCGTTGACGCCGTCGCGGTTGTCTTGCCTTGAATATATCGTGGCGTGGTTGTCTTGCCTTGAATATATCGTTGCGTTGTCGCCGTCACGGTCGTCTTGACTTGAATGTATCGTTGCGTTGACGCCGTCGCAGTCGTCTTGACTTGAATATATCGTGGCATGGTTGTCTTGCCTTGCATATATCAGTGCGTTGCCGTCACGGTCGTCTTGACTTGAATGTATCGTTGCGTTGACGCCGTCGCAGTCGTCTTGACTTGAATATATCGTGGCATGGTTGTCTTGCCTTGCATATATCAGTGCGTTGCCGTCACGGTCGTCTTGACTTGAATGTATCGTTGCGTTGACGCCGTCGCAGTCGTCTTGACTTGAATATATCGTGGCATGGTGTCTTGCCTTGCATATATCAGTGCGTTGACGCCGTCGCGGTCGTCTTGACTTGAATGTATCGTTGCGTTGACACCGTCGCGGTCGTCTTGACTTGAATGTATCGTTGCGTTGACGCCGTCGCGGTCGTCTTGACTTGAATGTATCGTTGCGTTGACGCCGTCGCGGTCGTCTTGCCTTGAATATATCATTGCGTTGACGCCGTCGCGGTCGTCTTGCCTTGAATATATCGTTGCGTTGACGCCGTCGCGGTCGTCTTGCCTTGAATATATCATTGCGTTGACGCCGTCGCGGTCGTCTTGCCTTGAATATATCATTGCGTTGACGCCGTCGCGGTCGTCTTGACTTGAATGTATCGTTGCGTTGACGCCGTCGCGGTCGTCTTGGCTTGAATGTATCGTTGCGTTGACGCCATCGCGGTCGTCTTGCCTTGAATGTATCGTTGCGTTGACGCCGTCGCGGTCGTCTTGCCTTGAATATATCATTGCGTTGACGCCGTCGCGGTCGTCTTGCCTTGAATATATCATTACGTTGACGCAGTCGTGGTAGTCTTGCCTTGAATATATCGTTGCGTTGACGCCGTCGCGGTTGTCTTGACTTGAATATATCGTTGCGTTGACGCCGTCGCGGTTGTCTTGACTTGAATATATCGTGGCGTTGACGCCGTCGCGGTCGTCTTGACTTGAATATATCGTGGCGTTGACGCCGTCGCGGTCGTCTTGACTTGAATGTATCGTTGCGTTGACGCCGTCGCGGTGTGGGTTCGCAACCTGACTTACAGTACGTATACCTATATAATTATTTCTGATGTCATATTGCCGTCCGAATAGATTTATTGTATTCAGTATAGCTTTGTTTAAGAATCAAACAGCTCATGGGATGTATCAAAACTCCCAGTAATGTTTTTTTAAATACCCTGTAATATTAATGGATTAAAATATTACGCCAAGTATCTGTCATCCAAAGCAACACGGTTCATTATTTTTCAACGAACGACAGTAACAATCCACAAGACCATATATATAGTTGTGTGTATATATATAATAAAAAAAATATTTTTTTAGAATTTTCGTTTTGAACCCGAAACAATTTGTCCAGACCCCGAACGTCTGTGATTCCTACAAGTACTGGGCGATTTACCTCATATGAACTGCAGGCGGATATGTAGTCCAGTGGTAGCACGCTGGACTGGTAATCCATGGATCGCAGGTTCGATCCCCCGTCTGACCCTAATAAAATTAACAGTCTTTCAGATGGGACGTTAACCCGAGGTCTCGTGTCAGTGCCTTACACCGTGCACGTAAAAGAACCAGAGAAGACTCTGGAATGGGTCTCTCTTTGTATCATTGCACTATCCTCCAAAAATCTAAAATGACTAATCTCTTCAGGAGGCGTCGCTCATGTGGGCAACCGGTAGCGACGGTAAATAAACGTAAAACACACATATGAACTGAACGCTCCGGGTGCCCTCACTGAAGCTACTTTGGAAACATGCTTACCATGAACAAGCAGCATTTGATTTTCTTCCACGCTCCACAAATACCCACAACTGCCACTACCATGATGAGAACGCCAGCTGCCACCATTAGGTAGCACACAACCTGAAGCATGAGGCCGAACTTAATACTGCCGTACTCGATCATGTTGAACAGAGATACCACGTCAGGGTTGAGAAGCCCGGACTCATGCCAGAGGAGCATGCCTGCCACGAACAGCGTCCCTCCTGCCGCCTGAAATACAATAAAAGGTGAGAACACATGTAACTAGGTGTGCGCGTGTGAACATGCATACAGTCAAACCTGTGTTAGTGGTCACCTCCATTAAGCAGCCAACCTGTATTAAGCAGCCAGTTTCCAGATTCCCAATCAGTTTTTGTATTATATGTTTGACCTCTATTAAGCAGCCACCTGTACGTAGCAGCCACTTTCTCGGACTCCCTTGGCTGGCTGCTTAAGACAGGTTTGACTGTACATATCGGTTTTATAAATTATAACACAATATTTAGTTGATACACAATTGCAAAACAAGTACGCGACGGGTGCCTAGCGACGGGTTCCTAGCGACGGGTGTCTATAATGTGTTCATATACCTCATTCATGATGGAATCCAACGTCATGAGGGCTAGAGCAGAGGCAATGTCGACTTAGACGTCTTGCATTGGGACACCACATCTGGCGAGGTTGAACCAATACCCACACCTACAAGGATACGGGGCCGAACCTGCGATCCCTAGAGTCCCTGTCCAACGTATTACAATTCGCCAATGACCTCTCTGCTCATATATCGCTATCTAAACCTCTTTCTATTTGAATGCATCGAAGCAGACATGAGCGTATTGTATTTACTCGACATGAGAGTAACTTTATGATAGGTTAGTCCATTGTTGAAATGGGCTAGTCGATTATAAGTATGGTACTTCATTCATATGTCACTGGCGGAAGTAGAAATCAAGACCTGACATCCCCGACTCATATTGATCGCCTATGCCATATCATTAGTTTAGACAAATTTAGTTTAGCTCGATTGCGAAACAAGTTCTTTCAACTTATATTAATCACTCTCGATACCTCATTCCTGGCGGAATCCATCGCCATGAATGAGAGAGAATCGTAACGGCTCCAGTGGAGATCGAACTCCAGGCCGTTCGCACATGAAGCGAACGCGCTTCCACTGCGCTATCACGACTTCCACATGCCATATCATTAACTGTACTGTGTGCTATGCATCTGTTTCTCGTTTCTTACGAAGGTTGGTTCACCAAGTACTGGTTAACCGCTGTAGTCTGTCTATGAAAGGTGTTGATAGTCAAACTGCCCGTCGCTCAAATGGGAACCCGGTAGCGACGTTAAATAAACTTTAATAAGAAAAACTATTACATATAAATATGCAATAGAAGGGCGATTGCAACGTGATCAGATTGGCGCCAATTCTTGGAAAAAACCTTGCTATGTATATATATATATATATCTGCGAATCCTATGGGAACCAATTAATGTTGCAGAATTTCATCTACGTAAATATGATGAACTCTGGATACCAGCCTAAGCCTATATTCCTATGCGCACACCAGTGAAAGCTTGGAACTAGTTCCCTGAAAACAATTGGACAATTGTAATACCTATGAAATGAATACATATCAGTAATTCTTATCACATAAATTTCCATTCGTCCAGAAAATAATATTTCTGTTTCAAAACGTGACGACACTATTTATTACACACGTCATAAATATTTTAAAATGACTTACAAAGATGGCTATATTGAGAGCCACCAACATATACTTCGTAGAGTTCTGGACACCCATCTACAATAGAAGAGAGAAACGTATTCCAGTATTACAAACATGACTACACTGCACTATGTCAACAGAGAGAAGCGTATCCCAGTATTACAAACATGATTACACTGCACTATGTCGACAGAGAGAAGCGTATCCCAGTATTACAAACATGATTACACTACACTATGTCAACAGATAGAAGCGTATCCCAGTATTACAAACATGATTACACTACACTATGTCAACAGATAGAAGCGTATCCCAGTATTACAAACATGATTACACTGCACTATGTCGACAGAGAGAAGCGTATCACAGTATTACAAACATGATTACACTGCACTATGTCAACAGAGAGAAGCGTATCCCAGTATTACATACATGATTACACTGCACTATGTCAACAGAGAGAAGCGTATCCCAGTATTACAAACATGATTACACTGCACTATGTCAACAGAGAGAAGCGTATCCCAGTATTACAAACATGATTACACTGCACTATGTCAACAGAGAGAAGCGTATCCCAGTATTACATACATGATTACACTGCACTGTGTCAACAGAGAGAATCGTATCCCAGTATTACAAACATGATTACACTGCACTATGTCAACAGATAGAAGCGTATCCCAGTATTACAAACATGATTACACTGCACTATGTCAACAGAGAGAAGCGTATCCCAGTATTACATACATGATTACACTGCACTATGTCAACAGATAGAAGCGTATCCCAGTATTACATACATGATTACACTGCACTATGTCAACAGAGAGAAGCGTATCCCAGTATTACATACATGATTACACTGCACTATGTCAACAGATAGAAGCGTATCCCAGTATTACATACATGATTACACTGCACTATGTCAACAGAGAGAAGCGTATCCCAGTATTACATACATGATTACACTGCACTATGTCAACAGATAGAAGCGTATCCCAGTATTACATACATGATTACACTGCACTATGTCAACAGAGAGAAGCGTATCCCAGTATTACATACATGATTACACTGCACTATGTCAACAGATAGAAGCGTATCCCAGTATTACATACATGATTACACTGCACTATGTCAACAGGGAGAAGCGTATCCCAGTATTACAAACATGATTACACTGCACTATGTCATCAGAGAGAAGCGTATCCTAGTATTACATACATGATTACACTGCACTATGTCAACAGGGAGAAGCGTATCCCAGTATTACATACATGATTACACTACACTATGTCAACAAACACTCTCATATTATTCATACTAACACAAGTGAACTTTCAAAATATATTCATAAAATATTGGAGTTAATTAAGAGATTTTTTTAATATTTAAGGTTTAACATTTTCTTTTGTACTCGCCCAACATTATGGATAGCATATAGTCGCCGCTTCATCGAGCACGTCTTTGTTTGGGTTTTACGCCTGCATCAGCACCATTCTATCGCCATATCGCTGGTGGGCTGTTTACCCAACAACACCTTTCCTGGGCAGGCTCCAGCGGTTAACCAGTATTCGGTGCACAAACCTCCGTAAGAAAACTGCCAACTTTTTCATATAAACGAGACACGGCCTGAGCGGGGCTCGAACCCGTGACCATCAGTGATGATAGGTTACAGTTGTATGCAAGTCAGCGACATTAACCCTTTCAACCCCACAGGCCTCTAAATAGACTTATGAAAAGGGTAGATCCAGATGAGCCGGCTCGTGACGAGCCGTCTCATCAGGATCTGCACTTTTTTGCCAGTAATAATTATTACTATTTTTAGATAAAATTACCCATTTTGATAAATGAACTGGTCCAAAGGTAATTTTCTTATTAATTTATTGGTCTGAAAATATCATGGACCAGTCCATGTCAGTTACTTGGGGTTGAATGGGTTAACTACTCGACCACGGAAGCGGACTCGCGCGCGTCTGCAATAATAGTGTTCAATAATTAATTCGCATGGATGGAATATCCTTATACTGCGTGTAGATGCTTAGCTAAAAAATAAGTTGCAATATCTGTGTTAGGCGAGTAACTCATAAGCGGCGTTAAATAAACTTTTTAAAACAAAAAATAATTAATTCTTACCTTGATCTATCTAAGAATTGGTTTCAAACAGTCCAGGAACATTCAATGACTGTGAATTATTCGTAATGATTGGTTTAAACAGTATTTATTCCAATAAATTTACACAAAACACCAAAAAATGTTACGAATTACATAAATTGTGAATGGTTTGGATTGGAAAACAAGTTTTCAGAAAACTTATATTAATTCCTCTTCGTATTGATTAAAGAGAGATAAAAACTAAGTAAGATTGTTACAACTTGTCTTATGTTTTTGCAAATTTTGAATGTAGTTAACCACCTGAGACCAACTAATCCAACGTCAGATGACCCTATTGTTTTGCGAAAGATTTCGATTTTTAAATGTACAATTGAGACAACATTTATGAAATAAGACAAACTTAAAACCAGAAAGGAAGTCAGTTTGAAAACGTCGTTCGAAGACCATTAGCATGTAATTGTAAATTTCCCTCCACAACCTCCCTTTTACTGTTAGCTTTTCACCTGATAACAAGCTATATTTTCAAATACTTATTATATATTTTGGTATTACTACATTATATGTTTATCTCTTAATCGCCATTTGTGCACAACATTATATATGCAATGGAGAAAATCTCAATAAGCGTTAAGCTTCCGATTTAATCCATTTTCGTTTTGTGTACAATGTATATGTAATGTACATTATTATCGAATAAATATGTTTAAACCAATTGTAAATTTAAATTATGACGTCTAACTTCTTGCGAAGTTAAAAATATCGAATTTTTTTCTCGAATATATACAATACAATGCAATACGTTTATTGCATAAAACAGTTACACGTGTTTTTACGTTTATTTATCGTCGCTACCGTTTGCACATATGAGCGACGCCTCCTGAAGAGATTAGTCATTTTAGATGTTGGAGGATAGTGCAATGATACAGACAGAGATCCATTCCAGAGTCTCCTCTGGTTCTTTTACGTGTACGGTGTAAAGCACCGACACGAGACATCGGTTTAAAGTCCCATCTGAAAGACTGTTAATTTTATTATGGTCTGACAGGGGATCGAAGCTGCGATCCCTGGATTATCAGTCCAGCATGTTAGCGTGTTACCGCTGGACTACAGATCCGTCTGTAAAAATATAATTATTGCATTTGAAACGACCCCCTAAATACCGATAGGCATTTCACATATTTTGAAACAGACTATATATCACCAAAAGCTGAAAATAGCATTTAAATGTAGCGAGGAATTACTAATGGTTATCAAGTGTGTGGTTTTACAATAAATGGAGGACACACGATGCTGTGTACAAACGTAGACAACACAACTAATGCATTTAAATAAACAACTCGAATATGTGTTCAAGATTATTTTGTCCGGCTATACAAGTACTATTGATATAAGGAAGTATTTCAAACAGTTTGAAATTGAAGACCCTGTGGCCTAATGGATAAGGCGTCGGCCTCCGGAGCCGAAGATTGTGGGTTCGAGTCCCATCAGGGTCGTTATTTTCAGATTCAATTTTTATATCTCAATAAATGGCATACACTGTAGAAAAACTGGAAATCGAGATTTAGTTAATTAGTTCACTAGTTGTTTCATGGTGATATAGGTATGAAACGTTAATTGTAAGAGAATGTGTTTGCTTCAGTGAATGATTGAATTATGCTTCATCGACTGAACATTAAAAGCATTATTATCACGAGTGATGATAATAATAGCTTTCTCTGTTCATGCGTAAAATATTATTATCAATCACTTAAACAAAGAAATATTATTTTTATTTTATGTTGTTTTTATGATATAAAACATGCAACTATGCCTTAATGGCGCTAGAATGTCATGATTAGATTACCATAATGACGTCGACGTCATAAATGACGTCACTGGCAGCTTGAGTCCGAATACGTTCACACCATTTCAACATGCGGCGGCTACCACACGTGCAAAGCAGTGAGAAATAAAATGAGTTAGTCCACTGCTTTCAACCAGTGGAATAAAGTTCACGTTTTATGTCTCTGATCACTAAATTTCTAAATTAGGCTAATTGGAAATCATAAAATAATGGACGTTATCACATAACGTTGCTTGTATTCAGTTTCATACAGCCATCACATATTTCACAGTACCATGGTCGGAGGTTATGAAACTGTTCTCAAATCTCAAACTCGAGTGCTTTGATTGGTTGATTCCGAGTTTTACTGTCAGCTGAACCAATCAGAAGCTTGAGACTGAGTTTTGAGATTGGAGAAAAGTTTTATAACCTCCAGGTCAGGATAGGAATGTTGGCAATTTTACTAAGTACTAATTTTAAAAGTACTAAGTAGCACCAATATTTATCACATAACTTTGATTGTATTCAGTGTAATAACACCATCACATATTTTCTTATATGTGCACACGTGTAATACCACCTGGAAGGATTCTGATTGGTTGAGAGAATAATCCTTATGATTTGTAAATTAAACTTTAAAGTATGTATATTTCTATTTGAATTCGTACATAACGTTACTGGTAATACAAACTATGACTTAAAAGAAGTATTGACGCAATTATAACGCTGCTTAAACATAAATATAACGCTCTTTGCGTAGTGACGTCATAACAATTTAGTGACATCATGACAATATGCGCTGACAGTTGGTCCCAAAATGAAAGTAGCAGCATTATTTTGTGCAAAAATATGATTAAAGCCCAATATGGTAATGTGATCAAAAGGATCTTACACTCTGGTGATTTCATACCATATTTTATGAAACGAGTTTTGGAATTCTGCGATGACTTAAAAACATAGATGACTGTGTGTGTGTGACTATGTGTGTATGTGCGTTTATCATGGGCACACCTCCGTGCACCTTCTAAATAACTGTAATGTTGACGGACAATGAAATGTTTGGATTTTCTCACGTTTCAGATTTACAATTTTATTGCAAAACACCACCTCCATTTAACGAGTCTGACTGCGCTTCCAGGGACTGCAGGTTCGATCCCCCCCCCCCCAATGACTTTAAAACGTTGTCTCGAGTCAGTGCTTTACACCGTACACGTAAAAGATCCAGAGGAGACTCTGGAATCCGTATATGTCTGTATCAAATATAATATGACAGTCATTCAGTTGGGACTAATAGTCTATAAACCGAGGTCTCGTGTATGGATCCAGTCCAACACGTGAACGTTATTACCACTTCATTAACTCTGGGGACGAAATGTCAGGGGAGGTAACTAGAGCCACAGATGGGGCTAGTATGGATCTAGCCCCACTATGTTGCTCTAGTTACCGCCCCTGACATTCGTATATTATAAGGAATGTTAATGACGTAATAATAACGTTCACGTGTTGGACTATTATGGATCCAGCGTGACAATGCTGTACTCAGATACATATCCAGCGTGACAATACTGTACTCAGATACATTATTTTATTATACATTTGACGTCTATTAAGCAGACACCTGTGCTAAGCAGCCAATTTCTGTGATTCCCTTGGCTGGCTGCTTAAAGACAGGTTTGACAGTACTGTACTCAAATGGCCATATCAAGTTTTATTTCCTTTTCTAAGGGTGCATAATTATGTGACATTGCATGCTTTTTGTGAGAATTGAAAGTAGGGCGGGCGTGTCTTTAACAACTCGACGACCCGTCGATATATAATATATTCACTCTGCATGTGTATGTTATGCAGGTCTGATTCAGCACGAACACATGCTGCAAGTCAGCGATGTCAGAAACTTGACCACGCACAACCTAACATATGTTGTTTTAGGTCAAATTTACCACTCAGAGAATACTTTTAGAACATATTTATCAACCATAGACATGACACTATACATGCAAAAACATTTTTAGCATGACACCACGTCACTATTAGAGTAATTATGGAATTTCGTTAGCCACTCTGTCCGATGCCCAATATGACCGGGGGTACTTATCAACATGTCTGCCTCCACCAATGTGGCATCACCAGTAGCCGACCAACCAGCAATTGTTCAGGCAACACGATCTGTCCGTAACTATGACCCCACCCCGCTCCTATGCTTTGAAATCATATCCTGCTAGCTCTAGTGATCGACCCCGCTACTAGTCGCCCTATGTCATAGTACACATGTGGAGCCAAATAGATCGAGGAGAGCACCAATATGCTTTGAAATCATATCCTGCTAACTATCTAGTGATCGACCCCCAGGCAAGCATTGCCCTCTTGTTTCGCTACTAGTCGCCCTATGTCATATGATAGTACACATGTGGAGCCAATTAGATCGAGAAGAGCACCAATATGCTTTGAAATCATATCCGGCTAACTATTGCTAACTATCTAGTGATCGACCACCAGGCAATTCTTGCCCTCTTGTTCCGCTACTAGTCGCCCTATGTCATAGTACACATGTGGAGCCAAATAGATCGAGGAGAGGTAGGACACAGGAGAGATGGGAAACAGAGGAGAGGTGGGAAACAGTGGAGAGATGGGAAACAGAGGAGAGATGGGAAACAGAGAGGTGGAAAACAGAGGAGAGGTGGAAAACAGACGAGAGGTGGGAAACAGAGAGATGGGAAACAGAGGAGAGGTGGGAAACAGAGGAGAGATGAGAAACAGAGGTGGGAAACAGAGGAGAGATGAGAAACAGAGGAGAGATTAGAAACAGAGGAGATATGGGAAACAGAGGATGAGAAACGGAGAGGTGGGAAACAGAGGAGATGTGGAAAACAGAGCAAATATGAGAAACAGAGGAGAGATGGGAACAGAGGAGAGGTGGGAAACAGAGGAGAGGTGGGAAACAGACGAGAGATGGGAAACAGAGGAGAGATGGGAAACAGAGGAGAGGTGGGAAACAGAGATGTGGGAAACAGAGGAGAGAAACAGATCTTCAATACAGCTGTCATGACATCAATCTTCATTTTTTGATCAGAACTATATTAGCTTCTTTTATCTATTTATATTATATGTCGATTGTTCCTAACAGGAAATTAGTAATATATATATATATATATATGTGGTCCTCTACATCCGAATTTTCGGCTTAAAAGCCTTTTCCCAAAACAATCATCCAGCTAATTCATTTTCTTTAAGATTGTGTCTTCAAGGCGAACATTAGGATGTTTTAAGTTTAAACGTTATTTATTTTACGATTGCGAAACAAATTCTAACAACTTATATTAATCACTCTTGTTGGCGCGGATGAACGCGTAAAGGATATTAAGAGGACCACATATATATATATATATCTATTTATAGATGCCTCGATGCTCCAGCCTCCATACCAAGGAGACGAGTGGACAGACAGACAGACGGAACCTGGACTACCACAGGAATATAGAGAGAACAAATGCATATAGTATAATATTTAATTGTAGCACAAATATTGAATAGGTCCATAATAATTTCAAAGAGAACTGGAATGTTTCCTCCGCTGTACAAATCGTGCCAATGGTGTTCATCATTTCCATTGTCTATATAAACCAGAACACGATACTATCTCAAATAGAAACCGTATTTAAAATGCAAAACAATCACATTCCGTAAACGGGTTGTGGAAATGTATGGGAGACGGAAATACACTCAACAACTTTAAAAAATGCACCACCTATATGGTGATTGATTTTTCACATTTATAATGTGAGGAATTCCATACAATTTGGCCGGCTAAGAGTGACCACTGCTCATGACATCCCTATACAATTTATTTCTAAACACTTTAACAGTAGACATGCCATGTTTCTCTGAAGCATTAATGCCAAACATACTAGTATACCCACAACAAAAGTGGTGCGTTTTTTTAATGTCATGCAGTGTAGTTTTTATTAACATACAGTGCACAGACATGATGCCATAATAAGATTATAACTTGAAGCAATTTTCCGTAATGACATGCATAGAATTGTGAATCATTTATGGTCTGCTAAGCCACAGGCAGGTTCATTAGAATCGTTTATTCGAACAGTGTACCGTAGATATCAAAACATATATTTTCAAGTCGAGGCTCAAATCCAATTTATCCCAGAATTTAAAATTCCCAAACAATAATGAACATACAAGATGCATAGAATGTACATAGAAATAGGAACCAAACGTAGTCCCGGCACCAGCTATATAGGTATTACGCGAGTCCTCCTTCTATTTTTGTCATTTTGTCATTGTAATGTAAACATCAAATGAACGGCTACTCATCCGGCCATGACGGTCTTCACAAATTCTGAAAACAGAGACATCAGGATTTGTGACAAGTAAAAAATAATTTGTGAATCACCAGGGTTCATTCTAGGTCAGATTTGTTGGGAGAAGTGAGAAAGTGCGCGATTGCTTCCTTAAATGGTGTTAATTTCTGCAAATTTGGGTTAAAATACACAATATGACCATTAAATACAACATTTGAATAGTAGTGCTTTAGAATGGGCTAATGTATCTTACTGGACAAAATCTTGTATGAATAACTGTATATACTTTTTAGGGAGAAGTGGGGCCCCTAGGGGGCGAAGTAGGGTCCCTATGTCGACTATTTCACCCACGTCGCCCTCTAGAATGAACCCTATGATAATACAATACAAGAAAAATTGATTTGTATGTCACAACTTTGATAATACAAAATGTTGTTACAAGTTTTTTTTTAAATCAATTACAGGTATATAGCTGAACGGTATGGTGACAAATATAGTCCAGTGGTTAACACGTTGGACTGATAATCCAGGGATCACAGGTTCGATCCCCCGTCTGACCATAATATAATTAACAGTCTTTCAGGTGGGACTTTAAACCGAGGTCTCGTGTCGGTGCTTTACACCTAGCCTGGGAACAGGTGTCGATATATTTTGCCTGGTCAGTCAAATAAATATATTTTAACACCGGGACTATTAATTGGGCCGCATCAAGTTTCTGATGATATCAACACCTGAGGAAACTTGGGGGATTGTCCGTGTAATTATTGACTAGCATTAATCCTATTAATAGGCCTATTAGCACGTGACTTAATTAATGACGTACTTGAATCGAAAGCGAGGCACTAATGTTGATAAAACTTTATAATTGGCCGCCATTGTTTACGGGTCAACGGAACGATAAATAGTTTTAAAAAGTACAATGTGATTTGACATATTTACTCAAGATTTAAGTCGTCCTTACTTCAATTACGCCGAATCGACCCATTACCACTTAAACTTAATAGTTAAAATTCGCCATCTCGTTAATATAACACAGAAACGGGAAATTATATGTTTGCAATGTAAATGAGCCTACGGGAGCATTCGTGTATATTCGGAAATGATCGTGTATAATCGTGCCTGTTCGACGATTTCTGATAGAATTCTGTTTCTATATTTAGCGATAGTATCTTGTAAAAAGTTGTCGTTCTTCAAATATACACCCTGATAAATGAGGGTGTAAGTAGATGGCGCTACGATCAGAAACCAAGTTTCCCCAGGCTGTCATTTTGCCAGAAGTTAAAAATCGACAGACTGGAACCCAGGCTACTTTACACTGTGCACATAAAAGAACCAGAGCAGACTCTGGAATGGATCTCTGTCTGTATCATTACACTATCCTCCAAAAATCTAAAATGACTAATCACTTCAGGAGGCGTCGCTCATATGAGCAACCGGTAGTGACGATAAACAAACGTAAAACACCACCACACCACAAATACAGTACCGGTAATTAAATTTTACAGCATTAGAAGTCTGTATTATTGAGACTTCCAACGTTGGTGGTGGCATGAGACTTCCAACGTTGGTGGTGGCATGAGACTTCCAACGTTTGTGGTGGCATGAGACTTCCAACGTTGGTGGTGGCATGAGACATCCAACGTTTGTGGTGGCATGAGATTTCCAACGTTTGTGGTGGCATGAGACATCCAACGTTGGTGGTGGCATGAGACTTCCAACGTTGGTGGTGGCATGAGACTTCCAACGTTGGTGGTGGCATGAGACTTCCAACGTTGGTGGTGGCATGAGACTTCCAACGTTGGTGGTGGCATGAGACTTCCACGTGGTGGTGGCATGGACGGTTGTGGTGTGGTGTTCCAAGTTTGGTGGCATGAGTTCGGTCCAACGTTGGTGGTGGCATGAGACATCCAACGTTGGTGGTGGCATGAGACTTCCAACGTTGGTGGTGGCATGAGACTTCCAACGTTTGTGGTGGCACGAGACATCCAATGTTTGTGGTGGCACGAGACTTGTTGGTGGTGCATGAGACTTCCAACGTTGGTGGTGGCATGAGACATCCAACGTTTGTGGTGGCACGAGACTTCCACCGTTGGTGGTGGCATGAGACATCCAATGTTTGTGGTGGCATACATAGTTATCTTATTCATAACAAGGGTTGAAGCGTGTCTCCCGACCCACTTCGTGGAGGATGAGCAATATTGCAGGCACGGACTGACTGCAGGGTAGAACCACTGACCCACCACAAGCTGGGTAGCTTACTCACATGATATAATTCGACACCCCCAATGGGATTCGAACCTACAGCAGTGAGGGGCAAGATATTTGAAGTCAACAACGATATGTAACCCCTGGTCACTGAACCCCCCCCCCACCCCCTTATTTAAATTCCGTGAATATGTTTTAAAATTATGGAGTGGACATGATTTGTGACAGATAATGTTATGTTATATTTCGGGTTTTACGCCTGCATCAGCACCATTTTGGGCTATATCGCCGGCGGGCAGTTTACTTAACAACACCTTTCCTGGGCAGGCTCCAGCGGTTAACCAGTACTTGGGTGCACCAACCTCCGTAAGAAACTGCCAACTTTTTCATATAAATGAGACACGGCCTGAGCGGGGCTCGAACCCGTGACCATCAGTGATGATAGGTTACAGTGGTATACAAGTCAGCGACCTTAACCACTCGACCACGGAGGCGGATTTGTGACAGATAAACAGACGGACATACAACAAGATCAATAATACGATGCCTGCCACTATATTGGGGGGAGACAGGGGGAGCATATTGAAGTATTCTCATCACCTTCATAGTTGACATTCCCCTGTGCATCTTCTTGACCCTGGAAGAGCTGGTTACATTCTTCATCAGTCAACTTCTCTCCTGCAACAATACACATAGACCAGGGTTCATTCTAGGTCAGAATTTTTGGGAGAATTGAGAAAGCGTGCGATCGCTTCCTTAAATGGTGTTCTTTAATATACTTCTGCAAAATAGGGTTAAAATGCACAGTACAACCATTAAATACAACATTTGAATAGAAGGAGTGCTTTATAATGGGCCAGTGTATCTTACTAGACAACATTTTGTTCGAAAATCGTAAAAATTCTAGAGGGCGAAGTCAGGGTCCCTTTTTCGCCCACTTCGCCCTCTAGAATGATCCCTGCACATAGACATGTCAACATTGCTGAGAGACGAGTGTATAATTTAAGAACTGTCAAGCACATATCTAAGCTGAAAATGATGTGTAGGTGTAAGTCGTGGTAGCACAATGGTAGCGTGTTCGCTTCATGTGAGAACGGCCCTGAGTTCCAGGTATTACGATTGTGCCCATAGGCATTCCTCTTCTCTCTCCCACGTGGCGATGGATTCCATCAGGAATGAGGTCTCGAGAGTGATTAATACAAGTTGTAAGAACTTGTTTCGCAATCGAGCTAACATAAATTTGTATAATTTGTTTTAGGTCGAGTAGGTATGTTATCCCCGGATTTATTTTAAATTAACGATGAAAATGCCGCGTATAAAATAATGCAAAACATGACATTCTAGTGCGAGTCTGTTTTCTAAACATGTGGCACAACCCATCCTAGATTTAATATCCCATGTAATTTTACATTACATATTCAAAATGTGGCATTCTCTAGGTCTGTAGCAGGTTTGGCACTCTCTACGTCTCTAGCAGGTGTGGCACTCTCGACATCTGTAGCAGGTTTGGTACTCTCTACGTCTCTAGCAGGTTTGGCACTATCTACATCACTAGCAGGTTTGGCACTTTCTATGTCTCTAGCAGGTTTGGCACTATCTACGTCACTAGCAGGTTTGGCACTATCTACGTCACTAGCAGGTTTGGTACTCTCTACATCTGTAGCAGGTTTGGCACTATCTACGTCTCTAGCAGGTTTGGCACTATCTACGTCACTAGCAGGTTTGGCACTATCTACGTCACTAGCAGGTTTGGCACTATCTACATCTCTAGCAGGTTTGGCACTTTCTACGTCTCTAGCAGGTTTGGCACTATCTACATCTCTAGCAGGTTTGGCACTATCTACGTCTCTAGCAGGTTTGGCACTATCTACATCTCTAGCAGGTTTGGCATTATCTACATCTCTAGCAGGTTTGGCACTATCTACATCTCTAGCAGGTTTGGCACTATCTACATCTCTAGCAGGTTTGGCACTATCTACGTCTCTAGCAGGTTTGGTACTCTCTACATCTCTAGCAGGTTTGGTATTATCTACATCTCTAGCAGTTTGGCACTATCTACGTCTCTAGCAGGTTTGGCACTATCTACGTCACTAGCAGGTTTGGCACTATCTACATCTCTAGCAGGTTTGGCACTATCTACGTCTCTAGCAGGTTTGGCACTATCTACGTCACTAGCAGGTTGGCACTATCTACGTCTCTAGCAGGTTTGGCACTTTCTATGTCTCTAGCAGGTTTGGCACTATCTACGTCTCTAGCAGGTTTGGCACTATCTACATCACTAGCAGGTTTGGCACTATCTACGTCACTAGCAGGTTTGGTACTCTCTACGTCTCTAGCAGGTTTGGTACTCTCTACGTCTCTAGCAGGTTTGGCACATTCTACATCTCTAGCAGGTTTGGCACTTTCTATGTCTCTAGCAGGTTTGGCACGTTCTACATCTCTAGCAGGTTTGGCACTTTCTATGTCTCTAGCAGGTTTGGCACGTTCTACATCTCTAGCAGGTTTGGCACTTTCTACATATCTAGCAGGTTTGGCACTCTCTACGTCTCTAGCAGGTTTGGTACTCTCTACATCTGTAGCAGGTTTGGCACTCTCTACGTCTCTAGCAGGTTTGGCACTTTCTATGTCACTAGCAGGTTTGGCACTCTCTACGTCTCTAGCAGGTTTGGCACTTTCTATGTCACTAGCAGGTTTGGCACTCTCTACGTCTCTAGCAGGTTTGGCACTATCTACGTCTCTAGCAGGTTTGGCACTTTCTATGTCTCTAGCAGGTTTGGCACTCTCTACGTCTCTAGCAAGTTTGGCACTTTCTATGTCAATAGCAGGTTTGGCACATTCTATGTCTCTAGCAAGTTTGGCACTTTCTACGTCTCTAGCATGTTTGGCGACTGTCAAGGCTAGTGTAAAGAATCAAGCAAATATATGGATTTATTGACATACATGCTTTTTTTATTCTACATAGTTAAACCTGAACCTGCCTAATAAATTGAACAGAATGTGCAAACAACATAGATCCAGATCTATGCCGCGTCCACTATCCGAATACCATACAGCATGTTCTGTTCCGTCTGATCTGGCTCTATGCTGTTTGCAAAAGCGACTAATTTTGATTGGCAGGTTAACCCTTTCAACACCACAGACCTCTAAATAGGCTTACAAAAAGTGTAGATCCAGGATCTGCACTTTTTTCAAGTAATATAACTATTTTTAGAATTTTGTTTACCCATTTTGATAAATGAACTGATCCAAATGAATTTTGTTATTAATTTATTGGTCTAAAAATATCATGGTCCAGTCCATGTCAGTTACTTGGTGTTGAATGGGTTACGGGTCAAAACTGAGTAGAATAGTCGAGCTAGTAACCAACCTAAGCTCGAGAGTACATGTCTTAATTCTGCTGAATTGATGAAGCCGTTCATTTCCTTGTCAAACATTTTCAATCCTTCACAAAACTCGTCGGCATTGTGTGTTTCTTGGCTGCGCTGTATCGTTTGGTAAATAGGCAAGAACACTTCAAATGGAATTCTGGCATCTGAAAAATCACCAAGAGTTGTTTTCAACAAGCTCTAATATAATGTACAGTAAGGATGGTTTGTCAACAGTTAAAACACTGTCGTGACATCATACCTTTGTACTTGCAGTCCATTATTATTAATATTGGACAGCTATAAAATATATATTAAATCGTACACGTACATGTACGAAATTAACAATTTTAATTAGTAGAATCTTGTTATATACGGTAAGTGTGTGTTTTAAGTACGATATAAGCCTCAAACAGATCAAACATGTAAAATATTGGTAAGGTCTTTGGGGCTACGCGCCTCACAGTCCAATATTTTACATATTGGATCGTTTGAGGCTTATATCCTATACTTAACACACTGTTGTGACATCATACCTTTGTACTTGCAGTCCATATTATTAATATTGGACTGCTGTCAAAAGATAACTAGTAGGATCTTGTCACATAAGTGTGTGTTTTAATTAAGATATAAGCCTCAAACGGATCCAATATGTAAAATATTAGTACTGTCTTCAGCGCTACGCACCTCAGTTCAATATTTTACATATTGGATCGTTTTCAATGATCACCAGCTATTGATAAGCGGATTAAGTCATAGTGTTGTTGGTCGGATAGCTGTAAAATGTTTTTTCAAATTTGTTGGCAGTTTCTCTTACGGAGGTTAGTGCACCAAGTACTAGTTAACCGCTGGAGCCTGCTCAGGAAAGGTGTTGTTAGATAAACTGCCTGTCGCTCAAATGGGAAACCGGTAGCGACGTTAAATAAAGTTGGCAGTTTCTCTTACGGAGGTTAGTGCACCAAGTACTGGTTAACCGCTGGAGCCTGCCCAGGAAAGGTGTTGTTAGGTAAACTGCCCGTCGCTCAAATGGGAAACCGGTAGCGACATTAAATAAAGTTAAAAATATGAACAGTACCTGTATTATTAACATAACCACACTTTCTAATCTCCGACTCCGTGGGGTTGAGATTTAGAGAACGTAGACAGTCACCAAGCTGACTCACGGCAAGTTTATTATCGCCTCTGTTGTCAAACAGTAAGAAGACTTCCATAACATCTGAAATAGTAAATTAGTGTAATTTGTTAACCCTTTCAACACCACATACCTCTTAATAGGCTTACAAAAAGTGTAGATCCAGATCATGAGCCGTCTCATCAGGAACTACACTTTTTGCCAGTAATATTTCTATTTTTAGACAAAATTACCCATTTTGATAAATGAACTGGTCCAAATGTAATTTTATTATTAATTTATTGGTCTAAAAATATCATGCACCAGTCCATGTCAGTTTCTTGGTGTTGAACGGGTTAATTATATAATTTCTCCAAGCATAATTAATGACAGGTGTAATGAAATGATGATTCTGTGAAAGCAAACTATATTAGCTATTAAAGAGACATTACATCGTAAAACAATAAATTTTAGTTCACTAGTGTTTTAAAGAGACATTACATCGCAAAACAATAAATTTTAGTTCACTAGTGTTTTAAAGCGACATTACATCGCAAAACGATACATTTTAATTCACTAGTGTTTTAAAGCGACATTACATCGTAAAACAATACATTTTAGATCACTAGTGTTTTAAAGCGACATTACATCGCAAAACAATACATTTTAGTTCACTAGTGTTTTAAAGCGACATTACATCGTAAAACAATACATTTTAGTTCTCTAGTGTTTTAAAGCGACATTACATTGCAAAACAATACATTTTAGTTCACTAGTGTTTTAAAGCGACATTACATCGCAAAAAGGAAATAACATGCATTTTTTCACGTATAAATGTATTGCTACTACAAATTCTTCCGAATACATTTGAACACTAACATTGAATCAATAAACAGTGCTTTTGTGGTCTACAAACCATCAAAAGTACAGGCTTTAACCCTAAGCTACCAAATATATTATACATGTATAACTTAAGATCCTCAGGAATAGCAAACATTCTGTGCTGTCTGATCTGGCTCTATGTTGTTTGCAAAAGCGACTTACGTCGCGATTGGCAGATTACAGGTCGAGCTTCGGATTTCACTGGTCAACTTACCACTTATCTGCTCCTCAGACATTTGAGACTGAAAAGTAAAAATATACATTAAATTATTCTACGACTATCATTCAATTTCTCCTTCGAATCATATGTAAATGTTAGTTTATACAAATTTATTTTAGCTTGATTGTGAAACAAGTTATTACAACTTATATTAATCACTCTCGAGACCTCGTTGCTGATGGAATCCATCGCCACGAGGGAGAGGAGAGGCAACATGGAATTTAAATGCCTTGTCTAAGGGCACAATTGTAACGGCTCCTAAGGGGCGCAAACTCTGGACCATTTGCACCTGAAGTGAACGTGCTATTACGATTTCCATGTATTTTAATGTCATTCATGTGTACTCTATCAATCACCTAAGCAGAGTGGCATCCGTAGAGAGCCGGATTTGGACTTGCAGGGGTGCCCAGGTTTGATACTCGGTAAGGGCACATATGTATGTGTCCTTGAGCAAGGCACCTCAAACACATTGCTTAGTACTGGTTAACTGCTTAAACCCGTCCAGGAAATCATGTCTAGGTTTTCAATCGCAAGGTGTTTGAAATACATACTAGAAACATGTGTTAGCCTTTGCAACAAGTGAAGCTTTGTGGATTACATTTCAATGACAGCCTTGAGAAAAACACATTTCTATCATATATAAAAATTTCCATTTTTTGACATAATGTTGAATTTTTTTTTTAAACTTTATTTATTTTACAACAATTGCAAAGCAAGTTTTAACAACTTATATTAATCACTTTCATTGGCGCGGTGAAAGCGTATATGTGGTCATTCGTGTGGGAGGAAACCGGAGTACCCGGAGAAACCAGACCTGTATGATGTTGCGACCACTGTACCATATCACATACGTTCCCGGTAAGAGGATCGAACCCGGGTTGCCTTTGTGAGAAGCGAGTGCGCTAACCACTGCACTAATCAGACAGACATGTTCAAGTAAATGCGGAAATGAACACAAGCCGATGACATGATGATGATGACGGCGTCGACAAATTGATCTTAAATATTGAACTAATTTCTCGTTCAGGTAATTTGTTATTATCTGATGAAAACTGCCACAATAAACCAGATAAAGTAAATAAGCAAACATACTTCTACGAAGAATACTTACCATGGTTAACGTTTGGACAGGCACACCCTTGTATGTTGTTATTACTAAAATAATGTGTATTAAGCACTAAGCTTCCGATCAAGCAGTAAACAAGCACTAAGTTCACTGACTGTGTTGGGCATGTTTAAGTTGCGGCCCAGTGTGTGTGTGTGTGAGTGTGTGAGTGTGTGTGGGTGTGTGTGTGTGTGTGTGTGTGTGTGTGTGTGTGTGTGTGTGTGTGTGTGTGTGTGTGTGTGTGTGTGTGTGTGTGTGTGTGTGTGTGTGTGTGTGTGTGTGTGTGTGTGTGTGTGTGTGTGTGTGTGTGTGTGTGTGTGTGTGTGTGTGTGTGTGTGTGTGTGTGTGTGTGTGTGTGTGTGTGTGTGTGTGTGTGTGTGTGTGTGTGTGTGTGTGTGTGTGTGTGTGTGTGTGTGTGTGTGTGTGTGTGTGTGTGTGTGTGTGTGTGTGTGTGTGTGTGTGTGTGTGTGTGTGTGTGTGTGTGTGTGTGTGTGTGTGTGTGTGTGTGTGTGTGTGTGTGTGTGTGTGTGTGTGTGTGTGTGTGTGTGTGTGTGTGTGTGTGTGTGTGTGTGTGTGTGTGTGTGTGTGTGTGTGTGTGTGTGTGTGTGTGTGTGTGTGTGTGTGTGTGTGTGTGTGTGTGTGTGTGTGTGTGTGTGTGTGTGTGTGTGTGTGTGTGTGTGTGTGTGTGTGTGTGTGTGTGTGTGTGTGTGTGTGTGTGTGTGTGTGTGTGTGTGTGTGTGTGTGTGTGTGTGTGTGTGTGTGTGTGTGTGTGTGTGTGTGTGTGTGTGTGTGTGTGTGTGTGTGTGTGTGTGTGTGTGTGTGTGTGTGTGTGTGTGTGTGTGTGTGTGTGTGTGTGTGTGTGTGTGTGTGTGTGTGTGTGTGTGTGTGTGTGTGTGTGTGTGTGTGTGTGTGTGTGTGTGTGTGTGTGTGTGTGTGTGTGTGTGTGTGTGTGTGTGTGTGTGTGTGTGTGTGTGTGTGTGTGTGTGTGTGTGTGTGTGTGTGTGTGTGTGTGTGTGTGTGTGTGTGTGTGTGTGTGTGTGTGTGTGTGTGTGTGTGTGTGTGTGTGTGTGTGTGTGTGTGTGTGTGTGTGTGTGTGTGTGTGTGTGTGTGTGTGTGTGTGTGTGTGTGTGTGTGTGTGTGTGTGTGTGTGTGTGTGTGTGTGTGTGTGTGTGTGTGTGTGTGTGTGTGTGTGTGTGTGTGTGTGTGTGTGTGTGTGTGTGTGTGTGTGTGTGTGTGTGTGTGTGTGTGTGTGTGTGTGTGTGTGTGTGTGTGTGTGTGTGTGGTGTGTGTGTGTGTGTGTGTGTGTGTGTGTGTGTGTGTGTGTGTGTGTGTGTGTGTGTGTGTGTGTGTGTGTGTGTGTGTGTGTGTGTGTGTGTGTGTGTGTGTGTGTGTGTGTGTGTGTGTGTGTGTGTGTGTGTGTGTGTGTGTGTGTGTGTGTGTGTGTGTTCCTTTAATGTCAAACCCCTCGCGGGGACTTAGACATGGTTTCCTGGGCAGGCTTAGCCGACCTAAGCGATTAACCAGTACTAAGCAATGTGAGTGAGGTGCCTTGCTCAATGGCACTACATACGTGGCCTGGCCGAGTATCGAACCCGGGACCGTTCGATTCCAAATCCGACGCTCTACCACTGGACCACGACCAACCAGTTGCGAGGACCAATACATATGTATATGTTACAGTTTATGACATGGCTTCACACACTGGAGAGAGGCACTTAGTCACTATGTAGGGCAGACTTGAACCCTTGTATTGTCTCTGCGCAAACCACCCTATCGTCCAGATGGTTCCACCACGAACAGTTTTCACAAAGAATGAGTTTCTTAATTGCTCATGATTTTCCTGGGCAGGCTTAGCCGATCTAAGCGGTTAACCAGTACTAAGCAATGTGTGTGAGGTACCTTGCTCAATGACACCACATGTGATATACGTGGTCTGACCGAGTATCGAACCCGGGACCTTTCGATTCCAAATCCGACGCTCTACCACTGGACAATGAACGCCACACAGTGTATGAACTTAAGTGACCATTCTTGCATTATCTGCATGGTAGGTCGTTGGTATGGAGTAATGCAAGTAGTGGGCCAAGCACTGACCCTTTAGGCACACCGGATATTACTTGCATTTCTGTTGAAGATTCGGCTTCAAGGATAACCGCTGCCTGACTCCGATCTCTTATATGAATGGTTTTATATAATTTAGTGTGTTCCAATGTACTCCCTGATGGTGTAGTTTGAACAGCAATTTGACAAGATTGACTTTGTCAAATGCTTTACTAAGTCTCTTGTTTATTTTTGAGTTGTTGGGAAAATTCATCAACTAGTAGGAACGGTGATTCACATGACCATTATTTCGTGGTAGCCGTGATACAGTTCTCAGAGACAATATTATTGTCGTTGAAAATTTACTGCCTGGAGACTTTGGTGCAACTCTGTGCTCAAACACCTTACACAAAATACAAGTCAGGGAAATTGGTCTATATTTAGCGCAGCATTGCGTGTATTGCCTATGCTATATAATAGACTGGCGTTGGCTTGCACCCAATCATTTGGTATTTGGCCGGAGCTAGTTTAGCTAAGGGATTGTGAACGATTATCACAGGTGCGATTTCGGTATTGATAGCTTCTTCAGTACCACTGTGTTTTTTGTTTTCTTCATCACAGGCCGTGTTAGTGTTAAGCTTATCATAAAGTGTGCGGAGTCACTTCAGATCAATGCTAATTGGTGGGGCATTGGTGGATATTTACCGTGGAGAGTGCTTGTGCTGTCTTCTTTTTTCACGTTGTTTGATTTTGCAGTATATCCTGAATTGATGTACACAGTTGGCTTGGCTTAGGTGGTGACATGCTTGTAAAGACTGATTGGAAATGTCTGTTTTCAATATAGTTGCTTTCAGACAACAAGGGAGCAATACCCTGAACGTTTGTTTAGCATTTTTGATTTATGAGAAGAGTTTTTCTTGGCAAATCCATTTCTATTTTCATGGTTTTGATCTGCTGCTGTATTGCATTCCAGGATATCTTCTACATAGTTATAGTAAGCATTGTTAATCTCACTATTAACTTTATTTCCTACAGATATATATACTGTTTTCCTATTTGTGGATCATTCTTAATGTAATTGCTTTTGATAAATTTTGACTATCCCTTTTTCTGTGTGTTTTACGTGTTTATCGTCGCTACCGGTTGCCCATATGAGCGATGCCTCCAGAAGAGATTGGTCATTTTAGATTTTTGGAGGATTGTGCAATGATACAGAGAGAGACCCATTCCAGAGCCTCCTCTGGTTCTTTAACGTGCACGGTGTAAAGCACCGACACGAGACCTCAGTTTAACGTCCCATCTGAAAGACTGTTAATTTTATTAGTCAGACGGGGGATCGAACCTGCGATCCCTGGATTACCAGTCCAGCGTGTTACCACTGAACTACAAATCCGTCCCCTTTTCTGATTAGTCTCCTCAGGTGTTATCCATGCATACATGTGTGTATGGGTGCCAAATTTGCACACGGTCCGTACTTACCAATTCCTTCCTAAATGGAAGACTTATATTTATCCCATAAGGTTCCAAATATTGTCCTATAGCATTATTATTTAACTATTCATTTTCAAGCTCAAGCTTCTACGTCTAACCATCGTAGTTGGCTCAATGTTCAATTTAATATTAGGCAGAATTGCGGTAGCAGTGCTTCGGGTATCAGACGGATCTGTAGTCCCGTGGTTATCACGTTGGACTGGTAATCTATGGATCGCATGTTCAATCCCCCCATCTGACCCTAATAAAGTTAACAGTCTTTCAGATGTGACTTTGAACATAGGTATCGTGTCGGTGCTTTACACCGTGTACGTAAAACCCCCAGAGGAAACTCTGGAATGGGTCTCTGTCTGTATCATTGCACTATCCTCCACACATCTAAAATAACTAATCTCTTCAGGAGGCGTCACTCATATAGGCAACCGATAGCGACGATAAATAAACGTAAAACACACACAGTGCTTCAGTTGTTACCGCCAACGCTTTATTGTGGGCCAATATATAATGCTTCTGTGAACATATTCCATATCTGGAGAAATATAGACACATGCCTTTCGTGATTGTTTTTGGCTATTCAAGTGTGTTCCCTTTCAGAAAACAGTTGGTCTTTTAGGGAATGTAAATTTTGTAATTAATTAAATGTATAGTATTTTAAGGAACTCATGTTATTGCCACACTGGTCAAATTGGATGAGACATTCATACATTTATTACTGACATTGATAGTACGGCACCACATATTGGCACTAGCTTTTAAAATTCATATTACATTTTCTTTTCAAAACAATTCTTTTTTATGCTTAGCTTGTAATGAAACCCTGCACAGTTCATTTGCTCTTCTGCTGTTTGCCTCTTATTTTACAGTTCCGTTTCGTTGTTTCTCACACCATCAGCTTCGGATTATGGCTAGTAAATAAGTTGACGACAAAAAATCACATATAACTATGTGACTACCATTGTGCTATATGTGGATTATGATCAGACAAAAGATATGACCAGTATGGCGGCGCGAAAGATTTCGTATTCCATTGCCTAAATACCAAGTTGTGAATTTAGTGGTGCTCAACATGTATTTCAATATCACCGTGTGCTCTATTTTTGTTTGTTTGTTGGTTGGTTGTTGTTTTTGGTGGGGTTTTTGGATTAAAAGCTTCTAGACAACAGGTCACAGTCCGTCGTAGTCAATGGCTCTAAGTCAGTACCATACCAGTCTCCTCCGGTGTCCCACAGGGTTCGGTCCTCGGACACTCCTCTTTCTCATATACATCAATGACCTCCCAGATTTTGTCAAACACTCTAAAGTCCGCCTCTTCGCCGATGACACAGCTCTTTATCTTTCTCTGACTTTTCTTCTCATTCCAGCCTACTACAGCAAGACTTAACCAGCTTGAACAATGGGAATCCAAATGGGAAATGAAATTCAATCCATCAAAGTGCCAGGTTATTCAGATCACCAAAGCAAACTAGTCATATCCACGAAATATCGTCTGCATAATACCTTCTTAGAAACTGTTTCTTCAGCAAAATACCTGGGAGTAACAATATCAAGTGATTTAAACTTTAACAAACACATAGACAACATCAGCAAAAAAGTCAAACATTGGGTTTTCTAAGACGAAACATCAAAGTACACTCAGAAAGGTTAAAATCAACAGCATACAAGACACTGGTAAGGCCCCAGCTTGAGTATAGCTCCACGTTTGGTCACCGTATACGGCAGTTCTCATAGACCAGCTTGAGTCTGTACAGCGCAGAGCTGCCCGCTGGGCCAAACAAGACTACGGCCGAACGTCCAGTGTCACAGAAATGTTGAACTCCCTAAATTGGAGACGCCTTGACCTTCGTCGCATCGACCAAAGATTGGTTATGTTCCACAACATCCTCCATAACCAAGTTGCCATTCAAGCTGAAAACTACCTTACCCCAAATACAAGATCTTCCAGAACATCCCATTCCCAAGCATTCGACAGATCCAAACAGTGACTGACTACCATAAATATTCCTTCTTTCCAAGAACCATTGTCCACTGGAATGCTTTGCCCCCAGATATTGTCACCTTGTCTGGCCCACAGTTCAGTCTGGCTGCAAGTCGGATTGAACATGTTTCTCCCTAAATAAACCTGCCCTGTTCTTAACCTGTTTTTAACCACCTAACATCATTCTTTTTATCATCTTTTATTTCATCTCTTACTAACATTCTTGTCAGTTGACGCGCGTCAAAGTCTAAGGTCCCCATCAGGGGTTTGACTAATAGGAAGATAGATTTGCGAAAGTCATTTTTATCACATAACTTAGTATCCAGTGTAATATAGTCATATCATAATTTCTTATATGCACACACGTGTAATGACACCTGGAAGCATTCTGATTGGTTGAGAGAACATATCCTTATAATTTGCAAATTAAACTCTAAAATAAAATCCATGCCAATTGAACTTCTAAAACAGGTTAAATGTTCGAATCAAGAGGGGGAAATGGCCGTTCTAATTAGTCTAAATATTATGTTGGAAAGAGACCGAGAGCGCGCCTACAAACAAATATATATGTTTACCATGTTGTCCAATGCATTGGGATAATTAGTGTAATGTTATAGCATGAACCTGCAGATGCAGAAGACAGATGTTCGAATCCAAGTACAGGTATGTTTTCTCCATAATTTGTTGAGTATGTCATAATTCTAAATTTATTTATGGCAATGAAGTGTACACATACATACTTATATGAATAGTTTTAAAACTTCATACATCTATTGCAAAATCTTTTCAACAATTTCATAATCCTTGTTTATTTTTAAAACCAAAAAATGTACACTATCAGAGTCGTTGCGGTGTAACTATACTTTAGTAGTAAGCTCCGTCAATGTTAAACTTCCGAGAAGCTATTCAACTGCCTATTGCTTGGAGTTAATGCTTGGAAGATTGGTCTTAGTTCATTTTAAGTGTGAATATTTCTATGGTCTGTTTCAAATAATGAAAGGGTCTTGCAAAAAGTATTCATCAGTAAGGAGGTTATTTGTGACCTACAGCATAGTGGATCGATCATCCCTTTTCATTAAATATGTATGATAAATAAACATATAATGTTCACAATGTTTTAAATAGAACCGCTCCTACTGGTCGGATACTAGTGCATCGGATTTGGAATCGAATGGCCACGTGTTCGATACTAGGCCAGGGCTCATACCACTGTACATAGTGTCATTGAACAAGGCATATCGTAAGCCTACACATCGATGAGTAGCCTACTTGTTAGCCGCTAATGCCGGTCTCCTTACATACCTGTGAATTGCGTCACCTCCGCCGTCCATACAAGCTCGAATACTACGACATACATGCATGATAATCGGTGGATTAGTGACAGTCTGGGCTCTCTGACGCAGCAAATCATCCTCGCGGTTTCCTCACCAAGCACAGCTCCAGTACTATCTGGAGTTCCCCAGGAAAGTGTGCTCGGGCGCTGTTGTTATTCCGGGTAGTTCTTAAGGACCTGTCAGATTCCATGTCCAGACATTCGATAGCACGCATATTTACAGACAACTGTGTGCTGTATCGGAATATCTAGACAGTCGAATATTTCAAATCACGTGGCCTACATGTATGCCGATTTAGATCGAATGACTACATGAATGGGAAGCTGATTGGAAGATGGAATTTCATCTGTCATGTCATCCACATCTCGAACAGAGTTCGCGCCCAGCTGTAGCCGTTACGATAGTACCCTTAGGTACGGCATTTAAATTCCACATTGTCGCTTCTCTCTCCCTCGTGGCTATGAACTGGTCTAAGGTATTCTAAACAGCAGAACTATTATTGACATGTCATACAATACCCATTGTCAAACTCGTCGACACTGTCAAGTGCTAGTACAGTCTACAACCGTTGTCAAAGTCGGTTATGTCGAATTATCCGGTTATCTCGAAGTCGGATCAAAGTCCCGTTTCAGACACTATCATTGTACATATAACTGACCCAGTTTATATCGAATTTCGTTAAGTCAAACTTCGGTTATGTCGAAGTATTTTGTTCGGTCCAACGGAATTCGACATAACGAATGTATACTGTACATTGGCTTAAGCATTGCCTACACTAATCCCTCATCTGGGACAGCCGTATCAACAACACTGTCAAAAACGCCATCAGATCCTTCATATCTCGAAGCACCTATACAAATACCCAAGAGTGACTAAAGAACTGTGCTACAAAACTATCGTCTGCACAATCATGGATTATAGAAGTATAATATGGGACCCACACACTAAGGACAACTTCAACGAATTGGAGATGGTAAATGTACAACCAAAGGAGGTCGGGCGGTCGACCTCCTCGACCCGACCTTCTTTGGTTGTACATTTACCATCTACAATGACGACACTTTGGGGATGGTGATGATGCTGTCTTATTCGAATAATATGGATATCTGGTATATTGGGTTTTAGTTACATTGTAGTGTGTGTTTTACGTGTTTACGTATTTATCGTCGCTACCGGTTGCCCATATGAGCGATGCCTCCTGAAGAGATTAGTCATTATAGAGTTTTGGAGGAGAGGTGCATGATACAGACAGCTGCCCATTCCAGATTCTCCTCTCGTTCTTTTACGTGCACGGTGTAAAGCACCGACACGAGACCTCGGTTTAACGTCCCATCTGAAAGACTGTTAATTTTATTAGGGTCAGACGGGGGATCGAACCTGCGATCCCTGGATTACCAGTCCAGCGTGTTACCACTGGACTACAGATCCGTCTGCTACATTACAGACGAGACTCCATGACACTAAAATAAGACATTTTATCACCATCCCTAACGTTACGACCCCAGTTGGCTACAACGCAGATCAGCAAGGTATGTGACCGTGGGTTATCTATTCCACCCATTTGTTGACAGTGCCTTTCTGGGCCTCTTCAATACTGGACCCCGTTTTGACAGGTCTACATACCGTCCAGCCCCGGACCTTTCTGGGCCATCCAGCTCTGGACCTCTTCCATCTACGTACATATTGAACAATGTAACAAATCCATCTACGTACATATTGAACATTGTAACCAGTCCATCTACGTACATATTGAACAATGTAACAAATCCATCTACGTACATATTGAACAATGTAACAAATCCATCTACGTACATATTGAATAATGTAACAAATCCATCTACGTACATATTGAACATTGTAACCAGTCCATCTACGTACATATTGAACAATGTAACAAATCCATCTACGTACATATTGAACATTGTAACCAGTCCATCTACGTACATATTGAATAATGTAACAAATCCATCTACGTACATATTGAATAATGTAACAAATCCATCTACGTACATATTGAACAATGTAACAAATCCATCTACGTACATATTGAACAATGTAACAAATCCATCTACGTACATATTGAATAATGTAACAAATCCATCTACGTACATATTGAACAATGTAACAAATCCATCTACGTACATATTGAACAATGTAACAAATCCATCTACGTACATATTGAATAATGTAACAAATCCATCTACGTACATATTGAACAATGTAACAAATCCATCTACGTACATATTGAATAATGTAACAAATCCATCTACGTACATATTGAATAATGTAACAAATCCATCTACGTACATATTGAACAATGTAACAAATCCATCTACGTACATATTGAACAATGTAACAAATCCATCTACGTACATATTGAACATTGTAACCAGTCCATCTACGTACATATTGAATAATGTAACAAATCCATCTACGTACATATTGAACATTGTAACCAGTCCATCTACGTACATATTGAATAATGTAACAAATCCATCTACGTACATATTGAACAATGTAACAAATCCATCTACGTACATATTGAACAATGTAACAAATCCATCTACGTAATTATTGAACAATGTGTTATTTAATGTGTTATTTTAGCGGTTGTAGCCAGGCCTGGAGGATATAAAACCTTTTCTCAAGCTCAATCTTAAATATCGAGCTTCTGATCGATTGAGCCACGAAGAAATCTCAGATTCAACAAATGAAATTTCTTGAGCTCGAGTTTGAGATCTGAGAACAGTTTTATAATCTGGTGCCCAGGATTGATCTACGTATGTGCCAAATGCATGTGTTAACCACTTACTGTGACAATTAATGATTAATGTATGCATGGGCCTCGACAAAATTACGCATGCAGGCCCATAGCCACACTGAGGCACGCCGAGTCAGCAGCCTCGGTTAAAATTTTCAAAACCAAAAAAATAATATAATAATGAAAAATTAAATATATATAATGTTGACTGATATAGAGCTGAAAGGTCAGTACATAATTATACTAGGAACCCCCTAGATTGCCTCGGTTGAAATTTGCCTCTGGCTACGGTACTGACACGGACTCATACTTCAACGATAGGAATTAAAATCAGTTTATAAATGAAGACAATAATTTTTATTTAAATGTTAATGGAAAATATTAGTTGCTTTGATATTATAATTTTCTTCATGCATGCAGTAAGCAATATTTTATTATCTACACCTGGCCCCAACTTTTCTCCAATCTCAAACTCAGACTTCTGATTGGTTCAGACGAGTGTAAAATTCAAACTCAGCCAATCAAGTTTCTTGAGCTTGAGATCTAAGAAAAGATTTATAACCTCGGGCGCTGTACCAGGTTTACGGGTACAGTAGGCCTACAGCTGTACAATAGAAAATGCAGATACAATAGCATTACACAAAGCGGTAAAACGACTACCGATTAGCTCAGTGGTTAGCGCGCTCGCTTCTCACCAATGCAACCCGGGTTCGATCCTCGGACCGGGAAGTATGTGAGATGGTACGATCGTCGCCAGATCGGACAGGTGAGCTTTCTCCGGGTACTCCGGTTTCCTCCAACACAAATGACCACACTTACACTTTCATCCGCGCCATTGACTATAAATGTTATTTATTTATTTATAAACATTAACATAATGCGAGCATGCGCATTTAAAACGTGATATTAGTTTCCTTTGTTTTCAATTTCCGGTCAATCCGTCGATCTTTTGGAGCGGACATGAACCTAACCATACGTCCAACAGGTGCTACCTGATTTGCATGACCACTTGGCTCTTTCGACCCAATTGGTCCAAAGCTAATTTCAGGCACAGTTTTCTGCTTTCCATCATGTAGTTTTGCCCTTGCACTCGCCATTTGGGTAATAAACGGCGTCATTTCGTCATCAATATAATACGCCCCATGTTCGTCTGACACAGCTTCTGTGACACGTTTTTTATGTGCATGCGATTTGTTCATATCTGATCCATCTGCGTTTGAAAGTCCGGAATTCTCCAATTTGGGCTTATGAAATTCGTAGCCTTTCTGCAAATCTGATTTTTCTCGCCTTGTTAACTTGGTGTATGGCCGAACTGTGCTCTGGAACTGCCGCTCCGATGGTTCCCCCACAGCTCCTTCCCAAATGTTCTGTTTTTTCTTCTGCTTCACCGTGAACGCATCAATTGTTGTTAGTGTAGACGGTGTTCTAGCTTTAGATCGTATCTGTCTCATGTATCTCGGTTTATTTTCATCTCCAGGAACATCCTCGTCGCCGACATAGTTCATCATGATATCCGCGCGTTTTACAACACCCGGGGATGGCGGACGTTCCACTAGTATAATAGGATCATGGTTCAATACAGCACTATTCTTTATAAAATATTTCATCTTGTGATTAATCTGCAATTGCATTCTGCGGATTTCGGAATTAATCTTTTTCAGATTGGAAGTCAAAACGGTGTCGTTTTTCGAGTTTATGCTTACTAGGCAGTCTCCAAATTTGCTGAAACCAGGATTTCTAGCCCCTTCCATTGCCTTCTCCCTCTCGATGATCACTCGTCGGGAGGTTATGGTTCCCAGCTTCATTTCACGCTCAAGTTTTCTGTGAAAGAAATATAATAATGAAGTTCACACTAACATAAGCTCTCTTAAGAGACAATCGGACGCTAACATAAGGGTGTGTCTTTGGAAGTGTAGGCCTACGCGCCCTATTACATAGATCTATACTCCCGTGTGCATTGTGGCCTTTGTACCCACGTGGAGGACAATTAGGAAACAGTGGCGTAGCTTCCTATAGGCCGTTGTAGGCCGTTGCCTACACTTTTCCCCGAAAAATCGAAAAAAGTAAAAATGCAAAATCTGCAACAAAAATCGGGAGGCCAGGATTAAATTATATACGCTATAAATAGTTTTCCTGAGGACGACCCCCGGACCATAATTTCGTCACCCAAATGCATTTATGCGGTGGCGACTTTAAATAAACTTATATACGTACGACCCCCGGACCTCCCTCCCGTCTTAAGTTCTAAGTTGGCCTACACATCGATTCCAGCCCAGCTATGCCCCTGGGAAATGCTGTACCTTTGTGTCAAATGGATAGCTGGCTCACATGAAATAATTTTTGACATTGGGTTTCGAAACTACAGCAGTGAGGGAATACGGAGGACCCCATTATTCAGTTATACTGTAGTTGGCTGTCCGATTAGCGCGCAGTGTATAGCAATGCTCACCAATGCAACCTGGGTTCGATCCTCGGACAGGGAAGCATATATGTGAAATGGTACGGTGTTCGCCAGATCGGACAGGTGGGTTTTCTCCGGGTACTCCGGTTTCCTCCAAAATCGAAGGACCACATATACGCTTTCATCCGCGCCAACGGGAGTGATTAATATAAGTCGTTAAAGCTTATTTCGCAATCGTTGTATAATCGTGTAATGAAACTTAAACTTTTAATTATACATGTAGTTAGTTCACTGCAGTGTGCGTATTAGGCATACGTGGCTTTACATTCAACACACACCACTGTGTATACATATAACGTCGCGGCTGCTGCGTTTCTGTGTGAATAATACACTCTGTGATCGTTAATTGGAGAAATCTAGGAAACACATTATTACGAAATCAAACTTTTGAAATATTACTAGTAATTCTAGAATTACTCGGCCTGCAGACATGTTAGCAAGCACACAAGACATGCTGTCTCCATAGCAACCAGCAATGCTTTTATTCTGTTGCGGGCCGTTGTTTAATGTTGTTAGATCTACTAGTACTATTGATTTGCAATAAAATATGATTAACTCTTTCACCGCCAATGTCGCATAAAAGCGACTTTGTAAAAAAAAAAAAAGTGTAGAGAACCCGATCGGACAGAACAGAACATGCCGTCTGATCAGGCTATATGATGATTGCACTTCAGACAGTGGAGCTGAAGCACCTGTCCGCATAGCAAACAACATAGATCCTGATCAGACGCGGCGTTACGCCGCGGCTGATCTGGATCTATGCTGTTTGCACATGCTCTGAATGTATTCGGCGCTGAAAGAGTTAAATTAATGCTTCTATTCTATATCACAGATTAATTAATACCCATTAAGAACATTACGGTCACATTTTCATAAATTCATGACATTCAGATTTGAATCATGCTATATCATCTCATTGGCTAGATCCAATTCTAATGATGCAAACCACCGTTGCTAATGTCAATCTACTGTGCAATTCGTCACGCTGTAGCCTTGTGCTATGTGCATTTTGAGAACCCTCCTAAATATTTTAAAAGTACAAAACATGTATGTTAATTGTTAGCTACATCGACGAGAACTTAGTCCTCTACGTCACCGAATGCAACCCATGTATACATGGATTATAATATATAGTCCTCTAAGTCATTGAGTGCAATCCATGTATACAGTGAACGATAATATATAGTCATCTAAGTCATCGAGTGCAACCCATGTATACAGTGAACGATAATATATAGTCATATAAGTCATCGAGTGCAACCCATGTATACAGTGAACGATAATATATAGTCATCTAAGTCATCGAGTGCAATCCATGTATACAGTGAACGACAATATATAGTCATCTAAGTCATCGAGTGCAATCCATGTATACAGTGAACGATAATATATAGTCATATAAGTCATCGAGTGCAATCCATGTATACAGTGAACGATAATATATAGTCATCTAAGTCATCGAGTGCAATCCATGTATACAGTGAACGATAATATTTCGTCATCTAAGTCATGAGTGCAACCCATGTATACAGTGAACGATAATATGTCGTCATCTAAGTCATGAGTGCAATCCATGTATACAGTGAACGATAATATTTCGTCATCTAAGTCATGAGTGCAACCCATGTATACAGTGAACGATAATATTTCGTCATCTAAGTCATGAGTGCAATCCATGTATACATGAACGAAATATCTAGTCATCTAAGTCATCGAGTGCAACCCATGTATACAGTGAACGATAATATCTAATCATCTAAGTCATCGAGTGCAACCCATGTATACAGTGAACGACAATATCTAGTCATCTAAGTCATCGAGTGCAATCCATGTATACAGTGAACGACAATATATAATCATCTAAGTCATCGAGTGCAACCCATGTATACAGTGAACGATAATATATAGTCATATAAGTCATCGAGTGCAACCCATGTATACAGTGAACGACAATATATAGTCATCTAAGTCATCGAGTGCAACCCATGTATACAGTGAACGACAATATCTAAGCCTCTAAGTCATCGAGTGCAACCCATGTATACAGTGAACGACAATATCTAAGCCTCTAAGTCATCGAGTGCAACCCATGTATACAGTGAACGACAATATCTAAGCCTCTAAGTCATCGAGTGCAACCCATGTATACAGTGAACTATAATATATAGTCATCTAAGTCACCGAGTTCAACCCATGTATACAGTGAACTATAATAGTTCGTCCTCTAAGTCACCGAGTGCAACCAATGTATAAAGTGAACGATAATATCTAGTGTATTAAACTTGTATTCGTTATGCATAAAAGACATGGTTAATATGATAATACATGTACAAATATTAATACGAAAGTCCTCACAGAATGGAGTGGCTTGAGTTCTGATAGCGAAAACAGTTACTACAGCAAATACCAATACCGGAATTGTAACCACTTCCAGTTATTAGCTCCCTTGTTAGTAACATAAGTACTGAGATTATCAATCCTAGTGCTAGAGAAGCAACAATGTACGTAGTTAGTAATCACGAGTACGGAGTTTATCAATCCTAGTGCTAGAGAAGCAACAATGTACGTAGTTAGTAATCACAAGTACGGAGTTTATCAATCCTAGTGCTAGAGAAGCAACAATGTACGTAGTTAGTAATCACAAGTACGGAGTTTATCAATCCTAGTGCTAGAGAAGCAACAATGTACGTAGTTAGTAATCACAAGTACGGAGTTTATCAATCCTAGTGCTAGAGAAGCAACAATGTACGTAGTTAGTAATCACAAGTACGGAGTTTATCAATCCTAGTGCTAGAGAAGCAACAATGTACGTAGTTAGTAATCACAAGTACGGAGTTTATCAATCCTAGTGCTAGAGAAGCAACAATGTACGTAGTTAGTAATCACAAGTACGGAGTTTATCAATCCTAGTGCTAGAGAAGCAACAATGTACGTAGTTAGTAATCACGAGTACGGAGTTTATCAATCCTAGTGCTAGAGAAGCAACAATGTACGTAGTTAGTAATCACAAGTACGGAGTTTATCAATCCTAGTGCTAGAGAAGCAACAATGTACGTAGTTAGTAATCACGAGTACGGAGTTTATCAATCCTAGTGCTAGAGAAGCAACAATGTACGTAGTTAGTAATCACGAGTACGGAGTTTATCAATCCTAGTGCTAGAGAAGCAACAATGTACGTAGTTAGTAATCACACAAGTACGGAGTTTATCAATCCTAATGCTAGAGAAGCAACAATGTACGTAGTTAGTAATCACAAGTACGGAGTTTATCCCAAATGTCAGAGAAACACCAATGCAAGAAAAAACGAACACATTATGGTGTTACGAATCACGACACTCTCTATATACCAGCTCAATCAACAGTTTCATACCTCTGTGGTGTTGTGCCTTTGTCTTGTGTCCTGTGGAGTAGCGGGGACACGATATACAAGCTGGATATACGTCTTAATGCTACAGTATCAGTATGTTATTTCTTCATGAATCCCCACATGTATCTGTTCCCCCACCCAACGTGTATCCTACCCCCACACAATGTATCTCATCCCCACCCAACGTGTATCCCATCCACACACAATGTATCTGTTCCCCACCCAACGTGTATCCTATCCACACACAATGTATCCTATCTCCACACAATGTATCTGTTCCCCACCCAACGTGTATCCTATCCCCACCCAACGTGTATCCCATCCCCACACAATGTACATGTTCCCACCCAACGTGTATCCATCCCCACACAATGTATCTGTTCCCCACCCAACGTGTATCCTATCCCCACCCAACATGTACCCATCCCCACACAATGTACATGTTCCCCACCCAACGTGTATCCTATCCACACACAATGTATCCCATCCCCACACAATGTATCTGTTCCCCACCCAACGTGTATCCTATTCCCACCCAACGTGTATCCCATCCCCACACAATGTACATGTTCCCCACCCAACGTGTATCCCATCCCCACACAATGTATCTGTTCCCCACCCAACGTGTATCCTATCCCCACCCAACGTGTATCCCATCCCCACACAATGTGTATCTCATACCCATACAACGTGTATCTCATCCCCAACAACGTGTATCTCATCCCCACACAATGTGTATCTCATACCCACACAATGTGTATCTCATACCCATACAACGTGTATCTCATGCCCACAACGTGTACCTCATCCCACACTACGTGTATCCCATCCCCACACAACGTGTATCCCATCCCCCACAACGTGTATCTCATCCCCACACAACGTGTATCTCATCCCCACACAATGTATATGTCCCCACCAACGTGTATCACATCCCCACACAAGTGTATCTCATCCCCCACAATGTGTATCTCATACCCATACAACGTGTATCTCATGCCCACAACGTGTACCTCATCCCCACACTACGTGTATCTCATCCCCACACAACGTGTATCTCATGCCCATGCAACGTGTATCTCATGCCCACAACGTGTACCTCATCCCCACACAACGTGTATCCCATCCCCACACAATGTACATGTTCCCCACCCAACGTGTATCCCATCCCCACACAATGTATCTGTTCCCCACCCAACGTGTATCCCATCCCCACACAATGTATCTGTTCCCCACCCAACGTGTATCCCATCCCCACACAATGTATCTGTTCCCCACCCAACGTGTATCCCATCCCCACACAATGTATCTGTTCCCCACCCAACGTGTATCCCATCCCCACACAATGTAATATGTTCCCCACCCAACGTGTATCCCATCCCCACACAATGTATATGTTCCCCACCCAACGTGTATCACATCCCCACACAATGTGTATCTCATACCCATACAACGTGTATCTCATGCCCACAACGTGTATCTCATCCCATACAACGTGTATCTCATCCCCACAACGTGTACCACATCCCCACACAACGTGTATCTCATCCCATACAACGTGACCTCATCCCACACAACGTGTACCTCATCCCACACAACGTGTACCTCATCCCACAACGTGTACCTCATCCCACACAACGTGTATCTCATCCCCACACGTGTACCCATCCCCACACACGTGTATCTCATCCCCACAACGTGTACCACATCCCCACACAACGTGTATCTCATCCCATACAACGTGTATCTCATCCCCACACAACGTGTATCTCATCCCACAACGTGTATCTCATCATCCTCCACACACGTGTATCCCACACAACGGTACCTCATCACAACGTGTACATCGTGTCATCCCACAACGTGTATCTCATCCCCATACAACGTGTATCTCATCCCATACAACGTGTATCTCATCCCACACAACGTGTATCTCATCCCATACAACGTGTATCTCATCCCATACAACGTGTATCTCATCCCACACAACGTGTATCTCATCCCATACAACGTGTATCTCATCCCATACAACGTGTATCTTATCCCACAACGTGTATCTCATCCCATACAACGTGTATCTCATCCCATACAACGTGTATCTCATCCCACACAACGTGTATCTCATCCCATACAACGTGTATCTCATCCCATACAACGTGTATCTCATCCCACACAACGTGTATCTCATCCCATACAACGTGTATCTCATCCCATACAACGTGTATCTCATCCCACACAACGTGTATCTCATCCCATACAACGTGTATCTCAGCCCATACAACGTGTATCTCATCCCATACAACGTGTATCTCATCATACCATCACACACGTGTATCTCATCCCATACACGTGTATCTCATCCCATACAACGTGTATCATCCCATACAACGTGTCATCCCATACAACGTGTATCCCATACAACGTGTATCTCATCCCATACAACGTGTGTGTATCATCCCATACAACGTGTCCCATACAACGTGTATCTCATCCCATACAACGTGTATCTCATCCCATACAACGTGTCCCATACAACGTGTATCTCATCCCATACAACGTGTATCTCATCCCATACAACGTGTATCATCCCATACAACGTGTATCTCATCCCATACAACGTGTATCATCCCATACAACGTGTATCTCATACAACGTGTACGTGTCATCCCATACAACGTGTATCACATCCCATACAACGTGTATCTCATCCCATACAACGTGTATCTCATCCCATACAACGTGTATCTCATCCCACACAACGTGTATCTCATCCCATACAACGTGTATCTCATCCCATACAACGTGTATCGTGTATCTCATCCCATACAACGTGTATCTCATCCCATACAACGTGTATCATCCCATACAACGTGTATCTCATCCCATACAACGTGTATCTCATCACATACAACGTGTACAACGTATCTCATCCCATACAACGTGTATCTCATCCCATACAACGTGTATCTCATACCCATACAACGTGTATCTCATCCCATACAACGTGTATCTCATCCCATACAACGTGTACAACGTGTATCTCATCAACGTGTATCATCCCATACAACGTGTATCTCATCCCCATACAACGTGTATCTCATCCCATACAACGTGTATCTCATCCCATACAACGTGTATCTCATCCCACACAACGTGTATCTCATCCCATACAACGTGTATCTTATCCCACACAACGTGTATCTCATCCCATACAACGTGTATCTCATCCCATACAACGTGTATCTCATCCCATACAACGTGTATCTCATCCCATACAATGTGTATCTCATCCCATACAACGTATACGTGTATCACATCCCATACAACGTGTATCTCATCCCATACAACGTGTATCACATCCCATACAACGTGTATCTCATCGTGTACCTCATCCCATACAACGTGTATCTCATCCCACACAATGTGTATCTCATCCCACACAACGTGTATCTCATCCCATACAACGTGTATCTCATCCCACACAACGTGTATCTCATCCCATACAACGTGTATCTCATCCCACACAACGTGTATCCCATCCCATACAACGTGTATCTCATACCCACACAACGTGTATCTCATCCCCACACCGTGTACCACATCCCCACACAACGTGTATCTCATCCCCACACACCGTGTATCACATCCCCACAACGTGTACTATGTGCCATACTACTGCCCGTACTGTATAGCTATTGTGTAAGCATATTGTGTTATGCTTCTGTCATTATGCGCACAATTGTTTTACAATTAAAATGTATTATAATTGTATAGTTAATTTATTAAAACAGGGAGTGTTTACAATACTGAAGGGGCTGTTTAGTTTACAATACTGGAGGGGCTGTTTAGTTTACAATACTGGAGGGGCTGTTTAGTTTACAATACTGGAGGGGCTGTTTAGTTTACAATAGTGGAGGGGCTGTTTAGTTTACACTACTGGCGGGGCTGTTTAGTTTACAATACTGGAGGGGCTGTTTAGTTTACAATACTGGAGGGGCTGTTTAGTTTACAATACTGGAGGGGCTGTTTAGTTTACAATACTGGAGGGGCTGTTTAGTTTACACTACTGGAGGGGCTGTTTAGTTTACAATACTGGAGGGGCTGTTTAGTTTACAATACTGGAGGGGCTGTTTAGTTCTGCTGTCCCGGATATTCTCACGTGACAATGGAACACAATGCTATATATTACAGTCAAACATGTGTCAATTACCACAATAATTACAGACCGCTAGCCTGCCTTCGTATCTTTGCTTAACTCGTAACCTGCCAATCACAACTAAAGGCGCGTTTGCATAAAGCATAGAGCCAGATCAGGCGGCACAGAACGTGCATAGAACGTGCTGTCTGATCAGGCGGCACAGAACGTGCTGTCTGATCAGGCGGCACAGAACGTGCACAGAACGTGCTGTCTGGTCAGACGGCACAGAACGTGCACAGAACGTGCTGTCTGATCAGGCGGCACAGAACGTGCACAGAACGTGCTGTCTGATCAGGCGGCACAGAACATGTACAAAACATGCCGTCTGATCAGGCGGCACAGAACGTGTACAGAACATGCCATCTGATCAGGCGGCACAGAACGTGTACAGAACGTGCCATCTGATCAGGCGGCACAGAACGTGTACAGAACGCGTCATCTGATCAGGCGGCACAGAACGTGTACAGAACGTGCCATCTGATCAGGCGGCACAAAACGTGTACAGAATGTGCCATCTGATCAGGCGGCACAGAACGTGCCATCTGATCAGGCGGCACAGAACGTGTACAGAACATGCCATCTGATCAGGCGGCACAGAACGTGTACAGAACATGCCGACTGATCAGGCGGCACAGAACGTGTACAGAACATGCCGGCTGATCAGGCGGCACAGAACGTGTACAGAACGTGCCATCTGATCAGGCGGCACATAACGTGTACAGAACATGCCGGCTGATCAGGCGGCACAGAACGTGTACAGAACGTGCCATCTGATCAGGCGACACAGAACGTGTACAGATCGTGCCATCTGATCAGGCGGCACAGAACGTGCACAGAACATGCTGTCTGATCAGGCTCTATGCTGTTTACTATTCGGATAGTGGAACTAAACAGTTGTCTGAATAGCAAGCAACACAGATCCTGATCAGACGCGGCGTTACGCCGCGGCTGATCTGGATCTATGTTGTTAGCACATTCCGTCCAATTTATTCGGCATGTCACGGGTTAATTATTTGTCAAGAAATGCCGACTGTCCTCTTACACGCTCTACCACTGTGGCGTCCATTGTCCAGTGGTAGTGGTAGTGGTAGAGGGTCGGATTTGGAATCGAACAGTCCCGGGTTCGATACTCGGTCAGGCCACGAGTGTAATGTCATTGAGCAAGGCACCTTACACACATTGCTTAGTAGGCCTGCTGGTTAACCGCTTAGATCGGCTAAGCTTGCCCAGAAAAATATGCCTAGGTCCACGCAAGGGGTTTTAATTTAATGGAACATACATACATATATACACCTGAATAACATTGTTGGTTGCACAAACATCACTGACAAAATGGATCAAACAAAAAACACATATTTACCTCGACATATTTATTCCGCCGTCTTTCCAATTACAGTGCAGATATTCACTGCAAATATAAAATCAAAATCTCATTTAACATATTTATGGGTTTTTTCTATCAATGCATGTGATCATTTACAACAGTAGAAAATAAAGTTGTTCTCTCATTAATTTCACATTTTAAAGTCATTTCCTTTTCGGAAATAAGAATGTACCGTGCTTGCGAGTGCCCCGGTTGTGTGCCAGCAATTTTAATAAACTTGCTAAAAGTAATTTACGTACGTTCATTTATGTGCTATTATGATTTACTACGGATAAACGGAGACGAAACGGAAACAAGACTACCCTATAGTCAAGATTATATTAGATTAAAACGTTTACTTAGCATTCTTTCAAATTGAAATATTACAACACTGTCATATCGTGTAACTGCATTAAGTACCTTGCTATAGGAGAATATCTCTATAAGCTATAGCTTTCCGTTCTAATCCTTTTTCATTCATGTATCTAAATTGTGTGTAAAATGTATATTTTTATATCACCCCTATTGAAAGGGCCAGCCATTAATGACTTATGAGACACTTGTTTATGACCATCAGTAGACCTACTTCCGGGATCCTATGCTTTTATGTCAGGCTGATAGGCAATCAGTAACCATTATTTAACTAGCTGGCGGCTCACCAGCCGGTCGTATCAGAACGAACCCCTGACGAGATTCCAACCTTTGACCTCCCGCTCCGTCTTAACCACTAGGCCACGGATACGGTGTGTACGTTGTATTGTTTGAAATAAACTATTGTTTAAAACAATATTATATATAACTTTACTGAAGCACTTCGATAATAAAGGTAGTGGGAATCATGATAGCGCAGTAGTAGAGCTTTCTCGTCCAGCTGTAGTCGTTACGATTGTGCCCTTAGGTAAGATATTTAAATTCCATATTGCCTCGTCTCTCTCCCTCGTGGCGATGGATTCCATCAGGAATGAGGTATAGCGTAATCATATGTTATTGCATTCATTCTACATAATTATACAATGTACAGAACAAAACAAATGCACACGCTTGTCTCATTAAGCATAGTATATACGAGTTATGTCATTGTTTTGCACAAGAATTGTCAATAAATGTTGAAGCAAATTGGCTGGGCCACACGTTTTAACATTAATTACGACCGTCTCCCAAAATACTAGATTGCAACAAACAAAGTGACTGAATATATGAGTTGTGCAAGCACTTTACTAAAATTGATTACTAATAAATAAGGGAAAATGAAGAAGGAAATAAACAAAATATAGATAACAAGAATTTAGAGCACCTAAAAAAGATTACCTAAAAAAAGAATGAGGTCTCGAGAGTGATCAATATAAGTTGCAGGAACTTGTTTCGCAATCGATTTAAAATAAAATGTGCATATACTAGGTATGCTAATGGTAAATCTATAGTTACATGATTTAAACCAATTTAGAAATTGAGTCACTTTTTTAAAACACGAATAAGAGTTTAAAAACTTTAAACAGATACAACAAAACTGAATAAAGTTATGTTGAAACTGTATGCATGTTTCATTAAATGGGCTTTGTATATACAATTCCATATGCAATACCTAACTGGACTGGTAATCTAGGGATCACAAGTTCGATCCCCCCGTCCGACCATAATGAAAATTAACAGTCTTTCAGGTGGGACTTTAAACCGAGGTCTCGTGTCGGTGCTTTACACCGTGCACGTAAAAGAACCAGGGGATATTCTGGAATGGGTATATATCTGTATTATTGCACTAGCCTCCAAAAATCTAAAATAACTAATCTCTTCAGGAGGCGTCGCTCATATGGGCAACCGGTAGCGACGATAAATAAACGTAGAACACACCACCTAACTGTGAACGAACTGAAATATTTAAAACCTTACCTGGATGAAGTGTCAAATAAATATCCAGATACTTCTGAAAGTAATTATACCCTTTCAGAATTTACGAAGTGTTATAAATTATATACACGATTTATACGTTCAAAAATATCATTACTTTCACATCAAAGCTCCAGAATATTATTTCTAAACAAGTATTTGTAGACTAGTGTATTTGTACAATCAAACATATAAAGAGGACCTAAATTTGTAATTTAATTTTGGCATCGACCTTAACTAAGGTCGCGCCAATCTGATTTGTGTGTGTTCCTACCAGGCCCGTAGCCACACTGAGGCACACCGAGGCAGCTTAAAATTAAAAGGTTAAAATTTTCCAAAGCAAATAAATAAATTAAAAATTAAATAAATAAAATGCAAACAATATCGCTTTGCTGTATAAAATATTGACTGCTAGAGAGTTGAAAGGTCAGTACATAATTATACGTCTAAACTCATTAAATCAGAAAACGCAGGAAATCTCTTCTATACCCCAACAATTTTAAGGGGCAACATGCCCCCGGACTCCCTAGATTGAAATTTGTCTCTGGCTACGGTACTGCGTACACTTTGTAAAAAGTGCACTATTAATATGAAATAAGTTCACTGACTACTAAATATTTCTATAGATGTTTGGGTTTGTAGAAATATTTTATTTAGTGCACATTTTATCTATTCACCGAACTTCCTGAAAACATAGCAAACTATCCATTTTATATGTCATGCACGAGTGCTCTCTTTGATTTCAGTGCTTTCATCTAATCCATTTCGATTTTATATTCAATTAGCGACTGTTTTTTCCCCCAGAGTTACCGTATTTATGTATATAAATGTAGATGGGTAATACTCGTTTGATCGATAGTAAATATAATACATATATATATCGTCGCCGTGGCCTAGTGGTTAAGGCGTCCGCCTACGGAGGTGAGGTCGAAGGTTCGAACCTTGTCAAGTGTTCGTTCTGATATGGCCGGTTGATGATTGAGCTTATTTACCATCGCCTCCGGCGAACCATATGGGCGGTTGGTTAGTTAAATATTTTAGCTAGTTAAATAATGGTTACCGATTGCCTACCAGCCTGGCGCCTGGCCTACAAGCATAGGATTCGGGAAGTACTGATGTTCATAAAAAGAGGTGTCTCATAAGTCAGAAATGACTGGCCCTTTAAATGGGGGTGACACTATAATAAACACTTTTTAAAGAGTGGGTCGGGAAACAATAAACACACGTGTTTGGTCTGATCTTCACATTAACCATAGTCATACTAATTAAATCACGTGTTTACACTGTGAAAGCTGTAAGTATTATAAGCCAGCTTAACAAAAGATGATTGAGTTTATTTACCCTCGCCGCCGGTAAACCATATGAGCGAGCAGCTTAACAAAAGAATATGTTAAACTTTATTTATTTTACAACGAGTTCTAACAACTTATATTAATCACTCTCGTTGGCGCGGATAAAAGCGTATATGTGGTCATTCGTGTGGGAGGAAACCGGAGTACCCGCAGAAAACCCACCTGTTCGATCTGGCGACCACTGTACCATCTCACATACTTCCCAGTCCGAGGATCGAACCCGGGTTGCATTGGTGAGAAGCGAGCGTGCTAACCACTGCGCTAATCGGACGGCCAAAAGAATAAATCACTGATCTAACGAAAGGACAGCGCTGTTATTAGTATAAATAAACACTAAACGTTTAGAAATATTGCCTACAGACGGTTTAAGGAATTAATTGCGAGTTAATTGTTTCCATCGGGGTATGGACTACATTGGGAATGGTTAATGTGTGTGGAGGCTGAAGGCATCCACGCTACCTTTAAACACTCTCAACGTGGTACATACACCGATGGAAACTATTAACCCGCGATTCATTACTTATATTTAGATTAATTATTCTTTTAAATGACAAAGAAAATATAGCAGACTTTGCATTTAAAATAGTTTTAGTCCAGATTTGCAACTTACCGTGTACAGAGACAGGTAAATAGATCATCATTGTAACAGCGTAAATTGCAAGACACGCTTTTTCTCGCGACGAACGCTGCCTAACACTGCACATGTCCGTAACTTCGAGTGCGCATGACAGCTGCATATCATTAGTTGGGAACCTTCATACGAACATGTACACAATCAGTGCACACACGTTCATCGAAGGTAATGCAATAGAAATGTAAATATCTACATGTACAGAAATTTATACTATAAACATGATGACAGTGTCTTTATTTTATTTCATCAGATTGTGCATTTGTGTGTGTGTTTTACGTTTATTTATCGTCGCTACCGGTTGCCCATATGAGCGACGCCTCCTGAAGAGATTAGTCATTTTAGATTTAGGAGGATAGTGCAATGATACAGACAGAGACCCATTCCAGAGTCTCCACTGGTTCTTTTACGTTCACGGTGTAAAGCACAGACACGAGACCTCGGTTTAACGTCCCATCTGAAAGACTTAATTTTATTAGGGTCAGACGGGGGATCGAACCTGCAATCCCTGGATTACCAGTCCAGCGTGTTACCACTGGACTAGAGCTCCGTCTGTATTGTGCATTTACAGCTTCAGAAAATTTAAATTCAGATTTAGCATTTACAACTTCAGAAGGCTTACATTCAGATTTAGCATTTACAACTTCCTAAGGTTTAAATTCAGATTTAGCATTTACAGCTTCCTAAGGTTTAAATTCAGATTTAGCATTTACAGCTTCCTTAGGTTTAAATTCAGATTTAGCATTTACAGCTTCAGAAGGTTTAAGTTCAGATTTAGCATTTACAGCTTCAGAAGGTTTACATTCAGATTTAGCAGTTACAGCTTCATAAGGTTTAAATTCAGATTTAGCATTTACAGCTTCATAAGATTTAAGTTCGGATTTAGCAGTTACAGCTTCAGAAGGTTTAAATTCAGATCTAGCATTTACAGCTTCCTAAGGTTTAAATTCAGATTTAGCATTTACAGCTTCAGAAGGTTTAAGTTCAGACTTAGCATTTACAGCTTCAGAAGGTTTACATTCAGATTTAGCATTTACAGCTTCATAAGGTTTAAATTCAGATTTAGCATTTACAGCTTCATAAGGTTTAAATTCAGATTTAGCATTTACAGCTTCATAAAGTTTAAATTCAGATTAGCATTTACAGCTTCATAAGGTTTAAATTCAGATTAGCATTTACAGCTTCATAAGGTTTAAATTCAGATTAGCATTTACAGCGTCATAAGGTTTAAATTCAGATTAGCATTTACAGCTTCATAAGGTTTAAATTCAGATTTAGCATTTACAGCTTCAGAAGGTTTAAGTTCAGATTTAGCATTTACAGCTTCAGAAGGTTTACATTCAGATTTAGCAGTTACAGCTTCATAAGGTTTAAATTCAGATTTAGCATTTACAGCTTCATAAGATTTAAGTTCAGATTTAGCAGTTACAGCTTCAGAAGGTTTAAATTCAGATCTAGCATTTACAGCTTCCTAAGGTTTAAATTCAGATTTAGCATTTACAGCTTCAGAAGGTTTAAGTTCAGACTTAGCATTTACAGCTTCAGAAGGTTTACATTCAGATTTAGCATTTACAGCTTCATAAGGTTTAAATTCAGATTTAGCATTTACAGCTTCATAAGGTTTAAATTCAGATTTAGCATTTACAGCTTCATAAAGTTTAAATTCAGATTAGCATTTACAGCTTCATAAGGTTTAAATTCAGATTAGCATTTACAGCTTCATAAGGTTTAAATTCAGATTAGCATTTACAGCGTCATAAGGTTTAAATTCAGATTAGCATTTACAGCTTCATAAGGTTTAAATTCAGATTAGCATTTACAGCTTCAGAGAAGTTTAAATACTATAACTACCAACCTTTAAGCGTTACACGTCCACATAACAATAAAAACTAACAATAAACAAATAGTTGGCGTGGCGTGGCCGACCACTAATATTTACAGGCCAGATAGAAATCTATCCTGCTATACGTATTATGTTCTCAGGGTATAGAATACCACTGACTTATTTAAACAATCTTAAATAACAAATTGTCAATATTGGTATGAATGACATCCACACTGACATGTATTAACTATTTGTAACGGACTAATTACGGTTCCGTAGTGGGTATATAATAATAGCAGTCACGAATTTTGTATTGATATTATATTATGCATATTCATGTTGGTATAAGTTAATTTTTAAGGCACATTTTTAGTTCTGTATATATACGGGGTGATCTGGTCAGGGGGTGTGGTCTTGTATTAATATTATATTGTGCATGTTGGTATAAGACAATTTAATGTTGATTGCACATTTCCAGTTCTGTATATATACCGGGTGATCTCATCAGGGGGTGTGGTCTGGTGGGCTTGTATTAATAATTTATTGTGCACATTCATGTTGGTACGAGATCATTTTGATGGATGGCATGTGTGTGTTTTTACGTTTATTTATCGTCGCTACCGATTGCCCATATGAGCGACGCCTCCTGAAGGGATTAGTCATTTTAGATTTTTGGAGGATAGTGCAATGATACAGACAGAGACCCATTCCAGAGTCTCCTCTGGTTCTTTTACGTGCACGGTGTAAAGCACTGACACGAGACTTCGGTTTAACGTCCCATCTGAAAGACTTAATTTTATTAGGGTCAGACGGGGGGTCGAACCTGCGATCCCTGGTTTACCACTGGACTACAGATCCGTCTGTTGATTTTGGTGGCACATTTCCAGTTCTGTTTATATACGGGGTGATCTGGTGTGGTCTGGCGGCCTTGTATTGATATTATATTGTGCACATCCATGTTGATATAAGACACTTTAATGTTGATAGCACATTTCCAGTTCTGTAGATATACGAGGTGATCTGGTCATGAGGTGGGGTCTGGCGGGCTTGAATTGATAATTGATTGTGCACATCCATGTTGGTACGAGATCATTTTGACGCCACATTTCCAGTTCTGTAGATACACGGGGTGATCTGGTCAGTGGGTGGGGTCTAGCGGGCTTGTATTAATATTATATTGTGCACATCCATGTTGATATAAGACAAATTTGATGGCACATTTCTAGTTCTGTAGATATATCGGGCGGAGTGGGGGGGGGGGTGGGGTCTGGCGGGCTTGTATTAATATTACATTGTGCACATCCATGTTGATATAAGACAATTTTGATGGCACATTTCTAGTTCTATAGATATATCGGGCGGAGTGGGGGGAGGGGTCTGGTCAGTTTAATAATATTTTATTGATCGATTCATTTTACAATATATAATAAAATACATGACAATTTCAAGAAACACAAACTGGTCGGGCCACAAGTTCTAGCAACATTAGTTACGGCTCTTCTGGTTAGGTGGTGGGTCTTGGGGGCGGGGAGGGCTATATTCTCCTTTAGTGTGTCCTAGCTCCACACGCCGAATGTCTGTGCTCAGGTATTAGGTCCAAGAGTGATTAGACTAACGTTGTAAGAACTTGTTTCGCAATCGATCTAAAATAAATAGGTGTTAAATTTCCAGAATACGGGAATTTAAAATGGCCATATTACTTGTATTATATATGTCATTATCTGAAATAGGAATCATAGTATGGGCAAACACAGGGTTCATTCTAGGTCAGGGTTCATTCTAGGTCAGAATTTTTGGGAGAAGTGAGAAAGCGAGTGATCGCTTCCTTAAATGGTGTTCTTTAATATACTTCTGCAAAATAGGGTTAAAATGCACAGTACAACCATTAAATACAACATTTGAATAGAAGGAGTGCTTTATAATGAATGGGCCAGTGTATCTTACTAGACACTGTTTGAAAATCGTAAAAACCAAAAAATAAAAAATAATTTTTTTAGGGAGAAGTGGGGCCCCAAAGGGCGAAGTCAGGGTCCCTAGGGCGACTATTTCGCTCACATCGCCCTCTAGAATGATCCCTGAAACATAGCCTAGTGCCTTACTCTCAGACAATTGATCAAAACTAGTTGTGGTGGCTAGCATATATCATATAAACATAAATTCTAAAAGCAACGTGTTAATCATTTAACCAAACAACTCATATAAGCAACCCAAGCAACAGGCTCTACTGACCAAACACAATGTCATTCCCACTAGGCTGGACATCTGTGTTGCCGAATTTCTATCAGTCAGATTATTATTATATCACTATTCACTTTGCATGAACACCTACGTGAACATTATTTACTGGCTCTCTTGCAGCATGGTCACAGCCACAGCGAACAAGTTGAAGAAATGAAGCACACACACTGGACATGCTATGTCCGGACAACAACAGATGGTGCTAGATGCTCGACTCCTTGCTCAGTCTTCAGCTGGCGGAACAGTTACCATTGTAGTTCAGCAGCACTTCTTATTGCGATGCCTTTCAGACAGAAGAGGCGTCGGAAATGCTCTACACATCCTTCTAGGACAGCATCAGATGGTTCATCAACCTCTCTAAGCTGAGAAACTTCTGGCACTACAGTTCGACTACCTTTTTTTACGTTTATTTATCATCACTACCGGTTGCCCATATGAGGGACGCCTCCTGAAGAGATGTCATTTTAGATTTTTGGAGGATAGTGCATTGATACAGAGAGAGCCATCCCAGTCTCCTCTGGTTCTTTTACATGCATGGTGTAAAGCACCGACACGAGACCTCGGTTTAACGTCCCATCTGAAAGACTGTTAATTTTATTAGGGTCAGACGGGGGAGATCGAACCTTGACTACCTTCAGAGATTGCATTGAAGCAAGTTATCTCCCCCCCCCCCCGAGTGTGGTCCATTGTGTCAGAGCCTGTCAATTACCAAGCGTATTTGTCCTACGAGTACCAAGCTGTTCATAGATTAGCCTTAGTCAAATTGTCAGAGACTTTTTTCGTGGGTTGCCATTACAACTGCAACAGGTCATCACTTCGAAGTAGCAACACATTCGCGTCTGGGGAATAGATACTCACAATGAATTCTGCTTTCATAAGCTGCGCTGAATGCAAACTCATGAGTATGTCAGCTTCCTCCTGGCTACTGACCTCTTTAAATGTGCAAACTCATGAGTATGTCAGCTTCTTCCTGGCTACTGACCTCTTTAAATATGCAAACTCATGAGTATGTCAGCTTCCTCCTGGCTACTGACCTCTTTAAATGTGCAAACTCATGAGTATGTCAGCTTCTTCCTGGCTACTGACCTCTTTAAATATGCAAACTCATGAGTATGTCAGCTTCTTCCTGGCTACTGACCTCTTTAAATATGCAAACTCATTAGTATGTCAGCTTCCTCCTGGCTACTGACCTCTTTAAATATGCAAACTCATGGGTATGTCAGCTTCCTCCTGGCTACTGACCTCTTTAAATATGCAAACTCATGAGTATGTCAGCTTCCTCCTGGCTACTGACCTCTTTAAATATGCAAACTCATGGGTATGTCAGCTTCCTCCTGGCTACTGACCTCTTTAAATGTGCAAACTCATGAGTATGTCAGCTTCTTCCTGGCTACTGACCTCTTTAAATATGCAAACTCATGGGTATGTCAGCTTCCTCCTGGCTACTGACCTCTTTAAATATGCAAACTCATGAGTATGTCAGCTTCTTCCTGGCTACTGACCTCTTTAAATATGCAAACTCATGAGTATGTCAGCTTCCTCCTGGCTACTGACCTCTTTAAACAGACTCACACTCATACCATTATAATATGCATGGAGGATCTACTGTTGATCAATCTATTTGCCATCTGTCTCCACACACTTCAACCATGCACAATGTAGTTCATACCCCGATGGAAATCATTAACCCACGTTTCATTCCTTAATTAGTAGTGGATCAGTGGTTTACACAATTAACTCAGAATCCATAGAGTAGGCATAATCCCCCGCTATAGAAATATCAGAATCACTGGCTGTCCGATTAGCGCAGTGGTTAGCGCGCCAGCTTCTCACCAATGCAACCCGGGTTCGATCCTCGGACCGGGAAGTATGCGAGATGGTACGATGGTCGCCAGATCGGACAGGTGGGTTTTCTCCGGGTACTCCGGTTTCCTCCCACACGAATGACCACAGTTACGCTTCCATCCGCGCCAACGAGAGTGATTAATATAAGTTGTTAAAACTTGCTTCGCAATCGTTGTAAAATAAATAAAGTTTAATCAGAATCACTAAAGACATGTATACATATCAACATTCACTATCTTTCGGATAAGGCATTTAACAGAGGTTAGTGGTTTACGCGAACAAGAGAATCCTCTGGAATTCGACTATCTCTGATTCTTTGCACTATCCTCTACACAACTAATCGCATCACTAGACGTTGCTCGTGCAGGCAACTGGTATTGTTGAGAAATAAATGCAAAACAAAGGTCCAGTTTAATCTCTCTCTTTATTTGGAAGATTTCTCCAGGTTCTCGCCTATACTGGCATGCAAGCAAGCGCCACACAGGATCAGTCTCGCGAATTATTAGCCTATTTGTGTATCCAGTCATAATCGCATACCCTCTGACCCTAATAACATTATATATATATTATAATAACAGTCTTTCAGATGAGACTTTAAACCGAGGTCTCGTGTCGGTGCTTTACAATGTGCACGTCATAACTCATGTTTTAGATTCATAGCGCAACATTTGTGTAATTTCTGTTCGGTGATTGCTTTCATACCAGTGCATTTGTTTGTTCAGGTTTTACGCCTTCATTGGCACCATTTTGGGCTATATCGCCTGTGGGCAGTTTACCTAACGACACCATTCCTGGGCAGGCTCCAGCGGTTAACCAGTACTTGGTGCACCAAACCTCCGTTAAGAAACTGCCAACTTTTTCATATAAACAGACACGGCGTGAGCGGAGCTCGAACCCGTGACCATCAATGATAATAGGTTACAGTGGTATACAAGTCACCGACTGTAACCACTGGACCACGGTTCACTGCATTTCTATTTAATTTCTACGAAGATTCATAGTTTTCAGTTTTCATACAATCCAGTCCAAGATCCTCGTTCTGTTCCTCCGTTCTCTCGTAGCTCTCCACCGTCATGTTAGGATCCGGATCCGGGGCATACACATTCTATAAAAACACAAAAATTGTTCAGTTTATACAAATTTATTTTAACTCGATTGGGCGTAATTAAAGTGTGTGCATGTGCAGGCTGAACCCATGATTCATTACTTATATTTACATTAATTATTCTTTTCAATGACACAAAGAAAATATAGCACACTTTTTAGTACATATCTAAGCTCGAGTGAACCAATCAGACGAATGAGATTGAGATTGGAGAAATGCTTTATAACCTCCAGGCCTGGGCCTGGAGGTTATAAAGCATTTCTCCAATCTCAATCTCATTCTCATTCGTCTGATTGGTTCACTCGAGCTTAGATATCAGAATCGACCAATCATATCGCTAGAGCTCGAGTTTGAGATCTCAGAAAGGTTTTATAACCTCAGAGCCAGATTTGCAACTTACTGTGTGCCGGAACGGGTAAATAGATCATCATTTGAACAGCGTAAGCTGTAAGACACGCCTTCTCTCGCGACGACGAACGCTGCCGTAACTTCGAACTTAGTCTATACAGATTTATTTTAGCTCGATTGTGAAACAAGTTCTTACAACTTATATTAATCACTCTCGAGACCTCATTCCTGATGGAATCCATCGCTATCTAATTATAAATATATTAAAGTAGACCAACAGCTTAGGTCTAATGGCAACTCAGAGTATCAGAGTCGGGGCTTTTCAAACTTTTAAAATACAATTGGTACGGCTCCAAATCTCCCGAAAGCACTCTCCAGCTATTATTGGTGGAGAGAGACCCCGGATGCCCCTCCGAGTAGTATTTCAGGTAAGGGCAGGCATACAAGGTAGAACCACCGACCTACTGCAAGTCAGCTGGATAGCTTCCTCGCTTGAAAATAATTCGATACCCCCAGTGGGATTCAAACCTACAGCAGTGAGGGGCAAGTGATTGGAAATCAACGAACTGTAACCACTCGGCCACGGAGGCCCCTTGATCATCCAAACCAAATTTCATCAACATTTAGCAACAAGCATTTTCAGAGATGTTGCTTGAAGCATATTATGGAAAGATGAACTAAACAAATTTGGTAGTTAAGATTTTTGATATATAAATATTTAGGGCTAATTTGAACTAACAAAATGGTAGTTTTAGAACCATAAAGATTGTACATATAGAATGTGATACTGATTTAGAAGCATAAAGATTGTACATATAGAATGTGATACTGATTTAGAACCATCAAGATTGTACATATAGAATGTGATACTGATTTAGAACCATAAAGATTGTACATATATAATGTGATACTGATTTAGAACCATAAAGATTGTACATATAGAATGTGATACTGGTTTAGAACCATAAAGATTGTACATATAGAATGTGATACTGGTTTAGAACCATAAAGATTGTACATATAGAATGTGATACTGATTTAGAACCATAAAGATTGTACATATAGAATGTGATACTGATTTAGAACCATAAAGATTGTACATATAGAATGTGATACTGATTTAGAACCATAAAGATTGTACATATAGAATGTGATACTGATTTAGAACCATAAAGATTGCATATATAGAATGTGATACTGATTTAGAACCATAAAGATTGTACATATAGAATGTGATACTGATTTAGAACCATAAAGATTGTACATATAGAATGTGATACTGGTTTAGAACCATAAAGATTGTACATATAGAATGTGATACTGGTTTAGAACCATAAAGATTGTACATATAGTTATGTTATGTTATATTTCGGGTTTTACGCCTGCATCAGCACCATTTCGGGCTATATCGCCGGCGGGCAGTTTACCTAACAATACCTTTCCTGGGCAGGCTCCAGCGGTTAACCAGTACTTGGGGGTGCACCAACCTCCGTAAGAAACTGCCAACTTTCTCATATAAATGAGACACGGCCTGAGCAGGGCTCGAACCCGTGACCATCAGTGATGATAGGTTACAGTGGTATACAAGTCAGCGACCTTAACCACTCGACCACGGAGGCGGACTCTTGTACATATAGAATGTGATACTGATTTAGAACCATAAAGATTGTACATATAGAATGTGATACTGATTTAGAACCATAAAGATTGTACATATAGAATGTGATACTGATTTAGAACCATAAAGATTGTACATATAGAATGTGCTACTGATTTAGAACCATAAAGATTGTACATATAGAATGTGATACTGATTTAGAACCATAAAGATTGAGTGATACTGATTTAGAACCATACAGATTGTACATATAGAATGTGATACTGATTTAGAACCATAAAGATTGTATATATAGAATGTGATACTGATTTAGAACCATAAAGATTGTACATATACAATGTGATACTGGTTTAGAACTATAAAGATTGTACATATAGAATGTGATACTGATTTAGAACCATCAAGATTGTACATATAGAATGTGATACTGATTTAGAACCATAAAGATTGTACATATAGAATGTGATACTGATTTAGAACCATAAAGATTGTACATATAGAATGTGATACTGATTTAGAACCATAAAGATTGCATATATATGTTATGTTATATTTCGGGTTTAACGCCTGCATCAGCACCATTTTGGGCTATATCGCCGGCGGGCAGTTTACCTAACAACACCTTTCCTGGGCAGGCTCCAGCGGTTAACCAGTACTTGGGTGCACCAACCTCCGTAAGAAACTGCCAACTTTTTCATATAAATGAGACACGGTCTGAGCGGGGCTCGAACCCGTGACCATCAGTGATGATAGGTTACAGTGGTATACAAGTCAGCGACCTTAACCACTCGACCACGGAGGCGGAGATTGCATATATAGAATGTGATACTGATTTAGAACCATAAAGATTGTACATATAGAATGTGATACTGGTTTAGAACCATAAAGATTGTACATATAGAATGTGATACTGGTTTAGAACCATAAAGATTGTACATATAGAATGTGATACTGATTTAGAACCATAAAGAGTGTACATATAGAATGTGATACTGATTTAGAACCATAAAGATTATTGTACATATAGAATGTGATACTGATTTAGAACCATAAAGATTGTACATATAGAATGTGATACTGATTTAGAACCATAAAGATTTTGTACATATAGAATGTGATACTGATTTAGAACCATAAAGATTGTACATATAGAATGTGCTACTGATTTAGAACCATAAAGATTGTACATATATAATGTGATACTGGTTTAGAACTATAAAGATTGTACATATAGAATGTGATACCGATTTAGAACCATAAAGATTGTACATATAGAATGTGATACTGATTTAGAACCATAAAGATTGTGTGATACTGATTTAGAACCATACAGATTGTACATATAGAATGTGATACTGATTTAGAACCATAAAGATTGTACATATAGAATGTGATACTGGTTTAGAACCATAAAGATTGTACATATAGAATGTGATACTGATTTAGAACCATAAAGATTGTATATATAGAATGTGATACTGATTTAGAACCATACAGATTGTACATATAGAATGTGATACTGGTTTAGAACCATAAAGATTGTACATATAGAATGTGATACTGGTTTAGAACCATAAAGATTGTACATATAGAATGTGATACTGATTTAGAACCATAAAGATTGTGTGATACTGATTTAGAACCATACAGATTGTACATATAGAATGTGATACTGATTTAGAACCATAAAGATTGTACATATAGAATGTGATACTGGTTTAGAACCATAAAGATTGTACATATAGAATGTGATACTGGTTTAGAACCATAAAGATTGTACATATAGAATGTGATACTGATTTAGAACCATAAAGATTGTGTGATACTGATTTAGAACCATACAGATTGTACATATAGAATGTGATACTGATTTAGAACCATAAAGATTGTACATATAGAATGTGATACTGATTTAGAACCATCAAGATTGTACATATAGAATGTGATACTGATTTAGAACCATAAAGATTGTACATATAGAATGTGATACTGATTTAGAACCATAAAGATTGTACATATAGAATGTGATACTGATTTAGAACCATAAAGATTGTACATATAGAATGTGATACTGGTTTAGAACTATAAAGATTGTACATATAGAATGTGATACCGATTTAGAACCATAAAGATTGTACATATAGAATGTGATACTGATTTAGAACCATAAAGATTGTGTGATACTGATTTAGAACCATACAGATTGTACATATAGAATGTGATACTGATTTAGAACCATACAGATTGTACATATAGAATGTGATACTGGTTTAGAACCATAAAGATTGTACATATAGAATGTGATACTGATTTAGAACCATAAAGATTGTATATATAGAATGTGATACTGATTTAGAACCATAAAGATTGTACATATAGAATGTGATACTGGTTTAGAACTATAAAGATTGTACATATAGAATGTGATACCGATTTAGAACCATAAAGATTGTACATATAGAATGTGATACTGATTTAGAACCATAAAGATTGTGTGATACTGATTTAGAACCATACAGATTGTACATATAGAATGTGATACTGATTTAGAACCATACAGATTGTACATATAGAATGTGATACTGATTTAGAACCATAAAGATTGTATATATAGAATGTGATACTGATTTAGAACCATAAAGATTGTACATATAGAATGTGATACTGGTTTAGAACCATAAAGATTGTACATATAGAATGTGATACTGGTTTAGAACCATAAAGATTGTACATATAGAATGTGATACTGATTTAGAACCATAAAGATTGTGTGATACTGATTTAGAACCATACAGATTGTACATATAGACTGTGATACTGATTTAGAACCATAAAGATTGTACATATAGAATGTGATACTGATTTAGAACCATCAAGATTGTACATATAGAATGTGATACTGATTTAGAACCATAAAGATTGTACATATAGAATGTGATACTGATTTAGAACCATAAAGATTGTACATATAGAATGTGATACTGATTTAGAACCATAAAGATTGCATATATAGAATGTGATACTGATTTAGAACCATAAAGATTGTACATATAGAATGTGATACTGATTTAGAACCATAAAGATTGTACATATAGAATGTGATACTGGTTTAGAACCATAAAGATTGTACATATAGAATGTGATACTGGTTTAGAACCATAAAGATTGTACATATAGAATGTGATACTGATTTAGAACCATAAAGATTGTACATATAGAATGTGATACTGATTTAGAACCATAAAGATTGTACATATAGAATGTGATACTGATTTAGAACCATAAAGATTGCATATATAGAATGTGATACTGATTTAGAACCATAAAGATTGTACATATAGAATGTGATACTGATTTAGAACCATAAAGATTGTACATATAGAATGTGATACTGGTTTAGAACCATAAAGATTGTACATATAGAATGTGATACTGGTTTAGAACCATAAAGATTGTACATATAGAATGTGATACTGGTTTAGAACCATAAAGATTGTACATATAGAATGTGATACTGATTTAGAACCATAAAGATTGTACATATAGAATGTGATACTGATTTAGAACCATAAAGATTGTACATATAGAATGTGATACTGATTTAGAACCATAAAGATTGTACATATAGAATGTGCTACTGATTTAGAACCATAAAGATTGTACATATAGAATGTGATACTGATTTAGAACCATAAATATTGTGTGATACTGATTTAGAACCATACAGATTGTACATATAGAATGTGATACTGATTTAGAACCATAAAGATTGTACATATAGAATGTGATACTGATTTAGAACCATAAAGATTGTACATATAGAATGTGATACTGGCTTAGAACCATAAAGATTGTACATATAGAATGTGATACTGGTTTAAAACCATAACGATTGTACATATAGAATGTGATACTGATTTAGAACCATAAAGATTGCATATATAGAATGTGATACTGATTTAGAACCATAATGAGTGTACATATAGAATGTGATACTGGTTTAGAACCATAAAGATTGTACATATAGAATGTAATACTGATTTAGAACCATCAAGATTGTACATATAGAATGTGATACTGATTTAGAACCATCAAGATTGTACATATAGAATGTGATACTGGTTTAGAACCATAAAGATTGTACATATAGAATGTGATACTGATTTAGAACCATCAAGATTGTACATATAGAATGCGATACTGATTTAGAACCATAAAGATTGTACATATAGAATGTGATACTGATTTAGAACCATAAAGATTGTACATATAGAATGTGCTACTGATTTAGAACCATAAAGATTGTACATATAGAATGTGATACTGGTTTAGAACTATAAAGATTGTACATATAGAATGTGATACCGATTTAGAACCATAAAGATTGTACATATAGAATGTGATACTGATTTAGAACCATAAAGATTGTGTGATACTGATTTAGAACCATACAGATTGTACATATAGAATGTGATACTGATTTAGAACCATAAAGATTGTACATATAGAATGTGATACTGGTTTAGAACCATAAAGATTGTACATATAGAATGTGATACTGATTTAGAACCATAAAGATTGTATATATAGAATGTGATACTGATTTAGAACCATAAAGATTGTACATATAGAATGTGATACTGGTTTAGAACCATAAAGATTGTACATATAGAATGTGATACTGGTTTAGAACCATAAAGATTGTACATATAGAATGTGATACTGATTTAGAACCATAAATATTGTGTGATACTGATTTAGAACCATACAGATTGTACATATAGAATGTGATACTGATTTAGAACCATAAAGAGTGTACATATAGAATGTGATACTGGTTTAGAACCATAAAGATTGTACATATAGAATGTGATACTGATTTAGAACCATAAAGATTGTACATATAGAATGTGATACTGATTTAGAACCATAAAGATTGTACATATAGAATGTGATACTGATTTAGAACCATAAAGATTGTACATATAGAATGTGCTACTGATTTAGAACCATAAAGATTGTACATATAGAATGTGATACTGGTTTAGAACTATAAAGATTGTACATATAGAATGTGATACCGATTTAGAACCATAAAGATTGTACATATAGAATGTGATACTGATTTAGAACCATAAAGATTGTGTGATACTGATTTAGAACCATACAGATTGTACATATAGAATGTGATACTGATTTAGAACCATACAGATTGTACATATAGAATGTGATACTGGTTTAGAACCATAAAGATTGTACATATAGAATGTGATACTGATTTAGAACCATAAAGATTGTATATATAGAATGTGATACTGATTTAGAACCATAAAGATTGTACATATAGAATGTGATACTGGTTTAGAACCATAAAGATTGTACATATAGAATGTGATACTGGTTTAGAACCATAAAGATTGTACATATAGAATGTGATACTGATTTAGAACCATAAAGATTGTGTGATACTGATTTAGAACCATACAGATTGTACATATAGAATGTGATACTGATTTAGAACCATAAAGATTGTACATATAGAATGTGATACTGGTTTAGAACCATAAAGATTGTACATATAGAATGTGATACTGATTTAGAACCATAAAGATTGTACATATAGAATGTGATACTGATTTAGAACCATACAGATTGTACATATAGAATGTGATACTGATTTAGAACCATAAAGATTGTATATATAGAATGTGATACTGATTTAGAACCATAAAGATTGTACATATAGAATGTGATACTGATTTATAACCATCAAGATTGTACATATAGAATGTGATACTGATTTAGAACCATAAAGATTGCACATATAGAATGTGATACTGATTTAGAACCATAAAGATTGTACATATAGAATGTGATACTGATTTAGAACCATAAAGATTGTACATATAGAATGTGATACTGATTTAGAACCATAAAGATTGCACATATAGAATGTGATACTGATTTAGAACCATAAAGATTGTACATATAGAATGTGATACTGATTTAGAACCATAAAGATTGTACATATAGAATGTGATACTGATTTAGAACCATAAAGATTGTACATACTGTCTCCGTGGCCCATTGGTTAAGGCGTCCGCCTACGGAGCGGGAGGTCGAAGGTTCGAATCTTGTCAGGGGTTTGTTCTGATATGGCCGGTTGGTGAACCGCCAGCTAGTTAAATAATGGTTACCGATTGCCTACCAGCCTGGCGTCTGGCATACAAGCATAGGATTCGGGAAGTTCATAAAAAAAGAGGTGTCTCATAAGTCAGAAATGGCTGGCCCTTTAAATAGGGGTGACACTATAATAAAGAAACACACTATAGAATGTGATACTGATAGGTAGGGAATACCTGTACATAGCTGTTTCCAGTTGGATCATCCAAAATGATATGAACATCCAAGTTATCTCCCATCTTTATCTGAAACACAAGAAACAATCATGGAAATATACAAGTGCTATCAAATATATTTGGAAAATATACAAGGGCTATCAAATATATTTGGAAAATATACAAGGGCTATCAAATTTATTTGGAAAATATACAAGGGCTATCAAATTTATTTGGAAAATATACAAGGGCTATCAAATTTATTTGGAAAATATACAAGGGCTATCAAATTTATTTTTGGAAATATACAAGAGCTATCAAATTTATTTGGAAATATACAAGAGCTAATATTGTGTTTGTTGATTTTATTCCACTATTAAATAGTGTCAGTTAATGTTAATCTGGCTCATAAGTACAGTTTCAAACTAATCTATCTAACAAACTATCTCTTTAAGAAAGCGTTCAAGCCGTACAAAAAAATGCATTGTGGGAGAATAGTTAAGAGCATATTAATTATTCTCCCACAATTCATTTTCCAGTACGTAGATTTTAATTTAGATAACATATCGACACTCTCATCTCAACTCGCGTTACCGTAATGCGTGAGATGCCAATTAACATAATCAATACATTCATTATAAAGATTGTCTGCAGTTTATTTTAATAACTTTTAGATGATGTTTTGGCGATGTTGGCAACTACCATAATTAACATGGTTGAATAATATGGTACGACCATGGGGTTGAATAATATGGTACGACCATGGGGTTGAATAATATGGTACAACCATGGGGTTGAATAATATGGTACGACCATGGGGTTGAATAATATGGTACGACCATGGGGTTGAATAATATGGTACGACCATGGGGTTGAATAATATGGTACGACCATGGGGTTGAATAATATGGTACGCCCATGGGTCTTATTTTCCAGCAACATACAACTATTACCAATAGCATCAAATTATTGTATGGTATATCAATGCCACTGGTACACCACACAACCAACAGTCCTCCTCCGTGGTCGAGTGGTTACGGTCGCTGACTTGTATACCACTGTAACCTATCATCACTGATGGTCACGGGTTCACCGTGGTCGAGTGGTTACGGTCGCTGACTTGTATACCACTGTAACCTATCATCACTGATGGTCACGGGTTCACCGTGGTCGAGTGGTTACGGTCGCTGACTTGTATACCACTGTAACCTATCATCACTGATGGTCACGGGTTCACCGTGGTCGAGTGGTTACGGTCGCTGACTTGTATACCACTGTAACCTATCATCACTGATGGTCACGGGTTCACCGTGGTCGAGTGGTTACGGTCGCTGACTTGTATACCACTGTAACCTATCATCACTGATGGTCACGGGTTCACCGTGGTCGAGTGGTTACGGTCGCTGACTTGTATACCACTGTAACCTATCATCACTGATGGTCACGGGTTCACCGTTGTCGAGTGGTTACGGTCGCTGACTTGTATACCACTGTAACCTATCATCACTGATGGTCACGGGTTCACCGTGGTCGAGTGGTTATGGTCGCTGACTTGTATACCACTGTAACCTATCATCACTGATGGTCACGGGTTCACCGTGGTCGAGTGGTTACGGTCGCTGACTTGTATACCACTGTAACCTATCATCACTGATGGTCACGGGTTCACCGTGGTCGAGTGGTTATGGTCGCTGACTTGTATACCACTGTAACCTATCATCACTGATGGTCACGGGTTCACCGTGGTCGAGTGGTTACGGTCGCTGACTTGTATACCACTGTAACCTATCATCACTGATGGTCACGGGTTCACCGTGGTCGAGTGGTTACGGTCGCTGACTTGTATACCACTGTAACCTATCATCACTGATGGTCACGGGTTCACCGTGGTCGAGTGGTTACGGTCGCTGACTTGTATACCACTGTAACCTATCATCACTGATGGTCACGGGTTCACCGTGGTCGAGTGGTTATGGTCGCTGACTTGTATACCACTGTAACCTATATTCACTGATGGTCACGGGTTCGAGCCCTGCTCAGATCTTGTGTCTCATTTATATGAAAAAGTTGGCAGTTTCTTACGGAGGTTGCTGCACTGGTTAACTGGTTAACCGCTGGAGCTTGCCCAGGAAAGGTGTTGTTAAGTAAACTGCCTGTCGCTCAAATGGGTAACTGGTAGCGACGTTAAATAAACTTAAATAACAAACCATACAACCCATCTCAACAACTGTCCCATAAGGTGTTGAACTGAAAACAAATTACCTTTTCAAGTTTGTCACAGAACTGATCCATTTTCGTTAATATGTCGTCCTGTCCACTGTCTCCTATCAAAAATGGGTTAGTCTTCTTTAGCTACAATGAATAAAACAACCTACTTCATCAATTACTGAAAAACCCAAACTTTCATAAAAATTCCAACTAATAGTAAATAATAGGTCAAAAACACAGTTGGTAGAAAGCTTACAATGATTCAAATTTGTTTTGTACTTATAACAACCTAGGTTACTTTTTACGGAAATACAGTCAAACCTGTGTTAGTGGTCACCTCCATTATACAGTCAAACCTGTGTTAGTGGTCACCTCCATTAAGCAGTCAACCTGTATTAAGCAGCCAGTTTCCAGATTCCCAATATGTTATTTTATTATACATTTGACCTCTATTAAGCAGCCACTTTCTGTGATTACCTTGGCTGGCTGCTTAAGGCAGGTTTGACTGTAGCCAATTATCAAAAGGAGCCAGGTGGTCATAAAAATGTAACCAGAATAGAGTAAAATCATAGATGCTTCCGAGTTTACGAGAATGTTCTTTTATTTGACCTTCTGACCCAGTGTTATTACAAGTTTTCTTTCCCTTGACATTGTGTCCTGGAGGTTTACATAAATGGCTGATTAATGAAAGTAACAAAGACTTTATCAGACACTATCACGATGTTTGAACAAATTGGGTGGGAAAGTTTATATATTTTTGAGGCTTACGGTCGCACAAACAGCTTTGGTTAAATGCGACTCTCCAGCTATTAATTATGGAAGACCAGGGCACTACAAGATTTATGGAAGTCGTGTTAGCGCAGTGGATGTGCATTCGCTTCAGGTGCAAAAGGTCCGGAGTTCGAGTCCTGCTGGAGCCGTTACGATTGTGCCCTTAGGCAAGGCATTTAAATTCCACATTGCCTCCTCTCTCTCCTTCATGGTGATGTATTCCATCAGGAATGAGGTCTCGAGAGTGATTAATATAAGTTGAAAGAACTTGTTTCGCAATCGAGCTAAAATAAATTTGTATAAACTAACTACAAGCAATATTTCAGACACAGACGGGCACAGACGGACACAGACGGACACAGACTAGAACCGTGGATAGCTTCCTCACATGAAAGACTTTTGACACCCCCCCCCCCGGTGGGATTCGATCCTACAGCGGTGAGGGGCAAGTGATTTGAACTCTGACCGTAGCTACTCGGCCATGGGAGGGGGGGGGTAGTGGCACTAGGTGGGAGTTCCTACAGTGTTTCTCGCTTTTGTTCTGTATTTTCTCTTCATATTATCACTCTGATGGTGACAACAACTGAAAGTGACTTGGTTTAAACAGTGAGTGAGTATTTGGTTTAACGGCGCATCAGCACAGTTCAGGCTATATCGCCCCGGGTTAAGTATATTGTATACAAAGGTTTAAACAGTATTTATTCCAATAAATTTACATGTATAACACAAAAAATGTTACAAATTACATCAATTGTGAATGGTTTGGATTGGAAAACAAGTTTTCAGAAAACTTATATTAATTCCTCTCCAAGTGATTAATTCCTCTCTGAAAGTGACTTGAAGAGCTCAGTGTGAACTAATTTAACGAACCTGCTCTTTGCCGACAAACATGGCATAGGATAAATTAGTTAATGTCTTTTTGATGCACACAACATTGAATTGTAAATATCTTACCTGTGTGATGATGTCACCAACGAGACCTTCGATTGTGGTAAACTTTCCCGAAGTAGCTGTCATGCCCGTACTGAATTCTAACTCTGGTATCTCTATACTACACATGTCACTCTGTAATGTAATGTTAAATCTAACTCTGGTACATCTATAAGCTCCAAATGTCACACTACAAAGTCAAATCTAACTCTATATCTATGCTACACCTGCCACTCTGTAATGTAAATTAAAATCTAACTCTATTACTACACATGCCACTATGTAATGTAGTCAAATATAACTCTATCACTACACATGCCACTATGTAATGTAGTCAAATCTAACTCTATCACTACACATGCCACTCTGTAATGTAGTCAAATCTAACTCTATCACTACACATGCCACTCTGTAATGTAGTCAAATCTAACTCTATCACTACACATGCCACTCTGTAATGTAGTCAAATCTAACTCTATCACTACACATGCCACTCTGTAATGTAGTCAAATCTAACTCTATCACTACACATGCCACTCTGTAATGTAGTCAAATCTAACTCTATCACTACACATGCCACTATGTAATGTAGTCAAATCTAACTCTATCACTACACATGCCACTATGTAATGTAGTCAAATCTAACTCTATCACTACACATGCCACTATGTAATGTAGTCAAATCTAACTCTATCACTACACATGCCACTCTGTAATGTAGTCAAATCTAACTCTATTACTACACATGCCACTCTGTAATGTAGTCAAATCTAACTCTATCACTACACATGCCACTATGTAATGTAGTCAAATCTAACTCTATCACTACACATGCCACTATGTAATGTAGTCAAATCTAACTCTATCACTACACATGCCACTCTGTAATGTAGTCAAATCTAACTCTATCACTACACATGCCACTCTGTAATGTAGTCAAATCTAACTCTATCACTACACATGCCACTCTGTAATGTAGTCAAATCTAACTCTATCACTACACATGCCACTCTGTAATGTAGTCAAATCTAACTCTATCACTACACATGCCACTCTGTAATGTAGTCAAATCTAACTCTATCACTACACATGCCACTCTGTAATGTAGTCAAATCTAACTCTATCACTACACATGCCACTCTGTAATGTAGTCAAATCTAACTCTATCACTACACATGCCACTATGTAATGTAGTCAAATCTAACTCTATCACTACACATGCCACTCTGTAATGTAGTCAAATCTAACTCTATCACTACATATGCCACTCTGTAATGTAGTCAAATCTAACTCTATCACTACACATGCCACTCTGTAATGTAGTCAAATCTAACTCTATTACTACACATGCCACTCTGTAATGTAGTCAAATCTAACTCTATTACTACACATGCCACTCTGTAATGTAGTCAAATCTAACTCTATCACTACACATGCCACTCTGTAATGTAGTCAAATCTAACTCTATCACTACACATGCCACTCTGTAATGTAGTCAAATCTAACTCTATCACTACACATGCCACTCTGTAATGTAGTCAAATCTAACTCTATCACTACACATGCCACTCTGTAATGTAGTCAAATCTAACTCTATCACTACACATGCCACTATGTAATGTAGTCAAATATAACTCTATCACTACACATGCCACTATGTAATGTAGTCAAATCTAACTCTATTACTACACATGCCTCTCTGTAATGTAGTCAAATCTAACTCTATTACTACACATGCCACTCTGTAATGTAGTCAAATCTAACTCTATCACTACACATGCCACTATGTAATGTAGTCAAATCTAACTCTATCACTACACATGCCACTCTGTAATGTAGTCAAATCTAACTCTATCACTACACATGCCACTCTGTAATGTAGTCAAATCTAACTCTATTACTACACATGCCACTCTGTAATGTAGTCAAATCTAACTCTATTACTACACATGCCACTCTGTAATGTAGTCAAATCTAACTCTATCACTACACATGCCACTCTGTAATGTAGTCAAATCTAACTCTATCACTACACATGCCACTCTGTAATGTAGTCAAATCTAACTCTATCACTACACATGCCACTCTGTAATGTAGTCAAATCTAACTCTATCACTACACATGCCACTCTGTAATGTAGTCAAATCTAACTCTATCACTACACATGCCACTCTGTAATGTAGTCAAATCTAACTCTATCACTACACATGCCACTCTGTAATGTAGTCAAATCTAACTCTATCACTACACATGCCACTATGTAATGTAGTCAAATCTAACTCTATCACTACACATGCCACTATGTAATGTAGTCAAATCTAACTCTATCACTACACATGCCACTATGTAATGTAGTCAAATCTAACTCTATCACTACACATGCCACTATGTAATGTAGTCAAATCTAACTCTATCACTACACATGCCACTATGTAATGTAGTCAAATCTAACTCTATCACTACACATGCCACTCTGTAATGTAGTCAAATCTAACTCTATTACTACACATGCCTTGTTGTGTTTTTTTTGACTCTGTAATGTAGTCAAATCTAACTCTATCACTACACATGCCACTATGTAATGTAGTCAAATCTAACTCTATCACTACACATGCCACTTGTAATGTAGTCAAATCTAACTCTATCACTACACATGCCACTATGTAATGTAGTCAAATCTAACTCTATCACTACACATGCCACTCTGTAATGTAGTCAAATCTAACTCTATCACTACACATGCCACTATGTAATGTAGTCAAATCTAACTCTATCACTACACATGCCACTATGTAATGTAGTCAAATCTAACTCTATCACTACACATGCCACTATGTAATGTAGTCAAATCTAACTCTATCACTACCGTACACATGCCACTCTGTAATGTAGTCAAATCTAACTCTATCACTACCGTACACATGTTAATATTCAAACTGTTTCTTTCATTTCTTGGTTAGTCGTTAACCTGAAATTTGCTCATATTCCAACAATCCTTGAACTCATAGGAACCATCTATCTTACTTTGAGAACATCTCTTGACAAATCGCTTATATCGGTCATCTTCAGTGTGATTTTACGTCCCTGTGGCTCAATGCCAGCCCCTGCTTTGACCTCACTATCTCTCAAGCCACATACGTCACATGCTGTAGACATCAGTACTATTTCTTTGAAATGTGGAATATCTGAGCTAAGGTTAAGGATGTATAGATAACTACAGATATTACTGAATACAACAACAAAAGTGCTGGTAGATAACTAGAGATATTATGGTAGATAACTAGAGATATTATGGTAGATAACTAGAGATATTATGGTAGATAACTAGAGATATTATGGTAGATAACTAGAGATATTATGGTAGATAACTAGAGACATTATGGTAGATAACTAGAGACATTATGGTAGATAACTAGAGACATTATGGTAGATAACTAGAGATATTATGGTAGATAACTAGAGATATTATGGTAGATAACTAGAGATATTATGGTAGATAACTAGAGACATTATGGTAGATAACTAGACACATTATGGTAGATAACTAGAGATATTATGGTAGATAACTAGAGATATTATGGTAGATAACTAGAGATATTATGGTAGATAACTAGAGATATTATGGTAGATAACTAGAGACATTAGGGTAGATAACTAGAGATATTATGGTAGATAACTAGAGATATTATGGTAGATAACTAGAGATATTATGGTAGATAACTAGAGACATTATGGTAGATAACTAGAGACATTATGGTAGATAACTAGAGATATTATGGTAGATAACTAGAGATATTATGGTAGATAACTAGAGATAGACATTATGGTAGATAACTAGAGATATTATGGTAGATAACTAGAGATATTATGGTAGATAACTAGAGATATTATGGTAGATAACTAGAGATATTATGGTAGATAACTAGACACATTATGGTAGATAACTAGACACATTATGGTAGATAACTAGAGATATTATGGTAGATAACTAGAGATATTATGGTAGATAACTAGAGATATTATGGTAGATAACTAGAGATATTATGGTAGATAACTAGAGACATTAGGGTAGATAACTAGAGATATTATGGTAGATAACTAGATACATTATGGTAGATAACTAGAGACATTATGGTAGATAACTAGAGACATTATGGTAGATAACTAGAGATATTATGGTCGATAACTAGAGATAGTATGGTAGATAACTAGAGATATTATGGTAGATAACTAAAGATATTATGGTAGATAACTAGAGACATTATGGTAGATAACTAGAGACATTATGATAGATAACTAGAGACATTATGGTAGATAACTAGAGACATTATTGTAGATAACTAGAGACATTATGGTAGATAACTAGAGACATTATGGTAGATAACTAGAGACATTATGGTAGATAACTAGAGATATTATGGTAGATAACTAGAGACATTATGGTAGATAACTAGAGACATTATGGTAGATAACTAGAGATATTATGGTAGATAACTAGAGACATCACTGATTACCCCAACAAAAGTTCTGGTAGATCACTAGTTTGTTTGTTTGGGTTTTACGCCTTCATCCGCACCATTTTGGGCTATATCGCTGGCAGGCAGTTTACCTAACAACACCTTTCCTGGGCAGGCTCCAGCGGTTAACCAGTACTTGGTGTACCAACCTCCATAAGAAACTGCCAACTTTTTATTATAAATGAGACATGACCAGAGCGCGGCTCAAAACCGTGACCATCAGTGATGATAGGTTACAGTGGTATACAAGTCAGCGACCGTAACCACTCGACCACGGTGAACCCGTGACCATCAGTGATGATAGGTTACAGTGGTATACAAGTCAGCGACCACAACCACTCGACCACGGAGGCGAACCCATGACCATCAGTGATGATAGGTTACAGTGGTATACAAGTCAGCGACCGTAACCACTCGACCATGGAGGCGGACTGGTAGATAACTAGAGACTGCACATATCTCACTGTGTGTACAGTGCAGTGCAGATATGTCTGTGGATAGATAAAGGATACCAACAAGTTTCATGTTGCATGTACATGGCGAGTTACATCCTGGACAGTTACTGGGGAACTGCAGTACCTGAAAGTAAACAAGATATGTCAGCAGACATCGGAGCTCGTCTCTGTGGCTGTAACCTGCTATGCATTCATGTACGATAAACAACATCATGTACAGTCAAACCTGTGCTACTGGTCACGTCAATTAAGCAGCCCACCTGTATTAAGCAGCCAATTGCCAGATTCCCAATATGTTTTTTATTATACATCTGACCTCTATTTAGCAGTCATCTGTGCTAATCAGCCACTCTCTGAAATTCCCTTGGCTGGTTGCTTAAGACAGGTTCGACTGTATGTATAATAACTTGTATAATAAATATATGATTTGACATTCTCAAAATGTAATACAGTCAAACCTGTCTTTAACATTCAGCCAAGGGAATCACAAATTAGGTTGTCCGATTAGCGCTGTGGTTAGCGCGCTCGCTTCTCACCAATGCAAGCCGATTTCGATCCTCGAACCGGGAAGTATGTGAGATGGTACAGTGGTCGCCAGATCGGACAGGTGGGTTTTCTCCGGGTACTCCGGTTCACTTCCACCAAGCAACGACCACATGTACGCTTTCATCCACGCCAACGGGAGTGATTAATATAAGCTTATAACTTGCTTCGCAATCGTTGCAAAATAAAAAAGTTAAACTAAGTGAATCACAGAAAGTGAAATTCCAAAACTCGTTACATAAAATATAGTATGAAATCACGAGTGTAAGCCCCTATATATTATATACACCTCAAACCTTCGTCCACTTTATTCATACTACCGTACGACCACATTAAGATACAAGCACCCTTACGAGATCATCTTTTAATTAAACCATGTACGAACCTCGTCCTTGGCACTAAATACGGGCTCTGCGTCTATTTTCTCTTCTTCCGGTTCCTACAATGTACAATATTTACATCGCTATTGCATTTCCTTCGATGAACGTATGTGCACCAATTGTATTCATTTTCGTATGAGGGTTCCCACCTAATGATATGCAGCTGACATGCCCACTCGAAGTTACGGACATGCGCATTCGCAGTGTTAGGCAGCGTTCGTCGCGAGAAAAGGCGTGTCTTACAGCTTACGCTGTTCCAATGATGATCTATTTACCGACACACAGAAGTTGCAAATCTGGACTAAAGAGCATGCTATATTTTCTTTTGTGTCATTAAAAAGAATAATTAATGTAAATATAAGTAATCACTTTAACCACGCCCAATGTAGTTCATACCCAGATGGTTTTGTGTGTTTGTGGTTTTGTGTGTTTGTGGTTTTGTGTGTTAAACTATTCATTCCTTAAGTAGGCTGTCGGATTAGCGCAGTGGTTAGCGCGCTCGCATCTCACAAATGCAACCCGGGTTCGAACCTTGGACCGGGAAGTAAGTGAGATGGTATGGTGGTCGCCAGATCAGACAGGTGAGTTTTCTCCGGGTACTCCGTTTTCCTCCCACACGAATGACCACGTATACGCTTTCATCCGCGCCAACGAGAGTGATTAATATAAGTTGTTAGAACGTGCTTCGCAATCGTTGTAAAATACATAAAAGTTTAAACTTTTAAGTAGAGACCTGCTTGATTTAGTAAGAGTACATGTACACTCTTATTGTGTATTAATTTTTTGATTCGGTGATAATCTATTACAATGTTTATCACACCATTAACCCATTCAACACCAAGTAACTGACATGGACTGGTGCATGATATTTTCAGACCAATAAATTAATAAGAAAATTACATTTGGACCAGTTCATTTATGAAAATGGGTAATTTTTGTCTAAAATTAGTAATATTACTGGCAAAAAGTGCAGATCCTGATGAGACGGCTCGTCACGAGCCGGCTCATCTGGATCTACACTTTTTGTAAGCCTATTGAGAGGTCTGCGGGGTTGAAAGGGTTAAAGGCCAGTGTGGAAGATTTCCAAGTAGAATGTAGAAGTGAAATCTTGTGTCTAATTTCAGTCCTAGGATTTGACCGAACATGTTGCTTGTTTTTGTGGTTTAAAGTCGCACAAACAGCTTAGGTCATATGACGACTCTCCAGCTATTATTGGTGGAGGAAGACACTGTGTGCCTCACCTAGCAGTATTTCAGACAAGGACAGTCGCCCGGGTAGAACCACCAACCTTCGACTAGCCAGTCGGATAGCTTCTGCACTAGACAGAATGTGACACCCCCAATGGGAATAAAAACCTACAGCAGTGAGGGGCAAGATATTTGAGGTCAATGACCCAAACCACTCGGCCACAGAGGATTAAGGACGTATCTTGGTTGTTATGAAGCAGCACACTGAAGTGACATCATCAGCGTGTGTGATCCAGTACTTGACTACCTATGCCAAACATGCTTGAACCACGGTCGTCGGAGCATAACCAGACAATAGCCACAGATGGGCTCTGCCAAACATGGCTGTCGAAAGACCATATACTTTATGCCACTATCTCCTACATATATTAAAGGACCTCAACAATGTACCGACCTGTAATCCCAGTTGTTCATTTTGTTCTCTGCTATATAATTATACAAAGGACCACAACAATGTACCTACCTGTAATCCCAGTTGTTCTATTTGTTCTCTGCAATATAATTATACAAAGGACCTCAACAATGTACCTACCTGTAATCCCATTCATTCTATTTGTTCTCTGCTATATAATTATACAAAGGACCTCAACAATGTACCTACCTGTAATCCCATTCATTCATTTTGTTCTCTGCTACACATACAATGGACCTCAACAATGTACCTACCTGTAATCCCATTCATTCATTTTGTTCTCTGCTACACATACAATGGACCTCAACAATGTACCTACCTGTAATCCCATTCATTCATTTTGTTCTCTGCTACACATACAATGGACCTCAACAATGTACCGACCTGTAATCCCATTTATTAATTTTGTTCTCTGCTACACATACAATGGACCTCAACAATGTACCTACCTGTAATCCCATTCATTCATTTTGTTCTCTGCTACACATACAAAGGACCTCAACAATGTACCTACCTGTAATCCCAGTTGTTCATTTTGTTCTCTGCTACACATACAAAGGACCTCAACAATGTACCTACCTGTAATCCCAGTTGTTCATTTTGTTCTCTGCATATAATTATACAAAGGACCTCAACAATGTACCTACCTGTAATCCCAGTTGTTCATTTTGTTCTCTGCTATATAATTATACAAAGGACCTCAACAATGTACCTACCTGTAATCCCATTCATTCATTTTGTTCTCTGCTATATAATTATACAAAGGACCTCAACAATGTACCGACCTGTAATCCCATTCATTCATTTTGTTCTCTGCTATATAATTATACAAAGGACCTCAACAATGTACCGACCTGTAATCCCAGTTGTTCATTTTGTTCTCTGCTATATAATTATACAAAGGACCACAACAATGTACCTACCTGTAATCCCATGCATTCATTTTGTTCTCTGCTACACATACAAAGGACCACAACAATGTACCTACCTGTAATCCCATGCATTCATTTTGTTCTCTGCTACACATACAAAGGACCACAACAATGTACCTACCTGTAATCCCATGTTCTTTTGTTCTCTGCTATACAAAGGACCTCAACAATGTACCTACCTGTAATCCCATTCATTCATTTTGTTCTCTGCTATACACTACAATGGACCTCAACAATGTACCGACCTGTAATCCCATTCATTCATTTTGTTCTCTGCTACACATACAAAGGACCTCAACAATGTACCTACCTGTAATCCCATTCATTCTATTTGTTCTCTGCTACACATACAAAGGACCTCAACAATGTACCTACCTGTAATCCCATTCATTCATTTTGTTCTCTGCTATACATTACAATGGACCTCAACAATGTACCGACCTGTAATCCCATTTATTAATTTTGTTCTCTGCTACACATACAATGGACCTCAACAATGTACCTACCTGTAATCCCATTCATTCATTTTGTTCTCTGCAATATAATTATACAAAGGACCTCAACAATGTACCTACCTGTAATCCCAGTTGTTCATTTTGCTCCTTGCTTCGTTTATAATGTACCAGTTTAGTTTCTGTATCTGCTTTGGGTGAACATGTACAAGTGCTAAGGAAGAATTTTATGGTTCAATAATGATATGTGATCGTGATTGAGAAAATGGAGGAAAGTGGCCAAAACTCACATCTACAGATTTTATCTTTTACAATTACTCCCATTACACATGGAAATTGCAGGCCTATATAGTCTTAAAGCAGCCCTATATCGTATGAAATAAAAGATATTTGAAAAATTCAAATTGTACGTATTGCTACGCATTCTTATATTATAATTATGTTCAATTAGTAAACAGTGTTATTTTGCGAGTAAACAGTGTTTTTTTGCAATAAAACAAACTCGAAACCGAAAGTTGGAATTTCCGAGTCGGTCGGTCACGCACTTATTTACAATCGGAATGCAACGTCCCATTTGTCCCACATTGTCTTTTTTAATGTCAATTCATACATACCTCTGTTATCTAAGTATTTTAGGGACATGTCTACATCCCCGCGAGGGGTTCGACATTAGAGGAACATTTCATGTTAAAAATATGTTGACATTCCAACATGCTTTTCTACATCTGCTGTTGTTTCACGCATGCGCGCTGTGCATGTTTACATGTCGTGTGTTGATAAACACATTTTGTTTGTTGATAAACAATCCGCGTATACGATTTTTATCGTTTCTCAGCGACTATTTCGATTTTTGTAAATACACATACATTAGTATTTATATTTTACCAAAAATCATCCTTTATTACGATATAGTTCTGCTTTAAAGATACATGAGTCAGAATTCAATTCAAAAACGATTTCAATTCCTAAACTTTCGAAGACACAATTGTTAGAAAAGATTTGGATACAAAATTTATAACTATTCTCCATACTCAAAATTGATTCAGAAGGATAAGTCAAAAATAGACGTTCAAGATGGTCACTATGGTGATCATATTGAATATCGGAGGCAACATTAAAGTAGTTGCTACACTACCAAATTATACCATTGCGTTATTGCAAACATCGCGCTTCCCCAGGATTGTGTGTGACGCGACAAGTATTGTTACTCCTACACCTACATCGTCCTAACATTGCACTGGATCAGACACCTTGATCGTCACTGAGGACACTATCAAAGAACACCCGATAATCCCCCACCCAATATCAGTAACACAGCCTAACAGTTTGCCGATTTACACACGCCGCGACAGAGCGGCGGTAAATGCAAAAACAAGAAGATAAATAATGTACGTTATTCCATACCATGTTATATCAAAATGGGGTACGGCCAATCTGAATGGTCATATTAGGTTTCTTATACCGGTAGGTGTGCACAGCATGCATAAATTTCTATATAAATCAATGTGGTCGCACAATTCGCTGACTACAACAAGCATTGACCGATTTCTTCCAAAAATCAATATTTATTTATATTTCGGGTTTTACACCTGCATCAGCACCATTTCGGGCTATATCGCCGGCGGGCAGTTTACCTAACAACACCTTTCCTGGGCAGGCTCCAGCGGTTAACCAGTACTTGGGTGCACCAACCTCTGTAAGAAACTGCCAACTTTTTCATATAAATGAGACACGGCCTGAGCGGGGCTCAAACCCGTGACCATCAGTGATGATAGGTTACAGTGGTATACAAGTCAGCCACCTTAACCACTCGACCACGGAGGCGGACTTCCAAAATTCAAATCACTTCCACCTAAGTCAACCTTCTATATATCACAGTTTCATCAGAATCCTTTATGACACACACAGCCAAATACACTAACTTCTATCAAAAATTTGGGTCTGGCTCATGCGCTAAAATAAATTCATGTGTGAAATCATGCGTCCACGGTATTTTGAATAAAGGATATAGATTTTCTATAAAGCTATTTCCACTGGGATCATCTAGAACCTGAAAAACAAGTATTTTTAGTGAATTGATATCCCCCAGCCAATTTAATACATTACAAGAGGGTCTAGAGGCACCAAATGGCAATAAATTGGTCAAATTTAGTACACAGGTCCGGAGTTCGAGCCCCACTGGAGCCATTATGATGTCTTAACCGCTCGACCACGGAGGCGGACTTCAATGATCCTAAAGACCAGATATGAATACATTCTTACAACTGGTTCATAAGAAGTTATATTATATTTCGGGTTTTATGCCTGCATCAGAACCATTTTTGGGCTATATCGCCGGCGGGCAGTTTACCTAACAACACCTTTCCTGGGCTACAACTGGTTCATAAGAAGTAAATTGCTCACAGACGACACAGACTACTCATCCTCTGGCTCTTACAAAAGCTTGCCTGACTGATTTAACCCATAACCTGCCAATCACAACTAAGTCACTTTTGAAAACAGCATAGAACCAGATCAGAAGGCACAGACTGTTTGCTATTTGGATAGTGGAGCTAAAATACTTATCTGAGAGCCAAACAACATAAATCCTGATCAGATGGTATGCTACGTCGCGGCTGATCTGGATCTATGTTGTTTGTACATTGTCTAATTTATTCGGCAGGTTGAGGGTTAAATTGTTTTGAGCAACGGGCAGTTTACCTAACAACACGTCTCCTAGGCTCCAGCGGTTAACCAGTGCTTGGTGCACCAACCTCCGTAACAAACTGTTTCATATAAATGAGACATGGTCTGAGAGGGGCTAGAACCCGTGACCATCAGTGATAATAGGTTACAGTGCTATACAAGTCAGCGACCATAACCACTCGACCACTGAGGCGGACATTCTTCAGCGAGGTAAATATTTGGATATTTATTCTAATGTTTATTTCGCTAAAAATCAAGTTTGCCTACAAAATACTTGTTACCATTGCTCTTTTATGTGCCATTTTTTGGATAACATTTGCTCTTCTTTGTGGATGGGGGACAACGGAAAAGGGTGGGGAAGGTTCGATTTCGGCTGTAATGTGGTTTTTAGAAGCCATGGTCCAAACTTATACATAATTATATTTCGAGTTTTACGCCTGCATCACCACCATTTTGGGCTATATCGCCGGCGGGCAGTTTACCTAACAACACCTTTCCTGGGCAGGCTCCAGCGGTTAACCCGTACTTAGGTGCACCAACCTCCGTAAGAAACTGCCAACTCCAAACTTATACAGAATGAGAAAATGGTAGTATTGAATCATGTTGACAAAAACAGTGCTAGATAGTGATAGCAACACTTACCACATGGAATGGTGTTTCTACAGCCTTTAAATTCATTAACTTCGCCACAAACTGGTCAATCTGTTCTGCAGCCTCAGGATGCTGGATCTACATGAACATACAAGCTTCAATATTTAAACATTATTACAACTAGACCTGCATTTTACAAATATACGATTCAAGAGGAAAGGGCGACAAACATATTTTAAAGATAGCCGCAATGTACAGTCATTTTGGATTTTGAAATGGAACGATTTGAAGCTCAAGTAGTTGCCCGATGCTCCACTCATCAGAATTGACACAGCGGTTCAGTAGGAGAAGCCGATAACCTATCAAGATCACTGATATCTTTATACTTTATTTATTTTACAACGATTGCGAAGCAAGTTTTAACAACTTATATTAATCACTCTCGTTGGCTCGGATGAAAGCGTATATGTGGTCATTCATGTGGGAGGAAACCGGAGTACACGGAGAAAACCCACCTGTCCGATCTGGCGACCATCGTACCATCTCACATACTTCCCTGTCCGGGGATCGAATCCGGGTCGCATTGGTGAGAAGCGAGCGCGCTAACCACTGCGCTAATTGGATTTCTGAACGGAGCATGGTTATATTATCAAATAGCAATCTAATAGTTGCCGCAATACTACAGACAATGTTTCATCAAAATTAGCCTAGCTGTTTCAGAGGAAACTATAGTTTGAAGAAATTGTGAATGTCTGTGATGCCATCCACTGGCCTGTACTATGCTTAATAGAGCTGAATTATAGTTCAGTCGAGACAATAAGGCGAAAAAATAAATTCCTGTGTTTATGGTTTCCCGACCAACCTATTTTCGTGCCCCCCCCCCCCTGAATATTTTAATAATTGAAATTAAGTTGAACTTACCTTCTTGAGGATCTGGTCCTGCTGCAAGAGGATGCTATTTAAGTAGGATTGAGCTGAACTTACATTCCTGGGGATCTGGTCCTGCAGTAAGAGGATGCTATTTAAGTAGGATTGAGCTGAACTTACCTTCCTGAGGATCTGGTCCTGCAGTAAGAGGATGCTATTTAAGTATGATTGAGCTGAACTTACATTCCTGGAGATCTGTTCCTGCTGTAAGAGGATGCTATTTAAGTAGGATTGAGCTGAACTTACCTTCCCTGAGGATCTGTTCCTGCTGTAAGAGGATGCTATTTAAGTAGGATTGAGCTGAACTTACCTTCCTGAGGATCTGGTCCTGCTGTAAGAGGATGCTATTTAAGTAGGATTAAGCTGAACTTACCTTCCTGAGGATCTGGTCCTGCAGTAAGAGGATGCTATTTAAGTAGGATTGAGCTGAACTTACATTCCTGGGGATCTGTTCCTGCTGTAAGAGGATGCTATTTAAGTAGGATTGAGCTGAACTTACCTTCCCTGAGGATCTGTTCCTGCTGTAAGAGGATGCTATTTAAGTAGGATTAAGCTGAACGTACCTTCCTGAGGATCTGGTCCTGCAGTAAGAGGATGCTATTTAAGTAGGATTAAGCTGAACTTACCTCCCTGAGGATCTGGTCCTGCTGTAAGAGGATGATATTTAAGTAGGATTGAGCTGAACGTACCTTCCTAAGGATCTGGTCCTGCTGTAAGAGGATGCTATTTAAGTAGGATTAAGCTGAACGTACCTTCCTGAGGATCTGGTCCTGCAGTAAGAGGATGCTATTTAAGTAGGATTAAGCTGAACTTACATTCCTGGAGATCTGTTCCTGCTGTAAGAGGATGCTATTTAAGTAGGATTGAGCTGAACTTACCTTCCCTGAGGATCTGTTCCTGCTGTAAGAGGATGCTATTTAAGTAGGATTGAGCTGAACTTACCTTCCTGAGGATCTGGTCCTGCTGTAAGAGGATGCTATTTAAGTAGGATTAAGCTGAACTTACCTTCCTGAGGATCTGGTCCTGCTGTAAGAGGATGCTATTTAAGTAGGATTAAGCTGAACTTACCTTCCTGAGGATCTGGTCCTGCAGTAAGAGGATGCTATTTAAGTAGGATTGAGCTGAACTTACATTCCTGGGGATCTGTTCCTGCTGTAAGAGGATGCTATTTAAGTAGGATTGAGCTGAACTTACCTTCCCTGAGGATCTGTTCCTGCTGTAAGAGGATGCTATTTAAGTAGGATTAAGCTGAACGTACCTTCCTGAGGATCTGGTCCTGCAGTAAGAGGATGCTATTTAAGTAGGATTAAGCTGAACTTACCTCCCTGAGGATCTGGTCCTGCTGTAAGAGGATGATATTTAAGTAGGATTGAGCTGAACGTACCTTCCTAAGGATCTGGTCCTGCTGTAAGAGGATGCTATTTAAGTAGGATTAAGCTGAACGTACCTTCCTGAGGATCTGGTCCTGCAGTAAGAGGATGCTATTTAAGTAGGATTAAGCTGAACTTACATTCCTGAGGATCTGGTCCTGCTGTAAGAGGATGCTATTTAAGTAGGATTAAGCTGAACGTACCTTCCTGAGGATCTGGTCCTGCTGTAAGAGGATGATATTTAAGTAGGATTGAGCTGAACGTACCTTCCTGAGGATCTGGTCCTGCTGTAAACCGTCGACCGCTCTTTGAATAATGCCTTCTACGGTGGTCATCACTATGTGAAACAAGAGAATCATTAAAATGGTCCAGCGTCTATCATCCAATATCAGAAAGAACCACACTCATAGAGGCAACTGCACACAGTGGGTATGTGTTATAATCATATATGGGTTATCACATTAGGGTTTTTCTAGAGCGGAATGGCAGGGCGCCATCCCTGCTCTTTTGCCTTTAACACAGGCGAGTGCCTTCGGGCGGGCAGATCTCTATAAACTTAGAACTCGTCTGCATCTTTGATCAATCACCATAAGTTAGCAAACTTTTCTATGGGCTAACCCAAAAACACCCTCCCGCACCTCATCGCAGCTCAAAATGCACCCTGCCTCTTTTCTGACCCACCCTGACCTTTTTGCGACCAACCCTGCTCTTTTTTACCACACTAGAATAAACCGTACACATTGCACTCGGTAGATCACTGCCATTATCATATGTCAGTTATCACATTGCGGTTCTCAGAGGGGGACATGTTCTTAAGAAATTACGAGACCTCTGTCTAGAGATATGTTTAATGTTTAAACTTTATTTATTTTACAACGATTGCGAAGCGAGTTTTAACAACTTATATTAATCACTCTCGTTGGCGCGGTTGAAAGCGTAAATGTGGTCATTCGTGTGGGAGGAAACCGGAGTACCCGGAGAAAACCCACCTGTTCGATCTGGCGACCACCGTACCATCTCACATACTTCCCGGTCCGAGGATCGAACCCGGGTTGCATTGGTGAGAAGCGTGCGCGCTAACCACTGGGCTAACGAGAGATATGAAATATTTGACACGTATTGGTTGTTATCACAACATGTATCGTATGCACAATCTGCCTAAATGTAGGTCCACAAACTTCAAAGAGTGTTACTTTTCCTAATATACATGTAGTTGTATGGAAGGCGTGATATCACATTCGCATCAGGTGCGAAAAGCCCATAATTTGCGCCCCGCTGGAGCCGATACACGTGTGCCCTTAGGCAAGGCATTTAAATTCCACATTGCCTCTTCTCTCCCTCGTGCCGATGGATTCCATCAGGAATGAGGTCGCGAGAGTGATTAATATAAGTTGTAAGAACTTGTTTCGCAATCGAGCTAAAATAAATTTGTATATTCTACATGTAGTTATGCAATGGATCCTTAAATCAACAGTAAATAAATTCTAAAAAATCAGTGTCAATAATCAGTGGATAACAATAAAGTACCTCCTTTATTTGGTGGCACCTCAAACTCGAGTTCTGGTATTGAAACAGTGGCATATGATGTCTGTACTACTTGTCTGTTCAGGTCCTGTAACACACATGTAAATCTTGAACAAGAAATGCCTGTAAGTAAAGCATTTATACCCCCCCCCCAACAGAGGTCACTGCAACACTGCGTCCTTGACCCATAACCTATGAAACACAACCAATAGAGATTACAGAAAAACAGCAGCTTCAAGAATACAGTTTTCAAGCCAATTCAAAATCAAACAACAGGTGTATTGCAATAAATAAAGTTCTAGTCCTTTAATACTTGTGGCATTGTGCGCCAGACAAGCATTCAATCTGTGTGCCAGACAAGCATTCAATCTATGTGCGCCAGACAAGCATTCAATATGTGTGTGTGCCAGACAAGCACTCAATCTGTGTGTGCCAGACAAGCATTCAATATGTGTGCGCCAGACAAGCATTCAATCTGTGTGCCAGACAAGCATTCAATCTGTGTGGCCAGACAAGCATTCAATCTGTGTGTGCCAGACAAGCATTCAATATGTGTGTGCCAGACAAGCATTCAATCAGTGTGTGCCAGACAAGCATTCAATCTGTGTGTGCCAGACAAGCATTCAATCTGTGTGTGCCAGACAAGCATTCAATCTGTGTGTGTGCAGACAAGCATTCAATCTGTGTGCGCCAGACAAGCATTCAATTTGTGTGCGCCAGACAAGCATTCAATCTGTGTGTGCACCAGACAAGCATTCAATGTGTGTGCCAGACAAGCATTCAATCTGTGTGTGTGCCAGACAAGCATTCAATCTGTGTGCGCCAGACAAGCATTCAATTTGTGTGCGCCAGACAAGCATTCAATCTGTGTGTGCACCAGACAAGCATTCAATATGTGTGTGCCAGACAAGCATTCAATCTGTGTGTGCGCCAGACAAGCATTCAATCTGTGTGCGGCAGACAAGCATTCAATCTGTGTGCGCCAGACAAGCATTCAATCTGTGTGTGCCAGACAAGCATTCAATCAAGTGAAAAAGGGGAGATCATTCAGTAGTTGAGAGAATGATGGTTCTTGCATTTTATCGTATTGCGCTGTATCCTAACATCATTAACCCATTCAACACCAAGTAACTGACATGGACTGGTACATGATATTATTAGACCAATAAATTAATAAGAAAATTACAATTGGACCAGTTCATTTATCAAAATGGGTAATTTTTGTCTAAAAATAGTAATATTACCAGCAAAAAGTGCAGATCCTGATGAGACGGCTCATCATGAGCCGGCTCATCTGGATCTACACTTTTTGTATGGCTATTTAGAGGTCTGTGGTGTTGAAAGGGTTAACCATACAATTGCAATACATGTGCCAGGGATCATGATGGATAAACCAGGTGACTATTCTATGGCTGTTCGATTAGCACAGTGGTTAGCATGCTCGCTTCTCACAAATGCAACCTGGGTTCGATCCTCGGAACGGGAAGTATGTGAGATGGTACGAAGGTCCCCAGATCGGACAGGCGGGTTTTCTCCGGGTACTGCAGTTTCCTCACACAAGAATGACCACATTTACGCTTTCATCCGCGCCAAAGAGAGTGATTAATATAAGTTGTTAGAACTTGCTTCGCAATCGTTGTAAAAGAAATAAAGTTTAAAAAAGGTGACTATTCTTTGCACAAACTTGTAAATTTGTCACTCTGACAGTGTATTTTACACCCTTTTCCTGTATTCTTCCAGCTGGTTGCAGCTCCGAGTTTGCATTTCCACATTGATCACAACTGAATGAGGAGACGATCACCTCGCGGAAAAATGGTATCTTTGTCAAAAGGAGACGAGTACAGCCCTGTAAGAAGAAATATATCAACATTAAGGGTGATAGGCCCTTAACCCATTTCATTCTGGATACATTCAAAGGCTTTTGCAAACAACATAGATCCAGATCAGCCGCAGCGTGAGCTGGGCTAAGCTTGCCCAGGAAAACATGTCTACGTCCCCGCAATGGAACATACATACATACATACAGTAATGTCTTTTAGACAACCTCGATTATTTTCCATGTGACAAGCAAGCCTCGGAAGACAGCCAGAGTTGTTTACTCTACCGGTATTCATTTGAGGTTACTCTATTCTCGAGGTATTGCTATAGGGCCCTGGATGGTGTTACTATTCAACAACAAACAACAATTTTTATGATACTTTTGTTACTTTTAATCAATCACTTGTGTGTAAATAAGCTATGTTTGCAATATTGTCATCCTTTTTGATAAGCACCATAGGCTAGCGGGCTGTCCTATTAGCGCAGTGGTTAGCGAGCTCGCTTCTCACCAATGCAACCCGGGTTCAATCCTCGGACAGGAAGTATGCGAGATGGTATGGTGGTTGCCAGATCGGACAGGTGGGTTTTCTCCGGGTACTCTGGTTTCCTCCCACACGAATGACAACATTTACGCTTTCATCCGCGCCAATGAGAGTGATTAATATAAGTTGTTAGAACTTGCTTTACATCTACACAATACTCCCAACACTCAGACGCGAGTATGACAGGGAGGCGCTTGTCAGGGTTAAAAATCTCAATTAGTGAGATAGAGAGTGATAAAAAGAACTACATACTAAGGTTAAAAACAGACATCATATTACACGAGTGGTACCGTGGCCAGCCGCTCAGCAAAAATGGTTAAGCTGGAGCTGGACTGTACATAGTAGGGGAGGCCATTCCACAGATGTGATCGCTCGTGTCACACAATAAATAAATTAACTAAGATTAAAGGATAGTCTTAGATTGGCTTTATGATAGTTTGTATCGGTATCTTTGTCTGCCAAGATATATAGACATGGCACCGTACAAAACGTTTAATCCTAGGGTACGAAATGTCAAAGATAACTACGTTATGTCAAGACTCTATGTACGAAGTCCAGGGTACGAAATGAGCTGCACCCTTTCAGTCAACAGCAGTTATTAAACTTATTACCTGTCCATGGCAATTAAAACAAAAGCTTTCTATTTCCGTAATTTCTGGTGCGTCATCGTCTACATTTATATCACGAAATAACTGTTTATTTGTTTCACAATCTGAAGACATTTTGCCAACAAGAGCACGAACCGTCTACCAGTACGAAGGTAAGCCTTTTTTCTCAACCACCCAACTGAATAATGACATCAACCACGCGTTTTGACCCTAACCAACCCTAACCCGGAGCAAGTGATGAAGGCGTTCTTTATGCGTGGTTGATACTATATTCTGATCGGCTGGTTGAGATAAAGATTTTACGCAGTTAATGAACTGTCGCGCAATAAGTTCTCTGCGCTGTGAGAATCACAATATACTAATCAAGTCTAATGGGGCTGCATTTGTTTCGTAAACACTAGTTAGACGTAACGTGATATTAAATGTCGGCTGACGTTGTCCAGTCACTGTTTAATATTCGTGTCTTGATGTAGTACAAATGTATTGTTTAAATTGCAGTCTAATAATATTCATAGAGTGTTTTTGTACATTTTTATTGTCATTGTCCTACCCTGGCCTGCAGCCGTGCCCTACCCCACCCGCCAGCATGAATGCATTTTATTCTCGATGATTACACAGCAATTCATTGCAAACAAATCTGTATCAAATAAGAGATGATATGAATATTGATATTATATGGTATTAGTTTGCTCTAAATACTGTAGGCGTGAATAGCCGAGATTGCGAAGATGTGCACCCCTCCTGCTAGGGGGTTAGGGGGACATCCCCCAGACAAAATATAGAATGCAAATGGTGCATACTGGTGTTAGTGTTGATATTTCGATTTATTCTAGATAGCAGAGGTGTTGTTTGACGTATGGTTTACAACTCTGAAACGCCTATGTAACACATCACAGCAAGCAAGCACATATTGGACCCATCTGGGCATACCCACGTGGGGATACCCATATGGGGCCATGTGGGTTATATCTGACAGGCCCGTCTCGCTGGGCATACGCACGTACGCACGTGCGTATCATTGGTCTCAGAAAATGAAAAAACGAAAACTCTTGTAATGTCATAAGGGATTTGTAAGATTAAGTTGTATATAAAACTTAAACATTTTTTTTAAGTTGATGTAAGTGCTCGTTGTGTTTTACGTTTATTTATCGTCGCTACCAGTTGGCAATATGAGCGACGCCTCCTGAAGATATTAGTCATTTTAGATTTTGGAGGATAGTGCAATGATACAGACAGAGACACATTCCAGAGTCTCCTCTGGTTCTTTTACGTGCACAGTGTAAAGCACCAACACGAGACCTCGGTTTAACATCCCATCTAAAAGACTGTTAATTTTATTAGGGTCAGACGGGGGATCGAACTTGTTAGAGCTGAATAAATTCGCCTTCTATCTTCCTCTATTTTACCCATCTCTCTCTGATTGGCTAAATTTCAATCAACATTCCCCAAACTCTTATCATTGATGGAATACCTCGATCACACCATGAAGTGGTCCAACTGACCATATCTGGAAGACAATACTTTTACGCTTTACTTCGAATCTCGTGAAAGTACATTTAATGTCCATGTGAGTGAAGTTAGGCAGTCTGAAGGAATTTTGTTGCGTGTATATTATTCTTCAGATGAGAATATCCAGTATATAGTGACTACATGTACTATACTGGGAACACTGTACATTACAATGTTTTATTTTAAATTCAGATATATCCAGAACTACTAAAAATATAAAGCTAACTGTATGCAAATTAACGTCACAGACGGATCTATAGCCCAGTGGTATCACGTTGGACTGGTAATCCAGGGATCGCAGGTTCGATCCCCCGTCTGACCCTAATAAAATTAACAGTCTTTCAGATGGGACGTTAAACCGAGGTCTCGTGTCGGTGCTTTACACCGTGCATGTAAAAGAACCAGGGGAGATTCTGGAATGGGTCTCTCTCTGTATCATTGCACTATCCTCCAAAATCTAAAATGACTAATCTCTTCAGTAGGCGTCGCTCATATGGGCAACCGGTAGCGACGATAAATAAACGTAAAATAAAAATATTAAACAAATTAACGTCATCGGACGGTTCTGTCAATAGAAACGTAGACTATTAAATACCTACATTTTGGTAGTTTAGTTTATGGACGTTTATTTGAGCTCGATTGTGAAACAATTTGTTCGCAACATTATATAAATCGCTCTCGATACCTCATTATTGATGGAACACATCGCCCTGGGGGAGAGGGAAGAGGTAAGGTGGAATTTAAGTGCCTATTTACTAAGGGAATATTCGTAACAGCTACAGCTGGGCGCGAACTCCGGGCATTTCACACATGCAGCGAAAACGCTATCAATTGACTTCCACACGTTAGTACCACGTTTATCTCAATATCATTAGCACTTGTGTTGTGCTTTTTACCAACACTGTTTGCCGAGGGTGCACTGTCTATGGACATTTCAATAGCGGTGTTTGACCTAAAACGTAAATAGCCAAATATTCGCTCTTTCTTTACTAACAAAATTATACTTAATAACATATCTATTAAATTTAGTAAATATAAAATGTATTCAAATATCAAAATTAATGCATCCAATTACATCAGTAATAGGTCTACCGGATATACCGGTTGTGACACTTGACCTTGATTTTACCATGCCAGCTTTACTTGTTGAAAAAGCATGGCGAACGTTCTCAAACAGTATAGCAGACAGCTTAGGAATATATTGGAATTGGGGCATCAGAACAGACTGATTTATCGTTTTGCATGTTTCGAAGTTAATTTGAACAGCCATTCCATGAAGATATTAAGCGAACTTCGTCGTGGCATTCACCTTCAACACAGGGTAATATTTAGATTTTTAAATCAAGTTAATCGACTGTCCTATTGGACCCTGGTCCCGGATAGGTTTCGACTCATTTGAGGTTAAACTTCACCCAGTCTTGTAAATTGCAAATTATATGTGTGATATAAAATGTAGTAAATGTCAAAGCGTATCAAATTATATGTAGGCTATCTATACTGTTGACAAGTTTTGACATTACTAATATCACCTGATTTATGTATCGTGTAAACTTAACTCACTGCACTTAGTGTATGCATGAACGCACAACTCTCGATATTGGTAAAACCTAGCAGTTATTATTTGCATAGTGTATTTGTCAATGATGAAATGGACCCAAATCATAAATGTAAATTAATAAAACACGATATAAGCAAATTGCTGTGTTCGTTTTAATAACTGTTTAACAGTGTTTAACCAGTTGGGATTTGTCACTGTTTGTGTTATGACATGTTTATCAGTTTATTGTACCTTGATAATGACTATTTCAAATGCAAGAAAGCTAATTATTTCACCCTACTCCATAGCAACATTTATGTACATTTATATATAAAAGAAAATTATGACAGTTTTTGATCGCCCACCCACTTTATTGGGAAGCGTGACTATACTGTAGTCATTTTTCCAGTGACATCACCAACAACAATTCCATTAGTCCTATATATAAGACCTCTATATAAACAAAATATAACGGATGTAGACTGTAGAATAATAAGTAATAATAAATTGTACAGACACTAGGTTACAGGTACAGAGTATGGTCATGGTTCATTTTGAATGCACTTTTGTTACTAGTACTAGGCTAGCTTGAACTTATGGAAAATGCATTGAACTTATATTTCAGTTTATGCTTTTAGCCCTTTAATGTTCCTTTAATGTCAAACCCCTCGCGGGGACTTAAGACATGTTTTCCTGGGTAGGCTTAGCCGACCTAAGCGATTAACCAGTACTAAGCAATGTATGTGAGGTGCCTTGCTCAATGACACTACATACGTGGCCTGACCGAGTATCGAACCCGGGATCGTTCGATGCCAAATCCGACACTCTACAAGTAGCCGGGTAACCGTGAAATACACGGCTCTTAGCGACAGGCATGACTGAAATATGTATTAGTGCATACTACTGAATGCCAGCCTAGGCGCCTTGGTTTATGAAGGCCCAAACCCTGGCCATGTTATGGGTGGAACTTGGGCCAGAGCAATTTTGACACCATATATACATTGTACATTAGTCCGCCTCCGTGGTTGAGTGGTTACGGTCGCTGACTTGTATACCACTGTAACCTATCATCACTGATGGTCATGGGTTCGAGCCCCGCTCCGGCCGTGGAACCGCTGGAACCTGCCCAGGAAAGGTGTTGTTACGTAAACTGCCCGCCGGCGATATAGCCCAAAATGGTGCTGATGCAGGCGTAAAACCCGAAATATAATAATAATAAGATTGTACATTAGTGAGAAGCGAGCGCGCTAACCACTACGCTAATCGGACAGCCAGAGTTGTAACTGTGTATTGGTGTTCTTGGTGTTTCAGAGAAGCCTATGTGTGGGTAAAGTGTCTTCCAGAATCAGTTGCTCAGCAAGATGTATGAGCACAAGCATAGATGTGGATAGCAACAAGCAGCACATAGATCCGTACAGTCTAGTCGAGACGGAGATAAACAATATCTCAAAAGCTATAAGAAAGGTAAGCTGTGAAGCAGGGGTGCAACTAGAGGGTGATTTGGGACAATCCCCCTCAGCTGCCTCGTTCCTCCCTTTTGTGAGCAACTTATATTAGTCATTCTCGTTGGTGCAGATGAAACCATATATGTGGTCATTCGTGTGGGAAGAAACTGGAGTACCCGGAGAAAAACCCACCTGTTCGATCTGGCGACCACCGTACCATCTCGCATACTTCCCAGTCCGAGGATCGAACCCGGGTTGCATTGGTGAGAAGCAAGCGTGCTAACCACTGCGCTAGTTGGATCAGGAGGTCTTTTCAGAATGTATTAGGGTTGTCCAACATTGATAATCGCGATATCGATGTATCATTGAGTCCTGTAGGTCGATTGCGTGTTTCATACAGCCAACAATGTTGCTTTGTGTTTATGCATTCCTTACATTACAAAAATAAAATACATTGTAACTAATAAATACATCACTTTTTAAAAATCTTCTTTGATTTCATCAGGGGTACCACTAATCGCCATTTTTATTGATTACCATTGCGGGTTATGGTTCAACGATTAAACTCTTCGTTGTCCTCCTCAGGTGAGGTACGACTAATATATGCTATGCGCATGATACGCGTATCATTTTGAAGTAATATCGATGATCGAGTTGCTATCTCAACTATAACATGATGTGATACTCGAACGTTTGGGCAGGAATAGGAGGGCCCTTGTGCCCGAAATTCCGAAAATGCCCGCCCTTGTGTGCCTAAATTCTCAATAAACAGGCAACATGAAAAAATGCCCTTTTTTGTACCTGCGCCCTGCCCTTTTTTCAATCTGGGGGAAATACTACAAGATGTTATACAAAACATACTGCTGGATGATACAAAATGCTAAGATATACATTGGAATATGCTACACACATTATGTACCAAGCACAATAACCGCTATACAGGTTTGTTTCATTCTAACATTGTCTAGTTTAATTTAAACATAGTATATTTCAAACCATACAGCATATACAAATATACAGTTTACACAAATTTAGATACATGAATGAAAAGGGATTAGAACCGAAAGCTATTATAGCTTATAGAGGTCTTCTCCTAACATTGTCTAGAAATGAGTTTGTATATTGTAATTATCAACTTAAGACAAACAATGGCCATATTAATATTTTTGTTTTAATATTATTATAAATGACTTCTATTTTTGCACCCATTTTGTTTTTTTAGAGCCACTTGGTTTGTTCAGTTGAGAATGTAGTTTGTCAAATTGAAATGGAATATTTGCATATTTCTTCACTCTAATGTCAATCTTTACGCAGAATCAACGTTTTGAGACAAAAATGCAATGGAAAAAACTAAGTGGTTAACACTGTGCGTCCGATCAAACTGCATCCGATCAAATTGTGCGTCCGATCAAACTGTGCATCCGAACAAACTGTGCGTCCGACCAAAGTGTGCATCCGAACAAACTGTGCGTCCGACCAAAGTGTGCATCCGAACAAACTGTGCGTCCGACCAAACTGTGCGTCCGACCAAACTGTGCGTCCGATCAAACTGTGCATCCGAACAAACTGTGCGTCCGACCAAAGTGTGCATCCGAACAAACTGTGTGTCCGATCAAACTGTGCGTCCGATCAAACTGTGCGTCCGATCAAACTGTGCGTCCGATCATTATGAAATGTTTTATTATGACAATGCCACTATAGATATCAAAGTACTCACATCAGATATGCCAGTCGCAACTCTAGCCTAGCATTAGTTGCACATACATGTACCCCATTTTTTAGCGTATCGTGTTCTAATGTAGCGATTTTCTACTGTACAGGAATTGGTTGCTGTCGACCCAGAGTTGTTGTCTATAGCAAGATATTATTTTGATGGACAGGGGAAGTTTTTCCGTCCAATGCTGATCATGCTAACTGCCAGAGCTCTCAACTTCCATGTCGGCAAACAAGATCGGTGAGACTATTTCTGTGGAATTGCTTACAAAAAGCATACAAGACAGTTATGGGTAGGTAATTCCCCCCACACAACTGTACTGCGGCTATATTGGAATGTGCAATTTGGTAGTACAGTACCGTACCACGGTATACCATACTATACTAAAACACTTTTTACCCAACCCCACCATAAGTACAATTTTCATACAAAATTTTGGCCAGTTAGATACACTTGCCCATTATAAAGCACTCCTACTATTATAATGTTGTATTTAATGGTCATACTGTGCATTTTAACCATATTTTGTTGAAATTTATTAAATAACACCATTTAAGGACGCGATCGCACTTCTCCCAAATGAACCCTGCGGGGAGCATTTAACCCATTCAACCCCAAGTAACTGACATGGACTGGTGCGTGATATTTTCAGACCAATAAATTAATAAGAAAATTACCTTTGGACCAGTTCATTTATCAAAATGGGTAATTTTATCTAAAAATAGTAATAATTATTACTGGCAAAAAAGTGCAGATCCTGATGAGACGGCTCGTCATGAGCCGTCTCATTTGGATCTACACTTTTCATAAGCCTATTTAGAGGCCTGTGGGGTTGAAAGGGTTAAACAATGTTATAAGAAAGCAAAAAAGAAATTTGTATGCATAACGGTGAACTATGAATTGATACATTTAGAAAGTATTAACTCATAACCTGCCGAATAAATTGGATGGAATGTGCAAACAACATAGATCCAGATCAGCCGTGATGTAACCCCACGATGCTGCGTCTAATCAGGACCTATGTTGTTTGCTATAGAGCCTGATCGGATGGCACATTCTGTGTCGTGTCTAATCTGGCTCTATGCTGTTTGCAAAAGCGTCTTGTGATTCGCCGGTTAACCCTTTCAACACCACAGACCTCTAAATAGGCTTACAAAAAGTGTAGATCCAGATGAGCCGGCTCGTGACGAGCCGTCTCATCAGGATCTGCACTTTTTGCCAGTGATATGACTATTTTTAGACATAATTACCCATTTTGATAAATGAACTTGTCCAAATGTGATTTTCTGATTCATTTATTGGTTTATGAATATCATGGACCAGTCCATGTGAGTTACTTGGTGTTGAATGGGTTAAGGGTTAAAATCTTGCCAATTTGCTTGTTGTTTTTTTGCATTTGGTCCCATTTCTAGGTCAAGGTCACATTTGACTGATACTGTTATTTTATTATTTTACCTCTTATTGAGCGATCTTATCATATACAATTACACGTTCCCAAAAGCGCTTTGCATAAATGAGACACGGCCTGAGCGGGGCTCGAACCCATGACCATCAGTGATGATAGGTTACAGTGGTATACAAGTCAGCGACCTTAACCACTCGACCACGGAGGTGGACTTGTAACATAACACACGTATAACAATAAAAATCAAAAGATTACAAAATATATAATGCCAGGTTTTAAAAGCATGTGATAAAAGTACGGGGAAAATTATATAATTTCGATTGTATTATTATATTGTCAGTTTGTTGCCAAGTCAACAGAAGATAGCGATGATTGCGGAGATGATCCATACAGCTAGTCTGATGCACGATGATGTTATAGATGCTGCTGATACACGCCGTGGAAAACCAAGTGTCAACCAAGTGTGGGGACAACGCAAGGTAACACACTCTATGGTTGGAGTTTATCCTTGGTACTAATGTGCTTGGTGGTCCAGGGCAACTACGGTAGCTGATTAATGTAGCAAAATCATACCGATCTGAAATCATTGAATTTCTCAGACAACCTAGTATTCTATTTACCCAATCTTCTGATAAAAAGTAAGTTATAGCGAGGAGAGATATAGAGAATATTAGGTTACTGTCTTATAAATTACAATTTCTAAGACGGTAACCTAATATTCTACTTATTTATCGTATCTTCTGATAAAAAATACTTTTTAGAGAGGAAAGATTACCGAATATACATGACCTGCTGACGTTTACCATACAATCTGTGAATATATGACATCATACACGTGGCGCTATGACATCACAAACGGTTTATTAGGCAATGACTAATAAGCACAGTTTATTAGGCAGGTCAATTTTGACCATTATTACGCATGACGGTACATGTATGATCAAAGCATATGTTCATGACCTGAAGTTTATCATACCATATGTTCATGACCTGAAGTTTATCATACCATATGTTCATGACCTGAAGTTTATCAAACCATATGTTCATGACCTGAAGTTTATCATACGATGTTCATGACCTGAAGTTTATCAAACCATATGTTCATGACCTGAAGTTTATCAAACCATATGTTCACGACCTGAAGTTTATCAAACCATATGTTCATGACCTGAAGTTTATCAAACCATATGTTCATGACCTGAAGTTTATCATACCATATGTTCATGACCTGAAGTTTATCAAACCATATGTTCATGACCTGAAGTTTATCATACCATATGTTCATGACCTGAAGTTTATCAAACCATATGTTCATGACCTGAAGTTTATCAAACCATATGTTCATGACCTGAAGTTTATCATACCATATGTTCATGACCTGAAGTTTATCAAACCATATGTTCATGACCTGAAGTTTATCATACCATATGTGAACATTTGACCTCACCGCATTATGAGGTCACAAAAGGTTTATTAGGTTATGCCTAATGAAGCAAAGTTTATTAGGGAAACCGTTTGTGCAGGTTATTTTGCATGAAGGTAGTGTAATATGGATTATCTGGCCAACTAGTACATTGCCTCGCCTTTTGTAATCTGCTGGGTGGAATGTTATTACTCCCATTAAATGGTCGAGTTAGCCTGGGTTCGAGTCTGTCGATTTTTCACTTTTTAACTAATGGCAAAATGACATACAGTCAAACCTGTCTTAAGCAGCCAGTCAAGGGAATTGACTATTTGGCTGCTTAAGGCAGGTGACCACTTACTGCAGGTGTGGATCATCTGGATATGAGACGGCCACCAATCATCAAATAACACATACATTTTGTTATGTATCATACTTTCCATCACCATCAACATAAGACACCAATAAATGTTGCAGCAATAATCATTGTATCAAACTTCTCGTCACTCTTGATGAGATCACACATTTCACAATAAAACATTGATTGATCCATGTAATTACCATTTTGAGTAAAACCATGCTATATTTGATGTTAGACCCATATAATGCTTCCTTTTAATATGTCACAACAAACCTATTATCACTTACCTGGCCATTATTCTTGGTTTGTTCGCACTTCTGCTTACAAACCAAAACAAACCTTATGAATGCAAGACGAGGCCGAGGGTAAAGTTGACTAGGGTACGTACGGGTAGATCGCGTACATGTATATAAATACATGCCAGAGCTGCATGATGTGTCTCTATGCAATCGGCTGCCTATGACTAATTTCCAATACTGATGCGCAAATATAATGTTAGTAAGATGAAATTATTTTTTAAAGCAGCATTACATCGTATGAAATAAAAGATATTTGGTAAACAGTGTTTTTTGCGCATAAAACAAACTCGAAACCGAAAATAGGACTTTCCGAGTCGATCGGCCACGCACTTGTTTACAACCGGAACGCATCGTCCGCACTTGTTTACATTCGGAATGCATCGTCCCCATTTGTCCCACGTTGTCTTTTTAATTAAATTACTTGATATGTTGATTCATACCTCTATTAGCTAAGTCTTTTAGGGACATTTCTACATCCCCGCGAGGGGTTCGACATTAGAGGAAGATAGATAGATAGTCTTTCATGTTCAAAATATATACGTTGTTTTCTACATGTTTCACGCATGCGCGCTGTGTGTGTTTACAGTTTGTGTGTTGATAAACAAATTCGCGTATACGACGGTTTAAATTTATTGGAATTTTACCGTTTCTGAGCGACTATTTCGATTTTTGTAAACACACACACATTAGTATTTATATTTTACCCAAAACATCCTTTATTACGATGTAATGCTGCTTTAAGAATGAAGGCAAGTAAATGTCAGGTTTTTCCAGATACGATTTGCTCAGGTGCCCGTCATCAATGTACCTGTGTATTCGGGGGGGGGGGAAAGTAATTACTCTTTTTGCATACAAAAGCATGAATACGGTGTGAACATGTTACTTTATCTGATTCAGTCTTTTGATATAACTGCTCAACACCTCTTTCAATATGAGACTGTATGATTACGCCAAGGATGGATAATTGGGGCACAATTGGGGACTCTGATTCTTTGAATGTAACACAAATAAACAATCTATTTACTAACCCGGCTGATTTTCATAATTATAAATTTCCGGGAGTTTTCGTATTTCTCCGTGACAATGGAAGTTTACTAAATGTCAAGGTCGATACACAACAGCTGACACGATGAATTGAATGTTCACACATTTTGTATGACACATGGCCGTCTAATGCAGTGGGAATATGGCATTTGGGATGAAATATGCTGGCTGCAGACACCAGGTGGCCGCTAATACCACGTGTAATATAGAGTGATTTTCATTGGGGGGGGGTTCGAACTGGCCGTTGACACCAGGTGACCGCTGTTTCCAGGTGAACGTTAGTGCAGTTTTGACTGTATTCAGAAACTCAACGCAAGGTTTGGGTGTCAAATAAATACATGTACCCGGTATGTATATATGACGGACAAGGCAAAATATATCAATGCATATTCCCAGGCTATGCTTGAGTTACAATTGACCTTTCTGCAAACGCTACTTAGGCACGCCCCCCATAGTTACAGGTGCTCGCTGTAACTACGCGAGACAAGCTATCTAACAAAATGGCGTCTTAACGCAGACCTGCATCGAGTTAATCTAGATAAAATTCCGTGGAATTTCTCAGTTTTATTTTACCCAGATATTAATATTATTAGCTATTTAGGTAATTAGACACAATTATGAATGGGACTATGTAGCCGTGTGTTTGCCATACCAGGAGTGATTATCTATCTAGGTTTCAGGCCACTAATCAAGATTAATTAAAGTGAATGGGGGAGAATAAATAAATCATTGACCGTCATTAAAATAATATATTTATTGTACATCAAAGCATTAAATTATTTACAATGACATAAATTACATAAAAAGGTACATAGATTAATACAATGACAATGAAATGTACAGTGTGTATCTATTTTTTTATTGTATTTGTATTGTATAATCAGCAAAAAACGCATGGACATATAGACGCCATGGTTGTAATGAAATTGATGTGAAGAGCATGATATTTATACATGATGTAAGGGCTTGGACATAAGGCACGGCTCAGCTCTAAAGCTGATAAAACACGGGCATACAAGCCAGCATCACAAATGTTTGAGCCGACCAATCAAGGTGTGAAAAATAATATATTCTCCAGTATTTGATTAATTTGTCAACAGCCCATCTCATAATTGGCGTAGGCGTGATAATATACTATTAGACGAATCAACCACAATGTTTCACTCTATATTGCCTTGTATACGAAGAAGTAGTTATACGAAACCACTGACACCCGAACAACCACATCGTGTCAACTTTGACATTAAAAGACATGAAATATGCCACCGTCTTGAGAGACTCGACCCTATGCCTCCTAGAAGACTCGAACATTAGGCCCAAAAACTGAACACCAGTACGTTCACTGAGCTAATATGGGAATCCCACAGCTCTGCACATGCATGGGTACTATTACTTCTATCTGATCCCTAGTCCACCATCCACGACAATATGTATGAACCACATGTATAATTTTAATCACCATTATACTCACATATCTCTTGTGAACAGTAGATCTATAAATGCAGAATATATTGTTTCGAAATATTTTATTATGCATAAATAAATTAATTTCAACTTACTTGTGTGCAAATATATATGTTTGCATTAATTTTGGATGTATTCAGCTTGTCGTCCACACAACTTAATCCACCTTAGACATTTTTCAAGATTTGTCTTGGGTTTGGAAATGGCACGAATTAAACGTCACCTATTAATCGATCTGGATATCTACTATCACACAGCATACATTAATAAAACAGCCCGTAACTACATCTTTTCACCATTGTCAATGACAGACAGCATTAATTAATTTGTAATTATTTTTCAAAAAATAATTTCAGATCACGATCACTCGTTATCAGATTTGATTAAAATTTTACTAAATAACTCGTTTGTCTGACAGAACGATAAAACAATGACTCGGTGTAGTAATCAATACTATAATTGTGTGCACACATTTTATAATTGACCAATTATTAGCACAATCAGTGCTAAATTCCGATGTGCAACACTTTGATCTTGACAGTAGGCCTCTAACGGGATATTATGTGGCGGTCTCTGTGATGTACCAGTAAGTTGATTACTTCCAATAAACAGTGTGACACGCTTAAATTTGATTGCTGTGTTTGCGATAAAAGAATGACTATATGGGGTCAGTCGGTGTTTTTATAGATGCATTGTTTTTAAAACAGATGTCTGGCATTTTGTGGTTCATATACACACTTTTAGATTTGTCCAAGGATTTTGAAATGGGTTGAATTTAACGTCGATCACCAGGATATCGACTAATTTTGTACTATAACTAACCCACACACCAAAGCTACACATTTTCAACATCATTAAAACAATTTAAAACCCGTATTTTCGATCAAATTCACGCCTTTTCAAATGTGTCTACTCGTTACTAGTTTGTCTAATATGCATTGTTTGTCTAACAAGATGGCGGCGATAAACCGTTGCCGGGGGTGTGCGCGAATGGTGTGATGCGATTGGCTAACGCCAGCTGTCAATCAAAATCGGCAGAAAGGTCAATTGCTTGCCATTGCCTGGCCTCGTGTAATCTGCTTGGTGCAATGTCATGTCTCCCATTGAATGCTTGAGTTACAATTACCCCCCATTGCCTCGCCTCTTGTAATCTGCTGAGGGGAATGTCATGTCTCCCATTGAATGTTTGAGTTACAATTACCCCCCCCCCCCCATTGCCTCGCCTCTTGTAATCTACTGAGGGGAATGTCATGTCTCCCATTGAATGCTTGAGTTACAATTACCCCCCATTGCCTCGCCTCTTGTAATCTGCTGAGGGGAATGTCATGTCTCCCATTGAATGTTTGAGTTACAATTGCCCCCCTCCCCCCCCCCCCATTGCCTCGCCTCTTGTAATCTGCTGAGGGGAATGTCATGTCTCCCATTGAATGCTTGAGTTACAATTGCCCCCCATAAGCCTTTCCTCTTGTAATCTGCTGAGGAATGTCATGTCTCCATTAAATGCTTGAGTTACAATTACCCCCCCCCCCCATTGTAATCTGCTGAGGGGAATGTTATCACCTTCATTGATGTATAGCTTGATTTCCAATTGTTTCCCATTTCCTCATGGTAGCGCGTTTGCTTCAGGTTCGAGCCATGCTGGAGCCGTTACGATTGGCGCCCTTAGGAAAGGCATTTAAAAATTCCACCTCCTCTCTCCCTCGTGGCGATGGATTCCATCAAGAATGAGGTCTCGCGAGTGATTAATATAAGTTGTGAGAACTTGTTTCCCAATCGAGCTAAAATAAATTTGTATAAACTAAAGCTGCTATATCAATAATCAGACTGCTGGGAACATTTGGGCGAGTTATTTATTCAAGCCTATTTTGAGAGCCGCAATACAAAGTTCTAAATATAAGAACATAAAGCATACTGTCACAATATGCAAACCTTGAAGACAAAGCTAATGGTGTGTTTCAGTCAATCATTGCTGGAGATTTTGTTATGGCAATGGCCTCCATTTGTTTGGCGAGGATTAGAGATGGTGCTGTGGTGTCTGTTGTTTCCCAGATAACAGAAGATCTTGTCAAAGGTAAGAGTGCAATGAGAGACATCGGTCAGTTACTTCCCCTGAATACTCACTAAAAGTAGATAGGTCCTGTTAAGTGTTTTCCTCTGTTTTTATCGTTGTTTCCTTTGCACAACATGCTAGCATTTTATTGCACTATTGCTTCTTATGAGTAGTAAATTACTATATCTCAACAGATCGCCTACATTATATACAATGGGTACTTATTTGTAAAAGAATGTTATCAGTTAATTAACACGATTTGTATAAAATCACACTTATCATACCGCAACATCTGGTTAGGGAACAACAGTAAAAACAAAAGATTCTAACTAAAAGGACCTATCCACATTTTGGAATAAATCAGACTTTTTATTTGCCAAGGGAGGTAATAGAAAATTAGAGATGTCTCTTATTGTTCACCATTTGAGCTGAGGTAGCAGAGAGAATATGCAGAGATAACGTTTCGACGAGGTCAGAGAGCCAAATGAAAACAAGGTAACCTAGTCAAAATAATCAAAATAATCATGAACATAGAAAGGTATTAACCTATCATCACTGATGGTCACAGGTTCGAGCCCCGCTCAGACCGTGTCTCATTTATATGAAAAAGTGGGCAGTTTCTTTCGGAGGTTGGTACACCCAAGTACTGGTTAACCGCTGGAGCCTGCCCAGGAAAGGTGTTGTTAGGTAAACTGCTAGCCGGCGATATAGCCCAAAATGGTGCTGATGCAGGCATAAAACCCGAAATATAATATATTATTATAACCCATGGCTAGCGTCACTCGTGATAATAATGCTTTCAATGTTCATTCGGTGAAATATAATTCCATCTCTCACTGAAACAAACAAATATCCTGTCTGTGTTTTATGCTTATTTATCGTCGCTACTGGTTGCCCATATGAGGGATGCCTCCTGAAGAGATTAGTCATTTTTGGAGGATAGTGCCATGATACAGACAGAGACCCATTCCAGAGTCTCCTCTGGTTATTTTACGTGCACGGTGTAAATCACCGACATGAGACCTTGGTTTAAAGTCCCATCTGAAATACTGTTAATTTTATTATGGTCAGACGGGGATCGAACCTGCGATCCCTGGATTCCTAGTTGCCATAGATATCCTCTTCAAGTTAATGTTGACTGCTATGATACAATGTGATGTTCACTAAGCTTCCGATACACTTGAGAACAATTCAGTAACTGCAGCAGACTTGTGTAAAATATTGACAAGATGACCCCTTGGTTAAGGTCGTTGACTTCAAGATGACCCTTGGTTACGGTCATTGACTTCAAGATGACACCTTTGTTACGGTCGTTGACTTTAAGATGACCCCTTGGTTACGGTCGTTGACTTCAAGATTACCCCTTGGTTACGGTCGTTGACTTCAAGATGACCCCTTGGTTACGGTCGTTGACTTCAAGGTGACCCCTTGGTTACGATCGTTTACTTCAAGATGACCCCTTGGTTACAGTCGTTGACTTCAAATCACTTGTCCCTGTAGGTTGGAATCCAACTGGGAGGTGTTGGATTCTTTCATGTGAGGAAGCTAGCCAGCTGGCTTGAGGAAGGTCAGTGGTTCTACCTGTTTGCCTGAATTACTGCTCGATTGTTGTCCTCCGCCAATAAATGTTGGAGAGTCGGCATAAGATGTAAGCTGTTAGTGCGACTTTAAACCCCAAATACACGCAACATAATCTCAAACAAAATACGTAACCCGGCGCGATATATAGCCTGAAGTGTGCTGAAGCGGTGTTAAACCAAATACTCACTCACTCACTCAATCTCAAACAAATGAATTTAGTACCAAAATACCATCGATATATAGTATATGTTTGAAAATTTCATAGTATTTGGTCATAATGCCTTAAATTTGGGAAACTGTTGTCCTATACAAACAATATACTATTAGAAAATAATTAAAATGGAAAATTAATAACACAGATCCACCTTTTCTTGTTTCCAATAAAGAGTAGTCAAGAGAAATAAGTTGTACATGATTTTTCGGCTTGTGTTGTGTGAGCCAATAAATTAATTATTAAAATACTGTTGACATGTGGTTTTGTTATTGTTTCATGTTGGTTTTCGGTAATATTAACCAATTTATGATAGGACTTATAAACAGGTAGCTGCTTAATGGAGGTGACCACTAACCTTATTTGTACAATAACAAGATTGTTACTATGATTTGAATGCTACCGGTATTTTCAGGAGAATTTATGCAGCTGGGCTCGAAGGAGAAGGAGGATGAGAGATTTAATCATTATATCAACAAGTCTTTCAAGAAAACTGCCAGCTTACTGGCCAATAGTTGTAAAGCCGTATGTACATTAATGATCTCTTATTGAAAACTGCCAGCTTACTGGCTATTAATTGTAAAGCATTATGTACATTAATGATCTCTTATTGAAAACTGCAAGCTTACTGGCTGTTAATTGTAAAGCATTATGTACATTAATGATCTCTTATTGAAAACTGCCAGCTTACTGGCTATTAATTGTAAAGCATTATGTACATTAATGATCTCTTATTGAAAACTGCCAGCTTACTGGCTATTAATTGTAAAGCATTATGTACATTAATGATCTCTTATTGAAAACTGCAAGCTTACTGGCCATTAGTTGTAAAGCATTATGTACATTAATAAGATTAGTGTTGTGAGTCACAGTTAAGTGAGAATCATGTATGGCTCACTAGGGGGCGCTGTTGTAATAGTCATGGTTCAGTGATAATCCATGTACGTTTATGGCTCACTTTCAATGTGATTATGTCACGTTTTCTAATTTCTCTGATAATTTTATAGGTGTTCTGTATGCCAGCTTCTCTGTAAGATTTGACATGAATCTCCGCAGTGAAGCATTATCTTGCTTGTAGCCCATAGCAACGATCATATCTGGGTTGGTTGTGTAAAACTTGGGTCTATTCAATATTATAGGTTATCACTATATTACAAAATTCCAACAAGAATTTTGTTATTGAGAACTTCATCTGATTGGAAATTAATGTTGTGATCTAGAAAACAACCATTTCTGAGATAATCGGTGCAGGCGACCCTTACTTGCATACTTCCCGGTCCCAGGATCGAACCCGGGATGCATTGGCGAGAAGCGAGCGCGCTAACCACTGCGCTAATCGGACCACCGTATATATATTTAGTAGGGTGATATGGACATGCGTGGCCGAGTGGTTCCAACCGTAGTCTTCAAATCACGCTGTAGATTCAATTCCCAATGAGGCCGTCAAATTCTTTCATTTGATGAAGCTATCCAGCTGGCTTAGAGAAGATCGTGTCTGTCCGTGCCCGAGGTACTGATCATAGGGGCTCCCAGGTCCTCCTCCACCATCAACAGCTGGAGAGTCGCCATATAACCGAGTAAGCCGTCGGACCAACTTTTAATCCCAAAAAACAAACAATTTAATTGGGTGACATTTTATATTTGTTTCTGTGCAGGTCTGATTTACCAACACAAGTAACAGTGGAGGAGTGCTATGGCTTGGGTGGTAATTGCCCTGCTGTCCCTCTAGTTGGGTAACCTCTCAGCCTGTCGTGCACAGACACTTGTATACATTTCGGGATAGAGGGTGTACAGTTTACATCCGTTGTGTCAAAGTCAGTTTTGTTTGGGCCGACGGAATTCGACTGTATATGTATTGTATATTTCAGGTTGCACTACTTGGTGACTGTGATGAAACGTTGGCAGATATGGCGTATGAATATGGGAAGAATATAGGCATTGGGTTCCAAGTAAGTCGCGTGTCGGAGGTTATAAACCTTGTTCAGCTCATGAACTCCAGTGATTTGATTGGTTGATTATGAGATTTATTCTCGGCTGAACCAATCCAAAGCTTGAAAAAAAAAATTATATTTTTAAAATTAAGTTTGAAATTGGAGAAAAGTTTTATAACCTCAAGGCCTGGTTGTATTGTGAGGTATGTTAGAATCATGCTAGAGAAAACTGGCTGTCCGATTAGCGCAGTGGGTAGCACATTCGCTTCTCACCAATGTAACCCGGGTTCGATCTTCAGACATGGAGATGGTCACCAGATGACAGTTTTCTGCAGAGCTCCGGTTTCCTCCCACATGAATGACCACATTTACACTTTCATCAGCGCTAACGAGGTGGTCGAGTAGTTACGGTCGCTGACTTGTATACTACTGTAACCTATCATCTCTGATGGTCACGGGTTTGAGCACCGCTTTATATGAATAAGTTGGCAGTTTCTTACGGAGGTTGGTGCACCAAGTACTGCTTAGCCGCTGGAGCCTGCCAGGAAAGGTGTTGTTAGGTAAATTGCCCTCAGGCGATATAGCCCAAAATAGTGCTGATGCAGGCGTAAAACCTGAACAAACAAACGGCACCAACGAGAGTGATCTTGTTGATAAAGCTAGTTTCGCAATCGGTGTAAAATATATACAGTTTATCATATGTACTCACCGGTACCTGAGAATACCATCTATGAGGTTATTTAGCAAATCTGTTCTATCTCGTATGAACCTCAGTACTTCCAGAATCCTATTGTGGCCCACCAGTCACCAACCAGCCATAACAGAATATACCCTTGATTGAAGTCAAGGTCCCACTTAGCCACAAAATTTCAGAAAAGACATACAATATTTTGTGTCTGTTTGGGTCCTTGGAAGAGGAATGGCCTGTTTTGAAATAACTTGTCACGCATGTTCACTATATACTTGTTTTACGCAGACAGCCAAGGGAATCACAGAAAGTGGCTGCTTAGCACAGGTGGCTGCTTAATAGATGTCAAATGTATAATAAAGCAACATATTGGGAATCTTAAAACCGGCTGCTTAATACAGGTTGGCTGCTTAAAGAAGTGACCACTAACACAGGTTTGACTGTATGCAGATAAGTACAGTCAAACTTGTGTTAAGCAGCCAGCCAAGGGAAACTCGGAGTGAGTGCTTAGCACAGGTGGATGCTTAATAGAGGGCAGATGTCTAATAAAACAACATATTCGGAATCTGGAAACTGGCTGCTTAATACAGATGACCACTAGTCCGCCTCCGTGGTCGAGTGGTTAAGGTCGCTGACTTGTTTACCACTGTAACCTATCATCACTGATGGTCACGGATTCGAGCCCCGATCAGACCGTGTCTCATTTATATGAAAAAGTTGGTTGGTGCACCCAAGTACTGGTTAACCGCTGGAGCCTGCCCAGGAAAGGTGTTGTTAGGTAAACTGCCCACCAGCGAAATAGCCCAAAATGGTGCTGACGCAGGCGTAAAACCCGAAATATAACATATAATAACAGATGACCACTAACACAGGTTTGACTGTATCATTATTGAATAGTGTGTATATCAGTGGTTTATATGTTCTAGCTGATTGACGATCTATTAGACTTCACCTCATGTGACCATGTGATGGGTAAGCCAACAGCCGCTGATCTCAAGCTGGGTCTTGCCACAGCCCCTGTACTGTACGCTGCCAGGAAGTATCCACATCTCAATGCTCTCATTATGAGACGCTTCAGTGAGGAGGGTGATGTGGAATTAGCCAGGCAATATGTTGCCCAGGTAACGCGTTTATTTCTTTTAGCTCTAATAGCCAGGGATCATTCTAGAGGGCGATGTGGGCGAAATTGTCGCCCTAGGGACCCTGACTTCGCCCTCTGGAGGCCCCACTTCTCTCTAAAAAAATTTTAAAAAAAATAGTTTTTACAATTTTCAAATAAAATTGTGTCTAGTAAGATGCATTGTAAAGCACTCCTTCTATTCAAATGTTGTATTTAATGGTTGTACTATGTATTTTAACCCTATTTTGCAGAAGTATATTAAAGAACACCATTTACGGATGCGATCATGCGCTTTCTCACTTCTCCCAAAAATTCTGACCTAGAATGAACCCTGAATAGCTAATTATGTTTCCTGCCATGTTGGGATATTTTTTTGGCGTCGTCTTGGATTTCAATTTGTTTGTCTGAATGTCACAAAGTTTGTCAGGTTTTCCTAAATTCCTGATCAGATTTGATCATAGTTTGTCAAGAATAATTCTTCAAAACCACTCGTTCGATTAAACAAAACTTGGTGGGAATGAACTATTTAGGCCTAGTTGGGCAATTTTTCTTTTTGAAGATTTTAGAGGATGATGTTGTGACCTCCGTAGCCAAGTGGTTGAGGTCGTTGACTGCAAATCACTTTACCACTAGGGTGTCGAATTCTTTCAAGTAAGGAAGCTATCCATCTGGCTCACGGAAGGTCGGTGGTTCTACCAGCCTGTGTATTACATACTGCTCGGAGAGGCACCTGGAGACTAACATGACCAGTTATAATGTTTAAACTAATACATTTTTTAATCTTCCCTATTCCTTGAGGCTGTAGCCACAGGAAGTCTCTTTCCATGACTGGGGGTTTCGGTAATGCCCGGTCATCTTGGCATTTTGGTTGCACTTAGAAAAACTACCAAAATTGTCTTTAAGGGGTGCAAACTAGTGATAAACCGATTATCGCTAAGTCGCCGACAATCGTTCACCGGCATTGACATCGGCGATAATCGATTGTGAAAATGTGTAATCGATTATAATCGACGAGTCTTTATTTTTCTCTCTTACTTTTATGTTTGTTTATACCTCAAATAAAACCACGATTTACTATTGGCTGTATTTTATTAGCATTGCACGTTTGCAACAACAATTCTAACTGTATCTAGTACTAGACTTTTCACTAGTATGTCACTAAGCATTCTGTCCTCTACTAACTTAAAAACTAATTTTATATCAGGTGGCAGTCTACTAACTTAAAGTCTAGTACTCGGATGTAACTTGAGTAACTAATTTGTCGAAACTAGTAACTTGTAAGTAATTTATTAGTACTAAATAGATTGTTAAACTCACAAATTAGATGGAATGATTTTGATTTATAAATATATCAATTGCCCGATTAATTGATTATGGATTTTGAAACCGATGCACATCACTAGTGCACACTGAAAGATGATGTTGACTTTGGGGATTTCTTTCTCTGTCAGTATAAATTCTCCGGAGAACTGCATAATGACTATATATATACAGACGGATATGTAGTCCAGTGGTAACACGCTGGACTGGTAATCCAGGGATCGCAGGTTCGATCCCCCGTCTGACCCTAATAAAATTAACCGTCTTTCAGATGGGACGTTAAACCGAGATCTTGTGTCGGTGCTTTACACCGTGCACGTAAAAGAACCAGAGGAGATTCTGGAATGGGTCTCTGTCTGTATCTTTGCACTATCCTCCAATAATCTAAAATGACTAATCTCTTCAGGAGGCGTCGCTCATATGGGCAACTGGTAGCGATGATAAATAAACGTAAAAACAGAGCGAAACATAATGACTATAATTGTAAACTGTTTATTGGCATCTCTGGTATTTAGATTTACTTTCTGTGTACAATGTATGTATTTCCAGAGCAATGGTGTATTGGAGACCAGAAAACTGGCAGAAAAACATTGTGAAGAGGCTGTGAAACAAATCCAGACATTGCAGCAGTCCAACTGCCTCGACGCCCTCCAAGTTATAGCAAAGCTGGTCTTGTCTAGGAATAAATAACCATGTCATTAATTAGAATCATATTAGCTCACCTCAGCCAAAGTCTCGATGCGAGGTGACTTTTGTCTGTCCATGTTTGCAATGTTTCCGATGTCGTTTGCCAATTGCGACAAAAATTAAATACTGGCGCCAAATTTTGTGAATTGACGCAAATATTTGGCACAACTTTTTTTCCTCTTTTTTTCTTTCTTTTGTCGCAACACGTTTTGTCAAATACATGGCATCAAATATTTATCTGTGAACTAGGTCCGTCTCCGTGGTCGAGTGGTTAAGGCTGCTGACTTGTATGCCACTGTAATCTATCATCACTGATGGTCACGGGTTCAAGCCCCGCTCAGACCGTGTCTCATTTATATGAAAAAGTTGGCAGTTTCTTACGGAGGTTGGTGCACCCAAGTACTGGTTAACCACTGGAGCCTGCCCAGGAAAGGTGTTGTTAGGTAAACTGCCCGCCGGCGAAATAGCCCAAAATGGTGCTGATGCAGGCGTAAAACCCGAAATATAACATATTATCTGTGGCACTTATTTGGCTCCAGTTTTTATCAATTGGCGACAGAACCGATGCAGATAAACATTCAGACAGAGGGAACCCTTGGTAAATGTAATGTTTAGTTTAAACAATGTTTTATTTCAAGAATGGTACATAACATAGGAATAGTTGCAACAGCACAGTTAGGATTGGTGGAAAAGTTACATAGTAACATAAATGTAATGTTTAAACTCTCGACTGTACATACTGTAAGGAAGCATATCTAGGGTGCTACATTCCACTTGCTCGCTCGTATTTGGGAGTGGTGAATAACTTTGGTTGAATGTAGCTTAAGAAATTGTATTTTTAAAACAAAATATATTGTATACACTACATTATTCCCGGATATATGAACTCTGTATGCTACCTTATTCTTGGATATATGGACTCCATACGCTACCTTATTCTTGGATATATGGACTCCATACACTACCTTATTCCCGGATATATGAACTCTGTATGCTACCTCATTCTTGGATATATGGACTCCATACACTACATTTTTCCCGGATATATGAGCTCTGTACTATTAGTTATTGGGTTTGCTACTGAGTTATATGAGGTCATTAAGATCTATGGTGGGGGGTTGTGAGGCATTAGCCGAATCCCCTATAGAGTTTAATGATCCTGCATAACTCTGTGGAGGGTCAGTAGCAAACCAAATAAGGAATTTATTTTTATCGACCACCGTTAATTAAAATAATAATTGGAATTATTGTATCGATTCAGAATTAAAGTGATAAATTGTTTTCTAAACTTATCGTCATCAATAAATCGGCAAATTTAAGAGGATGACTGCTGGCAAGAAGAACCTAACGGTATCTTTTCGGTATTTAAACTTCCTTTACTCTCATTTTCGTTGACGTTGAAATTGGTGTTATTGCTCTCTGTGTAAACAATGGATGCGGAAAATACATACATTGCCTTTACTGACGGGGGAACTAGAACCTAAGAGGCTATCGCTTCATTAATCCCATCCCATCATCAATAATCATTACTTAAAAGGCCGTGGATAACGACCGCGTGTCATCATCATTCACAGGTGTGAAAAATAAATGTTCTGCCATGTGTGTGTTTTACGTTTATTTATCGGTGCTACTGGTTGCCCACCACCGCCTCTTGAAGAGATTAGTCATTTTCGATCACCAGTCCAGCGTGTTAACCACTGGACTAGAGATCCGTCCTGCCGAGACTGTGGTGAGGTGTTTATGCTACCGGTATTATTATGCGGCATTATTATAGTTGTTGACTCGACATTGATGCAATATCCGGAGATATGATTGGTTGGTTATCTTTGATAAGATTGTTTCTGATGCATTATATATATAGATATATCTATCGAGTTGGCAATAAATCATTTATTATAATATCTTATTTGTTGTTTTTAGCTTGACTATTTGTGTGTGTTTTACGTTTATTTATGGTCGCTACTGGTTGCCCATATGAGTGACGCCTCTTGAAGAGATTAGTCATTTTAGATTTTTGGAGGATAGTGCAATGATACAGACAGAGACCCATTCCAGAGTCTCCGCTGGTTCTTTTATGTGCACAGTGTACAGCACCGACACAAGACCTCGGTTTAAAGTCCCATCTGAAAGACTTAATTTTATTAGGGTCAGACGGGGGATCAAACCTGCGATTACCAGTCCAGTCCACTGGCAATTGTACTCGCCCTGGCGTCCGCTTCACCGTTGTCATTTGGTTAAAGTTTTTTAGCAAGGTGGATATCGTGTTTGAACCATCTACTACATGCTTTTGAAACTTCACATTGTTGTTCCTATCAAAATGTGACTTGTTTTAAGTCAAGTTCCATAACTCTTGTCACGTAATTTAACCGAATTATCTCCCTTTTTACACTTTCAAAATATGGTTAAATTATTTTACCAGCTTCTCTCGACCATTCATTTTATGTTGATGAAACTTCACATAAATGTTTATCGAAGTACAAGCTGTATCAATCCAGTTCCATAACTCCAGTCACATAATTTAACAGAATTATCTAGCAAATTTTAGCAAGTTTGCTGGCATATGAAACACTAACGGGGGACTAATCTTCTTCAGAATCAATCCACCTACAATGTATGCTATGGTAAGCATTTTGTGACATTGTTTGAAACAAAGCTGATCTCACCAACATACAGTATAAATTTGCATGACGACATTGATGCAAATTTTTGAATAGTTTAGCATTCATTGTCAAAGGGAGAGCATAACGTTGCTGCCTGTTCTGTCTGTGCACTTCCTTGTCCAGAGAATGACTGGAGTATTAGGAGAACATAATGTTGCTGGTTGTTCTGTACATCCGTCCATGCACTTCCTTGACTGGAGTATTGATGGCAATCCAATGAAACTTGACATAATGATCGAGTGTAATCCGGTACGGTCCACTTTGCAAGAACTGTAATAGGTGACTAGATTATACTGGAGTATGAAGTGTAAAACTAACATGTGTATGGAGATTGTTACCTATCAATACTTCACAGGATCATCATGGCAGGTGATGGAGGCAACTTTCATAGATCCAATTTATAACAGTGCAAATGGAAATCCGTTAACGGAAAAAGTAAAGCTATATACAACCTGGCTAACCGGCCCACTCGGTAGTGTTCCTTATGCGCTGAACAAAATGTTTTGACCGACACAAATAATACCTGACACGAATGGTATACATATAGTACTCTCCGGTTGAGGAGGGGGGCTAGTAAATGGACAGTATGCTGATCCAAGTATCCAACACCATACCGTGTTCACGATCAAAACCGAAGATTCAACCCGCTTCCAAGAATATACTTGTAGCCCACATGCCAGTATGCAAGGGATATGTGTTTGTGCAGAGGATGTACATATTTTCTCCATTGTACTTACTTGTGATGGCCATATAATATACGAGCCATCCCATGAACACCCAATATATACATGTAGCCGTTGAAGTTGTTTTAGCTTCAGGTGCGAAAGGCCAGTATTTTGTGCCCAACTGTAGTCGCTACGATTGTGCCTTAGGGTAAGGCAAATCAATTCCACATTGCTTCCTCCCTCATGGCGTTGGAATGAGGTTTCAAGAGCGATTAACATAACGTTGTAAAAACTTGATTCGCAATCGATCTAATTTGTATAAACAAAACAATAGCCGATAAAACACACAACTCGAGAAGTATAATAGAAAGATTGATTTGAAACTTAATTTTTGGTTTACCTGAATGAAAGTCTAATTAAAGAGATTTTCTGACTGAAAAATTGTCACAAAATCAAATAGTTGAGCAAGTTCTGAAGAAAAATCATTAAACGAAGGTGTCCAACAAGGTTCATTCTTAGGTCCTTTACTATTTTTAATTTATGTTGATGCTATTGCAGATTATTTGATTTCATCATATGTTATTGCTCTTTGACATATATTTATACACAAGTACAAATTATAACACGGACAGATATGCAAAGCAATGGTATTGCAAATTCTCTGATAAGTATTACCAGGCTATTTGCAGACGGCAGTTCTCTTACAACATCAACAAATGATATCTCTCTACTGGATACAACACTTAACCAAGATATGATCAATAGTATGTCCTTCTTCAAGCAGTGGCTGGTTCAATTCAATCCTACAAAAATGGAGGCCATACTTTTCTCTTTTATCAAATGTGTACTTTAAAAAACTCATCTATCTCTTTGTCGATTTTTCACTTTTTCATTTCTGGCAAAATGAAGTTGATATTATCAGAAACTCAATACGGCTCCATTAATGATCTCGGTGTTAAAAATATACTTTTATCTGACCAGGCAAAATATATCAACGCCTGTTCCCAGGCTTCAACTTCTTACTGCCGAACAATCAGTCATGATTATGATTGGCAGGCACAGTCTAGAACAGTTAGTTAATCTAAAATGGTATGTGCAAGTTAAAAATATAAAAAAATGATCTACAAAGATATAGTAAATGAAGACAATGCAAAGATTAGAGGGAGTTTGAGTCCAGTTTGCTAACATACGTCGGCAGACTGGGACTCCACTGTATATATGTCGGTAGACTGTTCCATAGCCTGATTGTTCTTGTGAAAAATGAGTTGGCGTGGTTTTGCGTTTTTGACTGTGGGATTAGGTAGTTACGGTTTCTTGTGGGTGTAAAGTGATTGTGATCTCCAGCAACTAGTTCTTTTCTTATTTTGAAGAACATGATTAGTGAGGCTTGATTTCGTCTATATATAGATGTTCTAACGTGTTCCAATTGAGGATGGATACCATGTGTGATACACTACTAGTGTAGTTGTAATCATTGAATATATATATCGGGCTGCAGATCTTTGGGCCATTTAATTGTGTAGGTAAGGTGTTTCTGCCAGGGCCCCCAGACTGTAGAACTGTATTCAACCTGTGTGCGGACATCAGTGATATATGCATTTCCTTTCACTTGTTTGTTATCTGTTTTGACATTCCTTTTGATGAAGCGGAGTGTGTTGTTAGCTTTTGGGTTACTGTTATTGGGCCCAGTTAATGTTCTTATGAATGGTGCTCCTAGATAGTTTGAGTGTTCAGTTGACCTTAAGTTTGTTATGTAACATGTATGGGTAAATGATGGGGTTTCTTTTCCTATGGATTCTTAATAGTTTGGATTTATCAAGGTTGAATTCCTTTTCCCAAGAATCTAAGATGTGTAGGTCATGTTGTAGAGCTTCTGTTGAGGACTGGGATTTGATGATGGGGAAGACGATGGCGGCGTCGGCAAAGAGGTGGGCCCTACTTTTTATGTTGTTTGGTAGGTCAATTATACAAGATAGAAAGAGACGGGGCCCCAGGACAGATCCTTGGGGGACACCAGAGAGAACTGGTAACCTGTCGGAGCATTTACCTTCGACGAGAACCTGTTGTGACCTGGTGTCAGTCATGTAGAGCTTCTGCTGAGTATTTGATGGTGACGTAGACGATGGTATCGTCGGCAAAGAGGCGGGCCCGACTGTTGTTGCTGTTTTGTAGGTCATTTATATAAGATAGAAAGAGACAGGGCCCCAGGACAGACCCTTGGGGGAGAACTGGTAACCTGTCAGAGCATTTACCTTCGACGAGAACCTGTTGTGACCTGTTTTTGAGAACAGAGTGTATCCATGATGTGGCTTTATCATTTATACAAAAGTCTTTGAGTTTATGGATCAGCTTGTGGTGATCTACTTTGTCGAATGCTTTACTGAAATCCATTATGATGACATCCATCTTGTGACCGAGATTATCAGCTATCGCTTGTGTGAAACCAATGAGTTGGGTGTCACAGCTGTGCTTTGGCCTGAACCCGTGCTGCTGTTGGCTAAGAATGTGGTGATAGTCTAAGTATGACATGGTGTTGGAAACCAGGATGTGTTTTAAGAGATTGGATGCTATGCATGTTAGAAACATGGGGCGGTAGTTGCTAGGTTTGGACTTTTGACCTTTTTTTGTATATGGTAGATATAACTACATGTCTCCAATCATCTGGGACAATGCCGATGTCAAGTGACATTGCACGCACGCACCAGTAATTCCGCCTCCGTGGTCGAGTGGTTACAGTCGCTGACTTGTATACCACTATAACCTATCATCACTGGTGGTCACGGGTTCGAGGCCCACTCAGACTATGTCTCTTTATATGAAAGTGTTGGCAGTTTCTTACTGAGGTTGGTGCACCAAGTACTGGTTAACCGATGAAGCCTGCCAAGGAAATGTGTAACGTAAACTTCCCGTCGCTCATATGATCAGTGGTCTAGTGGTTAACAGGCTGGGCGTGTAATGCAGGGTTCGCAGGTTCGATCTCTCGCCATATACCATACTAAAATGACTCGTATTATAGTCTTTAAATCGAGGTATCCGAACCCCTTAAGTCCAATGGCTTACCAGACTCTAGTGAGACCCCAGCTATATGGCTCCGAGATTTGGTCGCCCCATACCCAAACACTTACCCAAATTGAAGGTGTCCAGCGAAGAGCAACCCGTTGGATAACGGCTGACTTCTATCGTACCTCTAATGTTACAGGCATGCTACATTCCCTAAATCTACGCAGACTAGATCAACGGTGTGTTTATAATAGGTTGTCCATTATGTATAAAATTCATAATGATCTTGTTGCTACCCCCATTGAAAATTATCTAGTTCCCTTCTCCCGTCCCACACGACACTGCCATTCCTTAAGCTATATGTTAATTACAGCAACTACAGCTAATTACAAGTTATCCATTTTCCCAAGAACACTATCATTGGAACCATCTCCACCCGGATATTGTCCATCTCCTAACATAGAGAAATTCAATACGGCTGTTTGCTGTAATGACCATGCCAGCCCCTAATTGTTCTGCCCAGCTGCCGTTAAACTTTTGACCCAATTTAGTTTTCATTTCTTTCTTATATTTATGCTTTTAACTACTCATCCTTTTAACTTAGTTGCGTTTTGACACGCAACATGTAGACAGACCTACATCCCCGGGAGGGATTTGACATAAGAGGAAGATAGATATAATGTCGCCACATGCTCTTGTCTCCCTTGGAATTATCGCCCCTGAATTGTAAATTCCGCCATTTGTAAATTAATTGCTGGACAAATATTTGGCTTATTTTTGTTAAATTCTGCAAGAATAAAATATTTCCAAGCCTTATTAGATGTACATACACTGCATTGTATACCAGGTAATAAAGTGGAACGGTATGACGTTAATTACATATTAATTTATATGCAATATTCGAAATTATTTATTGGCGCAAACAAAGGATTTTGAGTGTATCAGTGTTCGGATGTCTTTGTGTTAGCTTGTTTGACGCTATTTTTCGCAGTACAGAAGTATGTCCCACATACTAGTGAAACTCCTATTTGATGGTCATATGAACAAGTATAATTACCCAGACTGAGTACACATGCCACTGGAGCAGTATACCTTTACAAGGGCTTTTATGCTCCTCAAGTTGAATTTTAGTCCGGTTTTCAATTATTTGCATATATCCATATCAAATTTATATATTTGCGTTAAGAATCAACAACTGAAATAATGTTCCCAAATGTTGCTTTATGGAAACCAATGACCACGGTGAAGAGATATGAGGCAATGCATTGCCTAACGCCAACAGGCACAATCGTAATGCCTTCAGCTGGGTGCAAACTCCGGGCCTTTCACATCTGAAGCGAACGCGCTACCACTGCGCTATCATGACTTATCGATCCGGCGTGGTGATAAAGATGAATGGAAATCTTGAATTGTGGATTTTTCAATCATATATTTCAATTAATAAACAATATTTGTCAATCAGTTATTTATCGATGACTAAAACATAGTTTGGAGAACTTTCTGATGCGGATGAACAAACCACTCTGGCAATAGTCCTTAAAGGTTAATTCAGGTGCTCAGAACGATAAACAATGTTTTATTTGACTAGAAATAATGCAAATATTGTTTCAATTCTAACATGACCAAAATATCTATAAAGTAGGGCTGTCAACGAGTAGTGATTTTGGTACTCGAGTACTCGGAAAGGTAAAGGTATTCAATCGAGTACTCTGTTACCGTTACTGTGGATTATGCTTCTTGTCTCGTCAATCAGAGGTGAGGCCTTCTGCTGGATGCTTCAGCCTCAGATGATTATGCAGGTTGGTAGTGCCACCAGTAAATGTCAGACTGGCATTGCACAACTTGCAAGAAACAATATTGTTAAGTCTTTCAAAGTACTTCCATACCACAGATTTAGGTGGAGGCATTCTCACAATTCACTTATATTACTATTATATTCTAAAGATCTCTTCACAGTTTAACAGCGTTAACGTTAATGACAAACGTTACGATATTTATTATTTAACAACTATATCGGTATTGCCCTGTTATGGGTAGCTGCTTAAAGTTCTAAATTGAGTAATCAATTAAGTGTCAATTATAACATCAAAACAAGTTCCGACCACCAGACAAAAGCTGTCATTCACACGACAGACAATCGGACGACCCGCCTCAGTACTGACGACAATGATAAAACAATTTGCATCAAATTTACGCTTCCCAATTAAGTTGAATCAACACTTTAATTATTCGGTCAATGTAGCCGGCTCTGTGTGATATACAGGTATTGTTAATCACCATGACACGCTGTATATTGCATTGTTTGGTACAGCGGAAGTTTCGCTAATCACACTGATCACGATTTGTTCACAGGCAACTCCGTATTTGCGCAAAATAAAGATTTGTTGATTTTATATTTTTTAACCGAGTACTCGATTATCTGAAAAGTATTCGATACTCGGACGTTTGATCGAGTACTCGAGTACTCGTTGACATCCCTACTATAAAGTTCAAATATAATGACTGTAGTAGCCAACATTATCATATGTCGTCTGTATGTACTTTTACGGAAACAACCAAGCTCTATCTGTATGTACTTTTACGGAAACAAGACTTCCGTGGTTACTGCTCATAGTAAACTGGTGATTTAGATCAACCAATCGTCGTCCACTGGCCTGTGCCACACGATATATAAGAGCTTCAGAACTTTTCTCGTGGCAGACAAAATAGAGTAATCTATCTGACAAAGTTTTGAGTAATCAAACAGTTTGAGAAATCAAACGTGTATATATATATCAATTATAGTTATATAAAATCCACACATGTAAGTTTATTTATTGAACATTATATGATCGTGGGGCAAATGTCTAAGGTGGGGTTCGAAGCATTGAAAGACCTATAAATCCCGTCTACCACAATGACACTACACAAATGATGTTGGGTTTAACGGCGCTCGCTAAACAATGTTTTATTGCAGATTTAGACGCAGTAAATTTCTTCTTTGCATATACAGACAAATGCTGACCCATGTTAGAATCATTTTTGTGTTCCAGATGTGCACGATTTAATTGACGAGTCGCCAATTGTTCTATCGCTCCGACCCATTTGACACAATAACAAGAAACCTGTGACAAACAATGTCAAGGTTGCTCTGTGATATGTAGAAGTTTATGTATCAAAATAATGAATATAGATAGATAAAACAGTTCTTGATTGATCAAACATTCAATTTAGAATCTGAAATATTTGTATGATACCCGTATATATGTAGTTCATTAAACTAATAACCTGGATATGTCGGTGGCATCAGAATCCTGTAATTCAGTAATAAATGTTGATGAATGGTCATCATGTGTGCAGTATATATTTTGTGGAACGAAAAAATACTCGCCATTTATTTGTATAAAGCGTAAATGCATCTATATTCATACTGTTTGACACATCTATCCATTCCCCGTCGTACATTTGTAGACATGTCCGCCTCCGTTGTCGAGTGGTTAAGGTCACTGACTTGTATACCACTGTAACCTATCATCACTGATGGTCACGGGTTCGAGCCCCGCTCAGGCCGTGTCTCATTTATATGAAAAAGTTGGCAGTTTATTACGGAGGTTGGTGCACCCAAGTACTTGTTAACCGCTGGAGCCTGCCCAGGAAAGACGTTGTTAAGTAAATTTCCCCCCACCGAAATGGTGCTGATGCAGGCGTAAAACCCGAAATATAACATAACATAACATTTGTAGACACAGTCTTTGGACGCATTCAATTTTAAATGCAAATTGCCATCACATTTATCAATTTCAACACATCAGAGTTAGTTTACAGCTAAATGTTAAAATCGGGGTATGAATTAGCAAGCGCCAATTTAGCCATTGTCGAAAAATATGCAAACATTGGTTAATAAAGAATCAATTCGCTGCAAATTGAAAGTCCCAAAGCTATTTGCGGAAAATTACTTGGGTCGAGGTAACATTCCACGGTTGTGACTATTTTATTTCATTTATTTACCAGTATTTGCATGCATTATATAACCTGTGATGGCAAAATCAATAGCCCGATTTGTCCCAGTCGTACATGTTTAGACTGGGGGGGGGGTGTATTTTTAAAATCTACTTGTCTGTGGGTTGCATTGGTGAGAAGCGAGTGCGCTAATCGGACAGCCAATTACTGCTACAATTGTTACCATTGAGGTTACATGATTTATAACCTGGGAACAGGCGTCGATATATTTTGCCTGGTCAGTCAATTAAATATATTTTAACACCGAGACTATTAATTGGGCCGTAATGAGTTTCTGAACGTATCAACGCCTGGGGAAACTGGCGTTTTTTTAAAAAAATTATTTATGCTATTAATAGGCCTATTAGCATGTGACTTAAGTAATGATGTACTTGAATCGAAAGCAAGGCACTGCAATGCTGATAAAACTTTATAATTGACCGCCATTGTTTATGGGTCAACGGAACGATAAATAGTTTTAAAAAGTACAATGTGCGTCTGGTTTGACATATTTACTCAATATTTAAGTCGTCCTTAGTTCAATTATGCCGAATCGATTCATTACCATCTAAATGTACTATTTAAAATCTGCCATCTCGTCGATATAACACAGAAACGGGACATTATATGTAAATGAATCTATGGGAATATTCGTGTATATTCGGAAATAATCGTGCCTGTTCGGCGATTTCCGCCATCTCGTCGATATAACACAGAAACGGGACATTATATGTAAATGAGTCTACGGGAACATTCGTGTATATTCGGAAATGATCGTGTATAATCGTGCCTGTTCGGCAATTTCCGATAGAATTCCGTTTCTATATTTAGCGATATTATCTTGTAGAGAAGAGTTTTCGTTCTTCAAATCTTCACCCTCAAAAAAGTGGGTGTAAGTAGATGATGGCGCTACAATCGGAAATCACCCGAGTCAGTGAGAGCTTCTTTCTCAACACCCGAGTCAGTGAGAGTTTCTCAACACCCGTGTCAGTGAGAGTTTATTTATCAACATTCGAGTCAGTGAGAGCTTCTTTCTCAACACCTGAGTCAGTGAGAGTTTCTTTATCAACACCCGAGTTAGTGAGAGTTTCTTTATCAACACCCTAGTCAGTGAAAGTTTCTTTATCAACACCCTAGTCAGTGAGAGCTTCTTTATCAACACCCTAGTCAGTGAGAGTTTCTTTCTCAACACCCTAGTCAGTGAGAGTTTCTTTATCAACGCCCTAGTCAGTGAGAGTTTCTTTATCAACACCCTAGTCAGTGAGAGTTTCTTTATCAACAACCGAGTCAGTGAGTTTCTTTCTATTTCAGGTAGTAGACACTGGACAAAAAAATGGGGTGAAGGAGCAGAAAGTGAACATGCTGATGTAGGAATTCATTTACATTGTCTCGGAGTTTAGTTGCCAGTCATGGACAACAATTACTCTAATGTCATGGATGGTAGTCGAGCCACTGAGCAAAACATGCTAACATGTCGACTGTGTTTGAAACAGTTCATGTACTACAGTGACTTTGCATTTCATGAGCATATGCATTTTGAGCAGATGTCCTTGTCAAGTTCGTTGCAGGGTGGATTGCGACAAGCCTATGACAACCATGCAGGACCGCCAGCGTACAGCTCTGGTAGCTCCACGGCTGCTACTCTGGACAGTTTTGATAAATTGATACAGCCATTCCGTAGTACTATACCCGAGTCTGATATCAGATCACTGTCTGATTCCAGAAGCATTGTGCAATCAAGTCAGCCAGATTTACGAAATTATATGCCTTCCAGTCCAGCAGATGCTAGAAATCTTGCAGTGGCAAGTTCTGCTGACCCAAGAAACATGGTGGCCACCAGTCCAGCTGACACACGGAACATGGTACCGTCAAGTCCTGCTGATCCCAGAAATTTAATCCCATCCAGTCCTGCTGACACCCGAAACCTGGTTCCATCTAGTCCAGCAGATCCACGAAATATTCTACCTGTTAGTCCTGTGGACCCACGAAACCTTATACCAGCTAGTCCTGTGGATCCAAGAAATCTAGTACCAGCTAGTCCAGTGGACCCAAGAAACATGGTACCAGCTAGTCCAGTGGACCCAAGAAACCTGGTACCAGCTAGTCCAGTGGACCCAAGAAACATGGTACCAGCTAGTCCAGTGGACCCAAGAAACATGGTACCAGCTAGTCCAGTGGACCCAAGAAACATGGTAACAGCTAGTCCTGTGGACCCAAGAAACCTGATACCAGCTAGCCCTGTGGACCCAAGAAACATGGTAACAGCTAGTCCTGTGGATCCAAGAAACATGGTACCAGCTAGTCCTGTGGACCCAAGAAACATGGTAACAGCTAGCCCTGTGGACCCAAGAAACATGGCTAGTCCTGCTGCTCAACCAGATCCTAGAAATCTGATGGTATCAAGTCCAGCTTCTCAACCGGATAAATCTGCACAACTCTACAGGTAATACACAGCTATATAGGTATTGGTAATATACAACTACAAGTAATACACATCTCTACAGATAATACACAACTCTACAGATAATACACAACTCTACGGGTAATACACAACTCTACAGATAATATACAACTATACGGGTAATACACAACTTTACAGGTAATACACAACTCTACGGGTAATACACAACTCTACAGATAATATACAACTATACGGGTAATACACAACTTTACAGGTAACACACAACTCTACGGGTAATACACAACTCTACAGATAATATACAACTATACGGGTAATACACAACTTTACAGGTAACACACAACTCTACATGTAGTACACAACTTACAAGTAATACACAACTTTACATGTAGTACACAACTCTATGGGTAATACACAACTCTACGGGTAATACACAACTCTACGGGTAATACACAACTCTACAGGTAGTACACATCTCTACAGATAATACACAACTCTACAGATAATACACAACTCTATGGGTAATACACAACTCTACGGGTAGTACACAACATCTACCCGTGTTTTCTTCTTGGTCTAAATTTTTGGGGTCATTAGTGACCCCTGTACACATTTGGGGGGGGGGTCATTTTCCAAACACACATATCCACATGGAATACACAGATCCATATGGAATGCACATATCTGCATGAAATACACATATCCACATGGAATACACAGATCCACGTGTAATACACAGATCCACATGGAATATACAGATCCACATGGAATACACATATCCACATGTAATACACATATCCACATGGAATACACAGATCCACATGTAATACACATATCCACATGGAATACACATATCCACATGGAATACACAGATCCACATGTAATACACATATCCACATGTAATACACAGATCCACGTGTAATACACAGATCCACATGGAATACACATATCCACATGTAATACACAGATCCACGTGTAATACACAGATCCACATGTAATACACAGATCCACATAGAAACTTGTATGCACCTACACAATGTACTAGAAGTGCCTGTTCCAACATTGTGCTATGTTTTTCAGCATCGTCCAAAATAGCTCAGTTCACATAATGCGTAGTAACTGCTGTTATTTCTTAGATTGACTATTTGACGAATTTACAAGATACATGGTGTTTTAACGAATACAATTTCTGTTTATTAGAGGCGAGATGGAAAGTTCAAGCATGAATCTCGGTGTCCGTTCCACTTCAATCAACGCCCACAGTGCCACAGTCTCCATGGCAACAGTCCCTATGTCGACAGATTCGAGGATGTTGTCTGTTGATACACAAGCTGTACAGAGCCAGGTATGTCATTGTTGCTAGTCTGTTACTATGATAGATCAATGCCAATAGTACATAGGTATTCCTGTTTATAGACGGGTCTGTAGTCCAGTGGTAACACGCTGGACTGGTAATCCAGGGATCGTGGGTTTGATCCCCCGTCTGACACTAATAAAATTAACAGTCTTTCAGATGGGACGTTAAACCGAGGTCTCGTGTCGGGTGCTTTACACCGTGCACGTAAAAGAACCAGAGGAGACTCTGGAATGGGTCTCTCTCTGTTTCATTGCACTATCCTCCAAAATCTAAAATAACTAATCTCCTCTGGAGGCGTCGCTCATATGGGCAACCGGTAGCAACGATAAATAAACGTAAAACACACACATTCACTGTTTGTAACCTGAAACGATGTCAAGTGTTCAAGCATTAATGTCACTGTTTCAGTCTTCGATTTTTAGCATCAGTCCGAAGTCAGTGGCAAGCCCACCTCATTTATTAAACCTAATTATTTTACAACGATTGCGAAGCAAGTTTTAACAACTTATATTAATCACTCTCGTTGGCGCGGATGAAAGCGTAAATGAGGTCATTTGTGTGGGAGGAAACCGGAGTACCCGGAGAAAACCCACCTGTTCGATCTGGCGACCACCGTACCATCTCACATACTTACCGATCCGAGGATCGAAGCCCACCTTGTTAAAATAAAAGGCAATGTAACACAAGTTTGGAATAAATGAAATTGACAAACCAGAATAAAATGAATACTCCTTCCCGGCGAGTTTTGTTTATATTTATATCTCCTCTAATTAATTTAATACGCATGATATATTTATAGACTACGCTATGAAAAAGTCACCAAGCTGTAAATTGAGACTGCTTTCTCTAGTTATTGGATCAACATCGATCGTTTCCAAATTTATATATTTTGCAAATAAACAACGAAACTAACACGTTTTTACATCATATATTTGAATACTACTAACTTACAAGTTTGCTCTTTTGGAAAATGCCATGTCACTGCCTGATTTTACTGTTTAATTGCTATATATACATGTGTAACTGTTTTATGCAATAAACTTATTGTATTGTATTTTTCGCTTAAAATTGCAAATTAGCAAAATTTACCAAAATTGGCGAAAATAACCATAAATTGTACAAAGTATGTAAAACAATACATTTACTGTATTTAAGATTTGATGATATAATGATTTTCGTTTGCCTTTTCCCGATCTTTCAGATGCAATTATTAAATTTATTTACGCCAAAATGAATGTATTTTTTGTCACTTGGTATTTTCGCTATTAAGACGCTGCACAAATGAGAAAACCCGACGATTTGTGTTTCAATTTCTGGTATTAAAAAAATCAGATGGGATGAACTGTTTTTCTTGGTCAATTGTGTGTACATTTAATGTGGGCCAGTGATTTAATGTGGTTTGTCGTTAAAACTGCTGTTTATAGACTATAGGATTTACGGTCACTATACAGAGTCGGATATTGACTGTTTGTGACCAGTAGCGATTGAATGTCGGGTACGTCACTGTTCATACATGTAGCCCTCATGGATTGAAGATCACTGTTCATGGCCATGTATGTCACTGTTCATGGCCATGTATGTCACTGTTCATGGCCATGTATGTCACTGTTCATGGCCATGTATGTCACTGTTCATGGCCATGTATGTCACTGTTCATGGCCATGTATGTCACTGTTTCTTGCCTGAAAGTGTAAGAATTACCGGTATACATCGTTTCCTAAATATTAACAATTTTGATTTCATTTGTAACCCATTGCCCCAAAGTCTGCATGGTTTAGTTGTGGTTGACCAACATTACCTTTATTGAAGGAACCAAGATTTCGAGACTGTAGAGTCCTTGGATTATCACGTGAAGGTGAAGCTGATCTAATTATCTAATGTAACCAAATTTGGATTTCATAAAAAAGGCATTATTCAAGTTTGTTTCAAAAATTTATTATGTTTATGTAATAATTTATTACAGGTGACAGACAGTAGACATCTTTCTACGGATTCACTGACCTACAGCACAGCTTCCTTTCTGGACAGTTTGACCCGCAGTTTGTACTCGCCAGAGCTTGCCAACAAGCCCATGTCCTCTGTTCCGTTCACTGCACACCCGATGGGCCATCCAGAGGAGATTGTTGGCCTAGATAGCAGACAGCATTCAATCCAGAAACCTGATCCCTACTACGGACTGCCCAAATCACACTACCATCACACACCAGGTGTTGATGCTGGGGACAGCTACGCAAGCAACCAATATGGTCTTAGTAAACTGCTTGGTACGCAGCAGGGATCGTACTATCAGCAGAGTGTACCTAGCCAACCTCAGACCCATTATGGTATAGACAAGCTCACTGCTGCGCCATTAAATTATTACAATCAGCCGAATGATAAATCAAGCAATGAACAGAGAGACACTTTGCCCAAGCAGACTCTACATTACGGCCCGTCGGTATCCAATCATTCCCATTATCAATCTAGCATTCCACATACTGATCAGCAGCACAGTAACTCCAGCCATCAGAAAGTGCCAAAGAGCACGGAACAGCTGCGATCTACATTTCAACCTGCCTCGACACATCTCGCATATGGTCCCGTTTATAAAGGCACTCAACCCCAAACTCAGGTACAGTAGCGTTATGTTGAATTCTTGTTTGGCCTTGAAGCTACTCCCGTTTATAAAGGTACTCGACCAAACTCAGTTACAGTAGCGTTATGTTGAATTCTTGTTTGGCCTTGAAGCTACTCCCGTTTATAAAGGTACTCAACCACAAACTCGGGTACAGTAGCGTTCTGTTGAATTCTTGTTGAGCCTTGAAGCTACTCCCATTTATAAAGGTACTTAACCACAAACTCAGGTACAGTAGCGTTCTGTTGAATTCTTGTTTGGCCTTGAAGCTACTCCCGTTTATAAAGGTACTCAACCCCAAACTCGGGTACAGTAGCGTTCTGTTGAGTTCTTGTTGGGCCTTGAAGCTACTCCCGTTTATAAAGGTACTTTACCCCAAACTCAGGTACAGTAGCGTTATGTTGAATTCTTGTTTGGCCTCGAAGCTACTCCCGTTTATAAAGGTACTCGACCTCAAACTCGGGTACAGTAGCGTTCTGTTGAGTTCTTGTTGGGCCTTGAAGCTACTCCCGTTTATAAAGGTACTTTACCAAACTCAGGTACAGTAGCGTTATGTTGAATTCTTGTTTGGCCTTGAAGCTACTCCCGTTTATAAAGGTACTCAACCCCAAACTCGGGTACAGTAGCGTTCTGTTGAGTTCTTGTTGGGCCTTGAAGCTACTCCCGTTTATAAAGGTACTTTACCCCAAACTCAGGTACAGTAGCGTTATGTTGAATTCTTGTTTGGCCTTGAAGCTACTCCCGTTTATAAAGGTACTCAACCCCAAACTCGGGTACAGTAGCGTTCTGTTGAGTTCTTGTTGGGCCTTGAAGCTACTCCCGTTTATAAAGGTACTTTACCCCAAACTCAGGTACAGTAGCGTTATGTTGAATTCTTGTTTGGCCTTGAAGCTACTCCCGTTTATAAAGGTACTCAACCCCAAACTCGGGTACAGTAGCGTTCTGTTGAGTTCTTGTTGGGCCTTGAAGCTACTCCGGTTTATAAAGGTACTTTACCCCAAACTCAGGTACAGTAGCGTTATGTTGAATTCTTGTTTGGCCTTGAAGCTACTCCCGTTTATAAAGGTACTCAACCTCAAACTCAGGTACAGTAGCATTCTGTTGAATTCTTGTTGGGCCTTGAAGCTACTCCAGTTTATAAAGGTACTCGACCTCAAACTCAGATACAGTAGCGTTATGTTGAATTCTTGTTGGGCCTTGAAGCTACTCCCGTTTATAAAGGTACTCGACCTCAAACTCGGGTACAGTAGCGTTATGTTGAATTCTTGTTTGGCCTCGAAGCTACTCCCGTTTATAAAGGTACTCGACCAAACTCAGGTACAGTAGCGTTATGTTGAATTCTTGTTTGGCCTTGAAGCTACTCCCGTTTATAAAGGTACTCAACCCCAAACTCGGGTACAGTAGCGTTCTGTTGAGTTCTTGTTGGGCCTTGAAGCTACTCCCGTTTATAAAGGTACTTTACCCCAAACTCAGGTACAGTAGCGTTATGTTGAATTCTTGTTTGGCCTTGAAGCTACTCCCGTTTATAAAGGTACTCAACCCCAAACTCGGGTACAGTAGCGTTCTGTTGAGTTCTTGTTGGGCTTTGAAGCTACTCCGGTTTATAAAGGTACTTTACCCCAAACTCAGGTACAGTAGCGTTATGTTGAATTCTTGTTTGGCCTTGAAGCTACTTCCGTTTATAAAGGTACTCAACCTCAAACTCGGGTACAGTAGCGTTATGTTGAATTCTTGTTGGGCCTTGAAGCTACTCCCGTTTATAAAGGTACTCAACCCCAAACTCGGGTACAGTAGCGTTCTGTTGAATTCTTGTTGGGCCTTGAAGCTACTCCCGTTTATAAAGGTACTCGACCAAACTCAGGTACAGTAGCGTTCTGTTGAATTCTTGTTGAGCCTTGAAGCTACTCCCGTTTATAAACGTACTCAACCCCAAACTCAGGTACAGTAGCGTTCTGTTGAATTCTTGTTTGGCCTTGAAGCTACTCCCGTTTATAAAGGTACTCGACCAAACTCGGGTACAGTAGCGTTATGTTGAATTCTTGTTTGGCCTTGAAGCTACTCCCTTACAGTTGGGTTATACATGTACAGCCATTGATACTCTTAGATATTTGGAACCCGGTTGATAATCTATACATGTATATCCATATTTAACCATTAGCCTGCCAAATAAATTGGACGGAATGTGCAAACAACATAGAACCAGATCAGCCACGGCATAACGCCACATCTGATCAGGATCAATGATTGCTATTCAGACAAGTGTTTGAGGAGAAGAATTATATAAGACTCTGTCTTCCATTCTAATCCTGTTTCTGTATGCATTGTTCAATATGTATTATATTGGGAAATAAAATATGTTTAAACTAAGTGTTTAGCTCCATTATCCAAATAGCAAACAGCATAGAGCCTGATCAGATGGCACGTTCTGTGCCGTCTGATCTGGCTCTATGCTGTTTGCAAAGAGAGAACGTTCCGTCTGATCTGGCTCTATGTTGTATTCAAAAGTGACTTTAGTCGTGATTACGGGTTAAGGTGTACGGGTTTTGGTTGGGTACTTAATTTACATATTAATATTCGTGTTCAGCATACCGTATTTATCGGTGTATAACATGCTATCGTTGGCATGAAAATCTGTGGGAAAACAGAGTTTCAATGTACATGTCGGGGCTTATTCTAGAGGGCGACATGGGCGAAGTAGTCGCCCTTGGGACCCTGACTTACCCCCTGGGGGCACTACTTCTACCTTTAAAAAAAAATTAAAGACAATTTTTAGACAAAATATTGTCCAGTAAGATACACTGGCCATTGTAAAGCACTCGTATTCCAAAATATTATATTAATGGTCATATTGTGTATTTTAGCCGTATGTTGAAATGTATTAAATACCATTAGATGACACAATCCCACGCTTTCTCACTTCTCCCAAAATTTGGGTTTAGCTTGAGCCCTGCATGTATAACAAATAGCAATTCCGCAAGCAACATTGGTTCAAGATCCGCTAATATACAGTCCAACCAGCATTAAGCAGCCATTCAAGGGAATATGCCATTTTGGCTGCTTAAGCAGGGACCTCATAATGCAGGTGGATACTCCGTGGGCGGGGGTAACTTCAGAATGATTAGTTTATACAAATTTATTTTTGCTCGATTGCGAAACAAGTTCTTTCAACTTATATTAATCACTCTCGAGACCTCATTCCTGATGGAATCCATCGCCACGAGGGAGAGATAAGAGGCAATGTGGAATTTAAATGCCTTGCCTAAGGGCACAATCGTAACGGCTCCAGCGGGGTTCGAACTCTGGACCTTTCGCACCTGAAGCGAACGCGCATCCACTGCGCTATCATGACTTCAGAATGATTGTACATTATATATTGGGTAAATGCATTCATTTATTTACAGTGCATGTACATGACATGCAATCATGTGATTTCCCGGGACACCTGTATTTTAAACCAGTATGCTATGTAAGTGCATTTTGTGAAATGGGCTATTCCGGATGGATGGGGGGTGTTTATTCCCCCAAATTTTATTCCCCCAAATAAACATTGTTGAGAAAAATACGTGTCGGGCAGTCTGGCGTCATTTTGCTACCTGATATATAGTCGACCAGTCTTATGTGGCCAGCCAAGGGGAAACGCATAAACTGGTTGCTATCACAGTGGCTGCTTAACCCAGTGCCGAATGTATAATAAAAACAACATATTGGGTAACTGGATACTGGGTTCTTAATACAGGGTTCATCTAGGTCAGAATTTTTGGGAGAAGTGAGAAAGAGCGTGATCGCTTCCTTAAATGGTGTTCTTTAATCTGCAAAATAGGGTTAAAATGCACAGTACAACCATTAAATACAACATTTGAATAGAATGAGTGATTTATAATGGGCCAGTGTATCTTACTAGACAAAATTTTGTTTGAAAATCGTAATTTTTTTTAGGGAAAAGTGGGGCCCCCAGAGGGCGAAGTCAGGGTCCCTAGGCAACAATTTCGCCCACATCGCCCTCTAGAATGATCCCTGCTTAATAGAGGTGAACACTCGGAACAGTTTTGACTGTTTACATGTGTATACTATATATATATCGTTTAATTCCAGGTATATGCTCCAGTGCCTTCTCATGCCCTGCCAAGCCAGCATGACTACAAACTGAGTACAGAACCCATACCTACTGTAAACCTAGAACCCAAACAACATCCACAAGAAATTACATGTTACATATGCCAGTCTCCTTTTTCCAACATGGCTGAAATGTCGGAGCACTTGAAAATTCATGCCCAGGGAATGGTTGCTCAAAATAGAACCCCAGTTAGTCCTCGACCATCACAACAGAATTTTCAACCATCAGATATGGGTAGTCCAGCAATAGAACATTCTGAGATTCTGCCCACGTGCACAACAGAGCAAGGCGTCGTCGGCACAGGTTTTGCATCGGTTAATCCAGCTATGGTCAAGGAAACATTACCCGTGAAAGCCAAAGATATTGTACTTGAGCAAGCCAAGGACATTGGTGCTATGAAGGTTAAGGACAATTTACCTGTGAACTGTGATGTCTGTGGAAAAGCTTTTTTAAAGCAAATTATTCTCATTGAGCATATGAAAATCCACATAACTCCTCAACAATATGAGTGCAAGGTCTGTGGTAAAATGTTCAAGAAGAAGTGTAAATGTACGCGACACGAAGCTTTCCATTCCAGAGACAAACGTGTGTATTATTGCGAAATCTGTGACATGAACTTTGAACAAAAAGGCAAATATCTCCAGCACATACAAACATTGCACACAGAACAAGACTCTGTCAGGAGTAACCTGCACAAAGAACACCAAACAGGCACTAAGAAGGCTGTCCCACTCACTGGTGGGTCCATTGATACAACATTTGATGGAATGGATACAGGAAAGTGTATAGACTGTCAGATTTGTGACGAAGAGATCGAGAAAACAAATCTTGTTGCACATTTGAATACACATGAGGTTCACACTTGCGATAAGTGTGATAATGTGTTCCTACATAAAACGGAATATGTTGAACATTTAATGAGCCAGCATAGGAAAGAGTTAGCTGATGCTAAAAGCGATGATGAACATGATGCTCCTCCTAAGATTATAAGTCCAATTAAGATTGAAAGTAAAATTACTGAACCCTCTGTAAAAGTAGAAATTAAGCATACAGTCTCAGGGATAGAAGGCAAGGTAAATAAGAGTAGAAAAGAGGTTATTAAAGATTTGAAGGAGAAAAAGAAAGAAGTGATGAAAAATTTAAAAGAAAAGCAGAAAGAAATCAGGGACTTGGAATACTTGAAAAAAATGAAAGAGAAAAAGGTTAAAGGAGATGTTAATACTCCGGTGGATAATAATAAAGATGTTGAAGATGGGAAGAAAAGTAAATCTCAAGTTGATGTAAAGTTTGGTATAACTGAAATGAAATTAAAATTTAGTTGTTCCAGATGCAAAATGTCATTTGCGAAGAAATCTGATCTGATCTTGCATGTTGAAACACATGTGAAGGATCCTACAAGGATTTATTGTGAGGTATGTGATTACTCGTACCATGCAAAGGAAAAGGGATACTACATTTATCATATGAAATACCACAGAGACCATGAGCTTATCGAGTCAGATCAGCCCACTCAGATACCATGTAATATATGCTATAAGAACATTTCAAAGGAGAACTTTGTAACACATGTGAAGAGGGCACATTCGAAATATTCCTGTGACATATGTCAATGGTCATACTCCAGTGATAAATCTCTTGTGAAACATATGAGATCCATACATGGTGGTAAGAAATACAAGTACTATGTGTATCGTGACAGCCATTATGTAGAAGATATTGTGGAACCAGCACCTACACAAGAGCTACCTGTTCTTTATAAGAAACTTAAAGATATCAAGGTTGAGGAGAATGTTGTAGAAAAAAAGCCAGTAAAAGTTTTTGAATGTCAGGAATGTAACCGTACATTTACTAAAAAACAGAATCGTGATAGGCATTTTAGGACTCATAATGTTTTCCCAACTGATGAGCTGCAGATTGTGTGTGAACTTTGCCAGGTCCATGTCGGCAGCCGTGGTACATACCTGTACCATCTGCAACATCATGCAGAGTTTGAAACTAATACTTCAGTAAATATTAAATTTGAAAAATCTGAAATTGATGGTGAAATAAAGTCTAACGATAATAAGAATATAAGAAATGCAACAGGTACTGAAACTAAGAAAAATATGCAAGCTGAAAAGGAAAATGAGAATATAATTAGGAAAGAACAGAGAGAAGATTCTACTGAATTACCTATAAAGTCCGAGTTTGAAAAAGAGAAACCAGCTGTTAAACAAACTTTGATAACTGTACTCAATCCTGAAACCGGAGACTTCGAAGAAAAACTGATTGAAGAGAAAGACGAACCAGAAATTGTTATTGATATTAAGATCTTTGAGGAAGATTTTGATAATAAGGAAGATGATGAAACTATTAAGTCAGAAGAGAAGAGTGTTACTGATGTTGTTAGTGAGATTGTGTATTGTAGACTTTGTAATAAATGTGTAAAGAGGAGTACATTGTCCGAGCATACAAGAACACACTCAACATTCAGTTGCCATGTCTGTCGTTATTCATTTACCAAGAGGCAACGCTATGTGGATCACCAAAAAACCTTACATCTAAATGAATTCATTGCTGAAGAAATTGAGAAGTTTAAGCTGGTTGAAAAGTGTGCCTCAGAAGAATCGTTGCAAAATGACAGCAATGTTGGAAAGAAAGAGAAAGACTCTCACAGAAGAAAGAGAAGTACAAAGATCCTGAATTGCCCATTATGTACCTCGGAATTAAGGCAAGATAAGTATGTTGATCATTTAGGCTCACACGCCAAACAAATTCTTAGGTGCCAGTTCTGTGAGCGATCTTTTTCTAAGAGAAATATTATAGTAATGCATGAAAGATCTCATCAACTTATCTCACATGGCATAAATGAACTGCCATACCCAAAATTATGTCCAGTTTGTGAAAACAGTATGAAATCTAGGGAAGATTATATGAATCATATAATAGAACATTCAAAGAAAGCTCTCGTTAAATGTAAGAAATGTGAAGCAGTGTTCACTAGTGACAGGAATCTGGATAACCATTCGAGAATTCATCATGATCCCAACATGAAGATATACTGGAAACAGGATGGAGAGGGGTTGAAGTTTGATCCCAAAACAGGCAGAATTCATGAGGTTATTTCTGACTATCTCTGTGAAATTAAAGAACTCAATGAACTATGCAAGCAGTTTGGGAAGCCAGCTATATGGTTAACAACAACACCCAGAAAGTCTAAAGAAAAGTCTGCAGTTGTAGATAAGTCTAAAGAAGGTACTAAGAAAGAGGCAGACGTTTCTGAAAGCGCGGAGACAAGTGAAAGTGATGAGAAGGTTAAAGTGGAATCTTCCGATGAGGATTATGTTCCTATGAGAGAGCTTCGTAAAAGAAAGTCTGGACAGATTATGGATAGCGATGACGAAGATGAATACAATTGTGAGGAGGAAGAAGTCAAATATCGACCATCTAAGAAGAGAAGACGCAGTCGCAGATATACATCGGATGATTCTATACCTGAAGACCTGTGTAAGTCCAAACGTACAAGAACCAGAAAGGTGGTTGTGAAAAAAGATCTCCTTCTGAAAAAGAAAATTAAACAGCTGAAAAGAACTGCTGGCAGAGTCCTTCGATCAGCGATTGAAAGCAGACATGAAAAGGAACTTGAAAAAGTTAATTCGAACAGACTTTCTTTGAAGCGAAAAACAGAACCTGTAAGCAAGACTAGTAGTAGTCCTAAGAAAAGACGATCAGAGGTGGACAATTTAAGCTTTGAAGAAGTAAATAAAGTAAAAGACACTGAAGAATTTCCAGATAAGTGTCCAATATGTGGCACAGCACAATTCTCATTAACAAGTTACAATGAGCATGCACGTGTCCACACAGGAGGCATGCCATTTGAATGCCCTGTTTGTGAACAGAGCTTTTCACGAAAAGTTAATATGCTAACGCATGTTAAGTATAAACACAAGGACTATAAGCCAAAAGATCTGAAGAAACGCGAGAAAAAAATACCTGTTGTATCAAACATGATCAGAAGACTTCGGATTCGGTCAACCAGTCCAAACTCCAAACCAGGCACACCAATTTCTTCAAGTACACCAATAAAGGGCTCAAAACTCGTAGTCAGGCTTTCCCCAATTGATATTGAAGAAAGGAAGAAAGTAATAAAAGGCACAGCCTCAAAAAATAAAGAAGACACAAGGAAGAGTAGTGATTCAATACATGTATTGTTGGACTCTATAGAGAAGAAAGATATCTATAATTGTGACATTTGCAAGAAAAAATTCACACAAAGGTGGAATTATGCTCAGCATATTCAGGGACATGGAAAGGAAGGGAAAAAGAAAGACAAAGAAGTAAAGACTGTTACTAATAAAAAAGATCTGAAAAAGAAAGAAAAGGAAAGCAAACCGTTTTCTTGTAGAGATTGTTCTGAGTCGTTTAAAAAGAAGAGAGATTTGTATATCCATACAAAGACGCACTCAACAGATGAGGATGAAAGTGTGCTTGATGTTTCAGACAGAACTGAACTTGACAATCTAACCAATTCTGTGAATACTTCGGTTAATAGTGAAACTGCTGATAAATTGGCAGATAATTCATTACATGCGACTGGCAGTATTACAGATAAAAATGGCAAAATGAATGAAAACAAAAGTGAGAGCAACAATTCGTCATTAAATGATAGTCTTGAAATGTCTACAGATCTGAATTTAGGCGACAGTTTTAATATAGATCCTGACACGAATCGTCTTGTGAAAAAGAATAAGAAACTGGGTGCAAAAGAAAAGAATTGTGGAAAAAATGGAACAAAAGATGAGAGTGGAATTAAGAACATGTCTAAGACGAACAATATTTCTGTTTCTGGATTAGATGTTGATACCATGCCAGTCGGGAAGGGTGAACTAGCAAAAGGTGAGAAAAGTGTAAAAACAAAACCGGCAACAACTGAAAGCAATAAAGAAAGCGAACTGTCTAAAACTAATAATGGTTGTGAAACATCTGTAGCTCAGAATAACAATGATGATCATAATAAAGGAGGTGACAGTGATAGCGAGAAGACCAAACAACTGCGGTCACAGCCCTCCGTCAACAAGATGTCCACCGAGACTGCTGTGTCGAAGTGGAAGGCGAGAGTCACTGAATTGCTCTCATCTCAGTTAGAACTACATGCTGCTAAAAAACAAGAGGAACTTGCAAATCCTGAGATAAAAAGGGTTAAAGAGTATCTATCTATAAGTGGTAGAGGTGAGAAACATAAGTTTGAGTGTCGAATCTGTGGTGATTATACGTGCGACCAGGAGTCTACATTCAGACATCACATGGATGTGCATCTGAATGAGCCGCCACCACACTGTAATATATGTGACATTTACTTTATGGCGATACATCCAAAGAGGCGACTTGTAGAACACAACAAGAAGAAACATCCAGAATTGAACTTTTAGACCATTGAGCATTGCAACTAAACCTACGTCGATGTTTTTGGATTGTAGGCCCATCAACCTTTATTATTGGAGCACAGCATTTATGTTATACATTGTAAATATGACATTTTTCATTTTTAGATAGTGTTACAAACATAATGAACACTTTTCCATTATTCATCATAAATAGTCTTTGTGTATGCTTGGTTGTAAATACTTATTGTATCTCGGCAGGGGTCAAATTAAACTCGCTAAATGTCAGTGATAATGTCGGTTTGCGAGTGGATGAAATAACGTGGAAGTCGTGATAGCGCTTTCGCTTCAGGTACGAAAGGCCACACGAGTTCGCGTCTAGTAGCTGTAGCCGATTGTGTCCTTAGGCAAGGCATTTAAATTCCACACTGCCTCTTCTCTCTCTAACGTGGCTATGGATTCCATCAGGAATGAGGTCTCGAGAGTGATTAATATAAGTTGAAAGAACTTGTTTCGCAATCGAGCTAAAATAAATGTGTAGAAACTAAATAGCCACTTATTTCTGCGAGTGAATAAATTATTCGGCCCAATTTCGCGGTTGATAATATGATGCGGTAAGCAAAAATTATTGATCATGGCGGAATGGAAAATAAAATGGCTTCTTGAAATGAAAAAATAACCTAATATTCTAATATATAATGTACAATTTAAAATTAGTCATGAAATTTGGCATCTGTTAAGAATTATTTTCCAAGTAACTTCTATTTAGCTGCCTTTTTAGCAAGTCTTTTTGGTTGGAAAAGCAACATTCTTGCAATTATTTGCAAGTCGAAAATAGGGTTAAATTTGACCCCTGCTCGGTAGATTATAGATTTTTGATTTTCGTAAAAACATATCAGTATAATATTAGGAAATTGGTTTTTGTTATGTTTTATTGTAAGGTTGATTATTTTCTACTTTTATGATTATGGAAGATTATCTAGCTACAGATTCTTATCTCACCTTAGCTATGTTCATGAAGAACCATTGTCCGGTCACCCGGTGTCTGTCCGTCTGTCTGTCCGTAACCCATTCAATACCAAGTAACTGACATGGACTGGTGCATGATATTTTTTAAACCAATCAATTAATCAGAAAATTACATTTGGACCAGTTGTTTGCAACAAATATCTAAGCCGTTGTCAAAATGTGTGAGTCTTGTCATTTAATCTGTCATCAAAGTAGGCCAATATAAATGATAGAAACTACAAACTTCATAGTCATCGGAGGGAATGAAGGTCGGATGGTGTTTTATCCCCTGTCAAAGGTGGAGGAATATTGTCTTTTGGTGTTGTTTCTTAGTCCAGAGCAGTATCTTAAAAATGAAGAACGAATACAATTTCATTATAACAACATTTTCTGGGTTCCCGCTGTCGGTCGCCCAATAAGAGACATCTGTAATTTTCTATTACCTCCCTTTGGCAGATAATGTCTGATTTATTCCAAAATGTGTATGTATGTAGTATATGTATGTTCCAACTGAAACAATGATAAAAACAGGAAACACTTAATAGGACCTATCTAACCGCCAATGGAAAGAAAATGTTTTGTTCATTAACCCTTTCAACCCCAAGTAACTGACATGGACTGGTCCATGATATTTTTAGACCACTAAATTAATAACAAAATTACATTTGGATCAGTTCATTTATCAAAATGGTTAATTGTATCTAAAAATAGTAATAATTATTACTGGCAAAAAAGTGCAGATCCTGATGAGACGGCTCGTTACGAGCCGGCTCATCTGGATCTACACTTTTCATAAGCCTATTTAGAGGCCTGTGGGGTTGAAAGGGTTAATAGGACCTATCTACTTTTAGGGAGTATTCAAGGGCAGTAACTGACCGATGTTTCTCATTGCGACAAAAAACACATACTGGCACTAAATTTTGTGAATTGGCGAAATATTTGGCGCAAGCTTTTAAAAATTTTATATATTTTTTGGCGCAACATGTTTTGTCAAATACATTGTTTCGCATGTTTATCAGTGAACACTCTTGCTCTTAGTTGGTTCCAAGTTTATCAATATTCAAGTCAAAACATTCAGACAGAGGGAACCCTGTCTTTTTAGAAAGCGCGACAGTGAACAGGAATATGATTTTAGTGTTAGATAATTATTGCAGTAACATTATTAATTACTTGAGAACTAGTGTTCGTTTGTGGAGAACTAGTGTTCGTTTGTGGAGAACTATTGTTCATTTGTGGAGAACTATTGTTCATTTGTGGAGAACTATTGTTCATTACTTGAGACCTATTGTTCATTACTCGAGAACTAGTGTTCGTTTGTGGAGAACTATTGTTCATTTGTGGAGAACTAGTGTTCATTTGTGGAGAACTATTGTTCATTACAAGGTAACTAGTGTTCATTACTAGAGAACTAGTGTTCATTTGTGGAGAACTATTGTTCATTACAAGATAACTAGTGTTCATTACTAGAGAACTATTGTTCATTGCAAGAGAACTAGTGTTCATTGCAAGATAACTATTGTTCATTGCAAGAGAACTATTGTTCATTGCAAGAGAACTATTGTTCATTGCAAGAGAACTATTGTTCATTGCAAGAGAACTATTGTTCATTGCAAGAGAACTATTGTTCATTGCAAGAGAACTATTGTTCATTGCAATATAACTATTGTTCATTGCAATATAACTATTGTTCATTGCAAGATAACTATTGTTCATTGCAAGAGAACTATTGTTCATTGCAATATAACTATTGTTCATTGCAAGAGAACTATTGTTCATTGCAATATAACTATTGTTCATTGCAAGATAACTATTGTTCATTGCAAGAGAACTATTGTTCATTGCAATATAACTATTGTTCATTGCAAGAGAACTAGTGTTCATTGCAAGAGAACTATTGTTCATTGCAATATAACTATTGTTCATTACAAGAGAACTATTGTTCATTGCAATATAACTATTGTTCATTGCAAGAGAACTAGTGTTCATTGCAAGAGAACTATTGTTCATTGCAAGAGAACTATTGTTCATTGCAAGAGAACGAGGTGTTCATTGCAAGAGAACTAGTGTTCATTGCAAGAGAACTATTGTTCATTACAAGAGAACTATTGTTCATTACAAGAGAACTATTGTTCATTACAAGAGAACTAGTGTTCATTGCAAGAGAACTATTGTTCATTACAAGAGAACTATTGTTCATTACAAGAGAACTATTGTTCATTACAAGATGACTATTGTTCATTGCAAGATAACTATTGTTCATTGCAAGAGAACTATTAAGAGAACTATTGTTCATTACAAGAGAACTATTGTTCATTACAAGATAACTATTGTTCATTACAAGAGAACTAGTGTTCATTGCAAGAGAACTATTGTTCATTACAAGAGAACTATTGTTCATTACAAGAGAACTATTGTTCATTACAAGAGAACTATTGTTCATTACAAGAGAACTATTGTTCATTACAAGATAACTATTGTTCATTACAAGAGAACTAGTGTTCATTGCAAGAGAACTATTGTTCATTACAAGAGAACTATTGTTCATTACAAGAGAACTATTGTTCATTACAAGAGAACTATTGTTCATTACAAGAGAACTATTGTTCATTGTTGGTGAACTATTTGTACTGGAACATTGCAGTATGATGTTGCAACTAGTCATATACATAGTTACTGTAGTTAGAGTAGACGGGTTGGAAACGGTCTGTAGATCTATGCACCTGGATCAGCGTTGCTATAAATAGATATCCCTTATTTCGGGAAATATTTTTTCTGTGCAAATTTTGATATAATTTTTTTGCAAAGAAACCTTTGCTATTAACTTTACAGTACAAATGAAATGGAGTTATTGATTTCAAACTTAATTCGTGCAAAAAGGTCACTTATAATATGCTTATGCACTCAATAAAATTCCTAATCGGTCATCTGGTATTTTATAATATTTGGAGGCAATTAATAACCATACAATATAAATATTTTCTTATTGTCATTTAATGCATTTTATCCGTAATGAATATTCAAAAAATTATGCATAGCATTCTGTAATAAAATATAACCAATAAGATGATATGATATTGATATTATTTGGTTATTAATTTGCTCGAAATACTGTAAACCATAATAAGGTGACCGATTAGCAATTTTGTTGAGTGTATATTCAAATGTTTATTATGAAATCTGCAAATCAGGGATCGGTTTAGAGGTGATGTGGGCAGCGAAATAGTCGCCTTAGGGACCCTGACTTTGCCCTCTCACTTCTCCCTAAAAAAATGTTGTTTTTTAAAAAATTTGGCCAGTAAGATACACTGGCCCACTATAAAGCACTCCTTCTATACAAATGTTATATTTAATGGTCATACTGTGCATTTTAACCATATTTTGTTGAAATTGATTAAATAACACCAGTTAAGGACGCGATTGCACGCTTTCTCACTTCTCCCAAAAATTCTGACCTTCTGAATGTACCCTGGCAAATAGTCCGCCTCCATGGTCGAGTGGTTGAGGTTGCTGACTTGTATACCACTATAACCTATAATCACTGATGGTCACGGGTTCGAGCCCCGCTCAGGCCGTGTCTCATTTATATGAAAAAGTTGACAGTTTCTTACGGAGGTTGGTGTACCCAAGTACTAGTTAACCGTTGGAGCCTGCCCAGGAAAGGTGTTGTTAGGTAAACTGCCCGCCGGCGATATAGCCCGAAATGGTGCTGATGCAGACGTAAAACCCGAAATATAACATATAACATAACCCTGGCAAATATGAATGAATTAATAACTAGCAACACGTTCACCTATGAAATTTATTTAACGTTGTTATGCTTTAAAAATGGTTGTCTTAGATTATGTGCAAGCTATCTTTGAATATTTAACACAATGTCCGGCTTACCTTTGAATATTTAACACCATACCGGCTCATCTCTGAACATTTAACACCATACCCGGCTCATCTCTGAACATTTAACACCATACCCGGCTCATCTAAGAACATTTAACACCATACCCGGCTCATCTCTGAACATTTAACACCATACCCGGCTCATCTCTGAACATTTAACACCATACCCGGCTCATCTCTGAACATTTAACACCATACCGGCTCATCTCTGAACATTTAACACCATACCGGCTCATCTCTGAACATTTAACACCATACCCGGCTCATCTAAGAACATTTAACACCATACCCGGCTTATCTCTGAACATTTAACACCACCCCAAATACTACCCTGTTCCATTTTGCTCACCTGATTAAAAAATTCGATATTTGTGTACTCTAGGTAATACAGTGAAACCTGTCTTAAGCAGCCAGCCAAGGGAGTCAAGAGAAAGTGACTGCTTAGCACAGGTGGCTGCTTAATAGAGGTCAACTATATAATAAAACAACCAATTGGGAATCTGGAAACTGGCTGCTTAATACAGGTTGGCTGCTTAATGGAGGTGACCAGTAACACAGGTTTGATTGTATTTGTTAGAACTGGAATATGACTTGATGGAATAATCGGCTGTCCGATTAATGCACCAATGCAACCCGGGTTCGATCCTCGGACTGGGTAGTATGTGAGATGGTACGTGGTCGCCAGATTGGACAGGTGGATCGGACCACATTTACACTTTCATCAGCGCCAAATAAGTTGTTAAAGCTTGCTTTGCAATCGTTTTTTTATATAGAATAAACATCAACCACTACCTACCGTGATTACATGTAGCACCTAATGATTCGTTTAATAGCTGTTATTCAAGAGAGGCCTGTTCACACATCCTGATGCCATTTCATTGAATGAAAACGTCTTGCTGTCTGCGGTTACCACAGTTTATTTCAGTTTTGAATATTATTTTTTGCGAATATTGAATTTTTTAGAAATATATATCCGAACATTTGTATCGTGTAATAGTAATGTACCAATGTTGAAACCAATATTTGTTGCCATGACTGTAGTAATTATCCTTATCAAGATCCATATTACATAACCGTGTTACTTGTAATATTTTGTAGACTTATATGTCCGTTGCAACAGCAAGACCTCTGGAAAAACACCTCCTCTACACATTTTTCAGTCCTTATTTGGCATTTTTAAATATATATTGTGTAATGGTGTTTGGTTAGAATTAGAATTTTGAGCCGTGCAGTTTTAAACTTGTATCATATCTAACTTTGTGGGTAAAATAAACACTTAACTCTTTAACAAATAATCCATCCATGTGCACATATCGGTAGAACACAGGCTGTATAAATGCAGGGCTCATTCTAGAAGGCTACTTGTTTACCCCACAGGGATTCGGCACGTTTGGGGGTACTAGTATATATATTTAAGTACAGGGATTCTACTCTAATATGTCAGATTTCGCATCGATCAGTAAAATGGCCCTATCTGAAACAATTTTGTACAAAGCTGTCCAAATACAACGCCTATCCCGAGTCTTTATATTGTTCTTCAAATAAAACACAACTTTAAGCTGCATGCATGTATCCAATCAGAACGCTCGTTTCAACGCTCGTTTCAACGTGAATTGCGCCGCTTTAGAAATTTTCAAAACAAATTGAAAATGCTACGAAATCTCTTTTTGACGTACATTTTTGCCGAATAAACCTACACGTTTGTGGAAACACATTTTATTGATAATGTTATTCATAGCTAAAACTCTCCCGTCGAAGATTTGTATGTGGCAATTGTTTGCAAAGTATACATGCATGCAGCTTAAAGTTGTGTTTTATTTGAAGAACAATATAAAGACTCTGGATAGGCGTTATATTTGGACAGCTTTGTACAAAATTGTTTCAGATAGGGCCATTTTACTGATCGATGCGAAATCTGATATCCCACAGAGTAGAATCCCTGTACTTAAATATATATACTAGTACCCCCAAACGTGCCGAATCCCCGTGGTTTACCCTAGGGACCCTAACTTCGCCCACTTTCCCCTAAATTTTTTTTTTTACAATTTTCATACAAAATGTTGTCCAGTAATACATTGGCCCATTATAATTACTGCTTCTATTCACAAGTTCTATTTAATGGTCATATTATGTATTTTAACCCTATTTTGTTGAAATATATTAAAGAACACCATTTAAGGACGCAATTGCGCGCTTTCTCACTTCTCCCAAACATTCTGTGTGTGTGTGTGTGTGTTTTACGTTCATTTATCGTCGCTACCGGTTGCCCATATGAGCGACACCTCCTGAAGAGATTAGTCATTTTAGATTTTTGGAGGATAGTGCGATGATACAGACAGAGACCCATTCTTTTACGTGTACTGTGTACAGCATCAACACGAGACCTCGGTTTAAAGTCCCATCGGAAAGACTTAATTTTATTAGGATCAGACGGGGGATATAACCTGCGATCCCAGGATTACTAGTCCAAAGTGTTACCACTGGACTACACATGTACTGTTTATGACGCATATTTGAAGTAAATGTTGTTTGAATTTTCTCGAACTTGGCTGGTAGCTTTTATATTAAGTTTTTATTTGTCAAATGTGGTCATATGTATTTTTATACCCTTGTCGTTCAAGGAAGGACATACAAGCATTACAATAAGTCCTGCCCTGTTTGTGCGTGCGTCCGAGATTTGATATGAATTTAGCATTTTATATGGGCTTTTTAATTAGTTTATTACCTAATCTTTGAATCTTGCCCACAATGTCAATGACAAAATAGATGACCATAGAGCCAGGCTACATACAGTAGCATGTAGTATGTGTATTGGCGATCCATACCCGTCTAGCACTTATTGGCCCTACTATCAAGATCTAGGTTACACTTAATCAAAGGTAAAAATATATGGAAGTTGTGATGTGCAGTGGTAGCGCGTTCACTTTAGGTGTGATAGGTCCGGAGTTCGAGCCCCGCTGGAGCCGTTACCATTGTGTCCTTAGACAAGGTAGTTAAATTCCACATTGCATCTTCTCTCTCCCTCGTGGCGATGGATTCCACCAGGAACGAGGTCTCGAGAGTGATTAATATAAGTTTTAAGAACTTGTTTCGCAATCGAGCTAAGATAAATTTGTGTAAACTATTAATAGATTATTTAGATTGTGGCTTTGGTATCATTTGGATGTGAGAAGTTGATAAATAGCAAATAATTGAGCAACTGGAAATAAAACATGATAAATGGGTTGTTTAGCTAATCACTAGGTATGTACAGGGATCATTCTAGAGGGCGATGTGGGCGAAATTGTCGCCCTATAAAGCACTACTTCTATTCAAATGTTGTATTTAATGGAGTTGTACTGTGCATTTTAACCCTATTTTGCAGAAGTATATTAAAGAACACCATTTAAGGAAGCGATCACGCACTTTCTCACTTCTCCCAAAAATTCTGACCTAGAATGAACCCTGTATGAACCCACATGGCCACTCCAACGACATACATGTATTTAATCTTTGTGAATCTTTGTGGCTGGTTTATGATTACGCATCAATATGTCATAAAATTACTGTCACAGATGTCTCCCTTAGACTTTGTGCGCTGCTACCATTCGATGAATGACCGTCTCCGTGGTCGAGCTGTTACGGTCGCTGACTTGTATATCATTGTAGCGTATCATCACTGATGGTCATTGGTTCGAGCCCCGCTCAGACCGTGTCTCCTTATATGAAAAAGTTGGCAGTTTTTTTACGGAGGTTTGTGCACCAAGTACTGGTTAACCGCTGGATTTCACATGTGACTGGTGATTGTTTTACGGTATTTCACACGTGAATGGTCGTTGTTTTACGGTATTTCACACGTGAATGGTCGTTGTTTTACGGTATTTCACAGGTGAATGGTGATTGTTTTACGGTATTTCACAGGTGAATGGTCATTGTTTTACGGTATTTCACACGTGAATGGTCATTGTTTTACGGTATTTCACACGTGAATGGTCGTTGTTTTACGGTATTTCACACGTGAATGGTTGTTGTTTTACGGTATTTCACACGTGAATGGTCATTGTTTTACGGTATTTCACAGGTGAATGGTCATTGTTTTACGGTATTTCACACGTGAATGGTCGTTGTTTTACGGTATTTCACAGGTGAATGGTCATTGTTTTACGGTATTTCACACGTGAATGGTCATTGTTTTACGGTATTTCACACGTGAATGGTCGTTGTTTTACGGTATTTCACAGGTGAATGGTCATTGTTTTACGGTATTTCACACGTGAATGGTCGTTGTTTTACGGTATTTCACACGTGAATGGTCGTTGTTTTACGGTATTTCACAGGTGAATGGTCATTGTTTTACGGTATTTCACACGTGAATGGTCGTTGTTTTACGGTATTTCACACATGAATGGTCATTGTTTTGGTGCTGTCCTTCCTGTTGTCCGTTTGAGTTTCTTGTTGGGCTAGCTCTTGCAGTTTTGGACCAAACATAGACTTTTCCACTGTGTCGCCACTACTTCTGATACACACACTATAATTCTTATAGTCAATGTAAATGAAACTAGGTAGACACCTTTTACATCAAGTTCACAAGTGAATATTATCGGAACCTTTGTGTCCGATAACTTTTTCTTGATATAGTGACTGTCTTAAGCAGCCAGCCAAAGGTAATTACAGAAAGTGGCTGCTTAGCACAGGTGGCTGCTTAATAGAGGTGAAATGTATAGCAAAACACCATTTTGTGAATCTGGAAACTGGCGGCCTAATACAGGTTGGCTGCTGCTGCTGAATGGAGGTGACCACTAATACAGGTTTGACTGTATGCCCGTTTTTGTATTTCGCTATATATACATTTGTATTAAAATAAAGCACATCTTGCCCCCAGCGGCTTCTAGAGGTTTCAACGAATGAGTCCTATACACCTTTCACAGCAAATTGACAGGCACATATTGTCAGAACTTTCAGGTCCGGTAAATCTTTCTTGAATTATCCCCCCTTTTTACGAGTTCATAAACTTTTCTCCAGTCTCAATCTCGACCTAAAGCTGTTTTAATTGGTGAATACTCTTTTATGGAGGATATGTCCTCTTAATTTATTTCCTTTGTTTTTATCGTTGTTTCTTTTGCTATCAATTTTCTTTTGCTATCAATTTTTATCTGTTTTCTCATCTTGTAATTATTAAATCTCGACAGATAGCCTACACTATATTTAACGGATTCTTTACTGTAAAAATTTGTTAACAATTTATTAACACGATTTTGATAACATTACATTTATCATATCACAACATCTGGTTAGGGAACAACAGTAAAAACAAAGGATTCCAATTGAAAGGACCAATATACATTTCAGGATACATGCGTTTTTATCTGCCAAGGGAGGTAATAGAAAAATGAGCAATCTCTCATTGCATAGTTGTCTTAGGCGAGCGAGGCAGTATTGTTTAACCCTTTGCCTGCTGAGTAAATAAAATCACAATTGCAAAGAACATAGACCCAGATCTGGATCTATGTTTGCTATTCAACCAAATGTTTTTTAGCTCCACTTTCCGAATAGCAAACGGCGTCGAGCCTGATCCAGACGGCACGTTCGGTGCTGTCTGATCTGGTTCTATGCTGTTTTGCAAAAGTAATTTTTATAACGTACAACATATTTTGGGAATGTATAAATGCTTGTACATGGGAGCCTGAGTCACTGGCTATCTATGCATCTAGGTATTGTTGTTTATATATGTTGTTTTGAACCGGCATGGTGCTTTTTTCTAGGATGATTATTTAATAATTTTAAACTTTTATGTTCAATTCTTTCATCATTGACGTTTGACACAAATGTAATTACGGTAATGATGTGTCACGAGGAAAGCTCATTCCGTTTGTTAGGTTATTGAACTTGTGCATTTAAGTTTATTGAACTTGTTTTATCACATAACTTTGCTTGTTTTCAGTGTAATACAGTCATCTCATAATTTCTTATATGTACACACGTGTAATAACACCTGGAAGGATTCTGATTGTTTGAGAGAATAATGCTTTTAATTTGTAAATTAAACTTTAATGTACCGTATGCGTATTACTTTTGGAATTTGTTAATAACGTTAATGGTATGACGCACTATGATTTCAAAGAAGTATCAATGAAATTATAACGCTGTTTAGCACTTAAATATAACGGTGATTTACGTAGTGACGTCATGACAATTTAGTGACGTCATTACAATTTAGTGTCGTCATTACAATTTAGTGACGTCATTACAATTTAGTGTCGTCATTACAATTTAGTGACACCATGACAATTTAGTGACGTCATGACAATTTAGTGACGTCCTGACAATTTAGTGATGTCATTACAATTTAGTGACGTCATTACAATTTAGTGACGTCATCACAATTTAGTGATGTCATTACAATTTAGTGACGTCATGACAATTTAGTGACATCATCACAATTTAGTGACGTCATTACAATTTAGTGACGTCCTGACAATTTAGTGATGTCATTACAATTTAGTGATGTCATTACAATTTAGTGACGTCATCACAATTTAGTGACGTCATTACAATTTAGTGACGTCATGACAATTTGTTTGCTCTGACACTTGCCGCCAAAATGAAAGTAGCAGTGTTATTTATTAAGACGAGCGCGCTATGGTAATGTGATAAACAGGATCTTACACTCGTGGTGATTTCATACCATATTTTATGAAATGAGTTTTGGAATTTTGCTATTAAGCTGCTTAACCCATTTGATTCTGGATACCGTTCAAACAGTATTTGCAAAGAACATAGAGCCATATCAGCGGCCACGGAACGTTCCGTCTGATCAGGCTCTATATGCTGTTTGCTATTCAGATGAGCTTGCTAAGACACTTGGCTATGTAGCAAACAACATAGATCCTGATCACGCTGCGGCTGATCTGGATCTATATTGTTTGCAAAAGCCTTTAAATGTATCCAGAATGAAATGGGTTAATAGCAAAATTCCAAAACTCGTTTCATAAAATATGGTATGAAATCAGCACTCTATATGCGTACATCATTAACACACATATAGCGGTGCTTATATTAACCCAATCAACACCAAGTAACTGACATGGACTGGTACATGATATTTTCAGACCAATAAATTAATAAGAAAATTACATTTGGACCAGTTCATTTATCAAAATGGGTAATTTTTGTCTAATAATAGTAATATTACTTGCAAAAAGTGCAGATCCTGATGAGACAGCTCGTCACGAGCCGGCTCATCTGGATCTACACTTTTTGTAAACCTATTGAAAGGGTTAACCCATTATGCGAGATGGTGAGCAGGCAACCCGGTTAGCTCAGTATGTTGAGCCCCGCACTGGCTGCACATGTTGCTCACCAGAGGTGTACATATGTATCAGTCACCCTGTATTAAGCAGCCAACCAAGGGAATCGTGGAAAATGGCTGCTTAACACAGGTGGCTACTTTGCCGATGTAAAATGTATAATACAATATTTTAGAAATTAGCTGCTTTATACATGTTGGCTGCTTAATAGAGGTATCCACTACCACATGTTTGACTGTATATATATATTATATATATATGTATTGCCACATTGTATGTTTCGGCAACAATGCGTAATGTTGTAATCATGTCATCATATTTATCTAATCTACATACCTCACATAGTATAACATCTCTGAAGCATGTGCATACATTCTAGAGAGAATTGGTAACCATTCTACTGACATTTACTAGCTCCCCGGTGCTAGGTTCGGGTGGGGCAGGGGGGGTGAGCTATTGGTATTCCAGAGTCATCCTCGATTGTACGTCTATTGTCACTCAGTCCACAATTGGTTCAAACAACTCGGTAATAAGTTAAGATTTTTATGAAAGCTTGGTTTCTTATGTTGAGCCTCCATTCCCATATCTGTAAAGTTACGGTGATTGGATTGTGTGGGTGTACGCAGGTCCAGTTGGCCCCATCTTGTTATCAAATCTGGGTGTCCTTTAAATGTTTGAGCCATTTCCGCAAATAAAATAGCAACTCGGGGTGAGCAAGCCAAAAACACCATTTGACCATCTAGTTGACAAATTATTCAAATGTTGCAAAAGTTGTCTTGATGAGTGCTTGGTTCGAATATTGACCACATCTGTTAAGTTAAGGTGATTGGATTAATTGTGTGGGTGTATCAGCTGTACCCAGGACAACTTGGCACTATCGTTGCCATGTCAACGAGGCGTTACGTATTCAGTACTATCTTGGCATCACCATGTGTCGGTTCGCTGTAAGAACAAGCTCAAAAACATTGCCCATGTGTGATAATGGTCTGTATCAGAATCAGTATCTCGTCGTTATAGTCGATGGTACTCCATTGAGCTGGCACGATATCACAGTTTGAAACCTTGAATCCACTACCAGCCTCTATATGGATTTACATCTCGTAAAACGGACCGTATATACATGTACATTAAATGTCCGCTGACTGTGTGTATATGCTCAATGTCCGCTGATTATGTGTATACACTAGATGTCATTGACCAAGTATGCATATAACATCTCCGTGGCCTAGTGGGACCGGGGGGTCTACGGTTCGAACCTCGTTAGGGGTTCGTTCTGATATGGCCGGTTGGTGAGCCTCGAGCTAGTTAAATAATGCTTACTGATTGCTTACCAGCCTGGCATAGGATTCGGGAAGTCCTGATGCTCATAAAAAAAGGTGTCTCATAAGTCAGAAATGGCTGGCTCTTTAAATAGGGGTGACACAAACACTTTTACTTTATACACTAGATGTCATTGACCATGTATACACTAGATGTCATTGACCATGTATACACTAGATGTCATTGACCATGTATACACTAGATGTCATTGACCATGTATACACTAGATGTCATTGACCATGTATACACTAGATGTCATTGACCATGTATACACTAGATGTCATTGACCATGTATACATTAGATGTCATTGACCATGTATACATTATGTCATTGACCATGTATACACTAGATGTCATTGACCATGTATACACGAGATGTCATTGACCATGTATACACTAGATGTCATTGACCATGTATACATTAGATGTCATTGACCATGTATACATTAGATGTCATTGACCATGTATACATTAGATGTCATTGACCATGTATACACTAGATGTCATTGACCATGTATACATTAGATGTCATTGACCATGTATACACTAGATGTCATTGACCATGTATACACGAGATGTCATTGACCATGTATACACTAGATGTCATTGACCATGTATACACTAGATGTCATTGACCATGTATACACTAGATGTCATTGACCATGTATACACGAGATGTCATTGACCATGTATACATTAGATATCATTGACCATGTATACAATATGTCATTGACCATGTATACACTAGATGTCATTGACCATGTATACATTAGATGTCATTGACCATGTATACACTAGATGTCATTGACCATGTATACACGAGATGTCATTGACCATGTATACATTAGATATCATTGACCATGTATACAATATGTCATTGACCATGTATACACTAGATGTCATTGACCATGTATACATTAGATGTCATTGACCATGTATACACTAGATGTCATTGACCATGTATACACGAGATGTCATTGACCATGTATACATTAGATATCATTGACCATGTATACAATATGTCATTGACCATGTATACACTAGATGTCATTGACCATGTATACATTAGATGTCATTGACCATGTATACACTAGATGTCATTGACCATGTATACACGAGATGTCATTGACCATGTATACATTAGATATCATTGACCATGTATACAATATGTCATTGACCATGTATACACTAGATGTCATTGACCATGTATACACGAGATGTCATTGACCATGTATACATTAGATATCATTGACCATGTATACAATATGTCATTGACCATGTATACACTAGATATCATTGACCATGTATACAATATGTCATTGACCATGTATACACTAGATGTCATTGACCATGTATACACTAGATGTCCACTACACTAACTGTGTATTCACTAAACGAGAGAGCAGTTTTATCACGTGGGCATTGTTAATGGAGAGAAGAGGAATGCTTGCACGATATTTTACACGAGTTGTATAGCTATGTCGTATAGGATGTCATTGACCATGTATACACTAGATATCCACTACACTAACTGTGTATTCACTAAATGAGAGAGCAGTTTTATCACGTGGGCATTGTTAATGGAGAGAAGAGGAATGCTTGCACGATATATTACACAAGTTGTGGAGGGTTTGTATAGCTATGTCGTATATGATTGTTACACACCAAGGTATTACATGTATACCACTTCCATTATATATTTACCATTATACACCAAGGTTTTTCATACATTGTGTAAAAAGGAGATCTTATGTAATAAATTGAACAATAGAACCATTATAATCATGCAGTTTGTTTTTTTATTGTCTTTCGTATCCAAATTGTCATTCAGTTTGTTCCGGTGGTTACGGTCATTTACTTCAAATCACTGTAGGTTCAAATTCTGGCGGTGTCGAATTCTTTCATGTCCGGAAGCTATGCATCAGGCTTGCAGAAGGTTGGTGGTTCTACCTGGCTTCCCGTCCACCCTGAGTCTTCCTCCATCATTAATAGCTGGAGACCCCAAAACAAACAATCGGTTTGTCTTAGCTACGATTGACCTATCGTGATTAATTTGCTATTCTAGGAGTGACCTCCCCTTTCATGTTTTGCTGGCCATCTATTAATGTTCCACACAAAATTGCCATCACATTAATGCCAGTTATTTCGGAAAAAGATATTTAACCTTTTGGCACTAGTTTGACCTAGTTTAAGATATAGTGACCTAAATATTGAAAGCAGATCACCCTTGGAATGAGCATTGCTATGAAGTTTCATCATTATTGGACCAGTGGTACAGGAGGGGATGTCATTTGAAACAAAAGTGCTGATGCTGATGAATGCTGCTAGACAATAGGCGATCTCAAAAGCCTCGCCTCGAGTTGAACTAAAACGACAGAAACAAGCCAAGTCAAGAAATCCAAAGTGATATGTTTATTGTTTCCAGAAGAGAATATTTACATCGCTAGTGCATTTCCTTCTATGAACTTATATGCCCCATTTGTATTTATTTTTGTATGAATTTCCTCACTAATGATATATAGCCGACATGCGCACTCGAAGCTTGTGCATGCGCATTTGCAGTGTTGTGTGTTTCTCACAAGAAAAGGCGTGTCATACAGTTTACGCTGTTCCAATGAAGATCTAATTATGCAAATGTATCCTAAATACACTCCAAACTGCAAAATGTGATATTTCTTAAACATAAGTTTAAGGAATGAATCGCGGTTTAATAGTTTCCATCAGGGTATGAACTACATTGGGCGTATTTAAAATTAGGGTAGAGGCCACACACTTAAAATATGCCCAATGCAGTTCATACCCCATTGGAAACTATTAACTGGCGATTCCTTCTTTAACCCATTCAACACCAAGTAACTGACATGGACTGGTCCATGATATTTTTAGACCAATTAATTAATAACAAAATTACATTTGGATCAGTTCATTTATCAAAATGGGTAAACATTTTTCTAAAAATAGTTATATTACTTGAAAAAAGTGCAGATCCTGATGAGGCGGCTCGTTACGAGCTGGCTCATCTGGATCTACACTTTTTTGTAAGCCAATTTAGAGGTCTGTGGTGTTGAAAGGGTTAATTAATACCATTGTACATTTTGTTTCTAATTCCAACTGAATCCACAATTTCAACATATTTTCTTATTATATTTATTTAATAAAATGACATTTAAATGTTATAAAAGTGAATGAATGTTACAACAGAAAATATATCCATGTACATATATATTGCATTACCCATACATCATTTCTTTCACCATCACAGAAATACATACTAATTCACAATTGTTATAACACACCATTTTTATTAAAATTGATCCCTTTGGAACTCAAAATATATATCTTTAACCCTTTCCCTCATAGAAGTACCTCTTGATGCCATTACCAATACAACAAACATTGACAAGGTAGTAAACAATGTTCATAATAAAGGCCAGAATATGTGTGTGTGTTTTATGTTTATTTATCGTCGCTACGGTTGGCCATATGAGCGAAGCCTCCTGAAGAGATTAGTCATTTTAGATTTTTGGAGGATAGTCAATGATACAGACAGAGACCCATTCCAGAGTCTCCTCTGGTTCTTTTACGTGCACGGTGTACAGCACCGACACAAGACCTTGGGTTAAAGTCCCATCTTAAAGACTTAATTTTATTAGGGTCAGGCAGGGATCGAACCTGCGATCCCTGGATTATCTGTCCACCGTGTTACCACTGGACTACAGATCCGTCGGCCGGCATGTAATCCCAGTAATATCTATGGAGGTGGGATAGATATGGCGACTACTTATCCACTGCATGATAGCTAAATGGCTGTCATTTGTATGGAGATATAATAGTATATTTCGCTAAATCTCTATGAAGGAAAGGGTTAAGACACAAGGTGTACACATCGGGGGGCAAGCCTCAAAGGGTAGGCAACCTTTGGTCACTCACATTGACTTTGGGCAGACCTTCATCAACTTGAATACACACATAAAACAGTATTTTCTCAGTTAGCTATATGTACGATGCATGCTCAAAGTTTGAATATTAATACTGTGACATATCTCCATGTGTAAGTTAAGCCCATATATAATTTTATACCATATGCATGTAACCAATACAGCAAACATTTTAATTTCACTAGGAAATAGACACAGAAAGTTCAGATATTTGTACATAACACGGAATAATTATCTATAGATGCAACTAGTATATACATAGTATGGTGGAGTTTGTTTATACAAAGTTATTTTAGATCGATTGCGAAACAAGTTCTTACAACCTATATTAAACACTCTCGAGACCTCATTCCTGATGGAATCCATCGCCACGAGGGAGAGAGAAGGGGCAATGTGGAATTTAAATGCCTTGCCTAAGGGCACAATCGTAATGGCTCCAGCGGGGCTCGAACTCCGGACCGTTTGCACCTGAAGCGCACACGCATCCACTGCACTATCACAACTTCCACAATGAAGTTTGTGGAGTTCATGATAGCACAGTGGTAGTGTGGAGGATTGTGTCCTTAGGCAAGCAAGGCATTTAAATTCCACATTGCTTCTTCTCTCTCCCTCGTGGCGATGGAATCCATCAGGAATGAGGTCTTGGGAGGATAGGTGGTGCTGTAAGTGTTTGAGTACGGTCTTTTTCTATAAAGTACATTGTAAACTGATGTCTATTATATAAGACTGATATTTCGTTATCTTATGGTGATAATTTGTACTAATTTATTAAAAATGACCTATATTTCACGTTAAAAAAATGACCTATATTTCACGTTAAAAAAATGACCTATATTTCACCTTAATAAAATGACCTATATTTCACCTTAAAAAATGACCTATATTTCACCTTAAAACATGACCTATATTTCACCTTAAAAAATGACCTATATTTCACCTTAAACAAATTATTTTGAAAACTCGGAATTCTCCTTCTCCTATATAAATACGGGCATTTTAAACGTTCTCCTTGGGGGTGTAAGGGCTCCAGAAATGTTAGTGAGCAACGTGTTATCAACCACTATACTCATGAGTATTTAATTTAACACGTATGTCAGCCTAATACAGTACAATCATTCAGAAACATTTTACAATATTATACACTTGTGACGACAACAATGAATATGTGTAAAAATATATGAAATAAAATAGAAATAATCCTACAAAATATTTATCACATGAATTATTAATCTGTAGAAATGCATAAATGGAAAATTGAGTGTCGATCATTTGTTTAACCCTTCCCCCCTTAGAAGCGCCTCTCAACGCCAATAGCTATTGATATAGATCGACACATTAGTAGTCAAACAAGCTATAATAAAGATCGGAACAACATAGTGTATGTATACAGCCCTTAGTAATTCATAGTAACCTCCATGAAGGTGGAGTAAGTAGTAGCAAGTTCACAGCTTATCCATTACATACGATTGGTAAATTACAGTAAAATGTATGAAATAAACTACATGAGGGAAAGGGTTAATAGAATAAGCATGATAGAGCTCTCCTATACTGGAGGATAATAAAGAATCTCTCTATCAATTAACCCATTCAACACCAAGTAACTGACATGGACTGGTCCATGATATTTTTAGACCAATAAATTAATAACAAAATTACATTTGGATCAGTTCATTTATCAAAATGGGTAATTTTTTTTCTAAAAATAGTTATATTACATATTACTTCGTCACGAGCCGGCTCATCTGGATCTACACTTTTTTTGGAAGCCTATTTAGAGGTCTGTGGTGTTGAAAGAGTTAATATGACAAGACATTGATGTAATGTTGTGACGACACGATTGCGATGTTACATAGTGTCACAATGTCATCTTGTAATGTTGTGATGACACGTTCTACTATTGCGATGTTACATAGTGTCACAATGTCATCTTGTATTGCTGTGATGACACGTTCTACTATTGCGATGTTACATAGTGTCACAATGTCATCTTGTATTGCTGTGATGACACGTTCTACTATTGTGATGTTACATAGTGTCACAATGTCATCTTGTATTGCTGTGACATGTTCTATTATTGTGATGTTACATAGTGTCACAATGTCATCTTGTATTGCTGTGATGACACGTTCTACTATTGTGATGTTACATAGTGTCACAATGTCATCTTGTATTGCTGTGACGACACGTTCTACTATTGTGATGTTACATAGTGTCACAATGTCATCTTGTATTGCTGTGATGACACATTCTACTATTGCGATGTTACATAGTGTCACAATGTCATCTTGTATTGCTGTGATGACACGTTCTACTATTGCGATGTTACATAGTGTCACAATGTCATCTTGTATTGTTGTGACACGTTCTACTATTGTGATGTTACATAGTGTCACAATGTCATCTTGTATTGCTGTGATGACACGTTCTACTATTGCGATGTTACATAATGTCACAATGTCATCTTGTATTGTTGTGACACGTTCTACTATTGTGATGTTACATAGTGTCACAATGTCATCTTGTATTGCTGTGACATGTTCTATTATTGTGATGTTACATAGTGTCACAATGTCATCTTGTAATGTTGTGATGACACGTTCTACTATTGCGATGTTACATAGTGTCACAATGTCATCTTGTATTGCTGTGACGACATGTTCTACTATTGCGATGTTACATAGTGTCACAATGTCATCTTGTATTGCTGTGACGACACGCTCTACTATTGCGATGTTACATAGTGTCACAATGTCATCTTGTATTGTTGTGACACGTTCTACTATTGCGATGTTACATAGTGTCACAATGTCATCTTGTAATGTTGTGATGACAAGTTCTACTATTGCCCTAGATCCGATGCTGTGAAACAATGATTAATATGGGACAACAATGTTACGGTGTACAGAGGCTACTAATATTTGTTTGTTTGGGGTTTACGCCTGCATCAGCACCATTTTGGGATATATCGCCGACGGGCAGTTTACCTAACAACACCTTTCCTGAGCAGGCTCCAGCGGTTAACCAGTACTTGGTGTACCAACCTCTGTAAGAAACTCCCAACTTATTCATATAAACAGATACGGCCTGAGCAGGGCTCGGACACGTGACCATCAGTGATGATAGGTTACAGTGGTATACAAGTCAGCGACGTTAACAACTCGACCACGGAGGCGGTCAGGCTACCAATGTACTAACACACTTTTCTTTGTCGTGTTGTTTGGTTTTAGTGCCACATTATGAGGATTGCCCAAGTTTCGTGTACTTGTAAAACAGTGCATATTTATCTTTCTGAAAAACTGACACTTTGAAATTGTTCGTGGGTATACTGGTAGACATAAGACATGACATTGTTGAATATTTTGCTGCATCACGATGCTGAACATCCTATCACAGGGTAGTGCCTTAACCCTTTCAATACCACAGGCCTCTAAATAGACTCATGATGAGCTGTTTCATCAAGATCTGCACTTTCTTTCCAGTAATATTACTATTTTTAGACAAAATTTACCCATTTTGATAAATGAACTGGTCTAAACTTAATATTCTTATTAATTTATTGGTCTAAAAATATCATGCACCACCAGTCCATGTCAGTTACTTGGTGTTGAATGGGTTAAACCGTAATGTCGACGGTCCACGGAATGATGGCCACCCACTGTACTTCAATGCATTTTCTTACAAGAATACAATCAAGCATGTTTTAAGCAGCCAGTCACGGTAAGAATAGAAAGTCAACAGAGGTCAAATATGCAATAAAATGCCAATTGGGGAACATGGCTGCTTAAAACAGGTTGCCTGCATACTAGAGTTGACCGCTATTACAGGTTTGAATGTACAGTCAAACCTTTGTTAGTGGTCACCTCTATTAAGCAGCCAACCTGTATTAAGCCGCAAGTTTCCAGATTCCCAATATGTTGTTTTATTATACATTTGACCTTTACTAAGCAGCCACCTGTGTTAAGCAGCCACTATCTGTGATTCCCTTGGTTGGCTGCTGGAATGTACAGTCAAACCTGTGTTAGAGGCTACCTCTATTAACAGCCAACCTGTATTAAGCCGCAAGTTTCCAGATTCCCAATATGTTGATTTATTATACAGTTGACCTTTACTAAGCAGCCACCTGTGTTAAGCAGCCACTATCTGTGATTCCCTTGGATGGCTGCTGGAATGTACAGTCAAACCTGTGTTAGTGGTCACCTCTATTAAGCAGCCAACCTGTATTAAGCCGCAAGTTTCCAGATTCCCAATATGTTGATTTATTATACAGTTGACCTTTACTAAGCAGCCACCTGTGTTAAGCAGCCACTATCTGTGATTCCCTTGGTTGGCTGCTGGAATGTACAGTCAAACCTGTGTTAGTGGTCACCTCTATTAAGCAGCCAACCTGTATTAAGCCGCAAGTTTCCAAATATGTTGTTTTATTATACATTTGACCTTTACTAAGCAGCCACCTGTGTTAAGCAGCCACTACCTGTGATTCCCTTGGTTGGCTGCTGCAATGTATATACAACAGTAGACTGGATGACATGCAATACAACTACACTGACATCTTCCTAAGTCAAACGCAACTTCCCAGCATTTCCCACATAGAAGCTCTTCTTGGCACAAATACTACATGTATTATACATATATTGACACAGTTCCAGGCAAACAAACAGAAACATAGTGGATACAATGATTATCATTCATACTTGCATATAAGTCAATCCCGCCTATAAGACGACCTCCCCCTATTTTGGTCATGAAATCTTGGGGTTGGCATGCACTCACATATAAGACGGGTTGATAAAATAGACAACACACCTTGTATAAATTGCATGTTTGGCCGGTGCAAGTTGCATGTTTGGCCGGTGCAAGTTGCATGTTTGGCCGGTGCAAGTTGCATGTTTGGCCGACGCAAGTTGCATGTTTGGCCGACGCAAGTTGCATGTTTGGCCGGCGCAAGTTGCATGTTTGGCCGGCGCAAGTTGCATGTTTGGCCGGCGCAAGTTGCATGTTTGGCCGGCGCAAGTTGCATGTTTGGCCGGCGCAAGTTGCATGTTTGGCCGGCGCAAGTTGCATGTTTGGCCGGCGCAAGTTGCATGTTTGGCCGGCGCAAGTTGCATGTTTGGCCGGCGCAAGTTGCATGTTTGGCCGGCGCAAGTTGCATGTTTGGCCGGTGCAAGTTGCATGTTTGGCCGGTGCAAGTTGCATGTTTGGCCGGTGCAAGTTGCATGTTTGGCCGGTGCAAGTTGCATGTTTGGCCGGTGCAAGTTGCATGTTTGGCCGGTGCAAGTTGCATGTTTGGCCGGTGCAAGTTGCATGTTTGGCCGGTGCAAGTTGCATGTTTGGCCGGTGCAAGTTGCATGTTTGGCCGGTGCAAGTTGCATGTTTGGCCGGTGCAAGTTGCATGTTTGGCCGGTGCAAGTTGCATGTTTGGCCGGTGCAAGTTGCATGTTTGGCCGGTGCAAGTTGCATGTTTGGCCGGTGCAAGTTGAAGACATTTTCAGAGACAAAACATAATTATGGATACCACATTACTTAATTTTTTAAAAATATTTTTGTAGTTTTTAGCATTCACTTATAAGACGGGAACCAGCTTTGAGGACATAAAGAGGTTAGATAATATCAGGATGGACGATCCAGCCAGTGATTATGCATTATTTTTAAAAAGAACTGATTTTAATATGTTTTAGCACTCACTAAAAAAAGTTTAAACTTTATTTATTTTACAACATAAAGTTTAAACTATTTGTTTTATGTGTGTGGACTATGCCTGTCTCTATGTGTGTGGAATATGCCTGTCTCTATGTGTGTGAAATATGCCTGTCTCTATGTGTGTGGACTATGCCTGTCTCTATGTGTGTGGACTATGCCTGTCTCTATGTGTGTGGACTATGCCTGTCTCTATGTGTGTGGAATATGCCTGTCTTTATGTGTGTGGAATATGCCTGTCTCTATGTGTGTGGAATATGCCTGTCTCTATGTGTGTGGAATATGCATGTCTTTATGTGTGTGGAATATGCCTGTCTTTATGTGTGTGGAATATGCCTGTCTCTATGTGTGTGGAATATGCCTGTCTCTATGTGTGTGGAATATGCCTGTCTCTATGTGTGTGGACTATGCCTGTCTCTATGTGTGTGGAATATGCCTGTCTCTATGTGTGTGGAATATGCCTGTCTCTATGTGTGTGGAATATGCCTGTCTTTATGTGTGTGGAATATGCCTGTCTCTATGTGTGTGGAATATGCCTGTCTCTATGTGTGTGGACTATGCCTGTCTCTATGTGTGTGGACTATGCCTGTCTCTATGTGTGTGGAATATGCCTGTCTCTATGTGTGTGGACTATGCCTGTCTCTATGTGTGTGGACTATGCCTGTCTCTATGTGTGTGGACTATGCCTGTCTCTATGTGTGTGGACTATGCCTGTCTTTATGTATGTGGACTATGCCTGTCTCTATGTGTGTGGACTATGCCTGTCTTTATGTGTGTGGACTATGCCTGTCTTTATGTGTGTGGAATATGCCTGTCTTTATGTGTGTGGACTATGCCTGTCTCTATGTGTGTGGACTATGCCTGTCTCTATGTGTGTGGAATATGCCTGTCTTTATGTGTGTGGAATATGCCTGTCTTTATGTGTGTGGAATATGCCTGTCTCTATGTGTGTGGACTATGCCTGTCTTTATGTGTGTGGACTATGCCTGTCTCTATGTGTGTGGACTATGCCTGTCTCTATGTGTGTGGAATATGCCTGTCTTTATGTGTGTGGAATATGCCTGTCTTTATGTGTGTGGAATATGCCTGTCTCTATGTGTGTGGACTATGCCTGTCTTTATGTGTGTGGAATATGCCTGTCTTTATGTGTGTGGACTATAATGTATATAATGTGTTCATCAAATTGTTGCATTTAATACAGATCATCTATCTCTCTGGTTCCCAGAATGTCAAACAAGTTCTCGTCCTTAACAGCCTGTACTTAGTGGATCAAAGTCATCCATGCCAAAGTCTGCCGTTCCAAGGGACAGTCCTTCGTTGAACCCTGCCTGTAAGGACACAAGTAATTAACGTGAAAGTCAATACAATTATATACACTACTGTAACCATAGCAACAACTGATGATACAACATACATCACTCTAGCAGACATACCCTACCAGGTGTATGATACAACATACATCACTCTAGCAGGCATATCCTACCAGGTGTATGATACAACTTACATCACTCTAGCAGCAGGCATATCCTACCAGGTGTATTGTATGATACAACTTACATCACTCTAGCAGGCATACCCTACCAGGTGTATGATACAACTTACATCACTCTAGCAGCAGGTGTATGATACAACATACATCACTCTAGCAGGCATATCCTACCAGGTGTATGATACAACATACATCACTCTAGCAGGCATATCCTACCAGGTGTATGATACAACTTACATCACTCTAGCAGGCATATCCTACCTGGTGTATGATACAACATACATCACTCTAGCAGGCATATCCTACCAGGTGTATGATACAACTTACATCACTCTAGCAGGCATATCCTACCAGGTGTATGATACAACTTACATCACTCTAGCAGGCATATCCTACCAGGTGTATGATACAACTTACATCACTCTAGAAGACATATCCTACCTGGTGTATGATACAACATACATCACTCTAGCAGGCATACCCTACCAGGTGTATGATACAACATACATCACTCTAGCAGGCATATCCTACCAGGTGTATGATACAACATACATCACTCTAGCAGGCATATCCTACCAGGTGTATGATACAACTTACATCACTCTAGCAGGCATATCCTACCTGGTGTATGATACAACATACATCACTCTAGCAGGCATATCCTACCAGGTGTATGATACAACTTACATCACTCTAGCAGCAGGCATATCCTACCAGGTGTATGATACAACTTACATCACTCTAGCAGGCATATCCTACCTGGTGTATGATACAACATACATCACTCTAGCAGGCATATCCTACCAGGTGTATGATACAACATACATCACTCTAGCAGCAGGCATATCCTACCAGGTGTATGATACAACTTACATCACTCTAGCAGCAGGCATATCCTACCAGGTGTATGATATAACTTACATCACTCTAGCAGCAGGCATATCCTACCAGGTGTATGATACAACTTACATCACTCTAGCAGCAGGCATATCCTACCAGATGTATTGTATGATACAACTTACATCACTCTAGCAGGCATATCCTACCTGGTGTATGATACAACATACATCACTCTAGCAGCAGGCATATCCTACCAGGTGTATGATACAACTTACATCACTATAGCAGGCATATCCTACCTGGTGTATGATACAACATACATCACTCTAGCAGGCATATCCTACCAGGTGTATTGTATGATACAACTTACATCACTCTAGCAGCAGGCATATCCTACCAGATGTATTGTATGATACAACTTACATCACTCTAGCAGGCATATCCTACCTGGTGTATGATACAACATACATCACTCTAGCAGCAGGCATATCCTACCAGGTGTATGATACAACTTACATCACTATAGCAGGCATATCCTACCTGGTGTATGATACAACATACATCACTCTAGCAGGCATATCCTACCAGGTGTATTGTATGATACAACTTACATCACTCTAGCAGCAGGCATATCCTACCAGATGTATTGTATGATACAACTTACATCACTCTAGCAGGCATATCCTACCTGGTGTATGATACAACATACATCACTCTAGCAGCAGGCATATCCTACCAGGTGTATGATACAACTTACATAACTATAGCAGGCATATCCTACCTGGTGTATGATAAAACATACATCACTCTAGCAGGCATATCCTACCTGGTGTATGATACAACATACATCACTCTAGCAGACATATCCTACCAGGTGTATGATACAACATACATCACTCTAGCAGGCATATCCTACCTGGTGTATGATACAACTTACATCACTCTAGCAGGCATATCCTACCAGGTGTATTGTATGATACAACTTACATCACTCTAGCAGGCATATCCTACCAGGTGTATGATACAACATACATCACTCTAGCAGGCATATCCTACCTGGTGTATGATACAACATACATCACTCTAGCAGACATATCCTACCAGGTGTATTGTATGATACAACTTACATCACTCTAGCAGGCATATCCTACCAGGTGTATGATACAACTTACATCACTCTAGCAGCAGGCATATCCTACCTGGTGTATGATACAACTTACATCACTCTAGCAGGCATATCCTACCAGGTGTATGATACAACTTACATCACTCTAGCAGGCATATCCTACCTGGTGTATGATACAACTTACATCACTCTAGCAGACATATCCTACCAGGTGTATGATACAACATACATCACTCTAGCAGACATATCCTACCAGGTGTATGATACAACATACATCACTCTAGCAGGCATATCCTACCAGGTGTATGATACAACATACATCACTCTAGCAGGCATATCCTACCAAGTGTATGATACAACATACATCACTCTAGCAGGCATATTCTACCAGGTGTATGATACAACTTATATCACTCTAGCAGCAGGCATATCCTACCAGGTGTATGATACAACATACATCACTCTAGCAGGCATATCCTACCAGGTGTATGATACAACTTACATCACTCTAGCAGGCATATCCTACCAGGTGTATGATACAACATACATCACTCTAGCAGGCATATCCTACCTGGTGTATGATACAACATACATCACTCTAGCAGACATATCCTACCAGGTGTATTGTATGATACAACTTACATCACTCTAGCAGCAGGCATATCCTACCAGGTGTATGATACAACTTACATCACTCTAGCAGCAGGCATATCCTACCAGGTGTATGATACAACATACATCACTCTAGCAGACATATCCTACCAGGTGTATTGTATGATACAACTTACATCACTCTAGCAGGCATATCCTACCAGGTGTATGATACAACATACATCACTCTAGCAGACATATCCTACCAGGTGTATGATACAACATACATCACTCTAGCAGACATATCCTACCAGGTGTATTGTATGATACAACTTACATCACTCTAGCAGACATATCCTACCAGGTGTATGATACAACTTACACACTCTAGCAGGCATATCCTACCAGGTGTATGATACAACATACATCACTCTAGCAGACATATCCTACCAGGTGTATTGTATGATACAACTTACATCACTCTAGCAGGCATATCCTACCAGGTGTATGATACAACATACATCACTCTAGCAGACATATCCTACCAGGTGTATTGTATGATACAACTTACATCACTCTAGCAGGCATATCCTACCAGGTGTATGATACAACATACATCACTCTAGCAGCAGGCATATCCTACCAGATGTATTGTATGATACAACTTACATCACTCTAGCAGGCATATCCTACCAGGTGTATTGTATGATACAACATACATCACTCTAGCAGGCATATCCTACCTGGTGTATGATACAACATACATCACTCTAGCAGCAGGCATATCCTACCAGGTGTATGATACAACATACATCACTCTAGCAGACATATCCTACCAGGTGTATGATACAACATACATCACTCTAGCAGGTATATCCTACCTGGTGTATGATACAACTTACATCACTCTAGAAGACATATCCTACCTGGTGTATGATACAACTTACATCACTCTAGCAGACATATCCTACCAGGTGTATGATACAACATACATCACTCTAGCAGACATATCCTACCAGGTGTATTGTATGATACAACTTACATCACTCTAGCAGCAGGCATATCCTACCAGGTGTATGATACAACTTACATCACTCTAGCAGCAGGCATATCCTACCAGGTGTATGATACAACACACATCACTCTAGCAGCAGGCATATCCTACCAGGTGTATGATACAACATACATTACTCTAGCAGCAGGTTTATCCTACCAGGTGTATGATACAACATACATCACTCTAGCAGACATATCCTACCAGGTGTATTGTATGATACAACTTACATCACTCTAGCAGCAGGCATATCCTACCTGGTGTATGATACAACTTACATCACTCTAGCAGCAGGCATATCCTACCAGATGTATGATACAACTTACATCACTCTAGCAGCAGGCATATCCTACCAGATGTATGATACAACTTACATCACTCTAGCAGCAGGCATATCCTACCAGATGTATGATACAACTTACATCACTCTAGCAGGCATATCCTACCAGGTGTATTGTATGATACAACTTACATCACTCTAGCAGGCATATCCTACCAGGTGTATGATACAACTTACATCACTCTAGCAGGCATATCCTACCAGGTGTATGATACAACTTACATCACTCTAGCAGCAGGCATATCCTACCAGGTGTATGATACAACATACATCACTCTAGCAGACATATCCTACTAGGTGTATTGTATGATACAACTTACATCACTCTAGCAGGCATATCCTACCAGGTGTATGATACAACTTACATCACTCTAGCAGCAGGCATATCCTACCAGATGTATGATACAACTTACATCACTCTAGCAGCAGGCATATCCTACCAGATGTATGATACAACTTACATCACTCTAGCAGGCATATCCTACCAGGTGTATGATACAACATACATCACTCTAGCAGACATATCCTACATACAACTTACATCACTCTAGCAGGCATATCCTACCAGGTGTATGATACAACATACATCACTCTAGCAGACATATCCTACCAGGTGTATGATACAACATACATCACTCTAGCAGACATATCCTACATACAACTTACATCACTCTAGCAGGCATATCCTACCAGGTGTATGATACAACATACATCACTCTAGCAGGCATATCCTACCTGGTGTATGATACAACTTACATCACTCTAGCAGCAGGCATATCCTACCAGGTGTATGATACAACATACATCACTCTAGCAGGCATACCCTACCAGGTGTATGATACAACATACATCACTCTAGCAGGCATATCATACCAGGTGTATGATACAACATACATCACTCTAGCAGACATATCCTACCAGGTGTATTGTATGATACAACTTACATCACTCTAGCAGGCATATCCTACCAGGTGTATGATACAACTTACATCACTCTAGCAGGCATATCCTACCAGGTGTATGATACAACTTACATCACTCTAGCAGCAGGTGTATGATACAACTTACATCACTCTAGCAGGCATATCCTACCAGATGTATTGTAAGAACCATAAAATTGTTTTGATTCGATTTTGAGCGATACAAGAACACATTGCTACCTGTAAATCCAGAAAGTCATCAGCCGTGTTCCCCATCTCATTTGCTTGTCGCTCACCCTTGGACTGGTCAGGTTCAAATGTGCTCATTCCAAAGGGATCTGGCGATTTTTTCTTGACTGCAGGAGCGCCTACACTCGTAAGCTGATTTGTCACTACAAGATAAATAAACTTATCACCACACAGGGGACTTCAGTGGAAGCGGTCTCCATTGTTTTATTAGCCACGTAAAAGAATTTACAGCCACTTAGTTATGTTATATTTCGGGTTTTTACGCCTGCATCAGCACCATTTCGGGCTATATCGCTGGAGGGCAGTTTACTTAACAACACCTTTCCTGGGCAGACTCCAGCGGTTAACCAGTACTTGGGTGCACCAACCTCCGTAAGAAACCTTTTTCATATAAATGAGACACGACCTGAGCGGGGCTCGAACCCATGACCATCAGTGATGATAATTACAGCCACATAGCTGCTAACCGTAGACCACAAGACAATAGATCTACAGTCAAACTTGCTCGAAAGACCTCATCTATTAAGAGACCACTTGTAAAAGAGACCACTTGTATTAAGAGACCACTTGTATTAAGAGACCACTTGTATTAAGAGACCACTTGCATTAAGAGACCACTTGTATTAAGAGACCACTTGTATTACGAGACCACTTTTTCAGTTCCCGTTTGTATTGTCAAAGAACAAATTAGCCTGTATTAACCTGCTTAGAGATCACTTTTTGGCCTTCCCTTTGGTGGTCTCATAATACAGGTTTGATTGTAGTTTTTGTGGAAGTCGTGATAGCGCAGTAGTAGTGCATTCGCTTCAGGTGCGAAAGGCCCGGGGTTCGAGCCCCGCTGGAGCCGTTAAGTTAATTCCACATGTCTCTTCTCTCCCTCGTGGCGATGGATTCCATCAGGAATGAGGTCTCGAGAATGATTAATATAAGTTGTAAGAACTTGTTTCACAATCGAGCTAAAATAAATTAGTATACTAACTGTAGTTTTCTTCTAGCCACATAAGTACCCATTAGTGAGAGTTCGGACAGACAGACAGACAGACAGACAGACGACAATGGCAAAAACAATCTGTCTCCCCCAATCATGGGGAGACATAATCAGCCGAAAGGACAGGTCAATCTGAACTAACTATGCGGAGGATTCTCCACCGGAAACATTAATACTCACCATTATTGTTTATTGCAAAGTTTGATTGTTGAGGTACTGTTGAGTTCATGAAGACAGATGCCAGATCATCCTCGATTTCATTCCTCTGGGGAACGGCAGGGGGTGGAGTGGTGGGTGTGGCCGGTGTAACAGACTTGCCTGCACGTGATCTCGTGGATGGGGGTGGAGGTGAGACTGTATACAATATATACACCAATATACAGTGAACATACACGACAACGTGACAGGAGTAAAGAACATGCATAAATGAAAATACAGTCAAACCTGTGTTAGTGGTCACCTCCATTAAACAGCCAACCTGTATTAAGCAGCCGGTTTCAATTATTATATTATATTTCGGGTTTTACGCCTGCATCAGCACCATTTCGGGCTATATCGCCGCCGGGCAGTTTACCTAACAACACCTTTCCTGGGCAGGCTACAGAGGTTAACCAGTACTTGGGTGCACCAACCTCCGTAAGAAACTACCAACTTTTTTCATATAAATGAGACACGGTCTGAGCGGGGCTCGAACCCATGACCATCAGCGATGATAGGTTACAGTGGTATACAAGTCAGCGACCGTAACCACTCGACCACGGAGGCGGACTCAGCTGGTGTCAAGATTCCAAATATGTTGTTTTACTATATATTTGACCAAGCAGCCACCTATGCTAAGCAGCCACTTTCTCTGACTCCATTGGCTGGCTGCTTAAGACAGGTTTGACTGTATTACAATGAACATAGCAACACAGTTATCAAACTTAAAACTTAAAAGAATGTTTTTTTCCTATTTCTCAACACTGAAGCAATTTTGAAAGTTGTTTAAACAGTATTTATTGCAAACCATAAATCACATATAACATACATCGACATACATAATACATAATGCAAAGGAGCAAGTAGGAAGCTAAAAGTAAGTTTTAAAAGTTTTTCCTTGGGATTTTTAAGTTGGGTAGGTAGTTACCGGGTAATTTGTTTTCTACAAAAAACATATTCAAATTATAATAACGTAGGTGTAAAAATAAGATTGAACTCTCAGAAACATTCTTTGCAAACTCTGGTAAAAACGGTCCCAAAAAAAGATTTATTGTAGAAAATGTCAATAAATATATGAGTCAGGCCATTTTTAGTGGGTCGAGCGGGAAATAGGAAACAAACACGTTTGTATTATGGCCTTACACTTTATTTATAAGTGTGATTCCGAAGCGATTAGGAAACCAAAACACAGACAATACATGACACTGTAATAGAAACACAATAACATTGGATAGAATCACATTGTGGGTACAAACATAACCTCTATGGAGGTGGGGTAAATATGCTGACTGCTTACCTACTCGAGGTGTGGTAAATATGCTGACTGCTTACCCACTTGAGGTGGGGTAAATATGCTGACTGCTTACCCACTTGAGGTGGGGTAAATATGCTGACTGCTTACCCACTTGAGATGGGGTAAATATGCTGACTGCTTACCCACTCGAGGTGGGGTATATATGCTGACTGCTTACCCACTTGAGATGGGGTAAATATGCTGACTGCTTACCCACTCGAGGTGGGGTATATATGCTGACTGCTTACCCACTTGAGATGGGGTAAATATGCTGACTGCTTACCCACTTGAGGTGGGGTAAATATGCTGACTGCTTACCCACTTGAGATGGGGTAAATATGCTGACTGCTTACCCACTCGAGGTGGGGTATATATGCTGACTGCTTACCCACTTGAGATGGGGTAAATATGCTGACTGCTTACCCACTCGAGGTGGGGTAAATATGCTGACTGCTTACCCACTTGAGGTGGGGTAAATATGCTGACTGCTTACCCACTTGAGATGGGGTAAATATGCTGACTGCTTACCCACTTGAGGTGGGGTAAATATGCTGACTGCTTACCCACTTGAGGTGGGGTAAATATGCTGACTGCTTACCCACTTGAGATGGGGTAAATATGCTGACTGCTTACCCACTTGAGATGGGGTAAATATGCTGACTGCTTACCCACTCGAGGTGGGGTATATATGCTGACTGCTTACCCACTTGAGATGGGGTAAATATGCTGACTGCTTACCCACTCGAGGTGGGGTATATATGCTGACTGCTTACCCACTTGAGATGGGGTAAATATGCTGACTGCTTACCCACTCGAGGTGGGGTATATATGCTGACTGCTTACCCACTTGAGATGGGGTAAATATGCTGACTGCTTACCCAC